>OX328267.1:31616608-32816608 GCA_946814005.1 Chamaenerion angustifolium | reverse complement strand
AGTGATGACCTAAGTCAGTTTTGAAAATATTGTTTTACCACATATAAATAATATATATATATATTATACATATACATATAGTATCACATATATATTATACATATATCATATATAAATAACATATACCTAATTTATATATATATATATATGTATATATATATATTATACATATACATATATAATTAGGGGTGGCAATTGTGTCGTGTCATGTCTAATCGTATTGTGTTATTAATCGTGTCGTGTCTTAACAGGTTTCGTGTGTAAACGGATAATTTCTAAACGTGTCTCAAAACATTAGACACGAACACGACACGATTAAGTAGCAGATCACACGTGACACGACACGTGACATGATTAACTTTCTGGGAAATTAAAAATCAAAAAACATAACGGATAGACATGACACGATATGACACAATTAACATGACACGATACGACACGACACGATTAAGAACGACCTGATTGATACGAATTTACACGATTAAACACGAAACAACACGTTACACGACACAATTAACACGAAAAACATTACTTTTATATATTTTTCTGAACGTGTCACGATTAGACACGATTAGCTAACCGTGTCTTTATTCGTGTCACAGGTATACACGAAACGATTAGACACGATTAGTTAATCCTGTTTTGTCGTGTTTATACAGATATCCACATATCTGAGTTGTTTAGACACGATTATTAATCGTGTCTAAACGTATAAGAGTTGTTTAGACACGGGATCCGTTAAGGTCAAACTCATATACGCTTTAAAGCAGATCGTGTCATGTCGTTTAATCGTGTCGTGTCAGAAATTGCCACCCCTATATATAATATTACATATACATAATATAGATATTATACATATAGATATAATATCACATATATATTATACATATATATATAGTATTACATAGATATATAATATATGTATATATAAAACCTCAATTTCATAAAATTAGAAAATACAAATACAATATTGAATATGAGAGAAATATACCGAACTCATTCGGAGTTTAAATACCGCATGAGAAACCGAGATCGATAATTACCGATATTTTTTCACTCTTTTTTCTATTTTTTTCACTCTTCCTTACCATGTCGTAGGCTTCAGCTCACTCTAACTCCTCCTATTTCTTCTGTTGAAGTTCTCCTTTTTTAGGAACATTTTTATTGTTTTTATAGATAAACAATGTTCAAGTTGATGGAATGAGTAATCAAATGTGATGAGTGGGGGAACATGGCCATGTGGAGCATGTGTGAGGAACATGACCATGTGGAGAAAGCTTCATGTTTTATTAAATTTTATATATGTATAATTTTTTTGTTTTTCTGTGTCGAGTTTTCTTGGTTCAGTTACTCGCGTACGGTATTTTGACTCCGAGTCAAAATCAGGTGTTTACAGTTGTCCCTTTTTGAACACGTACTCATGGAAGTGATCTCATGAGTGTGTGTTCAAAGACAAACAACTGATTTTGGCTTCTCTCGCTTCATTATATACATAGTAGACAAACATTATCGTGCAATTTTCGGAAGTTGGACATCTACAAGTCCTGATTGTTGACGATGATTTGCGGAGACTAAGCGCCTAAACGCTCATCAGATTGTGACTCCTAGAAGCTGGACACCTACAGGTTCTGGTCGTTGAGGATGACTTGCGAAGGCTGAACGCCTAAAGGCTCCGCTCGTCGGCTTGTGACTTGTTGAGGATGACTTGCGGAGGCTGAACACCTAAAGGCTCCGCTCGTCGGCTTGTGACTCGTTGGGGATGACTTACGGATGCTAAAAACCTAAAGGCTCCGCTCGTCATTTTCCCCCCCAGAAGTTGGATAACTACAGGTCCTGGTCGTCGAGGATGACTTGCGAAGGCTGAACACCTAAAGGCTCAACTAGTCGGTATTTTTTTATTCCCGGAAGCTGGATAACTACAGGTCCTGATCGCCGAGGATGACTTGCGGAGGCTGAACACCTAAAGGCTTCGCTTGTCGACTTGTGATTTCCAGAAGCTGGATAACTACATGTCCTGGTCGTCGATAATTTGTTTTGTTTGCCATCAACGAGCTGAAGGTTGAGGATTTTTTTGCCCAGAAGCATTGTTGAGGATGAATTACAGGGGTTGAGCACCTCAAGGCCCCGTTCGTCAGCTTGTAACTTTCAGAAGTTGGACATCTACAGGCTCTGATCGTTGGGGATGACTTGCAGAGGTTAAGCACCTAAAGACTCCGTTTGTCAGCTTGTGATTCCCAGAAGTTTGACACCTACAGGTTCTGGTCGTCGACGATGACTTGCGAAGGCTGAACACCTAAAGGTTCCCCTCATTAGCTTGTAATTCACTTTGGAGGTAAAAATCATTCTAAAGATGTCTAACTGTTTGTGCGGACTTCTCAGACTATTTTCTCATTATTCGACTTTGTAGTCCTTCTTGATGGAGTTCCCTAAAGTCATTTGTGCTATGTTCACAAGGTGTGTCCATGCAAGATGTTGAGGCAACTCAAGATCACGGTTTCTCTTTATTACTATCGTGGGAAACACTGTCGTCCACTTTTGAGCATTTTTTTTGTTTTTTTTTTATCTTTCAATTTTCTTTCCTTTTACTACGATATTTTTTTCTTTTTACCACACCTCTCGGATCCCTTAATGTTTTTGGCTAGGTCGTCCTTTTGGGTTTTCACCCTAGCAGAGATTTGATTCTTTTTCTTTTGCCATGATCACAATTTTTAGGGATTTTTAATCATGCCCCTCTTCCCTAAATTTTGTCTAAACCTCCCTTTCGGGTTTTCGATTTAGCGGGAATTATCTCTCATTTTTTTAGGCTCTTTTCTGGTTAAGAGCTCTTTTTTGTTTTTTTTGAATGCGTCCATACTAATCGGATTGGGGAATTCTTGGTCATCCATGTCGGTGACGATCATGGCTCCTCTGCTGAAAATCTCTTTGGCGACATAAGACCCTTCATATTTTAGGCACAACCTTGCTCCAAGAGTCTGGATTGACTCGAATGATTTGTTTTCTGAGAATTAGATCGCCCGCTTGTATTTCTATCGGATGCATCTTTTTGTTAAATGCATGAGCCATACCTTTCTGGTACAATTACCCATGGCACAGACCAATGAGCCGCTTTCGTCTATGAGATTTAATTGCTCGTATTTGCATCTCGCCCACTCTGGCTCGTCCATTTCTGCCTCAGTGAGGATCCTAGCTAACGAGATTTTTACTTCAATTAGCAACACGGTTTCGGTGACGTAAACAAGGGAGAATGGAGTTGCGCCTGTTGAAGTCCGTATTGAAGTTCTGTATGCCATGAGTGCCTAAGGCAGCTTGTCGTGCGAGTGCTTTATTTGTTTCTTCCACTGCACCATTCATTTGTGGGCGATATGGAGATGAATTTTTATACTTGATCACAACCCATCAACCAATTTACATTTCTGGCATTGCAGTGATGATTGACTTCGACATCCCATGACTCACGATGATGTCCTGGCTGATGAAAAATTCAATGGTCTTTACCGTTATTGACGTCAGGGTAATGACCTCTACCCTCTGATGAAGTAATCGATTGCAATCAATATGAATCGATGACCATTGGACGTCTTTGGGAAAATCATGTTGATTACATAGATGCCTCACATTGAGAGAGTCCATGGGGAAGTCATGGGATAGAGCTCGTGTAGTGGTGCATGAATTTGGTTCTCGTACACTTGACAAAGGTGATATTGTTGGACATGCTTTATACAGTCAGTCATCATGGTGAACCAAAAGTACCCAAGTCTCGCACGTTCATGTGTGGGTCGCAACAACCTTCATGAATTTATTCCATTAGATGCTCAACTTCTTTAGCATTCACTCATCTCAAATGGGTATAGTTTGGCCACTGGAAATTATTTGCAAGTCATTCCTCGCATGACCATTCAGTCATATTCTTGTGGCATTCTCTGGGAACTCTGTACGCCAGGTATCTTTTTATATCATTGAGTCATGGTTGACCGTCTGATTCTTCGTTTGTACAACAATAGGCTGAAACCTCTTTGATTTTGATGTCCATTGGCAGTTTTTGGTTTCCCAGAGAAATTTCACTCTTGGGTGCTAGCGTTGCCAATTTTTTTGTATGCAAGGACGCAAATAAGAACACAAGGTGATCGTTGGCATGCTTCTCTTCTTCACATCTTTCATCCCCATGGTGACAACGTTGCTGACGTTGATGATGTTGTCTCTCCATGGGTTTCTCCACCCTTCGGGGAATTCGATCTGTTGGAACTACTCTGCCTTGATGTGACGAAACTTTCCATAGTGACTACATTTTATGCATTTTCGATCGATGCCGCCAATAATGGCATATCTCTGCATTGACAACGACGTCTCCCATGTTATCAACAATGACGTCTTGCCGTGTCAACAATGGCGTCTCCTCTGCAGTAGTCAACAACGGTGTCTGTCCCGTGGTAACAATGGCGACTCTTATGCATGAGTCAACAACGACTTCTGTCCCGTGTCAACAATGGCGTCGCTTTAAGTCGCCTCTGCTTTAGCTCGATCAAACGACAGGGAGTTGTTTTTCTCATCTCCTTTACTTTGTAAAACAACATTCCTTCTTCTAGTGTCCGAATGTGGTCTGGTGGCGTCGGTCGGTTTGACTCTGATTATCACTTTCTCTAAGCGAGGTGTAACATAGAAGACATACTCAATTCTGATGATGGGAACCTCGGTGTCCCTCCTTGATGTGGTACCCATTACTTGTCTCCAGTCCCTTTCTTGATCGGATAGTTCCATAAGTCGATTCTACCTCAGGTAATAGGTTTTCTCGTAGTAAAACATCTTTTTCTTGATTATACTTATCGCTCACTGCATTTAGTTATTGATACAATTTGGTATTTGCTTGATTTTGTGTTTCAAATTGCAATGTCGCCTGGGTCAACGGGTCCTTCTCTGTAATGCATAGAGTCAAATTCGGCAAGGATCTCCCACTAGTGAGTGGACAGACAAAATGACTTGAGGTAGCTTCATCAAGAAGAGCTCTAATGGTGATACCAGTTGAAAATAAACCTGACAAGCCCTCGTGAGTATCAATGTCATCGAGTTGGATCACTTGTGGCAGGCCTGTGAATGAAACGGCGGGAGGAGACAACAATGTCCATGAACTTTCGTCTCAACGTTTCCTCCAGGCAACTTCATAAAAAAGTGCCTTTGTCCTTCTAGGTATGGGAAGGTCATATGTGGAAGGTGAACCTTGGTCAGGATGGTCATATGTGGGAGGTGGAGCTTGGTCAGGATGGCAAAAGTGTCTGACATGGATTGATGAGGTGCCACGATAGTAGTGTTCCTCAGGAAGACGAGGTCGAGGATACTGTGGTAGTAACGACTGCCTGGAGTTTAGAAAAACAAAAATCCGCTCTACCTAGGAGGTCATGCCAACGATTGATTGCACTGTGCGGGAACTCATGGCGTGCATGGTATGTTCTAGTTGTATGATTCTCTCCTCGTGTTCTTGAGGTGTTGGAGTCGTCGAATGTCACATGGGTTCCCGAAAACCTAAATCCATAATACCGTAGTAAGAAAGGACAAATACACAATTGATCATGCATGATTGGTTTTGAAAATTCTGCATGTTCCATTCATTCCATTCGTAGACTTTGATTGCATGTATGGCAAAAAAAAAATTCAAGAATAGTTTAAATGGATTTAGCCAATCGAAGTCTAGTTCTTAAGATGTTTCACACGACGGTGCAGCTTGCTGAGTGCATTTGTTGCTTGTTCCTTGGTTCGAACGAAGGTCGAGGACATGCATTTTGAAAATAATTTTATTCGCCCCGTCCTTGGTTCGAATGAAAGTCTGAATTATCCAAGGGTGTCATTCAACTTAGCTACGTTGCCCCCACATTTTCCAAGGTGCCCCTCACATTGCTAGAATGACGGTGGTTGTTCGGGTCTATCCCCGATTATCTCTTCTAGGTTGAAAGACGGACTTGCAGGTGTCGAATGGAACTCGTGAATATATTCCCTTGTTCTTAATCACGAGGACGCGTTTTCCACATTCTAGAATTCAGACAAGGCATTAAGGAGAACCCAGTTGACTTTGTAACTTGCGAGCTTGTGAACTTCACCAATCTTCCCATTCACGTATTTCTGATTCCCTTTTGTCATGGCTTTCCATAATCGGGCAATTTCGACCGTAGGGGGTTGTATGGCCTTAATGTGATGGCAATGATTTGTTTGTTTCATCCTTACTAAAGATGGTGCGTGAAACGTCCTAAGGATACAAGATAGAATGAACGGAACTTATATTTTTTTTAAATGCAATGCAAGTGCGAGAATGTAAAATTCATTAGTAAGACTCGTATTACATTTACAACAGTCTGGAATATATAATACAAAAGACTCAATCCTATACATGTCATGATCTAGGGTCAAAACAAAACACATTTACATAATGGGTCAAACTCCCATCTACAGTTGTTGGACTGACTTCTAATTCACAACAGTTGTGCCAAATATTTTTCATGAATTGTGGGTCAATCTCACATCCAAATACTTGGGTCGAATTCCATTTACATCAGTTGGGCCCAAAAATGAGAATACACAACACTCGTAAAGGTTAAACACGGTGTGGAGCTTTTGTTCTAAATGGATGGAATTTCTAAGTCCTCTGAACCAGCGGAACCTCACCCCCTAAAGAGGATCACAAGCTCATTCTGATCATCGAGTTGAGTTGTTTGGGTACGTGCGGCCGATCCAAACCGCTCCGGGCGCATTCCCCTACTAAACTCCCTAAGCTCTTAATGTGCTCCAGGTCCGAGTGGGTAATGGTAACTAGCGTGGTGTGTGCAAAATAAGAATTATTTTTTTTTGAATTATTACAATTACATCGCCTTTTGGACAAAATTTCAAACTGAAAGCATGAGCAAACGGTCAAAACGGATATGAAAAAATATAATATAGCAAAGCAAACATGACAAATCCTAAACCCTCAAAAAGAGATCCCCAATAGAGTCACCAAATTGTTGGACGTCAGATCCGACTTTCCCCAACCCTTTTGATATTTGTTTTTTTTTTATTTTCTCGAAAATTGTCGGGTATTGGCGAGCGGTGGGTCCGGTCGAGCGTGGTCATCAATCAGACCGAAAAAATAAATGAAAGAGTCGCCACTGATTAATTAACGGCTAATCGGAATCCTAAAATTTGCCTAGGATACATGCATGGAGTTAACATCCTAAGGCTTGGAAAGGCCTATGTCCAGAGAATTGAGTTCGGGGGTTTGATTACGTCTTAAGGGCCCGCGAGCCCATAATCCGCCATTTCGGTACTTTAGTTTGCTTTTTAAATTATTATTTTTACCGATTTACCTAAATTGTCCAATTTGATCATGCTTGGCTAAAGAGATGACATGCATTTTTCTTTAAATGAAATAAACCATGTACAAACATTTTTATTTACAAGTTAGTTTCAAATAAATAAACAAGAGAGAAAAAATTAATCATGCTCGAGAAATGGTTGCTTTAACTTTATAGCCATTTTAAACGTGTAAAAAATACACGAATGATTTTGAAAACATTAAGCACGTTGGACCAATTTGTAACACTTTGACAAGTTATAGGATGTCCAAAAAAAATCTAGGGACCAAAATGAAATTTATTAAAATTCGAGCTGAATTAGAAGAGCATTTCGAAAATTGCATAAATGACCCTAAACTATTCTGGGCTTATTTGTAACACTTTATAAAGTTCTAAAATAACCTGAAAATTATTCTAGACTTATTTGTAACACTTTGAGAAGTCATACTATGTCTAGAAAAGTTTAGAAATCAAAATGAAAATTAAAAAAAATAAAGCCGAGTTAAAGAAAATATTTTAAAAATTGCACAGATGTACCAAAACGTTTTTGGTTTGGTTTATAATTTTAAAAAAAATCCCAGAATGACCCGAGAGTCTAAGGCATGAGTTGTAACCTTTATCAAATTTCAGAGATGACCTAAGTCAGTTTTGAAAATATGTTTTTACCACACACACACACACACACATATATATATATATATATATTATACATATACATATAGTATCACATATATATTATACACATATCATATATAAATAACATATACATAATATATATATATATAATATATATATATATAATACACATATACATATATATATATAAGGGTTAATTACCTCAACCGTAATTATGTTTGGCCCATGTGATTAAAAGGTTACTTATCTTTTTTGGTGTAGCTGAAACGTTACTTAAGTTTGAACATGTGACTGAAAGGTTACTTCGTGAAGTTTCCGTCAAATCTTACCATTTAAATGTCACGTGCAAAGCACATGACCCAATTTAAACGATCTGAAGTCAATTGAAAGGACGATTATACCCTCATGTCCAGAGTGTGTCAATTTTTAGCACGGAAGGAACCCTCCTCAACGACATTGCGTTTCGGAACCACATCTGGAAGTAAGTTTGTGTTTTTGCTTTGATTGAACTTTGATTTCTGTGGCTTTTCACATTCTTTCTGTGCTCCGACTTGGGTTTGTGTTCTTCTACCCTGTTTCGCTTCGTTAATTTCGATTCGGTTGAAGATTAGGGCTTTGATGTTGGCTTGCGGTACGAAACGATGAAATTGCTGCATAATATGTTCCTATTTCTATGTGTTTGTGTGATTTGCTGCAGATTGATGTTGAAGTTCAGCTTGTAGGTTAGGGTTTTCTGTTGATATGCTTCGTACGTGTTGTAGGTTGTCGATTTGGTAACAAAGTTTTGATTTTTATTGTGAAAGTTTTTTTTTAACCTTTGTATATGTTGTAAGTACAGTTGTATATGCTGCAGTTTTACTTATTCTCCCTTAATACATTCTCCATTATATATGTACTTCCACAGTGGCTTTGTTCGTTGCAGAATGCATCTCTGCTGGTAGTATCTTAGAAACATGAAAGTTCCAAGGACAATGAATAGAGAGGCAATAGAATGTAGAAGAATGGAATCTATAGTCAGCAGAAACCACTGAATTGCCTTGTGGGGAACAAGATAATTGAAATGTTAATCTCAAGAGATATCCCTCAATTGGTGTAGAAGATAGCACCCATGGAAGCTTGGCTTCATCATCAAGTTATAAGAACTGGTGAAATGTGCATAATTTAGCCAAACATTTTTCCTAGTTGATCTACACAGTAGAGTAGAGTCGAGTTCATTTTGTACTTCCATATTTTGTTAGTTATGAAAGTCTGTTTTAACGGAACCTATTTTGGGATTATATGATGGATTATGTTTTCGGATGTATTCTGGATTCTGGATTTTTATGGATTCTGTGTTTTCGGATGTATTCTGGATTTTAGTAACGGTTGGGTAACAAAATGTCTAAACTTAAGTCACCTTTTAATAACAGTTCACAAACTTAAGTCACCTTCAGAAAAGATAACACTTCATTTAACAACATGTCCACAAACATAAGTCACCACCTTCGCAAAATACACATTGTTCTTCATCCTTTAGTTACACACAAAGGTACAACTAACTTCTACTAATTCTTCGCTATTGAACTTAGAACAACAACAACAACAATTACCAATACTGCAACTAACTTCCGATTGGGTCGACTTTCAAGAGCTCGGGTTTTCGCAACATCCAATTGTTCTTTCAAATGTTTCTCTCTTTGTTGAAATTGCATCACTGCAATCCGACCGTAAGGGCACATAGCTGGATCTTCCCAGTCAAAAAACCCAAATTCGGGGTCTGTACCTAACTCATATTTGACGGTTTAAGGTTCGAAAATAAGGCTTTACGATTCAAATTACTGCAGCAAAACGAATTAGGGTTGCCAATTAGGGTTACCCACTGTCAAATTACCTCAAAATTGGGGCATCCATGAAAACGACGAGAGATTAGGGGAAGAGATTGACCGAGATCAGACATTTCTACGATTGTCAGAATCCATAGGAAAGCATTCATCCGCAGACTTCATGGATTCTATCTTCAGTTCTTCTCAATTGGGTTCTTCAGTTCTTCCTTCTTCTCAATTGTCTTCGCGCTCAAACTTCTCCAGCAACCTAAGAACAAGCTGATGTTAAGTACACAAGCTGTTTAGGGTAGTTTCAGAACTTCAATATACAACCACCTCACGTGACAAGCAAATGTGACTACTTAACGGGAAGAAATAACGGCAGTTAGGTGATAGTAACGGTTCAGTCACATGTGCAAACATAAGTAACGGTTGAGGTAATTAACCATATATATAATATCACATATACATAATATATATATATATATATATTTATATATATATTATACATATAGATATAATATCACATATATGTTATACATATATATATATATATATATAGTATTACTTAGATATATAATATATGTATATATAAAACCTCAATTTCGTAACAATAGAAAATACAAATACAATATTGAATATGAGAGAAATATACGTAACTCATTTGGAGTTTAAATATCATATGAGAAACCGATATCGATAATTATCGATATTTTTTTCACTCTTTTTTCTTCACTCTTTTTTCTATTTTTTTATTCACTCTTTCACTCTTCCTTACCATGTCGTAGGCTTCGGCTCAGGCACGAAGCCATTCAAGGTCCAGGGGGCAATTGCCCCCCTGACTTTTAATAGATATCAATTGGAAACAGATAACTGAAGCATAAGCATGGAAACGCACAAGCAACAGAGCAAATGTTACAAAAGAACAACTGAAGAAAATAAACTTACACTAATTTAGAAATCAATCTTTATAGATTAATCTACCGTACACAGAAAAATGTAAATATACAAGAAAAAGGTTGTCTCTATTGACTATTCAGCACATTCAGCAAACGAAAAAGTTGTCTCACGAAGAAGTAAGAAACAACTCTATTCAGCTTCCAGTTCGTCCAAATCTCACATTTCAACTCCAAAATCGTCGAAATCATTATGAAAGGTACAATATTTTGTCTTGATCGATTCATCTAGTAGTTTCCTTGTAGAAAAATTATTTTATAAGTGATACAAATCAGATTTAGAAAAATTGGCTACTAAGTTAAAAAGTAGGAAGAGTCGAAGATGTTGCTTACTTGGTCAATTGATTGATTATTCATTCACGTCTTAGTCTGTACTGCCGTAGGTCCATAGGAAGAGCCGAAGAGGAGGTCACGGTTGTTGCTTGTGTTTTGTTGATTAGTGTTTAGGGTTTGTGACTTGTGAGCCGCTGAATTGACAAATAGGAAATTGAATTGCTAAATGGGCCATAGTTTTGGGGCTCTGATTACTCAAACTGTGGTGCTAAATGGGCCAAATTGATGCGCTAAGTGATTACTCAAAGCATAACAATAGACTATTTTGGCGTGATTACTCAAAGTCAAAGAGTCAAAGTATAGTAATAAATTGCTTCAAAATTTTGCCTATAGTAATAGGGGCAGTCGTGATTGAAAAAGATATATTTTGTACTATTAATAATGATAGAATTTTATTATGTTTTCAGTATAAGAAAAGTCGAAGAGAACAATTATAATTTTTAATTAGAAAAATTATTATATATTTTGTCGGTTTGCCCCTACTGACTCTACATCCTGGCTTCATCCCTGCTTCGGCTCACTCCAACTCCCCCTATTTCTTATGTCGAAGTTCTCCTTTTATAGGAACATTTTTATTGTTTTTATAAATAAACAATGTTCAAGTTGATGGAATGAGTAATCAAATGTGATGAGTGAGGGAACATGGCCATGTGGAGCATGCGTGAGAAACATGACCATGTGGAGAAAGCTTCATGGTTTATTAAATTATATATATATATATATATATATATGTTATATAATGGCTTATATATATATATATATAAATTTAGGTCATAATATTATATATATATATATATATATATATTGTTTTTCTGTCTCGAGTTTTCTCGGTTCGGTTACTCGCGTACAATATTTTGACCCCGAGCCAATATATATATATATATGTTATATAATGGCTGATATATATATATATATATATATATATATATATAATTTTAGGTCATAATAATATATATATTGTTTTTCTGTCTCGAGCTTTCTCGGTTTGGTTACTCGCATACAATATTTTGACCCCGAGCCAAAATGAGCTGTTTACAACCATTCTTCGTCTCCATTAAGAAAGTAATCTCGGGGTGGTACCTCCCATTGAGATCTTTAAGGTGTCGATTTGTCAGGGAATACCCCAAACCCTGACAATTCCAACATATTGCGCTCGTTGAGTGTGGCTGTTTTGGGACAGCCACCAGAGCCCGTGTTTTCGACTTGTTGTTCAACATTTATAAGGAATGCTGCTTTTAACTTCTTCTTTCTCGTCCCCATCGTGCTTAAGAGTTCTTCTCCGTTTCCTTCCTCTCCTCCTTTCAGGGTTTTCGCTTTCTTATTCTTGGCTTGGTTATCCTTCTCGTCCCTTTGTCGCTTCAGATTCATCTTGTTCATATAGGGGATGAGTACAATCGCTAGGTATGTCATCTCCTGGTTTTTCTTTAGGGATGGTCTTCCTGGAGGGGTTTCTACTAAGTATACCTGGCCTTTCCCATTTATTTGGCTTGGTTTCGCATGATATTCTGTGGTTGTCGGGTAGGGGTGATGATCGGATAGGTAATGGTTGGGGTGGTTTGGTGGTTCTTCAAAATAATGGAGGAAAACAGGGTTTTTCCCGCCTGTTGAGGTGGTCTGGGTGGGTAGGGTTGGGATAACACATTGCATGAGGGTTGGCCTATTGATGGGTTGGTGTTTGCATATGGGATAGGGTATAAGGATTGATTCTACTGGTAGTGTGTTCGGGTAGAAACTTTGGGGTGGGTTGACGTGGGATTGGGGGTGGGTTGCTATGGGATTGAGGGTTATCTTCTATCATGGCCATGCTATGATCTGTGTCTACATAACTATGTAGTTCGACTCTAGCATGATAGTGGGTGTGGGTTTGGGTTGGTGGTTCTGTTTCAGGGGTTGACACCTGCTTACCCTGCGTCTTCTCCAAACTGTGGTCTCCTGTCATCCTTGTTCCATATTTCTCCATCTCCACCTCATTAACCCTACTCATAATATCAAACCACGATCTTCTATTTACATTATCTGGCGAAGCTGAGTGGTGTTTTCCCCCTCCACCTGTTCGATTGGCCCATCCTTACTGTGCTCGCACTGCCTTAACCTACAGTCCGAACATTGGGTGCCCGGGTGTCGCTTCCGACATCGTCACCTCCTCACGACAAACTTGGGTTGTGTGGCCAAGCCTTCCGCACCCATAACAGAAATACGATAGCCGTTCATGTTTTGTAGTCGCCCACTGTTCATCCCCTTTAGAATTTGTCCACCAGAAACCGACCATCAAATGGTTGTCACTGTTTACCTCGATTTTCATGCGAATGTATGTCTTTTGTTTGCTTTCCACCCCTCATCCGTTTCAATGAAAGTTCCTATTTGATCACCTATAATTTGAGCATTCTCCCGGCTGGATTTCTCTAGTCCTAATTCATAAACTTGTACCTAAAATTGAACTCTTGTAAAAACTACTTTCGCTAGTCCAATGCTTGGATCCCATTTTTGCATGCTCAAAAAGGGCCATTGTACAGGCAACAGTGACATATCCAATATCTGCTTTCGTTCATCCTCAATTTCGAATTCAAACATAACAACCTTATTTAATACATCAGATATTATAACAGAATCGTACCTTGCCCAGGTTGTCTTTAGAACATTATGTACTGCAGCAGACTTGATGGCCTTCTTGGAGATGACAGTTCCAACATATCGTTCATTATTCGCCAGCAGGGGGTTTGACGGCAAGTTCAGAGAAATTTTCGAGATTGATTACTGTCACTGAAACTTTCACTGTGATTTCTCATCTTAGTCATGGTCCAGAGGTCGTCGTTGTGGTCGCACCAACCTGCACGAAAACAGCAGAAAGAAAAATATTGTGTAAGATGCTGGTGTTCTGGAAATCTTACGGTTTCACCAAACGGAACGTAATCATTCCTGCATGCTCCTGTAGTTGCTTTCCTTTCTTTCAATTAGTTTGGTGAGGATTTGTGTAGGGTGGTTTGTTTTCAGTCGTACGCAGAACAGGATCCGTACTTAATTGGGTGGTTTGCTGGTTTGGCAGTTTGTTTCGGAATGATTGATGATTGGAATTCCAGCAGAGCTGCTGGTGAGGGAAGAGGCGATTGGCAGTTGCAAATTCTCGCACGGTGGTCACTGACACTTCATTAATTATTTTGGATTTCAGCACATTGATTGGTTGTGAAAGAGAAACTAGACGACCGGAAGCGGCGATAAATCGCTCACAAGGCAAACCTAGGAGAGAGAATTTGGTCTACAAATTAGCTAACTATTTCTATAATTTATGGGTAAAATACGACATTATCTCTAATATTTGGCCAAAGTTTTAATTTCTCCCCTAAAGTTTAATTTGTACAATTTATTTCCCTCATATTTGGTCAAAGTGCAAGTTTGACCCCTCCATTAAATTTTCCATCTAAGTTTAACATAATAAATTTTTAAAATTGCAAAAATAACAGAAAAACTTAAAAAAATGTCACAATTCAATCATCTCAAAGTTTTCTAAATGTTATAATTAAGTTCTGATTTGATCGGGACTCGATTGAACCTCAATCGAATCGGAATTCAATCGAATCAAGATTCAATTGTAACATTTGAAAAAAAAAATAGTTAAATTGTGACATTTTTGAAAGTTTTCTATTATTTTTATAATTTTCAAAACTAATTAGGTTAAATTTGGATGGACAATTGCTCAAATATGATGCAATTGAAATTTGGATGGACAATTGCTCAACATCTGACTACATTATGGAACAATATGATATTTTATTTATAAGTATTTAATTTCATAAAATAGTAATGACATGTATAATAAATTAATAATATTATTACTGTGCCAAATGCCAATACACTCGGACTCAATCTCAAGTCAAGCAGGCAGTTGAACAACGACTGGATGAGATAAGCACAATCCATCAACCTTATCTTCTCTTAGCCCCAGTCCTGCCATGCTCAACTCCCTGAATTTCCCAATGTAGAAAGAAACCCCAGAAAATGGCAGCACCATTCCTCTCCACCGCAAACACACTCTTCTCGAAACCCTCATCGGCCCCATTTTGCTCATTGAAGCTTCAGAGCTTCAAAAGTAGAATTACTCTCTGCGGAGCCATCAGTGGACCACCTTCCATCTCAAAGAGAGGGCTTGCACTCTGTTTTATATCAAGTTTTTTGTTTCCTTCCATTGCCAATGGCAATGCCAATGCAGCTATTCTTGAAGCTGATGATGATCTGGAGCTTCTGGAGAAGGTAAAGACTGATAGGAAGAAGAGGATTGAGAGGCAGGGAATCATCAACTCATCCACCAAAGAGAAAGGTTTTTCTTTCAATCCATTTTAATTGGTTTGAAGAGACTACATTCATGTCTTGTAAGGAGATAGTGGAAGAATAATATGTGAATTGCTTTATGATGCAGTGCAAGAATCATAGTCAATTTCATCTAGTTAACATTGTTGAATAATTGTTTAAGAGCTGCACTCAACCTAATTAGAAGCACTCAAGTTCTTTTGTGTTGCTGTCATGGTTGCCACGTAGTGTACCTGATTGAAGCACTAAAATTCTGTTATGCATTGTTGCTATCATGGTCCAAGTCAAGAACCATTAAGTTAGTGGGGTTTAGTGGGTTGTTACTCATTAGACTATATATTGTAATGTATGTTTTCTGTTGTAATACAATTCATTCAGTTTTCTTGCTTCGACACAATTAATTCTGCAGCATACCATGCTGAATTTTTGGTTCTAAAACCAACAAACATGAATGGGTATGAGAAAATTGATAATTTGGGTGAATCTGCGGTTTAATATTATATATATTTTAACAAATTAGAACCTTAGTCGAGTTATTTGCTTGATTTTTATATATTGATGATGATTGATAGTAAGTAATCAATATGGTTCAGAAGGGCAGCAATTAAACACTTGTGTAGGTTGATTTGCACGGGAATGTTCCTCTTAAGACATCAAAACGTTAGTCTCTAGCTGCATTATCACTTTGAGGTTGGTGTTAAACCACTGTACACAAATACTCTATCATGGGTACAGCATTTCTATTTGTCTAATACTGAGGACAGAAATTTCACCTTAGAAAGCTTAATTCTCATAGGGATGCTTTACTTTTTCTGCAACTGATTCCCTTGCAGGATATCTTCAAGACGTTGTGTACAAACTGAGTGAAGTAGGGCAAGACATAGAGAAAAGTGATCTTTCCGCTGCAGTTTCTGTTCTTGGTGGAAGCACTGGAACCCCTGAATGGGTTAAGAAGGCAAACGACGCATTCAACAAGGTTTGGTTGTTCTTCGTGCAATCTGTTTGTTATATATATCAATTAAAAACATTACCAAGAGTCAGTTGAATCTTACATATTGTTATGGTTTTTCCTGTTGGAGTGATGTCCCTGCAGCTGAGCTCTAGTCAAGAGGAACAGACTGAAGTGGACACATTCAACTCATCACTTGCCCTATTGATTTCATCAGGTAGGATACAGTACACACTATTCGTCCAGCAAACTAGACTGCTAATTTTGTACACACGGATAGAGTGATATAATCTTAACCATATGAATCTGACAGCATTTATTCTTAATCTGTATGGCTAAAATACTTCCCAATAACCTCTCAGTTGAAACTTCACAAAATTTGCAGCTTCATCCTCTAATGCACTCTTTTTACAGTGAGGAAGAATGATGTTGAATCCTCCAAGGTTGCATTCATGTCTTCAGCTACTGCATTCGAGAGATGGACAGCCTTGACTGGATTGGTTGGTGTGCTGCAAGGACTATAGAAAGATTGAGCCACAAATAAACATTTTGCTCTCATTTTATATTACTATATTATCAATCTTCACTTCTCTGAAAAACTAAGCCATGATAGTACAAGGTAAAGAGAAACTCAAAAGTTGCAGAAGGTCGCTTTATTTATTGGATGGATTCATAACATACATACAACATAGCATCATATAAACAGGCAGAGTATCACTGTTATACTACATTACATTCACCACACGAACTTTTACTACACAACAAAGGCCTAGTCTGTCTAGACATACTATCAAATTACATTATTAACTACTGCAACCTATTATTCTGTGCTTGAATTTTGTACATAACAGCAGACAGACTGAAATTACAGATCAGATCAACTACACCACCAGATAATGATCATCACTGAAGCTACTACGTCATACCTCTGAAGATTACCCTAGAAATCAAGGGCATTCCTTGACAAAGAAAGAGAGATCATCAAGCAGGCTACACTATTAGTCGCCAAACAGTCAAGCCATGCCATTCTCCATCCTTTTTCCTTCATTTTGCTGATCAGCTGTTAGCACATCATCAGTTGCATCCATCTTTTTCTGTTCCTCGATCCCATTTCCAACTGCAGATTTTTTGTTGGTCTCTGATTCAACTGGTTTGGGGGCAGTTATACTGTTTTCTTCCTCTTTCCTCTCACCATCCTTAGGTTCTGGTTTTTCTTCCTGTTCAACTTTTTCTTCCCTTTCTTCTTGCTTAGGCTTTTCTGTACTCGAGTTATCGGTTTCTCCAGCAGCAGCAGTCTTCTGGAATCTTTCACTATCAATTTTCTCACTATGGTTCTCCTTCACCGTGTTCTCAGCAGCATTTTCAGTCTCCAGGTTTTCGTTCTTAGAATCTTGCATAACAACTTCTTTTGTTTCTTCAGCAGGTGCATCCTTTTCTTGCTCTTCTTCACGTTCTTTTTCTTTCACTTTTTCTCTTTCGTTCTCATTCTTTGTTTGTTTCTCCTTTTCTTTTTCTTCCTTCCTAGTGATAGATGATCTTCTCCTTTTGTTTGGCTGCTGCTCAATCTCCAGATAAGGTGGACGCGGAGGACTCACTACTTTTGCTTTTTGAATGATCCTTGCTGACCTCCTAGGGGTAGGGGTGTCACCAGTTCCCCAATCAAACTGGGATGAGATGGGCCCACCAGGGTGAGACTTGATGTACTGATCCAAGGATTTCCTGTTGGTTATCTCCTCTCCTGTTGGTGAAGTGAAGACGATCTCGTTTTTCTTGGGTATCCCACCAGTGTTGGCGATCACATACTGCATGAGGATTCAAAACGAATCACTCTAGTCAGTGTATTACAACAGTAGAGTAACTTTTCTTGGGGAATGAACAAGATCAGTTATTTAATTGCTTTCCTCCCAAAAAGCCCCTTTAAGATAATTGAGAAACATCTCAATACATATTGTGTTTTTTATGTATTTCCAAAGCACCAAGATAGTTCCTTTTTGATTCAATCCGCACATAATGTTTACATACTTACAGCGGGTGTTGTTATGGCTATCAGTGAGTGCGTTCTAACGTATGAATTATGATGTCAAGATTGCACTTTATTAAACCAAAAGCTTACCCTGAAGGGACCAGGCAGTCATTTTCCATTTTCTGCTATAAGCCTATATCCTTCTAAAATCTGCTACTGCATCTGTTGTTTTCTTTAACCCAATCATCATCGATACCCATGTTTTTTTTCCACAAAATCCCAGTGAACAGGGGGCAAGACAATTAGATTCAAAGTTTGTATCGAAATTACCTAAAAAAGAGAATCCCACAAAGCTGCAAATAATTCAGAGAAGGTCCAGTGAGTGTTCGTTCATAATAAGTTCGTGCCCAGCCCCGATGTACGGATAAGTTAAGAAAACTATAGCAGGGGCAACTAAGAGGGGGGCAAGACCTAGCAAACCCTAGCTCTGGAACTAGAAGTCAATTTTCAATTAACACTCCAAACCAGCAATTCCAGCACAGCTTTATCAGAATTACCCAAGCAATCTCACCCTGGATGTATAATTCTTCAAAATTGTCACATAAATTAAGTTCTACAGAGATGAAAAAATAAACCTTTTTCTTCCAGCCAGGAGGGGCAGGAAGCTCCAAGGAGACGACTTCCTCATCTCTCTCCACAGCGGTCGCCATTCCCAACTTCCTGCAACCACGCCCAAACCTCTTGTTTATTTTTCTCACACTATCCTACTCCCAAACCCGCAAAACTAAGCTGCCGACACTACACAACAACTCCCCACCCAACAAACACAGGCAGAGCTTTCGGGGGGTTGGAGAAAACCAAGAAAAGAGGTTTCAAGTGTTGAAGAACTTACTAGTGCGTGTGTGGGCGTGTTGAGTCTGTCTGCTGCCGTCCGGCGTTATCTGATTTGCGCGTTTGATTCGAAATTGTGCAAACTGCACAAGATGATCACTCTTTTAGCTCCGCGTCTGTCTATCTTTGATAAAATTATTATCTTTTTATCAAAACTTATGGATAAAATATTTATAAAAATGAGTTTTTTTTCCCTTCAAATTATTAATGTCCGCCCCTTCAGGAAGTGACATGACAATATGTCCTTAAGTGCGCGATGAACCCTTGACTTTTGGTTTGGTTTTGTTCTTTCTTTACAAAAACAATAAAAGAAAAGTTAATACTCTGTACAACGTTAAATTACAAATTTAACATCATAAGTTTGGTTGTCTGACTCTATACAGTATACACATAAGTTTTAGTTAATTAAATATTAAATTGTTGTACTTCAATTTTAACATGTAGTAATTTCATAAATTTAACATAGATCAAAATTCTGATTATAGTTCGACAAAATAAAAATTTTGTTATAATCCACCAAATTAAAACCCTTGAAAAGATGAACGTTGCTGTTGAAAAATAATTAAGGTGAAGCATTGCATGACCATGGTCCATGTGAGTGATAGATACTATGTGAGTGACACTAAATCTATTGGGGTAGTTTCATTAGGTAGATAGGATAGGATGAAATGTTACAGATGAAGTGGTGTATGGTCCATGTCCATTTCAATCAACCTTGCATGTGTGTTCGGTAATTATATTTTTTTATGATATTCATATTAGAGTGACTTTGGACTAATCCAGTCGAATTTTTGCTCCTAAAAAGTTCGAGTTTGAAGTTTTACGCTTAATATTTGGAGATGAAGATCGAGTTTATTATAATAATAAAGAGTAAAATACGAGTTTCCCCCTAAAGTTTAGGTTGAATTTAAGATTTTCCCTTAATATTTTAAATTTTAAATTTTAGTTATAATGTTTGGCTCGAATGAAAAAGCATTTATTTATGTTACTTAGTTGTTTGTTCTTAACGGAACCTGATCATGTGTGTGGCACATGCTCTTTTAGTGACCAAATTGCCCTTCTTTAATGCATCAATCAATCCAACCCAAAATACAAGAACAGACATTGGAACAGAACCGGTTTCTTCTTCTGCTGCAGAACCAGTTTCTTCTTCTTCTTCTTCTGCAGAACCAGTTTCGTCTTCTTCTTCTTCTGCAGAACTGATTTCTTCTTCTACTGCTTCCACTCCACCTCCTTCGACGATAAGTCTTAGGTTGTGCAACTTCGCCGTCTTCATCGTGCTCTTGCTCTTGAAAACACACGTGACCTGGGTTGGAGCTCTTGTCTCGATCTTGATGGGTTGGAGCTCTAGTTTGAGTGAGTATGATGGCAATTTTGTCATTTTTTAACTTTAAAACACACGTGACGTGCACATGTGCCCGAATCCGTTTGAAAATAACGAACATATGACGGAAATGTGAGATTTTTCATTCGAGTCAAATATTATGACTAAAATTTAAAATTTTAAACTTTAAGAGGGAATCTTAAATTCAGCCAAGACTTTAGGGGGAAACTCGTATTTTACCCAATAATAAAAAAATTGAGACAATCTTGTTTGATTCAAGGGAAAAGTACCAAACTGGTACCCGAACTTGTGGGTGATTAGCAAGTAGGTACCTAAACTTTTTTTTGTAGCAAATAGGTAGCCGAACTTTCTTAAATAAGCAAATAGGTACCTACCGTTAATTTCCGTTAAAAATAAAGGGAAAATGTCACGTGAGGAGCAACCAGGTACCTGAACTTACACGAATGAGCAACCAAGTACCTGAACTTACACAAATGAGCAAGTAGGTACCTGAACCGGTTCAAGAACCGGTTCGGTCGAACCACTTTATTTTATTTTTTAAAAAAGTAGGGTTTATATACCAAACACATGCATGACTCAACTCCAGACGTTTTCGGAGTGTTCCTTGATGCACCGAGAACGTCTGGAGTTGAGTCATGCATGTGTTTAGTATATAAACCCTACATTTTTTTTTATAAAAAAATAAAGTACTTCGACCGAACCGAACAGGTTTATATACCAAACATATACATGGCTCGACTTCAGATGTTCTCGGTGCATCAAGGAACACTCCGAGAACGTCTAGAGTCGAGCTATGCATGTGTTTGGTATATAAACCCTACTTAAAAAAAAAAAAAAGTGGTTCAGCCGAACCGGTTCTTGAACCGGTTTAGGTACCTACTTGCTCATTTGTGTAAGTTCAGGTACTTGGTTGCTCCTCACGTGCTACTCACGTGACATTTTCCGTTTATTTTTAACGGAAATTAACGGTAGGTACCTATTTGCTAATTTTCATAAGTTCGGCTACCTATTTGCTACAAAAATAAAGTTTAGGTACCCACTTGCTAATCACCTACAAGTTCGGGTACCAGTTTGGTACTTTTCCCTCGATTCAAACTTGAATTTTTTAGGGGCAAAAATTTGACTGGACCATATATATTAATGGACCAATAATTCAAAATCTACACAAACTTAAAGAATATTCATGATAAAATTGGTTAGTTAAACTACTAAATTAAAATGTAAAAGTTCTACAATGTGATTAAGTCGTAGTAATTTGAATATCTTTAATCAAATATATTAAATAAGTATAATGCATATATATATTTTAATCGAGACGGATTCGATTCAATCGAAAATTAACTTGAAAAAGCGAAACTGAGACTGACCTAACAAAAAAAATGGTTGATCCATCTCGATCTTAAGCTCGAAACAATCTAGAGTTATTGTGTTTGCTTTTGGGCAAAAAATTGTTGTTTTTTTCTTTCCGATTTTTCAGTCTATCAAGACTTTTTTATATCCGCCATATGTCCATAAATCTATGTAGGGAAAGATTTTATTAAATTTATTGTCATTTTATCGTCATATCAAGATTTTTTTTAAAAGTAACTATATTACTTTTTTTTTTTTAGAAAAGTAACTATCCAAATTTTTTTTTTAGAAAAATAGGCATACGCGCACCCCAATGGTACGCATGTGAAAAGGTGATGCCTCTTTTTTTATTTAAAAAAAATCATTTTTTTTTTCGAAAATGATGACTCGATGTTTAATTAAAAATAAAATTATATATCTATTAAACAAATTTAAAAAAAATTATAGTAAGTAAATATTTTAATTGCGATTCAAATTATGCAAAAAATATTAAATTTGGATTTACGGATGACTGTACGGCATGCCGTAAGTTGAGATATGAAAATTTTACTTAAAAAATTATAACTCGGACCATGTAAGTCCAAACTCAACACGGTTAACGTCATTTAGGTCGTAAATCAATTATCTACGTAGGATAATTTTTTTGATTAAAAATACAGTGATTTTGTAACCGAACATCGTTTACACCCAAATTTGACCGAAATAAGTAAATGCATTAGGTGAGAAATTTAATTATGTACTTACTAAAAAAAAATCAATAAAATTACGGTGTGTAGATAATTTAATTACGAATTAAATGACGCTAACTATGCGTTAATTTTTTACTTTTAGACAATAAACAGTAAATTTACTATGCAAAACACTATTTGGAAGTTTTTGTATCGTATGTAGAGTTTTTTACGTACCGTATTATACAGTCAGTCTAAAAGTCAAAAATTAACGCATAGTTAGCGTCATTTAATTCGTAATTAAATTATCTACACACCGTAATGTTTTTGATTTTTTTTGAGTAAGTACATAATTAAATTTCTCACCTAATGCATTTACTTATTTCGGTCAAATTTGGGTGTAAACGATATTCAGTTACAAAATCACTGTATTTTTCATCAAAAAGTTTATCCTACGTAGATAATTGATTTACGACCTAAATGACGTTAACCGTGTTGAGTTTGGACTTACATGGTCCGAGTTTTAATTTTGTAAGTAAAATTTTCATATCTCAACTTACGGCATGCCGTACAGTCATCCGTAAATCCAAATTTAATATTTTTTGCATCATTTGAATCGCAATTAAAATATCTACTTACTATAATTTTTTTAAAATTTGTTTAATAGATACATAATTTTATTTTTAATTAAACATCGAGTCATCATTTTCAAAAAAAAAATGATTTTTTTTTAAAAAAAAAAAGAGGCATCACCTTTTCACATGCGCCACTTCAAAGTGGCGCATGTGAATAGGCGCGACCCCGGGGTGCGCGTATGCCTATTTTTCTAAAAACAAATTTTGGATAGTTACTTTTCTAAAAAAAAGAAGTAATATAGTTACTTTTAAAAAAAATCTCTCATCAACACTTTAAAATAGTTTTAGCAACTTTTAAAACTATTTTTGTTTAAAATTAATGGTAAAATGGATAAATTTAGTTTTTTTGCACTATAATAATAAAAGTTCAATTAGTATATTACGCATTCGTATAAAATATAACTCACAATTTAGTATTGACTTTTAGTTCTTCCTTTCCATTAGTGTTTACATGATAAAGTTTTAGGAAAAAATATGAAATTGCACTCGGATATTTATCTTTTTTTTTTTTGTAACTGGACTCATATGTTTTTTTACGCAACTAAGTGCACCTGGATGTTTCATTTTGTTGGTAATTGCACCAAACGTTAATTATACCCGTTAAGTGTCACGTGGAGGCCATGTGCAACCTTTTATTTCAAAATGATATAATGTAAAAAGACATTTTTTCCCTTTGGTCATCCTTGACCTTATCTTCTTCTGTCTGTTTGGCGAGTTTTCAAGCAGGGAGATCGATCCGGACATGGGGAATCCTTGCAAATCAAGTTTGAAAAGCTTCCCCAAGTTGAATGTGCCTTTGTTCATCTTGATTCTCAGTCGTCTACCGAACCTTGACTAGGAGGATAGGACCAACACTTTAGGATACTGTGCTAATGAAAGTTCTCCAGAGTAATCTCTTGAAGAAACATGCCCATCAATGGAAGAAGTCTCTGTATTTGGAGCACTAGCGGTGGAGAGTTTGGGTGTTGAAGCAAGAACATATGGGTCATAGCGGCGATGAGATTGCACAAGTGAATCCGAGGAAGAGTAGTTATGAGGGAGACGTTCTTTGCCTAGTGGTGGCATGGCTGGAAAACAAGAGTGCAAGAGCAAGATCCTCACAAATTATCAATCCCCACAAATTATCATTCTCAAAAGCTTCATATCCTCCCCAGTCTTTTAGAGAGACCAAGAGTGTAAGAGCAAGATCAACAAAATACTCAACAAAATCAATTTGATCACTGCGTTGTAGGGACCTAACTATTTATATTATTGATTCTACCGCTGTAAACACCTGATTTTGGCTCGGGATCATAATACCGTATGAGAGGAATCGAGATTTGAAAAATATAAAAAAAAAAAAAAAATTAATAAAAAATTTAAAAAAAAATAATAAAAAATTCCAACGGTGGAAAATTGCCTCTTTTCCACCGATTTTATTTTTTTATTATTAAAAAAAAAAACGTTTTTTTTATATTATTAAAAAAAAAAAAGTTTTTATTAATTAATTAAATATGTGTACATTTTCTCTATAAAATGAGGGTAGCTTCAATGAATGAGGGAGGCTTCAAAGAAGAAATGCTACGGTGAGGAGCTTCAATTAGGAGAGAATGAGAGAAAAAAAAATAGAAAAAAAAAGAGTGAAAAAAAGAGAGTGAAAAATACCGATAATTATCGGACTCGGTTCCTCGTACGGTATTTTAGCCTCCCATGAGTTAGGTATATTTCTCTCATCTTCAATATCATATTTTGTATTTTCTAAATATGAAATAAAATTGAGAGTTTATATACATATATTATCTATTTATGTATAATATACTTGTTAATATATATATATATGTGTATATTATATATTTATATTATGTTTATGTATAATATATATTTATATTATGTTTATACTATATATATCTATATGTATAATATATATTTATATTATGTTTATGTATTATTATTATATCTATATGTATAATATATATTTATATTATGTTTATGTATTACTATATATATTTATATTATGTTTATACTATTATATCTATATGTATAATATATATTTATATTATGTTTATGTATTACTATATATATTTATATTATGTTTTTACTATACATATCTATATGTATAATATATATTTATATTATGTCTATGTTATCTATGTATCTATATGTTTAATATATATTTATATTATGTCTATGTTATCTATCTATCTATATGTTTAATATATATATATATATATTATGTATATGTGGAAAAAAACAAATTTCAAAATTGACTTAGGTCATTCCCAAACTTTGATGAAGGTTACAACTCGGTCCTTGGACTCTCGGGTCATTTCTGGGACGTTATCGAGTGTTATAAACCAAACCGGAAAAGTTTTGGGCCATTTGTGCAAATTGTTTTTCTTAATTCAGCTCTTTAAAAAATATATATATACAATTGGATTTCTAAACTTTTCTAGACATTCCATGATTTCTAAAAATGTTACAAATAAGTCTAGAATAATTTTCGGGTTATTTTTAGAATTTTACCAAGTATTACAAATAAATCTAGAATAGTTTAGGGTCAATTCTGTAATTTTAAAAAAATATTTTCAGTTAAGTTATATTTTTTTTCGAAAATTACAATTTTTATTCCTAAATTTTTCTGGACATTCCATGACTTTTCAAAATGTTACAAATAAGTATAGAATAATTTTCGGGTTATTTTAGAACTTTACCAAGTGTTACAAATAAGTCCAGAATAGTTTAGGGTCATTTCTGCAATTTTCGAAAATATTTGTCCAATTCAGCTCAAATTTTTATAAATTGCATTTTGGTCCCTATATTTTTTGGACATCCTATAACTTCTTAAAATGGGACAAATTAGTCCAACGAGCTTAATATTTTCAAAAATTATTCGTGCATGTTTTGACACGTTTAAAATGGCTCGAGAGTTAAACCATTTTTTTTCGAGCACGATTAACTTTAGTTCTCTCTTGTTTATTTGAAAATTAAAAAAAAAAATGTTTGTACATGGTTTGTTTAATTTAAAGAAAATGCACTTTTTTGGGCCAAGCATGATTAAAACGGGCAATTCGGGCAAAATTGAAAAAAGTTTCATAAGCAAATTAAAGTACCGAAAGGGCGGATTATAAGCTCGCGAGCTTTTAAGACGTAATCAAACCCCCGAACTCGATTCTCTGGACGTAGACCTTTCTAAGCCCTAAGATGTTAATTTCATGTACCCTAGGCAATTTTAGGATTCCGATTAGCCTTCAATTAATCGGTGGCGACTCTTTCAAATTTTTTCGGTCCGGTTGATGACCCCGCTCGACCGGACCCTTCGCTCGCCAAGACCCGGCATTTTCAAAAACGAAAATAAAAAAATATTTTTCCAAAACGGGTCGGGAAAGTCGGATCCGACGTCCGACAATTTGGCGACTCTGCTGGGGACCTCTTTTAGAGGGTTTAGGCTTTGTCATGTTTGCTTTGCCATATTATGTTTTGCCATATCCGTTTTGACCGTTTGCTCATGCTTGCAGTTTCAAATTTTGTCCAAAAGGCGATGTAATTGTAATAAGTCAAAAAAAAAAAATTTCTTGTTTTGCACACACCACGCTGGTTACCATTACCCACTCGGACCTGGAGCACATTAAGAGCTTAGGGAGTTTAGTAGGGGAATGCGCCCGGAGCGGTTTGGACCGCCAGCACGCACCCAAACAACTCAACTCGATGATCGGAATGGGCCCGTGATCCTCTTTAGGGGGTGAGGTTCCGCTGGTTCAGAGGACCTAGAAATCTCATCCATTTAGAACAAAAGCTCTACACCGTGTTTAGTCTTTACCAGTTTTGTGTGTATTGCCAATTTTGGGCTCAAGTGATGTAAATGAGAATTCAGCCCAAGCATTTGGATGCAAGATTGGTCCACAGCCCATGAAGAAATTTGGCCCATGAAGAAGATTGGCCCATTGATGTAAATGTGTTTATTTTGGCCTTAGATCATGACATGTATAGGATTGGGCCTTTTGTATTATATATTTCAGACTGTTATAAATGTAATACGAGTCTTACTAATGAAGTTAAATTCTCGCACTTGCATTGCATTTTTCAAAAAATAATAATAATAATAATGTAAGTTCCGTTCATTCAATCTTGTATCCTTAAGACGTTTCACGCACCATCTTTGGTAAGGATGAAAAAAAAAATTATTGCCATCACATTAAGGTCATACAACCCCCTACGGTCGAAATTGCCAGAATATGGTAAGTCATGACAAAAGAGAATAAGAAATACGTGAACAAGAAGATTGACGAGGTTCACGAGCTCGTAAACTACAAAGTCAATTGGATTCTCCTTAACGCCTTGTCTGAATTATGGAATATGGAAAATGCGTATGCATGCTTAACAACAACGGAATACATTCACAAGTTCCATTCGGCACCTGCAAGTCCGTCTTTCGACCTAGAGGAGATCATCGGGGATAGACTCGAACAACCACCGTCATTCTAGCAATATGGGAGCACCTTGGAAAAATGTGGAGGCAACGTAGCTAAGTTGAATGACACCTTTGAACAATTCATACGAAGAACGAGGCAAATAAAAGATTTTCAAAATACATGTCCTCGACCTTCGTTCGAACCAAGGAACAAGCAACAAATGCAATCAATGAGCTACGTCGTTGTGTGAAACGTCTTAAGAACTAGACATTGATTGGCCAAATCATTATAAAGTATTTTTGAAAAAAACTTTTGTCATACGTGCAATCAAAGTCTACGAATGGAATGAACGGAACATGCAGAATTTTTGAAATCAATCATGCATGATCAATTGTGTATCCATCCTTCTTACTACGGTATTTTGGATTTAGGTTTCCGAACCCATGCGACATTCGAAGACTCCAGCACCTCATTAACACGATGAGAGAATCATCCTACTAGAACAAATCATGCACACCATGAGTTCCCACACAGTGCAGTCAATCATTGACATGACCTCCCAGGCCGAGCAGATTTTGCTCTTTTGAATTCCAGGCAGTCGTAACTACCACAGTATCCCCGACCTCGTCTTCCCGAGGAACACTGCTGTTATGGCACCTCATCAATCCATGTCATGCAGTTTTGCCATCCTGACGAAGCTCCACCTCCCACATATGTCCATCCTGACCAAGGTCCACTTCCCACATATGACTTTCCCACACCCGAAAGGACAAATACACTTTTAGGATCAGGTTTTTGTCCTAATTTCAAAGATTATGAAGTCGTCTGGAGGAAATATTTAACCGAAAGTTCAGACATTGTTGTGTCCTTTCCTCGTCGTTCATTTCCAGGCCCACCACAAGTATGCTCACAAGGGCTTCTCAGACTTATTTTCAACTGGTATCACCATTGGAGCTCTGCTCGATGAAGCTCCCTCATGCATTTTTGATCGTCCACTCGTTAGTAGGGCACCCTTGCCGAATCTGACTCTATACATTACAGAGAAGGATCCGTTGACCCAGATGACATTGCAATTTGGAACACAAAATCAAGCAGATACCAAATTGTATCAATTCCTGAATGCAGTGAGTGAGGAGTATGATCAGGAAAAACGAGATCTACTCCGAGAAAAATTCATTACCTGATCAAGGAAGGGACCAGAGATAAGTAATGGGTACCGCAACAAGGAGGGACGTCGAGGTTCTCATCGTCAGAATTGAGTCCGTCTTCTATGTTACACCTCGTTCAGAGGAAGTGGCAATCATAGTCAAACTGACCCACGCCACCAGACCACATTCGACCACCGGAAAAGGGAAGGTTGTTTTACAAAGTAAAGGAGATGAGAAAAACAACTCCCTTTCGTTTGATCGAGCTAAAGCATTGGCGACTTAAATAGAGATGAAAAGACATTATTGTTGACACGGGGTAGACGCCATCAAGATGTCATTGTTGACACGGGACAGACGCCGTTGTTGACCCCTGCAGAAGAGTCGCCATTGTTGACACGGGGAAGACGCTGTTGTTGACTCCTGCATAAGAGTCACCATTGTTGACACGGGACAGACGCCGTTGTTGACTCCTGCATAGGAGATGCCATTGTTGACGCTCGTCGTTGTTCACAACAGGGGAGACGTCGTTGTCGATGCAGATAGATACCATTGTTTGCAGCGTCGATCAGAAAGGCTTGAAATGTAGCCACTACGGAAAGTTCGTTACAGCAAGGCGAAGTACTTCCAACTGATCGGATTCCCTGAAGGGTGGATAAACCTATGGAGGGACAACACCATCGACGCCAACAACGTCGTCACTACGGGGATGAAAGCTGCGAAGAAGAGAAGCAGACCAACAATCACCTTGTGTTCTTATTTGCGTCTTTGCGTTCAAAAAAATTGGCAACGCTCGCACCCATGAGTAAAATTTCTCCGGGAAACCAAAAACTGCCAATGGAGATCAAAATCAAAGAAGTTTCAGCCTATTGTTGTACAATCGAAGAATCATACAGTCAACCATGACTCACTGATAAAAAAAAAAAAATATCTGGCGTACGGAGTTCCCAGAGAACGCCACAAGAAAATGTCTGAATGGTCATGCGAGGAATGACTTGCAATTAATTTCCCAGTGGCCCGACTATGCCCATTTGAGATGCATGAATGCTAAAGAAGTTGAACCTCTAATGGAAGAAATTCATGAAGGTTGTTGCGGCCCACACATGAACGTGCAGGACTTGGGTACTTTTGGTTCACCATGACGTCTGACTGTATAAATCATGCCCAACAATATCACATCTGTCAAGTGTACGCGGACCAAATCCACGCGTCATTGCACGAGCTCTATTCCAGGACTTCCCCACTGGTTTTCTCAATGTGGGGCATCGATGTAATCAACATGATTTTCCCAAAGGCGTCCAATGGTTATCGATTCATATTGCATTAATTACAATAGATTACTTCATCAAGAGTAGAAGTTATTACCCTGGCGTCAATAACGGCAAAGGCCATTGAATTTTTCATCAGCGAGGACATCATCGTATGTCATGGGATGCCGAAGTCAATCATCACCGGCAATGCCAGAAATCTAAATTGGATGAGTTGTGGTCAACTATAAAAATTCATCTCCATATAGCCCACAAATGAATGACGCAGTGGAAGCAACAATTAAAGGACTAGCATGATAAGCTGCTTTGGGCACTTATGACATACATGACCTCAATACAAGCACCAACAGGGGCAACCCCATTCTCCCTTGTTTACGGGATCGAAGCCGTGTTACCAATTGAAGTAGAATTCTCGTCAGCTAGGATCCTCGCCAAGGAAGAGAAGGACGAGTCAGAGTAGGCGAAATGCAGATACGTGCAATTGAACCTCATGACAAAAGGCGGCTCATCGCGCAGTGCCACATGCAATTGTACCAACAACACATGACTCGTGCATTTAACAGGAAAGTCAGTCCAAGAGAATTACAAGCAGACAATCTAATTCTCAGAAAAAAATTCTTCGAGTCAATCCAGACTCTTGGGGCAACTTTGTGCCTAAATATGAAGAGTCTTATGTCGCCAAAGAGACTTTCAGCAGAGGAGCCATGATCGTCACCGACATGGACAATCAAGAACTCTCCAGTCCAATCAATATGGACCCAGTCAGAAAATACTATCCTTAAAGAGTTCGTAACCATAAAGCGAACCTCCAAAAGTGAGAAAATTCCCGCTAAATCGAAAACCCGAAAGGGCGGTTTAGGCAAAATTTAGGGAAGAGTGGCATGATTGAAAATCCCCAAAAGGACAATCATGGCAAAAGGAGAGGAATCAAATCCCTGCTAGGTTGAAAACCCGAAAGGGCAATCTAGGCAAAAAAAATAAGGGAACCGAGAGGTGCGGTAAAAAAAAAAAAAATACCGTAGCAAAATGATAGAAAAGTGAAAGAAACAAAAATCCTTCAAGTCAATCAAGATTCTCGGGGCAAGTTTATGCCTAAATATGAAAGGGGATTATATCGTCAAAAAGATTTTCAGCGGAAGAGCCATGATTATCACTGACAAGGACGAGCAAGAACTCCACAATCCAATTAATGTGGATAAAAAAAAAAAAAAACTCGTAACCAGAAAGAGAGCCTTCAAAAGTGAGAAAATTCCCGCTAAATCAAAAACCCAAAAGGGCGGTTTAGGCAAAATTTAGGGAAGAGGGGCATGATTGAAAATCCTCAAAAGGACAATCATGGCAAAAGGAGAGGATTCAAATCCCTGCTAGGTTGAAAACCCGAAAGGCCCACCTAGGCAAAAATGAAGGGAACCCAGAGGTGCGGTAAAAAAAAAATACCGTAGCAAAATGATTGATAAACGAGAGATAAAAAAAAATATCCTTCAAGTCAATCAAGACTCCCGGGGCAAGTTTGTACCTAAATTTGAAGGGATTTATGTCATCAAGAGATTTTCAGTGGGGGAGTCATGATCATCACTGACATGGACAACAGAGATCTCCCCAATCCAATCAATGTGGATGCAGGGAAAAAAAACTCGTAATCAGAAAGTGAGCCTCCAAAAAATGAGAGAAATTCCCGCTAAATCGAAAACCTGAAAGGGCGGTTTAGGCAAAATTTAGGGAAGAGGGGCATGATTAAAAATCCCTAAAAAGGGTGATCATGGCAAAAGGAAAGGAATCAAATCCCTGCTAGGTTGAAAACCCAAAAGGGAGACCTAGGCAAAAATTAAGGGAATCGAGAGGTGCGGTAAAAAACAAAAAATACCGTAGCAAAAGGAAAGAAAATCAAGAGATAAAAAAAATAAAAAAAAATGCTCAAAAGTAGCCGACAATGTTTCCTACAGTAGCAATAAAAGAAGTTGTGATCTGCATTAATTTGAGTTGCCTCGACAACTTGCATGGATACACCTTTTGAACAAAACATGAATGACTTTAGGGAACTCCATCAAAAAGGACTCCAAAGTCGATTAATGAGAAAACAGACTGAGAAGTCCGCACAAGCAGTCAGACATCTCGAGAAGGGTTTTTACCTCCAAAGTGAATTACAAGCTAATGAGCGGGGTCTTTAGGTGCTCAACCTCTGCGAGTCATCATCAACAATCGGGACTTGTAGATAGCCAACTTCCGAGAGTCACATGCCGACAAGCGGAGTCTTTAGGTGCTCAACCTCCGCAAGTCATCCCCAACGATCAGAACCTGTAGATGTCCAGCTTCTGAAAGTTACAAGCCGACGAACGGGGCCTTGAGGTGCTCAACCCCCGTAAGTCACCCTCAACAAAGCTTTTGAAAAAAAAAAATCAACGACGACCAAGACCTGTAGTTATCCAGCTTCTTGGAGTCACAAAAAAAAAAAAAAACGACGAGCGGAGCCTTTAGGTGTTCAGCCTTCGCAAGTCATCTCGACAACCAGAACCTGTAGTTATCCAGCTTCTGAAAAAAAAAAAAAAAAAAAAAAGCAGAGCCTTTAAGTGTTCAGCCTCCGCAAGTCATCCTCGATGACTAGAACCTGTAGTTATCCAGCTTCTGGGAGTCACAAGCCGACAAGCGGAGCTTTTAGGTGTTCAGCCTCCGTAAGTAATCCTCGATCACCAGAACCTGTAGTTATCCAGCTTCTGGGAGTCACAAACCGACAAGCGGAGCCTTTAGGTGTTCAACCTCCGCGAGTCATCCTCGATGACTATAACCTGTAGTTATCCAGCTTCTGGGAGTTACAAGCCGACAAGTGGAGTCTTTAGGTGCTCAGCCTCCACAAGTCAACCCCAACGAGTCACAAGCCGACGAGCGGACCCTTTAGGTGTTCAGCCTCCGCAAGTCATCATCAACGACCAAGACCTGTAGTTATCCAGCTTCTGGGTGTCACATGCCGATAAGCGGAGCCTTTAGGTGTTCAGCCTCCGTAAGCCATCCTCAACGAGTCACAACCTCCGCAAGTCATCCTCGACAACCAGGACCTGTAGGTGTCCAACGTCTGGGAATCACAAATTCATGAGCGTTCAAACGCTCATTCTCCACAAATCATCGTCAACGATCGGGACCTATAGGTGTCTAGCTTCCGAAAGTTGCGTGATGATATTCGTCTACTATGTAAATAATGAATAAAGAAGAGCCAAAATCAGTTGTTTGTCTTTGAACACACACTCATGAGATCACTTCCATGAGCGCGTGCTCAAAGAGGGGCAACTGTAAACACCTGATTTTGGCTCGGGATCATAATACTGTATGAGAGGAATCGAGATTTGAAAAATATAAAAAAAAAAAAAAAAAAAAAAAAAAATTTTAAAAATAATAAAAAATTCCAACGGTGGAAAATTGCCTCTTTTCCACCGATTTTATTTTGTTATTATTAAAAAAAAAAACGTTTTTTTTATATTATTAAAAAAAAAAAAAGTTTTTATTAATTAATTAAATATGTGTACATTTTCTCTATAAAATGAGGGTAGCTTCAATGAATGAGGGAGGCTTCAAAGAAGAAATGCTACGGTGAGGAGCTTCAATTAGGAGAGAATGAGAGAAAAAAAAATAGAAAAAAAAAAGAGTGAAAAAAAGAGAGTGAAAAATACCGATAATTATCGGACTCGGTTCCTCGTACGGTATTTTAGCCTCCCATGAGTTAGGTATATTTCTCTCATCTTCAATATCATATTTTGTATTTTCTAAATATGAAATAAAATTGAGAGTTTATATACATATATTATCTATTTATGTATAATATACTTGTTAATATATATATATATGTGTATATTATATATTTATATTATGTTTATGTATAATATATATTTATATTATGTTTATACTATATATATCTATATGTATAATATATATTTATATTATGTTTATGTATTATTATTATATCTATATGTATAATATATATTTATATTATGTTTATGTATTACTATATATATTTATATTATGTTTATACTATTATATCTATATGTATAATATATATTTATATTATGTTTATGTATTACTATATATATTTATATTATGTTTTTACTATACATATCTATATGTATAATATATATTTATATTATGTCTATGTTATCTATGTATCTATATGTTTAATATATATTTATATTATGTCTATGTTATCTATCTATCTATATGTTTAATATATATATATATATATTATGTATATGTGGAAAAAAACAAATTTCAAAATTGACTTAGGTCATTCCCAAACTTTGATGAAGGTTACAACTCGGTCCTTGGACTCTCGGGTCATTTCTGGGACGTTATCGAGTGTTATAAACCAAACCGGAAAAGTTTTGGGCCATTTGTGCAAATTGTTTTTCTTAATTCAGCTCTTTAAAAAATATATATATACAATTGGATTTCTAAACTTTTCTAGACATTCCATGATTTCTAAAAATGTTACAAATAAGTCTAGAATAATTTTCGGGTTATTTTTAGAATTTTACCAAGTATTACAAATAAATCTAGAATAGTTTAGGGTCAATTCTGTAATTTTAAAAAAATATTTTCAGTTAAGTTATATTTTTTTTCGAAAATTACAATTTTTATTCCTAAATTTTTCTGGACATTCCATGACTTTTCAAAATGTTACAAATAAGTATAGAATAATTTTCGGGTTATTTTAGAACTTTACCAAGTGTTACAAATAAGTCCAGAATAGTTTAGGGTCATTTATGCAATTTTCGAAAATATTTGTCCAATTCAGCTCAAATTTTTATAAATTGCATTTTGGTCCCTATATTTTTTGGACATCCTATAACTTCTTAAAATGGGACAAATTAGTCCAACGAGCTTAATATTTTCAAAAATTATTCGTGCATGTTTTGACACGTTTAAAATGGCTCGAGAGTTAAACCATTTTTTTTCGAGCACGATTAACTTTAGTTCTCTCTTGTTTATTTGAAAATTAAAAAAAAAAATGTTTGTACATGGTTTGTTTAATTTAAAGAAAATGCACTTTTTTGGGCCAAGCATGATTAAAACGGGCAATTCGGGCAAAATTGAAAAAAGTTTCATAAGCAAATTAAAGTACCGAAAGGGCGGATTATAAGCTCGCGAGCTTTTAAGACGTAATCAAACCCCCGAACTCGATTCTCTGGACGTAGACCTTTCTAAGCCCTAGGATGTTAATTTCATGTACCCTAGGCAATTTTAGGATTCCGATTAGCCTTCAATTAATCGGTGGCGACTCTTTCAAATTTTTTCGGTCCGGTTGATGACCCCGCTCGACCGGACCCTTCGCTCGCCAAGACCCGGCATTTTCAAAAACGAAAATAAAAAAATATTTTTTCAAAACGGGTCGGGAAAGTCGGATCCGACGTCCGACAACCGCCAAAGCACGCAACTCAACCTTCTCAGGCGCCTTCCGGTCACTTTCTCATACAATATGATCACTGTTTTGTACACCCGACTGCTATCTTCACCAACCCCATGTCTGTGAGCTCCAAGCATTTATCCATTCTCAGCTCCCTCAGTCCAGCCGCTGCAGAGATGGCAGCTACCTTGCGATCCCCAAATTCACAACAATACGAAACGTCAATGCTCTCGAGGCTCAGATAAGCTCGAACCAGCTGCTCCAATCCTGTGTACTGCATGTTAGACTAAGGAATCTTAGGATCGATTTAAACATGTTAATAAACTGAATAAACACATTTAAATCAAACAGCAGAAGATTGAATCGAATTCGTGAACTTACCTCCAGCCATTGCTAAACTGAGTATTGTGATTCGTTTGGAGCTTCTAAACCCTTACTCTTCACAGTAGATGGTGTATTCAAAGCTAAATTGAATAAGAGTGGTGTCTAGGGACCAAAAACGAGAATGCACTATATAATGCTCTATCCATCAAAGAGCATAAATGAAGGCATTGAATGGCTGCTTGTGTGGACGAATGATTGCTTAACTTGTGGACCAATTTCTGTTTTTAATTGACTATAGATGAAGAAAAAACAAATTGAATTTCTCTTTAGTAAGTGCATGCACAAAGTGAGCAAATGATTTGCACAAAGTGGGCAACTAATTTGCACAGAGTGGGCAACTAATTTGCACTAAGTGGGCTGCTACAATATTTTAACAACATTCTCCCACTTGGTCCACATTTATATTCCATCATTCACCTTAATGAGAAAAATGAAATATATGAATCATGACGATATGTCCTCTTATATTGAGTATTATCTTCCATGTATTACAATATATATCAAGTTTCTCAACAATAGCCCATAAAACTTAATGAATAAACCCTATGTTCATTCAAGGTCCAAACTATAGTAATGTTTTCTCAAATTAACAAACATATTTGTGCACAAAACCAAATGAGATAACATCAACTGAATAAGAGTATCAAAATATAAAAATGAATACTTACATCATGGAACCAAGTCCCATTCTTTCTACATGATCCTTGAAATTCTTTGGTGGCATGCCTTTAGTCAAAGGATCAGCAAGCATCAACTCAGTGCTAACGTGCTCAATGACCACTTTCTTTTCCTTAACACGTTCTCTGATGGCCAAGTATTTAATGTCGATGTGTTTACTTCGACTACCATTTTTATTGTTCTTAGCCATAAACACAGCAGCTGAGTTGTCACAATACAATCTTAATGACCTAGAAATAAAGTCAACTACTCTAAGCCCAGAAATGAAACTCTTTAACCATACACCATGTGATGTAGCCTCAAAACATGATACGAACTCGGCCTCCATGGTGGAAGTAGAAGTCAAGGTTTACTTTGCACTCCTCCAAGACACGGCTCCACCAGCAAGCATGAAAATGTAACCTGATGTTGATTTACGTGAATCAACACAGCCAGCGAAGTCCGCATCGGAGTAGCCAATCACCTCTAAATTATCGGCATGTCTATACATGAGCATGTAATCTTTTGTTCCTTGAAGGTATCTCATCACCTTCTTTGCAGCTCTCCAGTGGTCAATTGCTGGGTTACTCTGATATCTCCCAAGCACCCCAACAACAAATGCAATGTCAGGTCTAGTACAGACCTGAGCATACATCAGGCTTCCAACAGATGAAGCATATGGAATGTTTTTCATTTGTTCCCTCTCAAGCTCATTTTTAGGACATTGGATTAGACTAAATTTATCACCCTTAACAATGGGTGCTATACTTGGCGAACAATCTTTCATCCGAAATCTCTCTAAAACTTTGTTGATAAAGGTCTCTTGAGACAAACCCAAAATGCCTCGAGATCTTTCCCTATGGATCTTAATGCCAATGACATAAGATGCTTCACCCATATCCTTCATATCAAAGTTCTTTGAGAGAAATTGTTTCACCTCATATAGCAAACCCTTATCATTGGTTGCAAGCAAAATATCATCCACATATAGTACCAAAAAACAAGTCTTGCTCCCACTGACCTTCTGGTATATACATTGATCCATAACGTTCTCTTCAAAACCAAATGAAGTGATGACATTATGGAATTTAAAATGCCATTGTCGGGAAGCTTGTTTTAATCCATATATAGATTTATTAAGCTTACAGACCAAGTGCTCACCATTAACAGAGGAGAATCCTTCAGGTTGTTTCATATAAACCTCTTCCTCTAGATCACCATTAAGGAAAGCCGTTTTCACATCCATTTGATGCAAATCCAAATCAAAGTGGGCAACCAATACCATGATCACACGAAGTGAATATTTCTTAGATACATGAGAAAATGTTTCCGTGTAGTCAATTCCCTCCCTTTGAGTGAATCCTTTGGCAACGAGTCTTGCCTTATATCTCTCAATGTTGCCTCGTGAGTCTTTCTTTGTTTTGAAGACCCATTTACTTCCAATGGCTTTTACACCATCAGACAACTTGACGAGATCCCAAACTCGGTTAGATGCCATAGAATCCATCTTTTCTTTCATGGCATTGTGCCATAAGTTCGAAACCTCAGAACTCATGGCCTGTGAAAACGTCTCAGGATCATTTTCGGCTCCAACATTGTAGTCACATTCTTGTAGATACACAATATAGTCACTAGGAATTGCTGATTTTCTTACTCTAGTAGATCTTCTTAATGCTGAATTAACACTATCCTGAGTTGTAGGATCATGTTGATCAGCAGGTTCTTCAACAGTTTCAGGCATCTGTTGAACTTCAATATCTACTAGATCAGGATCAACAGTTTGTGGTACTTCCATGACTGGTTCTTCAACACGCATTTGTACTTGAGGCGTGTTGTTAACAACAATGATCAGTCCATTACTTGAAGTGGCACACTGAGCATCTAAATGATCTTTCTCAGGACCTACGCCCGGGGATCGATCGCTCCCACTTATAAAGTCATTCTCAAGAAATTTTGCATTTCTTGATTCCACAAACCTAGTGCTATGATATGGACAATAAAATCTATATCCCTTAGACCTTTCGGCATATCCAATGAAATACCCACTTATGGTCCTCATGTCCAACTTCTTTTCTTGTAGATTGTAGACTCTTACTTCAGACGGACAACCCCAAACGCGTACATGTCGCAAACTTGGTTTCCAACCTTTGAATAACTCAAAAGGTGTCTTTGGGACAACCTTGGTTGGAACCCGGTTTAATATGTACACGGTCGTTTTAAGAGCCTCAGTCCACAAGGATTTAGGAAGTTTGGTGCTAGCAAGCATGCTTCGCACCATGTCCAATAATGTTCGGTTTCTCCTTTCAGCTACTCCATTTTGGTCCGGAGAGCCAGGCAAGCTGTATTGGGCAACAATCCCATTCTCTTGAAGAAACTTCGCAAATGGACCATTCGCTTTTCCACTTTCAGTGTATCTACCATAGTACTCTCCACCTCTATCGGATCTCACGATCTTAATTTGTTTACCGGGTAAATGGTCAAAGTGCCCCCTAAAGTTTGACCGAAATTTAAGAATCCCCCTTAAAGTTTAAAGTGCCCCTTAATGTTTGAAAATGATGAAAAATCCCCCCTTGTCAGCTGCTCTTTTAGGGGGAATTTTTCATCATTTTCTTAACATTAGGGGGGATTTTAAACTTTAAGGAGGATTCTTAAATTTCGGCCAAACTTTATGCGGCACTTTGACCATTAACCCTTTGTTTACCACATTGTTTCTCTACTTCAGCTTTAAACACTTTAAAAGCATCTAGTGCTTCATTCTTATTGTTAAGCAAGTAGAGATACATGTATCGTGAATAATCATCTATGAAGGAGACAAAGTACTTATTTCGGTATGCATCCATATCTGGACTACAAATATCTGTATGTATGATTTCCAATAACTCAGAGCTCCTCTTGACACCTTTCTTAGATTTGTTAGTCTGCTTACCCTTAATGCAACTTATACAAGTCTCAAAGTCAGTAAAATCCAGAGCACCAAGTACCCCATCATTCACTAACCTTTTAATTCTCTCAATGGAGATATGTCCCAATATCTGATGCCACAATATAGAAGACTCTTCATTCATAACACATCGTTTAGTACCAACATTTTCGTGAACATGCATAGAAGTATGGTTATCATTATTTTGTAGATTAAGGAGAAAAAGACCATCAGACAAAATACCACATCCAATAACATCAGACTTATAATATAAATTAAATCCGGAGTCTGAAAAGTTAAAGGAGTAACTATCTGATACAAGTCTGGAAACTGAAATTAAATTCCTAGAAAAACTTGGAATATAAAATGTCTTCTTCAAATTTAAAATGAAACCACTACTTAAAACCAATAAGCATGTCTCAATGGCCTCTACATGTGAGGGCATCTTATTTCCTGAATAGACACTTCGCTCACTTCCCATCGGTTTCTGCAGGTCTCGTAAACCCTGCAATGAATTGGTAACATGGATTGTAGAACTAGAATCAATCCACCATGTATTATGATTAACATCAGTCATATTGGATTCATAACAAACAAAAGAAAGTTGAGTATCTTTCTTATCAAACCAATTTATGAACTTAGAGCATTGTTTCTTAACGTGCCCCTTCTTTTTGCAGAAGAAGCACACAATCTCCTTCTTAATGTCCTTCTGAATAGGAATTTTCCCCTTTCCCTTGTCCTTAGCTTGATCCTTCTTTTTGTTCTTCCCAGAGGTCGTTAAGTTCACATTTTCCTTTTCCCTTTCCTTTTCCTCCATAATCAGTCTACCCTCTTCCTGAACACACATGGTCAACAACTCATTGATCGACCATTTATCCTTATGTGTGTTATAGGATATCTTAAATGGGCCATACTGTTGAGGTAATGTACAAAGGATGTAGTGAACTAAGAAGGATTTTGACATCTCATCCTCCAATGTTTTCAATTGGGCCGATATATCCCTCATGCGCATGATATAATCACGCACACCCCTAATGCTGGTGAGCTTCAGGGACGAAAACTGTATGATGAGGGTGCTCGCCATTGCTTTATCTGAAGTGGCAAATTGATCATCAATAGCCTTTAGTAAGTCTCGGACTTTGTGATACTGCTCGACGGAACCCCTGATACCAACAGATATTTTTGTCTTTATGAACATAACGGAGAGACGATTAGATCGCTCTCACTTATCATAAAGAACAACTGCATCAGGAGAGCTGGTTTCAGTTACTGCAGGGGGATCCTCCTTCCTAATAGCATAATCTATGTCCATCCAACCCAAATGAAGGAGAATTCTTTCCTTCCATACTTTATAGTTGTCCCCTTTGAGTTCGGGAACATCACATCTCATATCAGTGTAATTAACAGGTTGAATTGCTGCAATAACTTAAATATTCATGCTCATGTTACTAAATTTGAAGCTATAAAAAATATGGCATATCCTACCAATGTAGAATTATGTTAAATTATGAATCTAGTGACATAAAACTTGCATGTGGGCTAAAGTTCTAATTCAATTAGATTCATCTTAATTTTATAATAAAACTATCAAATTATGTTCCTTTTCCTAATTCCTGTGGGTAAATTAGAAAATATAATTTGATATTTTATTCTAATTAATTATACAAATATAATAAAATTTCATGTGGGATAAAATTTTATTATATTACGTATGATTAATCACAATTAATGTTTATTTTTAAATGTGATTCTGAATAAACTTTAATATATAGTTTCAATTAATTAAGAATGCTGTGGCTACTCCCTAATTAATTTAAACTATATGAATCACATAAACATTAATTTAATAATTTGGCATAATTATTGCATAAACATATAAGCAATATTTTATAAATTTAATTCCAAATTTAACATATATATATTATCTTAAAATTGCATGTATAATTTAAAATAATGATGAATTATACAAGCAAATAAAAGTACAAAACACTTATAATTAAATTTATAACCATGTAGAATTAATTTACCAAAATTATACATAGAATCACTATTCATAATCGGTACTATTCATAATCGGGACTATTCATAATCGGTACTATTCATAATCAGTACTATTCATAACCGTTTACTGTTCATGATTGTTACTATTCGAGTTGCTTATTATTCATAACCGGTTTACTATTCATTTTTTTTTTACTATTCATTGAACAGTTCGGCTTCTCCAAACTCTCGACTGAACCAGAAAAAACAGAGTACCACACAAAAAAACAGAGCAAAAATAAAAGTGCAAGGCAGAGGCAAAATCAACGGAGCTCTGATACAAAATGTTAGACTAATGAATCTTAGGATCGATTTAAACATGTTAATAAACTGAATAAACACATTTAAATCAAACAGCGGAAGATTGAATCGAATTCGTGAACTTGCCTCCAGCCATTGCTAAACTGAGTTTCGTGATTCGTTTGGAGCTTCTAAACCCTTACTCTTCACAGTAGATGGTGTATTCAAAGCTGAATTGAAGAAGAGTGGTGTCTAGGGACCAAAAACGAGAATGCACTATATAATGCTCTATCCATCAAAGAGCATAAATGAAGTCATTGAATGGCTGCTTGTGTGGACGAATGATTGCTTAACTTGTGGACCAGTTTCTGTTGTTAATTGTCTATAGATGAAGATAAAACAAATTGAATTTCTCTTTAGTAAGTGCATGCACAAAGTGAGCAAATGATTTGCACAAAGTGGACAACTAATTTGCACAGAGTGGGCTGCTACAACCAGCGATGCGGCTCAGTACAAGCCTCATCAGCCCTCAGGTCCATCGCAACGTAGAGAAACGATGGCATCGTCGATTCGTGGACATACAGACAGATCTGGAGCATCGTTTTCTCATTAGGTTAATTTAACATCTAACGACTCAATGCGAGAGAATTTCATCAGCATACCATGGAGGAACTCCATGCGAAGAACTCTAAGTCTGGAGCGAGTGATCGAGTCGATTCGGTGGAACTCCTTGCATACTAGTCGCCATGTGTTGCGCTCTGTCTCCGATTCGAGCTTCTGGTTCAGTCTAACCAGCAAATCCTCCATCAACACGATTACAACCGACATGTTAAGATATGATTCAGTGAAGTATTCTGGTTAGATCTCGCAATTTTCAATTTGGTCGAAGATAAGAAGTGTCTACGGTGGAGCTCCTCGTGCTTGCTCTAGAACTGAAAGCGGGAGAGGAAGAATGAAGCGGGAGAAGCGGTTGAGTTTCTTCATCTTCATCTTCCATTCCTGAGCAGCAGGGTCTCAGCAACAACATCTTCTTTGTGAGGGGTATTTTCGGTATATTAATTTATGATTAAATCACACAAACGACAGACAATGTCTATTTAACGGTTAACAAACGACAATGGACAGAAAAATTCAATTACCAACAGACCATACAGGTGTGATAACAAATATTATGGGCCCAATTACCTATTGATACAAACATGCGGGTGCAATTTCATACTTTTACCAAAGTTTTAACCCAACTCACAAAGTCATACTCTTCTCTATAAAATTAATGAAAATAAGTATTTGGTTATCTATCTGTCCTATGTTGAAGAAGCTCCGGCCAAATTGTCCATATAGTCCAGATTTATTTATTTTTCTAAATCAAGCACTCAATCACTTCCATTTTTGCAAGAAACATTAAAAATGGTTAACTTGCTATAAGTATAAGTGCAATAATTCGTTCATTGACTCACACGATAATTAGTTGTAGGGAGCCTTTATCGACCATTTTAATGGCCATAATTGCATTTTTTAATGGTTTCTTCGAATGCTAACACTGATTTATAGTCTCTATCTATAGGACAATGACGTTCTAGCTACTCAAATATCTATATTTATATCTATATCTATATATATATATATTAATTTGGGTAAATCACATACAATGTTGACAAATAAGTTTTATATTGTATTTTCTCACTCCTAATGTTAAATTAATCTCTTCTAATTGGTCCATATCAATCATAAATTTCTCATTTCTAGGTGTCATGCCATGTAAATCACTTTAAAATCTTTCAAAGTTTCTCATTCATTCTCAAGTTAAGTTACAAAATTCATATCATTTCTCATTCATTCATAAATTGTGATTTTTCATTAAATATATTTTATGAAGTGAAATTTATATATAATAATAAATACATAATATTATATTTTATGAATATCAAATATGATCATATTAAAAGTTACTTTTACAAATTAAAATATAGATTAATTAAGGATCATTTCATATATCACATAATACTCTTATTAAAATAAGACATAAGTCACATATAAACATCACCTACTTCATTACAATAAATTTCAACAATGTCAACAAATTAAGTATTATATATTTATAAACTAAATATAATTTACAGTTAACAAATAGATAAAATATAATCTTCATTACAATAATATCACAATAAATTTCAACAATGTCAACAAATTAAGTATTATATATTTATAAACTAAATATAATTTACAGTTAGCAAATAGATAAAATATAATCTTCTCATTACAATAATATCACAATAAATTTCAACAATGTCAAAAAAATTAAGTATTATATATTTATAAACTAAATATAACAGTTAACAAATAGATAGAATATAATATGTATACTAAAACATTAGAGATTGTTACTATTGCTAAAACAAATACTAATATTTCTATATGTACATTGATAGAAGTAATAAATTATAGAAAATAAGTCAAGAGTATTATATGGGAATTAACATATTCTTTTTACAGTTTTGTAAAAAATATATTTTATATATTTATAACTCAACCTATTTTTGAATTATTAAAATACTATTTCTATAATAAAAATATAATATATTATTTTTATTACTAAAATAAATAAATAAAAATACTAAATGATTTTAATAGTCTTTTGTAAACATATGCATTTTTTAATATTAATTTTAATTATTGAATCATGCACTTTTAACTAATTTTATGAACAAATACACTTCATAAAATATATAACGTTTGTATTTCATAATATAATTTATAGTAACTTATCTATATAATTAATTATTTCATGCATTTTTAAGTTTTATTATTTTTATCGTAAACAATTCAAACTTACAACAATGAACATTTTGAAAAAATATTATAGTGTATATTCATTGGAAAAAAATAACTTTTTAAACCTTATAAGTTATAACAGTAAACTTATTTTATTTTTTAAAATTATTTTACACTATATTATTATAGCTAGTATTATCATAACCTAGAGACTACCAAACCTGTCGACCTTTCTCTTTGTCGGTCACAATTATATTGATGAAGGTTATATTTCAAATAGATTGAGTCAATTAAAGGGTTGAGTTATGTCTTCAAAACGACAGAATTCCGGTCGCCCAACCACGGTCGGGTACACCTTTGGTTAGCCGGATTTACACTCTGAAATGACACCAGTAACACAGCAATAATAATGAGATCGATGGCAGAAAGTGAAAGTGAAAATCGCCACTCAGTTATACGTACTGTTATAAATGAGTAGTGTCGTCTTAATAAATTCACCCAACTTACAATTCAACTCCCTTAAGCTAACTACCTACCTCTTTTTATAGCCTCCTTCTCGTTGCTCTGATCTCTGCTACCAATGTACACGTCAATGATACTGTCTCTGTCTGATCTTGCTGCTGCTTCTTCGTCACTCAGATATGGTGCAGTCAAAGAAGTTTAGAGGAGTAAGGCAGCGCCATTGGGGCTCTTGGGTGTCTGAGATTCGACATCCTTTACTGTGAGTTGCACCAAAACGAACACAATAATGGATCATCTACTATATATTATCACCTACGTAGATCTTCTTGATATATTATGATGATTTTTCTTCTTGTTTTGTTTGAAATATATGATAGGAAGAGAAGGGTGTGGCTGGGGACGTTCGAAACAGCAGAGGAGGCAGCCCGAGCGTATGACCAGGCAGCGATTCTAATGAGTACTCATTAGAGGACCCAGTTTTGCCATCAATCAACACCGTTCATAAACCCTTAATAGTTAATATCACCGCCTTCTTATTTTGATTCCTCAAACTCACACTCATCATCTTCAAACCCCCAATCTCTCTCAGAAGTGTTGCATGCGAAACTTAAAAAGTGCAGCAAATCACTGTCACCATCCCAGCTGACGTGCCTGAGACTCGATACAGAGAGCTCTCACATAGGAGTTTGGCAAAAACGAGCGGCCCATAAATCTGAAGCTAACTCCAACTGGGTAATGAGCGTACATTTTGGGAAGGATGATGGCCAACTATGCAAATATAGTACATCGAAAGGAAGCAATATTCCAGAGGCTTCCAAGGTTCAAGATCAAAGGGAGGGAGATGAGATGGATGAAGAGCAGCGAACAGGTCTGCAAATGATTGAGGAGCTTCTCAACAGAAACTGTCCCAGACCCACCTTAAGCCCTAACCCTAGATAGACCATTTAAAGTAATAATCCCAGGGCCAGGGGGATGCTTTTTCTATAGCCAAGTTCAGTTCTGACCAAACGGAGAGGAAGTCGCACCAAGGGTGTGGACATGTGATACCATATCCCACTACTCGCCTTTAACAAAAATTCCTCCTTTAACAAGAATTTCTCCATTTAGGTGTCTTGGAGCAATTAACATTTTCAACCAATTACTAATTGGCAGTTCAGCAAGCAGGGAAGAGCATGTTGCATTGAGGGTGACCTTATTTGTGGTCTGCTTCGACATTCATGTTACATTGGTTGGATGCGTTGTACCATGATATGGGGTTGTTAGTGTTAACTATTATAGCGGAAATGTAGTGTATTGAAGTTTTGTATTGCATTCAACTTAACTTCATTAATGACAATTGATGATACTTATACTACATTGAAGCTAATACAACAAGAAACTATAGCTAGACATACACTATATGGAATATTAGTTGGTAGTCTATAAACAACATAAAGATATCTAAAGAATACATTAACTAATGTAAATGTAGAGCATGTGCAGGTTTTTAGGGAAGAATGTGAATGACAACACTTGAAGGTGGATGACAACACTTGAAGATGGTGACAAGGTGTATTCCAACACTCCCCCTCAAGTTAAATAGTCGGATCTCCAATATTTAACTTACATAACACGTTTCTGAAACTTGCTCAGTTGATAGCTTTGGTGAGTATATCTGTCAGTTGATCTTCAGAACAAACAAACGGAATCACAATAGTTTTATTCTCTAACTTCTCCTTTATAAAGTGCCGATCAATTTCAACATGTTTGGTACGATCATGTTGAACTGGATTCTCAGAAATGCTTATAGCTGCACGATTATCACACATTATCTTACATGGTTCCTGAATAGGAAAACCAATCTCAGTTAGTAATTTGTGTAGCCATAACACTTCTGTGAGACCTCGAGCAATTCCTCTGAATTCTGCCTCAGTACTAGATAGTGCCACCACTTTCTGTTTTTTACTCTTCCAGGTCACCAAGTTTCCTCCCATCATAGCAAAGTAACCTGAAGTTGATCTTCTGTCAATCGGATTTCCTGCCCAATCCGCATCTGTGTATATCTCTATTTTGAGATGTCCATTCTTCTGAAACAACACTCCACTTCCTGGTGAACCCTTCAAATATCGAAGAATTCTAAGTGCAGCTTCCATGTGATCTACTTGTGGTTTATGCATGAACTTACTCACCACTCCTACTGCATATGCAATATCTGGTCTGGTATGTGAGAGATAGATCAATTTCCCAACTAGATGTTGAAACCTAGCTTGATCTGTCGGTTCAGCTCCTTCTATTATCCTCAACCCATGATTCAGCATCATTGGTGTCTCAGCTGGTTTACAGTCCATCAATCCAGTTTCTACTAGCAGATCTAAAATGTATTTTCTTTGTGAAATGAAAATACCTCTTTCAGACCGTAGTACTTCAATCCCCAAGAAGTACTTGAGTTCTCCCAAATCCTTCATTTCAAACTCCTGGAATAGATTTTTCCTTAGCTGAACAATCTCTTCTTTATCGTCTCCTGTAATGATCATATCATCTACATATACAATCAAACAAGTTACTTGACCTTCCCTTCTTTTTATGAACAAGGTATGATCAGAGTTACTTTGTCGATAGCCATATTTTTTCATGGCTACTGTGAATCTCCCAAACCATGCCATTGGTGCTTGTTTGAGCCCATAGAGTGCCTTTTTCAATCTGCATACATCTGTTTGTCGAAACCCTGCATTGAAACCTGGTGGTGGTTCCATATATACTTCTTCTTCTAAGTCCCCATGTAGGAAGGTATTCTTGACATCAAACTGGTGTAGCGACCAGTTCTTGTTTGCAGCTATAGAAAACAGGACTCGAATAGTATCAATTCGAGCAACAGGAGAAAAAGTTTCGGAATAATCAATACCATAGGTTTGAGTATATCCTTTGGCCACCAATCTCGCTTTGTATCTCTCTATGGATCCATCAAACCTGTGTTTTACAGTAAATACCCATCTGCAACCAACTGCTCGTTTTCCATGAGGCAGCTCACACTTCTCCCATGTTTGGCTTTTCTCTAGAGCCTCCATCTCGACCCCCATGGCTTGTCTCCACTCCTTACTTCTTAAGGCTGACTCAACATTGTTGGGTATGGATTGAGTATATACAGCAGTAGCAAATGCTTGAGCAGTTTGTGTCAGACTCCCCCTTGCCAAGTTTGCTACTGGATAACAGCTTTTTCTTGGGCTGTATTCTGGTTCATATCTGACAGGTGGAACTCCCCTGTTTCTTCGAGCTGGCAGTACATATCTTTCCTGTACTAGTGATTCTTCCAAGTCATTATTTGGAGATATAATAGAACCAGGAGTAACCCAATTAGTATTACTAACCTCCGGAATATTCGTCGGGGTTGACGGGGTAGAAGCATTAGAGACCTGTAAGATGTGAGATAATGTCTCGGTGGTTCCACCAACTTGGCCTGTTGGAACTATTTGAGGAAACACTGGAGTGGTCACAGTAGTCTGGATCAACCAATCTAATGGAGTACGATCAAAAATCTCCCCCTGGACAGAAGATTGGGTGGCATAATAGAATTCTGTTTCGAGAAATGTACAATCCATAGTAGTGTACATACGATTTTTTTTTGGATTAAAACACCGGTAACCTTTTTGATGAACCCCATATCCCACAAAGACACATTTGACAGAACATGGATCAAATTTAGAACGATCTGTTTTAGGAATATGAACAAAAACAGAGCATCCAAAGACATATGGTTGTAGTGTCAAGGCTGTGGAGACACTCATATGACTTGATAAAACCTGAAGAGGAGTTTGAAATTGAATCACAGTCGTGGGAAGGTGATTCATAAGATATACAGATGTAGCAACAGCCTCGGGCCAAAATGAAGTTGGAACGGATGATTCAAGCATTAATGCTCTAGTCATTTCTAAAATATGTCTATTTTTTCGTTCTGTAACTCCATTTTGTTGAGGTGTATGCGGACAAGATGTTTGGTGAATAATGCTTTTATCTTTGAGAAACTGTTGGAGAGCAGAATTGACATACTCTCCACCATTATCTGACCGGAGAACTTGGATATTTTTGTTATATTGAGTTTATATTTGTGTTATATTGAGTTTTTACTAAGTTGTGAAATTCTACAAACTTAGTGATAACTTCTGATTTGGTTTTAAGAAAATATACTCAGGTCATACGTGAATAATCATCAATAAAAAGCACAAAATATCTAAAGCCATTACTTGACATACATGTGCTACTATTTGGAGCTGACCCCCAAACATCAGAATGTATAAGAGAAAAAATTGATTTGGCCCTAGATTCCGATGTATGATACGAGTTTTTATGGCTTTTAGCACGAATACAGGTTTCACACACGATTTCTTGACTTGACGGAAATTAACTAGGAAATAATTTATGAAGGTACCCCCAGATGGATGACCCAACCTCCGGTGCCACAACCATTGTTGCCTCGTGACTGTTTTGTGAGCAAGCATTGCAGTTCCGTGTTGAGTCACTTCCTCCACATAATACAGGCCTTGATGTTCAATTCCACGTCCGATAATTTCCCCCGACTGAATATCCTGTAGTAAACACAAATCGGGATATATTAGCACCGTACAGTTTAACTCTCTCGTGACATGGCTAATAGAGAGTAACTTGCATGCTAAGCTAGGCACATAAAGACAATTCTCCAGTTTAATATTTGAGGAAATATTAACAGTTCCTCCTCACTGAACCGGTACCAATTCTCCATTGGATGTTTGTATCAATTTCCGTCGTGGATTTGACCAACTTATAAAATCATCACTGTCATAGCTCATACTATCCGTGGCTCCACAATCTAGTAACCATTTTCCACATTTTCCGGATATATCTTTTTGAGCAAAAACGGTACGAGCAATTTTATCATATTTATTTATTCCGACAAAATAATTTTGGCCCGAATCTGGACCTACAGGCTGGCCCAAATCCGGACCAATTCTCTTCTCTCGCCCAACTCTTTCATTCGGCCCAGCCCCTCCAGCAGCTTTCTGGCCTGCACGGTTCGACCCGGTTTGGTGCGGCCCATCTGATCCAGCCCAGCTCCCATCTGGTTTACATTTTAATCGGGGGGTCTTTTGTGATTTACCCCCACATTTCATTACCTGGTGGCTGCTGGTTCCCGTGTGATTCTAGGGTTTGTTCTGGGGAAACCCTAGCGGCGTCGCCGCTGCTTCCTTCTCCATCGTGGCCAAGGCTTCCGGCCACGAATCGGTGTCGAGCTTCCTCCTGCTGGTTCCAATATCCATGAGGACCGCCGAGCCTCTCAAATTCATGCCATCCAAGCGGTTCCGCCGGAACCCTAGCCATGGCGACCACCCCTCCTCGGTTCGGTTGGCCTTGAAATGGAGGCGGGTGGCCGAGAGAAAGAGGTTGGTGGTCGTACCCTTCGGTGTTGTGACCCCAATCATCGCGGTCGTTCTCCACCGTGGCGATTGGACCTCCGGCGCCGGCTCCGTCTCTCCGTTGGCTCCTCCACCCTTCGGGGAACCCTACTAAGATGTAGCATTCAGTTTTATCGTGTCTTTGCTTACCACAATGTGTACATCGTAGGTTTTTCCGATCAACGTCACTGACCCGGCCCGGTTTGCCCTTGCCGGCGAGCTGCTGTGGCCTGGCGGCGTGACCCAGACCACCTCCTCCTGTGTTGGCCTCGGGGAAGTGCCGAACCACCAGCCCAGCTCCTACGTCTGTCCCTCCTGAATCGGTTACGGTGATAGCCCCCATGATAGCTCGTCGTTCCCGTTCCGATCGAATGGTTGAATACGCATTTTCAACTCCCGGTAACGGTTAAATCCTGAGTAAATCACGTTTTTCGTTATCAAAATCGTTACTTACTGCATTTAGAAACTGATACAACTTAAATTCGGCCCGTTTTGTGTTCCATATTTGTATGTCCTTCGGGTATTCCATTGGATTTGGATCACGTTGCTCAATTTCCCGCCATAATCCTTGTAATTTGTTGTATAAGAATTCTAAGGAATCTGTTCCTTGTCTGGTATTGTTGGTTCGGCATATGAGGTCGAATAGTTGGACTCCGTCTTTGGCTTTGCTATATGTTGCAGATAGGTCATTCCAGAAATCCTTCGCCGTGGGGAATTCGACATATTGGTTGACCAATACCGGTTCCATGTTGTCGAGCATCCACGAGCACACTATGAGGTCATCTTGCTCCCATTGTAAGTATGTCGGTTCATTCATTTTGGGTGGTGCCGGAACACCCGAAAGATGGTGCAGCTTTCCTTGACCGCCTATCTTCATTCAGATTAGACGTGCCCACATGGAGTAATTTCCTTCATTTAGCTTAATGCTTAAGCTAATATTGGATAAACTAACGATTTTGTGAACGGTGTTGGTTTGTGGCAGGTTCGAGAATATCGTCGCCCACTGAGGTGCAAACGGGTCACCACCCGTTGGGGTAGTCTCGGTGGTGTGAGTGCTGTCCCTTTCAGAATCTGCCATGATCCAGGTATGTCGGTCGGCTACGGTAAATGATGATGCCGAGAAGGTTCAATCGATCAATCTGATCGAACAATCCGGCTCTGATACCATGTTAACTATTATAACGGAAATGTAGTGTATTGCAGTTTTGTATTGCATTCAACTTAACTTCATTAATGACAATTGATGATACTTATACTACATTGAAGCTAATACAACAAGAAACTATAGCTAGACATACACTATATGGAATATTAGTTGGTAGCCTATAAACAACATAAAGATATCTAAAGAATACATTAACTAATGTAAATGTAGAGTATGTGCAGGTTTTTAGGGAAGTAGGTGGATGACAACACTTGAAGGTGGATGACAACACTTGAAGATGGTGACAAGGTGTATTCCAACAGTTAGGAGTTGAAACAATTTTTGACATCTATAGTAAGCATTCTAAGTTATACCCAAAAACATGTAGTTGGTTGCTGATATGTAAAAGTTTAGTTTGATGTCTCTTTGGTTTGTCATTGCTGAAACGTGCATGAATGTGAAGATGTTGATAGATCAAACTGCAGAATGGAAAACATCGGACCTGCTTTAAGGTTATTAATTAATACGGTCCACACACACTATTTACAGTTCATATTTGAATTAATTATTTTTAAAATATAAGTCATTTAACACAAAAAATAACACATCGTATTTAAATCGTAACTTTCAACTTAATTTGAGAATTCATATAATAAAAAATATATATATTATATAAAAATCAATGAAAATATGATTATTGCATGAGGCCGGTTTATGATGATCGAAGTGCGGAATGCTTACCTAGTACAACCTTGAAAAAGAAGAAATCTTGGAAACTGTGGAGGCCTTGTGGGCCAATAACGACAAACCATTACGAAATTGATCCACACCTCATCCATCTCTAAATAAGTCAATAGTCAATCCCTTCCCCGTATAAACCCTCCTCCACCTCTACCTCTACCTCCATAGCGCCCAGCAGCCAGGCAGGAGCAGGCACCGCTCCACTCTCTCTCTCTCTCTCTCTACCAAGTTCGAGCTTCCCAACCAGAACAACCATGGCTCTCTCGCCGGGAATCCTGAAGAAGGTGGTCCTCTCCTACACCTACGTGGCCATCTGGATTTTCCTCTCCTTCAGCGTCATTGTCTACAACAAGTACATCCTGGACCGCAAGCTCTACAACTGGCCGTACCCGATCTCTCTCACCATGATCCATATGGCCTTCTGCTCCTCACTCGCCTACCTCCTCATCAATGTCTTCAAGGTGGTGGAGCCTGTCTCCATGTCCCGAGACCTCTTCCTCAAATCCGTGGTACCCATCGGCGCCCTTTATTCAATGAGCCTCTGGTTCTCCAACTCCGCCTACATCTACCTCTCTGTCTCCTTCATCCAAATGCTCAAGGCTCTGATGCCTGTTGCAGTCTACAGCATCGGAATCATGTTAAAAAAGGAGATCTTTAAATCGAATGTCATGGCCAACATGTTGTCCATCACGGTCGGAGTCGCGATTGCGGCCTACGGCGAGGCAAAATTCAACACTTTTGGAGTGTTCCTACAATTGGGCGCAGTTGCATTCGAGGCCACGAGGTTGGTTCTGATCCAAATCTTGCTTACTTCGGTCGGAATTAAATTGAACCCGATCACATCCTTGTACTATGTTGCTCCCTGCTGTCTTGTTTTCTTGTCTGTCCCATGGTTGTTCATGGAGCTTCCTTTGTTGAGACAAACCTCAAGCTTCCATTTTGATTTCTTCGTATTCGGGACGAACTCCATCTGTGCTTTTGCTCTTAATTTGGCTGTGTTCTTGTTGGTCGGGAAGACCTCTGCACTGACAATGAACGTAGCTGGTGTGGTAAAGGACTGGCTTTTAATTGCATTCTCCTGGTCGGTTATTAAGGACACTGTCACGCCTATTAATCTGTTTGGCTACGGAATAGCGTTCCTTGGAGTGGCGTATTACAACCATGCAAAGTTGCAGGCTTTGAAGGCGGCAGAGGCTCAGCCAAAGAGTGCTACACAGCAGCAGAATGAAGAAGAGAGTGGTATGTTGCTGCAGGAGATAAGGGGAGAAGGAGCTGAGAAGAAGACTCAGGTACAAGGCTGACCATGATGGATAAAGAATTGGTGAGTCTCTTACCAATTTGATACAAAATTGCAGAAACGGACTAGGAAATAATCTGCACTTAATAGATACATGTCTCCCCTAGTTGATTTACATATAATTTATTGTTTTCTCAATTATGTTGTTCCTTGGAGATGAACATGGATATGGTTGCATGGTTCTCGATTTGAACTTAATTATAAAAGTGAATTTAGAACTCGAATTAAAACCTTGCTGCCTATCATTCAATTTTAGTAAGTTTTAGCAATCAGCCTAACATTCACTCAAAATGTTTCGGCCATTGATCTGTATATGGCTTGTTGATCATTGAGTACTGAACCCATCCCAGATAATAAGCTTGTTAGTTCTCCCCATCATTCATAAGTGAAATACCTCTTTTCTGGTGATTATTATGTGATAGTGAATTACTATGCATGTAATATAGCATATGGAGAAAACAGGTATGTGCATAAATTGTTGTCTTTCATTTGGAGAACACCTTGAAGATCTTCATATGCAGCTAACCAAGTAATCACAGGTTGGTTGGTGTATGTCCCTATCGATGATGAGATGGAATGTTAGTCGGGTTTAGGGAATCATAATGTATCTGCCAAGCAAGAATCACATTAGGCAATGAGTCGGTATGATCCCCTTCTAAACTGCATTTATTTTCTCCCCTGAATCCTGACTATGTTTTGCGCAAGAAATCAGTGAATTCCATGAGAACTTCCTGTTTTTTCCTTGTGAGGTAAGAAGATACATATTTAGATGAGAGGACTGACGACTAGGGTATCTATTTTAGTGCCTTTTAGAAGTAACACACTTACACACGACACACATGTGTGTATCTGAGAAAAGTTACTAATAAAGCAGTATTGAAAGTGTTTAAGTTATCATACTTGAGGTAGGTGTTGCTCCTAAACATCTTTATCTTGTCGTGGAGAGAAATCAAATGTAAAGATTAGAGTTCGACTCAACTTCCATTTTCTAAGATTTTAAGGGACACTCAGACACGAAAACACTCGTTAAGTTGCCTCTGAACTCGCTAATAATTAACCAAAAACAATAGTGAATCCTTTATCTACTCAAATAATAGCTAGGGAGTTGCTCATTAATTCATATTTATTCTTAGAAATACGCAAAGGTTTCAAAAACTAAAGAAGTTAGTGTATGGTAATTTTTGGTAATGAGGAAACATTTTGAAGATTATATATACTACGTGAACTGTTTTGGTTGTCGAACTAATTGATTTTGAGTCGTACTAGACCAGATAAATGTTTCTCATTCTAATCTGTCCTCTGCCCGACATAAATCCCGACCGGATCATCATAGTTGCAGGCCATGAACACGCTCCATCATCTTCTTCTACGTGATCTGCGTGTAACCCTCACACGAATTTGTTGCATAGTGTCTCTGGCTTTCCATGAGGAGACACTGCCCCAGTCCACGAGGTTGAACCCGTAGAATATTTGGTTGGGAATCAAAGATGGATTTTAGTCTCTTAGAAGATCTCATTGGGTTTCAAATATGCAATAATCAAGTGAAATAATATATGATTTGAAGATCTGGTTTGGGCCGTCAAAGATGTCAGGCCCGTCAGCGCTAGAGAGGTGCCGGAACTGGTAGAACTGAAGCCGACAGTATTCAATATATCGGCGCCGCCGAAAACAGGTCTTCGTCTTGGCCATCGGAAGGAAGTATGGACATTTCTTTTATTATTATTATTATTATATACCATTGGCCAGAAAAGTAAGAAAAGAACCTTCTAATTCACCATTTTTGGTGGTTTATCTAGCTTCATCATTACTCTCCCTCAGCACCATTTCCATTTCTACGGACACGCACTTTGCTTGCACATGAACTCCATGATTCTCAGTATTCTATTATGATCCTCTCGAATCCCCTCCTCCATTCTCCAATTCACTGTCGCACCCAGTTTGGTTTCGTTCAAATCCCTCGAATCTGCCTCCCATCGAAGCCTGAACTCCGTTTGGAGTGCAAGGAACTGCGAGTGCAGTGCGGGAGCCGAGTGTGGTTCCTGAAGGAAATGGGTGCTGGTTGCTTCAAATCGGGACCGAATCAGAAGGAGATCAAAATTGAATTTGACAGTGGTGGACAGGATTATTTTGATGATGGAGCTGGGCGTGCTCCGGAGCATCTTGTGATTATGGTTAATGGGATCATTGGGAGGTTAGTTTCAATTCATTTACACTTTGATACGGAAAGCATGATCCTTATGATCTCTTAGTCAGAAATACACCGAAATAGTATGGTGTTGTATGCCATAGCCTCACGATTCTGACCGATGACTGGGTTCTTCTAGTTCTTATATATATCCTTTTGTCGTCATAGTTTGTATTATATGGAATTATGAAATTATCATCTCAAGAATGAATATCTAGCCTTAATAAATTATCATCTCAAGAATGAATATCTAGCCTTAATAAATTATCATCTCAAGAATGAAATTATCATCTCAAGAATTTTCATAGAATCGTATACATCTTCAATGTAGTGGGTTATTGTCGCTTTCTTCATGAACTAAGAGAACCAACTTTGGCCTAACTCTTTAATAGGATTATCATTAATTCCAGATCTTTATATTTGGTGGTTGATGTAGGCATAGAAATAGCTGGTGGTTGGTGCTGAAACAACCATAGAAATAGCTTTTTGCATGAATTTCTAATGTACGATCATATTATGACTCGACATTTCGCTTAGAGATTGTCATTATGACTTTATCCTGGAATGTCTTTCTTAGTTGATGCTCATATTTATAGTTGTGAACCCATCTGAACATCGTCTGCAAATCTTGATTATTTTGATCTTTTAAATGCTTGTTCAGTGCTGAAGACTGGAAATATGCAGCAGAGCAATTCGTGAAGAAGCTTCCAGATAAAGTGATTGTGCACCGTAAGTGCTACTCGGTAGTTGCAGTCTCAGTTAACTGATTCTTTCTTTGAATAAACCACTTAAAGAGTGGTCATATGTTAGTACATGAGCAGTCAGCACCAGTAGATTGCTACTAGCTTTTGCATCGAAAATGCTCTCATAGTTTACAAATTTCTCAATAATAGTCATTCTCAAATGGAATAGTTTTCACTTTGGTGCCATTACTGAACCAGGCAGCGAATGCAACTACAAAAGGTTGACTTTTGACGGAGTTGACTTGATGGGTGAGAGATTAGCTAAGGAGGTACCACCGTCTTCATTAATGCTCTTGCTCCCTATTTCTTCTTCACTTGAGTTTTATAATACAACCTGGGTTCTTCCTTGGAGATGATAGAAATGAGATGTTGATTCATGATCATGCAGGTGTTGAGTGTAATTAGGAATAGGCCTGCAGTGCGAAAGATCTCTTTTATTGCTCACTCGCTGGGAGGCCTTGTTGCAAGGTATGCTATTGGGAGGCTCTATGAAGAAAGACCAAAATTAGATGCTACAGTTACTCCCAGCAACGATTCCAGTCAAATGCAAACAGATCAGTCAATGGAGAAAACTTACCCAGCTAGAATTGCGGGTTTGGAACCTATGAACTTCGTTACATTTGCAACCCCGCATCTTGGTTCAAGGGGACACAGACAGGTACTTTGATATTTAGGATAAAGGTATTTTTGGTAACTTTATTTTACATGAATTGCAAGTTGATAAACTTTCTTTGTGACTTTTTGCTAACTTAACTTTTCTATTTTATTGTGAAGTGTGGGTGGATAAATGATTTAGTTGTTTATATGAAGTATCCTATTTTCCTGCATTGTTTTACACTGATTACATAAAAAAATTAATTGTGGCAAGTGACTAAGGTAGTAAAATGACGTTACCAAAAGTTAAATTAACAAAAAGAAAAGATATCAATTTGCACCTCAGGTAAAGTGACGTTACCAAAAGACTTTTATCCCATGATGATGATATTTTCGTCAGCTTCTACGTATATGTTGTGTGTGTAGACATGTATTTACTTGACTTTCTTCTTGGTATCTTTGCAGCTTCCTTTTCTATGTGGTCTCCCATTTCTTGAACGGCAAGCACCTCAAACAGCGCATTTGATTGCTGGAAAATCAGGGAAGCATCTGTTTCTTACTGATAATGATGATGGAAAACCTCCTCTTCTTCTTCGAATGGTTAATGATTCTGATGATCTCAAATTCATGTGAGGGAGCAGTTTAGTTTAATCACGTACCATTACATTACATGCCTTCTTATCTTCTTTCGTTATTTTGAAATTACTTTTGACTTTTGCAGTTCAGCCTTGCGTGCATTCAAACGCCGTGTAGCATATGCAAATGTAAATTTTGATCGTATCCTTATTCAAATTTTGTACTGTTGAGTTTTTTTAAAAGTCATTTTTGTATATGATGCCTCCCTACATCAGTTATATTGTTGATCTTAACTTATATAAAAGAGATGGTTGGTTGGGGAACGTCATCAATCAGGAGACAGCACGAACTTCCAAAGGTCATCAAGTTTGGATTTAATTTTTGTCATCTTGTCTTGTATATGCATATCACTATAGGTTTGCTATTTTCAACAATTTCCATTTACAGTATTATTTGGTTTCCTTTACTTTTCAGCCCAATCTTCTGGTGGTAGATAAGAAATACCCTCATATTGAACATGTTGAGAAAGTAACCTCTGGGAGCACTAGTAATGCATTATCTACTGTGGTGATTGATCATAACATTGATTTGGAAGGTGTGTCAAATTTATTTACTTTTTTGATTGATGTTCATGTTATCTTCAGGGGAATACCATTCTTAACTTTTGAAACAGTATGTAAAATGCAAAAACAGGGTATCCATCTCCTCCCTTCTTGTTATTAAGATTTCTGTATTTGTCATTTTACGTTTCAGAAAAGATGATTCAAGGTCTCACCCAAGTCCCCTGGGAGCGTGTGGATGTTAATTTTCGCAAAAGTAGACAGCGGTATATTGCTCATAATACAATATTGGTAAGTCTTGCCCCAGATGATATGCCATTTGTTAGTCCTGAGATCACTTGCCTAATTTCATGGTGCTGTTGTTTTACAAAGTCTTTGTGTTGATATCTTCTATCTGTCTAATGTTTGCATATGAATCTGTTTCTACGGTTTGTTTTCATTCATCAGGTGAAGACGTACTGGTTGAATTCAGATGGGCAGGACGTGGTTTTCCATATGATTGACAACTTTCTTCTATAAATCATCTTGTCCAACCTGCAAATTGGGTAACTAGATGAGATCCTTGTAGATTATAATGTATCTATTACTTACTGGGTTTGTGGCTTGTGCCTATACAATGATGATGATGAAATATTACAGACTTGGTGTTCATTCATTACCACAGACAGGAGTCAACTAAACTAAGTAAGATAAGCTCCAAAACGTAATTAATTATTTTTTTTCTTCCAATTAATCGAATTAGAGCTTTCTAAGGACTGAAATGTTAGCAATCATAAAGGTTGGACTAAATTATAATATTCTGAAAATATAAAGATTTTTTATAAAGATTGATATGCAGACTAACCAGTCTGTGGTGCGTAACTAGGCTGTTGATGGTTATGGTACCATATTTTTAAACTATATACCATAATTATAACATGTACAATTTTCAATATCTTAACCATTAAAATAATTGTGGTTATTAATTATGGTTTTACCCGTATATCTATATTTATTCCACACATGTAATATAATAAAAGACCGAAAATTTTATTTTAAAAAATACATAAATCTAAATTGTCAACAATAAAAATATATAAAACTAATATCATGATTATTTATTACTTGTATGTACATTAACTTTCATTATTTAGTATATATTAATTTATTAATAATAAATAATTATTATATTTATATAATAACCATGAGTATAAATAAATATTAAAACTATAATCATTATAAGTAGAAAATTCATCACCATCACCATACCGCACTATAATGATACGGTTAACCATAATTATGAGTTTTTTATTACACCACTGTTGACCCTACGGGTAACATAATTGGTATATATTCGAAACAACTTCATCAAATATATATATATATATATATTCCTAATTTTCAGAATTTTTTCAAAAAGTAACCATATTAGAAAAAAATTTGAAAAAGTATATATGTAGAAAACATATTTAGTAAAATGTGTATCTGCGCAGGTGGTAGTAGCGTTTTTGAAAATCGCTACGACCACCTGCGTTTTTCTTTTTTTTTTACATTTTTTTTTAAAAGCATCAGAGTGTTCATTTTCTAGTCTAGTCTCACCTGAGGTCTTTGGGGTAGTTAGTTTGACATTTTCAGGAACAACTGCTGCAAAAGAGCTCTTTGGGGTTTTTAGGTGCAAGAGGGCGGCCGACTTTAACTGGTGCAGCATCCTCACCCGAACTCCAAAACTCCTCATCTGAAGACTCTTGATTTTCTGCATAGTATACTAACAGCAACTCGTTGAAGTCTTTCATCACAAACTACACTCTTCTTCGTAGGGTGATTCAGTTTGTTGTCATTGATATACCGCGCTATAATTGCTCCAACATCTTGATGAGAGATCTAATCATGCGTCTCTATACCTCACGGATGTTGTTCAGAACAAATTGGAAAATTTAGGACAGGTAATATTTGCCTAGTAAAAAAGTATTTAACTTCTTATAACTTCCTTTATTGTTTACTTGAGAAATTTGGTGAGACTAGCCTAGAGAATGAACAAGCATCAGTTCGCTTGAAAGATTTTGTTTCTGATAGACCGTTGCTTCGGCGAGTGTCACTTCCACTCACTGCTTGAAAGAGAGCAACGATGGAGCTTGCATATCCAACAACACCAGCAGGGTTTAGGGTTTTAATAATTTATGTTGCAGGTTTGGACCTATGAATACTGAGATGAAGCAACGCATGATTATATCTCTCAGCAAGATGTAGAGACGCATGATTAGATCTCTCAGCAAGATGTTGGAGCAATTATAGCGCGGTATATCAATGACAACAAACTGAATCACCCTACGAAGAAGAGAGTAGTTTGTGATGAAAGACTTCAATTTCTATTTAGGAGGAAAACCATAAGCAGACTTAAAATCAACGAGTACACTATGCAGAAAATCAAGAGTCTTCAAATGCCGAAGAAAAAGGTAGTGAAAACCCCCAAAGAGCTATTTCTCTTGATCAAACCTTTCATTTTCCTTGAACTTTTTCAAAAAGTATTTACTTTAGAATTTTTTTTTGAAAATATTCATTTTCCTTGTTTGATACTGTTGTGAATGGTTGTCTTCTCTGATGTGTCTTCTCAAGTAGCGATTCTCAAAATTCATTTACACTTTGATGCGTCTAAAAAAAACGAAAAAAAAAAAAAAAATCGCTACTGGTACCTGCGTTTTTCTGAAAAACGCAGGTGGTAGTAGCGTTTTTCTGAAAAACGGAGGTGGTACTAGCGATTTTCAAAAACGCTACTACCACCTGCGTTTTTCAGAAAAACGCAGGTGGTAGGTATGCGCAGATGCACATTTTGCTAAATATTTATTTTATATATATACTTTTTAAAAAAAAAATAGAAAATAAATACTTTTAAAAAAACATCTGACAAAATATCCTCATTTCTTATCATTTAAATATATATATATATATATATATACTTAATTCTTATTTTTAGTTAATGAAACAAATCAATGAAAGAGGACGTGAAATGTGGACCGGCTTGTCTGCCATGAAATGTACGGCAAAATTTCCGACAGTGACCTTTCGAGATTTATGATTATTCAACCATATAAATTAGGAAGCTCGCTGTCGTCAAGGGTATTTTGGTCTTTCCGAATCCAGCGCACGGCCGCACGCTGCTTCTCTCTCTCTCTCTGTCTCCACTCTCCAAGTTGGGTCCGGGGCTTATCGATTGGGATTTATAATTTTAAAGGCGCGTTAAATACGTGTTAAATAGGAATTATATTAAAATATGTTTAATTTAAATCTAATTTATGATTAATGATGATTTAATTTTTAAAACTAAATACAATCCTCGGAAAATCATGTACCAACACTGGAAAATGAGTTTTGATCAGTGGATTGACATTGCCCAACATGGATTGTACATGATTTGACCTCAATCTCAATAGAAAATAATATATATTAGTATAAAGTTTAAGAAATTATATTATTTTTTAAAAGCATAAAATAATTAATATAACATTTTTATTTGAAATATAAAATAATTATAAAAACTTACTAATCATCATTTTTGTTTAATTTATATTTTTTTTAAAATTATATTAAAATTTAATTTTTCCATCTCATACTTTTTAAAAAAAAAATAATATAAAACTTTAAATTAAAGATTAATTATATGTTGTCACATAATATTTTTTTTCCAAATTTAACGAAAAATAAATTAAGATAATAATTTATTTCAGCTAAAAAGTATACTTAATAAAAGTTAAGAGTAATTTTTTATAAGGTACAAAAAATTTGGGTAGTATTAACAATTTAAAAAAAAAAATGTTCACAAATATATTTTAATTCTATGTAAGATCATAACCATGAATTTCTTTTTTTAGATTTTTTGAATCCATCAAATATTATTTACAATATCTTTTTAAAAAATAATAACAATTTTAATCATAATTGAGTTAGCTTTCTAACAAATAAGTTACATACGATGAATAACGCACGACACATGGGATGATCGAAATTCGGTAAAGACTAGACTACAATGATATTTCCGTGTTTCATCAATAATAATAATTCTAAAATGTAATTTTCCAGCCTTTGTGAGCATTGAATGGTCGACCCAACTTTGTGTTTATTGATATCTAATTGGCAATTCTAAACAAAAATAAATATCTTTTAAGTGGATGAGGTTCAAACAAGTGTCGTCATCGGATTGGTCAGTCCCTAGATTTTTATGGATAACCCCATTAAACCTTCCCCACTTCGGCAATTGCATGTTCAAAGTAAAGAGCAAAGCGACACTACAGAGAAAATGGGCTGCGAGGTGGACAACGTCAACGGTCTCGGCGGAGGCTGGCGGATGCCCTCAAAGCCCTGTGACTCCTGCCGGACAGGGATCGCAGCTCTCTTCTGCCGCCTGGACTCCGCCTTCCTCTGCCTCGTCTGCGACGACAGGATCCACGGGGCCAACAAACTAGCCTCCCGCCACGCGCGCGTTTGGTTGTGTGAGCTCTGCGAGCACGCGCCTGCTGCCGTGACATGCAAGTCCGATGCCGCCATACTCTGCATCTCCTGTGACGCTGATATACACTCGGCCAATCCCCTTGCTCGCCGCCACGAGCGGGTCCCAGTGGTGCCCTTCCTGGACTCCGCCGCCGCGGCCCTCAAATCCACCAGCGAGCTCGACGTATTCTTTTCAGAAGCTGACGGTGGTCCATGCGCGGACGTCGACTTTGTGCTGCCAATTCCATGCATGGAGATGGAGGTTCCCAAGATTATGTCAGAGGCGGAGGTGAAACACGTGGATAATAATAATATTCTGCTGAACGTGATGGACCCTTACGTTGACTTAGACTTTGGATTTACGGTTCATGATTCGGATAGTGTTGTCCCGGTCCAAGTTAAGACTGAAGAGCCATTCCAGGTGAAGCCGCCGGAGAAATGCTTCGACATCGAATTCTGCAGGTCGAAGCTCACGAGCTTCGGCTTTCCTGCTCAGTCCAATTGCAAAAGCGTAAATTACTCTTCAATTTACTATTTCTTTATTAATTATTATGAGAATGGATCTTGGTGATAGAAGATCTGTACGTAATATATACAGTTGCAGACATCATCGTCTTCGCCTAATTTCGGAGTCGTCCCAGATGGATCCACGACTCATACCAACCTTTCAGACAGATCCCACTCCCTTGTCGGAAGTATCAAAAGTTACGTCACTGCTACCGGAACTGTCGACAGTTGTGTTACTGATCATTCAAGTACAGTCGACATAATTCTTCCAGCTGCACCCGTGCCGGCGACTCCACTATGTGGAGTCGATCGTGAAGCTAGGGTTTTGAGGTACAAGGAGAAGAGAAAAAACCGCAGATTCGAGAAAACCATCCGGTACGCCTCAAGGAAGGCTTATGCCGAGACCAGACCGAGAATCAAGGGTCGGTTCGCTAAGAGAACAACCGACACTTATGAAACGAAATTGGTAGACAGTATGATCTTTGGCAGATCTGCTACTGCTCTTTTGTATGGCGACAGCGATTTCGGCATAGTCCCAACCTTCTGACATGACCATTTAAAGTGTTATAGACACGGCCCGGGAACCTTGATCAATATAGTGTTATATATATATATATAGGAACATGGATGGAGTATCGTCCGTTGAATCAATTGCCGTTAAAGGAGTTTGTTTTTAACGTGGGATCATAAGATTCAATATAATCTAAGAAGTTGTTTTAGTAAGTGTGTTTTACGATAATAATTTGCATACGCAAGGAATCTGTCTTGTCGATGCATTGTACTCCCTAAATAACAGACAATGTATCCGTTCTTTTTGCTTTTTATGGAAAGAAAAAAATGTTATCTCAGGGTAAGAAGAATATGCCCACTTCAATCTCCTAAACTTTGGACGTAAGATACCCAAACTTTAAAAAATTAAAACGGATTAGCTCAACTTTGACGAAGCTACAATGAGCTACCTCGCTCCGTCCAAATTATCGTCAACTGTTGACAGAAATTCGTCAGAAATTAGACGGAGGTAGCTGGTTGCACTTTCGCCAAAGTTGAGGTAGCTCGTTTTGATTTTTTAAATTTCGGGTAGCTCGTTGCAAAATGTCCAAAGTTCAGGCATCTCGTTTCAAAATGTCCAAAGTTCATGTAGCTCATTAGTATTTAAACCTTATGCATAAATCACCACGACCATAATAAAGCAAGAACATGAAGTTAATGTATTAATGTATGTAAGCACATCCGTCATCATGTGCCATACCCAAAATTGCTGTACGTACTCCGCCTACCCAGACCTAACAACTTGCTGTCGGATAATAAATTCGGTTAGCCATATATCCATGTGTTCATGTTGGTGATGAACCTGATATGGTCTGGTCTGGTCACCTGCTGTTCTTCGTCTTCAAGTAGAAAATATTCAGAGAACATGCACATTTAATTTTGTGGATTAACATTATTATTACATATATACGTACGTTATAGACTAGTTTGGTTGCACATATTTTGAATTTTTGAGTTCTGGTTTCATAACGTACGTGTACCATTTTATTAGTCTAGCCTAATGTCTATCTAATTAAATGATTCGACTTTTTTCAATACCAACCAATGTTATAACCTTTACTAAACTATCATAAAACCATAGTTATCTGTCGAGAAGTATTACTTATTGAACTTCATGAAATGAATTGCAGTTGTCAGATTGTCAATCGGTTTTTTCTTCCCACACAAGAGCTCCTGTCTGTTATATAAACATTAACAATCCCACTGTCTGATCCGGCACCAAACAATGTACCATCCGAGGATGAACAGAGATTTGTTCCGTTGATGCAGCCTTCATCTGCAGTTTTATGGAGGCAAGTTCTTGTTCTCAAGTCCCAGTGGTAAACATTGCCGTCCCCTCCAGAACTCATCAATTGGTGTCCGTTGTCAGTGAATGAAAGAGACCGAACCGTTACGTTCATCATTAGGGTTCCAATCGATTCCTTTGTTTTTGTTAAAACAAGCAAAATGGAGCCCTCATTGCCAACGAAGGCTATAGTGCTTGAATCGAGGGAGACCTCAAACAATTCCAAGATCTTCTCTTCACGACCAACCAAGGGTCCGATTTTATCGACCTTGGCTTTGACAAGATCGAAGCTATAGAAAAATTTCCTCCTCCCCCAAAACAATCACCTGAGATCCATCTGTGTCATGTAATAGGAAGTTGAGGGGTGTAATAGCAGTAGATGAGTTGTTGATCGTTGAAATCGTTGGAACAGAATCGGGAGCCTCTTCCTTGCTTTATAAGGAATGATCGGCGGGAATAAGAAATTATCTGATCAATCGTGTGAATTCTCCTCTCTCCTTTGATTTCCTTGAATCTCCCAAGGTATCTGACCTTGACAGTGGTATCAGAGCTCCCGATCCTCTTCAGAGCTTCACGTGAAAAAAATGGCAGCATCAACAAGAAGCTAGGACGCCAGCAAAGCAGAGCAACATGCATGGCGATAACATTTTTAGAGGCTGGAAGAACAGATGGAGATCCAGAATCAACATCATTCACAGACTGTTAGCGATCTTCAACAGATTGTGAAAGGATTGGCATTACAACAGGACCAATTATTTCGCAATAACAAACCAAGAGCAGCATACGGTGATTCGCCAGTGGAGTCTCAGTCACGAGGATCAACTTCATCCTACAGAACAATGCGGGTTGGCAAGGTTGACTTCACGAAATTTGGAGGAAAAGACCTGCAAGATGGTTGTATATGTAAACACTTGATTTTGGCCGGAAAAAAAAAAAAGTACGCTAGGAACTGAGCCGAAAAAATTCGAAATAAAAATATATATATATATATGAAAAAAAAAGAATCTTATATATATATATATATATATATACGACCGAAAACTTGAGCTTTCGGTCGAAGGAATCTGACCACATGACCATGTTTCTCTTTTGCACAACTTAGTGTTTTTATTATTTATATATAAAAAAATTAATAAAATAATGAAGACATCTTCTATAAATAGAAGGCTTAGAGCCTTAGACGAAGAAAGGAGGGGGAGAGTCGCGAGCTACGGGAAGGAAAGAATGGAAGAGAGATTGAAGAGTGAGCGAAAAGAAATTGACTAAAAAAAATATCGATAATTATCGGTCTCGGTTTCGCGTACGATATTTAAACTTCGAATGAGTTAGGTATATATCTCTCATATTCAATATTGTATTTGTATTTTCTAATGTTATGAAATTGAAGTTTTATATATACTAGACTCCGACACGCGCTACGCGCGTGCGCGTTGTCGTCGTTGGTCATGCGTGAGGTGTTACGAGGATATGATCGACCCGACTCCTAGTTTAATACAAGAACATTACAAGCAAACTACTCATTATATAAATTTTACTAATGTAAAACTAAGATTAATTTGTATAAGATAATGGAATAATAAAATTTAAAAATTCGATAATATTCTTAAAAAATTGCTCGAGCGACCGGGAGCCCTTTTTTATAGTGTTATATGATCCCGGTCGCTCGAACAATTTTTAAAGAATATTATCGAATTTTTAAATTTTATTATTTCATTATCTTATTCAAATTAATCTTAGTTTTACATTAGTAAAATTTATATAATGAGTAGTTTGCTTGTAATGTTCTTGTATTAACCTAGGAGCGGGTCGATCATATCATCGTAACACCTCATGCATGACCAACGACGACAACGCGCACGCGCGTGCCGGGGTCTAATATAACCATTAGGGAAATACACTTTAGTGGATTACAAAAATTTGCAGTATAATTTATTAGTTAACTATATATATGTATATATATACGAAACCTATATATATATATGTTATGAAAATAAATCGTTGCGTTCAAAATATTTTATCTATAAAAGAAAGTTGATTGAAAAGCGGTATAAAATATAGTAAAAATATAAATTATCACATTGACATGATATGCAAGGGTAACAAACTGTACAATGAAGGAGAAGTTTTTAATCAATAAGCCAACTATATATAGGTAATATTTTTTACCGAAAGTTGTCAAGTCTCAACCTTTGACAAAACCAAGCAAATACTAATATCACAGTTGTGGTGGGGTTGAATAAGATGTTGCTTTCATCTAACATGCACCAGAAGATCTATAAACACTGCACATTTATGAACCCCAAATAATTAAGTAAAATCATTCCAAACATAGAAATTATCAAAGATTAGGACTTGCCCAGATTGAATCAACCTAAGTGCGAACATTATCCTTTGCAAGTTCCAAAAACATGAAGATAATATATTTCTTGTAGATATTAATTGTTGGCCTATCATACCCAATAAAAAAAACAGTAAGCATTATAACTAAATACCCACATATAAGAAAACTGCCTAGGGAATAATCGATAAATTGATATGGTGGAGAGAACTAACTTCCAATAATAAATTTTTTGATGCAACTCATTGTTCTAATACCTCCAATAATGGCATCCTAATTGTTGAGCATCCTAATTGTTGAGGAGAATTCAAATAATAACATACACACAGAAGAAGTTTGAACATTATTGTACCAACAATACATTTATTTATGAAACAAACTATATGTCAATCCGAATCAAATTTAAAATTATAAAATATTTAAGTGAAAAATAGAGCAGTTAAAATCTTTGCTTGTATGTTGTAAACCGAAACTTTCTCTTAATTTTACAATGTTGCATCAGATTAAGAAATAAGTAATATCAGATAATAGTAAAATATTCATCAATGGTCATTTGGTAATACTAAAATATTATCAGATATTACCTATTAATATTTTCAGATATTACCTATTTAGTAAAATCTGATATTTTACTAATATCAGATTAAGAAATTTGATTGATAGTGTTTTGGTATATGAGAAATAGTATTTCTTAATTTACTACTAATTAAAGACAAACACACAAAAGCACAAATGCATGCGTATGTTGAGGATGGTCTGACAACTTTATAGAAATAACAACAAAGATAAGTTGAATTGTTTAGTCAAAAAATACCAAAGCTGTGATAATTTGCATCGGATATATATTTGCATCAGATTAAGAAATATGTAATATCAGATAATAGTAAAATTTTCATCAATGGTCATTTGGCAATACTAAAATATTATCAGATATTCCCTATTAATATTACCAGATATTGCCTAATATTACCTATTAGTAAAATCTGATATTTTACTAATATCAGATTAAGAAATTTGATTGATAGTGTTTTGGTATATCAGAAATAGTATTTCTTAATATACTATTATTGATAATGTAATAGTAGCAGTGATAATCTCATACATATATCAGACATAAAACACTATCAAAAAATTAAGAAACTGATTTATATCTGCATAATGTTCTTATATAAACAATTCTTGCATAATGTTCTTTTATAGATATTCTGGGATACAATTCTAGGAACTAAATTTTTTTATGGTAACTTATTCCATCTGCGTGTTATTTTATATAAATTTTTATGTACAATAGTTTACTTAATGGAATATATTCAAAGATGATATTCAAACTGATTTATATCTAATATTAACTCAAATGTTGCAGAGATTAAGTAATATCAGTGATTAAAGGATACTTATAATATTTGCATAATGTTCTTGATTAAAGAGGGACCAATCCCTTACTATCTGCATAATGTTCTTGAGTTAATATTTTGAGTATTAGTGTTTGAATCCCTTCGAATAAAGTTGTAAATCAAGGATGTTTTTAGTAAAGTGCTCCCTTATTTGATGGAAAAAAGGAGTGAACTTTCCACAACAAAATAGTTAAACACGGCAGGAGGTAAGCTACCGACTACAATCAACATGAACATTGTCTAAACTTTGGGAATTACCTCTTAAAGATGACTTCTCATCGACACACCGTTATCATCGAGAAGCGGTTGTTCTTGAACCTGACATAATCAAAATATGTCAATTAACTTGACAGAATCAAACAACAACGACGCAGCGCAACTTGGTGAATCAAACAAGGATGACGACGAATTTAACTTGAACCTACTGTAGTGGTCTGAAAAAATCGACGGCGCGCAACTTGGGAATTAGCCGGGATTAGCATAATCAAACTTGGGGACGCTGGATAAAAGAAACGATTAGAGAATATATGTCGATTAGAGAAAACCTGAATCTGGATAGAGAAGATTTGGGATGATGGGCTAAAATATAAAAGGAAGAGATGGTTAGAGAAGATTTTGGGATGATGGGCCGAAAAATATGGATAGTGGAGTAATAAAGGGCAGAATATCTGGATGGTGGCCTGAAATATCTGAATTGGTAGTAAAAATAACCCAACAACGTTGATTCTTTATTCTTGAGCAAACGATTGTTGTAAACAACTATGCTTTTCAGTTGGAGATTGAAGAGATAGTGTGATAGTGGAGTTAGAGAGATGGTGGGATAAAAAATTCTATTGGAGATTGGAGAGATGGTGGTTGGTGGGATAGTGGGAGAGATGGGAGAGAGAGGGATAATGAGAGAGATTTTATCATAAAAAATGAATGTGGATGGTGGAAGAAAAATAATAAAATAATATGGAGAGAGAGTGATGTGGATAAATAATAAAATGTGAAATGACTAAAATAGTTTATTAAATAATGTACGTATCTAACCGTTTCATGCAATTAAAGAGTATTTTAGTAATTTAAACTGATGGCGGTTACATAAACCTGTTCAGCCTTAATAATATAGATATTGTTGGATCGTGAAATCCTGGATGCTGATCTGGCAGTGAATTAAATGTCAGACAAGGACGGAAAGACGCTTCTACTCCAACTCCGGTGAACCTGCAGGTAGGGGAGCGCAACAGAAGGGGTGTCTCTGGGTCCCTCTCCGATGCTTAAATGAGTATATGTGTGTATAAAACTCAAAATGTAAGGAACGTATGTAAAGCAATGGTATTTATAGGGTAGGAGAGATCAAACCGTATAAGGCAGCTGAATATCTTAGTGTATATTGTGTTGCTGAAGATTCGGATCATGGGATATGACAGTTACTGCGAGATATTGCAGTTACCAAATCTAATCTTTAGTGAATATGTGACCGAGATACGCGGGATATCGTGGTCACTTCTTTATTAACGGTTTAGTGGAACCAGAGGATAGATGCAGGGCTCTCTTCGGGGCGAGCACTCTCATGGCGAGCAGTGAGAGGTCGCGGCCTGGTGAAGAATGACGAGCAGTCTGGGAGCCTTTGGCGTCCCTAGAGGCTTTGGGCTCGGTTCTGGGCCACTCGATGATGGGCCAAGTTTGACTCGTACTTAGGCCGATCCGGTTCGAATATCATGGGTTTACCCCCTCTATGGTTATTGGGCCTTCGAGACATTTTCTTTACTGGGCTGTCACTATCGATACCCAACAGATATATATACTATATATATATATGTATAATATATATGTGATATTATATCTATATCTATATGTGATACTATATGTATATTTGAAAAAATTATTTTCAAAACTGACTTTGGTCCTCCCTGCACTTTGATGAAGGTTACAACTCGGTCCTTGGACTCTCGGGTCATTCTGGGACTTTACCGAGTGTTAAAAACCAGAAACGTTTTGGGTCATTTGTGCAATTTTTAAAATATTTTATAATTTAACTCGAATATTTTTAAAATTGTATTTTTTTTCCCTGAACTTTCCTGGACATTCCATGACTTCTCAAAGTGTTACAAATAAGTCCAGAATAAATTTTGGGTTATTATGGAACTTTATCAAGTATTACAAATAAGTCCAGAATAGTTTAGGGTCAATTCTGTAAATAGAATATTTTTTCTTTCAGTTTATATATAATTTTTTTGAAAATTACATTTTTTATTCTTAAACTTTTCTGGACATTCCATGATTTCTCAAAGTGTTACAAATAAGTCCAGAATAATTTTCGGATTATTTTGGAACTTTACCAAGTGTTACAAATAAGTCCAGAATAGTTTAGAGTCAATTCTATCATTTTTTAAAAAAATATTTCCAAATCAGCTCGAATTTTAAATAATTGCATTTGGTCCTAGACTTTTCTGGATATCGCATGACTTCTCAAAATGTGACAAATTAGTCCAACGAGTTTTATATCTTCAAAATCATTCGTGTACGTTTGACACATTTTTAAAATGACCCCAAAGTTAAACTACATTTTTATTGGGCTCGATTAAATTCATTCCCCTCTTGTGTATTGATTATAAACTAACTCGTACATAAATAATATTTGTATATGATTTATTTATTTTTTTGAGAAAATACATGTAATCTTTTTGGTCAAGCATGATCAAAACGGGTAATTCGGGTAAATCGGTGAAAACAAAATTCAAAAGCAAACTAAAGTATCGAAAGGACGGATTATGGACTCGCGAACCCTTAAGACGTAATTAAACACTCGAACTCAATTCTTTGGACGTAGACATTTCCAAGCTCTTGGATGTTAACTCCATGTACCCTAGGCAAATTTTAAGATTCCGATTAGCCTCTAATTAATCGGTGGCAACTCTTTCATTTTTCAGTCTGGTTGATTACCCCGCTCGATCGGACCCGTCGCTCGCCAAGACCAGATATTTTCGAGCGAACAAAATAAAAATATTTTTCAAAATAAGGGTCGGAGAAAGTCGAATCTGACGTCTGACAATTTGGTGACTCTGCTGGGCATGACTCTGTTTAGAGGGTTTAGGCTTTGTCATGTTTAATTTGCCATATCATATTTTTTATATTCGTTTTGATTGTTTGCTCATGCTTGCTGTTTTAATTTTTTTTTCTTGAAAAGCGATGTAAATGTAATTATTCAAGACGTTTTATATTCTCATTTTGCACACACCACGTTGGTTATCATTACCCGCTCGGACCTGGAACACATTAAGACCTTAGGGAGTTTAGTAGAGAATGCGCCCGAAGCGGTTTGGACCGCCGACACGCACCCAAACAACTCAACTCGATGATCGGAATGGGCTCGTGATCCTCTTTAGGGGGTGAGGTTCTGCTGGTTCAGATGACCTAGAAATTCCATCAATTTAGAACAAAAACTCCACACCGTGTTTAACATCTACCAGTTTTGTGTGTATTTCCATTTTTGGGTCCAACTAGTGTAAATGGGAATTCATACCAAGTATTTGGATGCGAGATTGACCCACAATTCATGAAGAAGATTCAGCCCAGAAAGGATTCTGCCTTGTCTAACGCCTTGACTTCCTTCATGATTAACAACAATGGAATAAAATCACAAGTTCCATTCGGTACCTGCAAGTCCGTCTTTCAACTCAGATGAGATAATCAGGGATATACCCGAACAACCACCGCCATTTTAGCAATGTGGGGGCACCTTAGAGAAATGTGGGGACAACGTAGTTGAGTTGAATGACACATTTGAACAATTCAGACGAAGGATGAGGCAAATAAAAAGATTTTCAAAATGCATGTCATCGACCTTCGTTTGAACCAAGGAACAAACATCAAATGCACTCAATGAGATGTGTCGTCGTGTGAAACGTCTTAAGAACTAGACTTCGATTGACCAAATCCTTTTTAAATGTTTTTTTAAAAAAATTTGCCATACATGCAATCAAAGTCTATGAATCGAATGAACGAAACATGCAACGTTTTTAAAACCAATCATGGATGATCAATTGTAAATTCATTCTTCTTACTATGTTTTTTTTTTAAATTAAGTTTCTGGGAACCCATGCGACATTCGACAAATCCAGAACACAAAGGAAATCATGATTCATGTGAAGTTCGTTCCCTTGCGGAAACCTAAGAAGCATCCAAGTGAAGTAATCTCAGAACAATACGTGTTAGAGTACGGGACTGATTGTATAGAGATACATGTTGGTGTTGTTCAACATGGTAAATGAGCAATCATTATTGATGATTTGGTTGCTACTGGAGGAAGTTTATCTGCTGCAATTCAACGTGTCGGAAAATTGTGATTATGCTGAATCAAGAGAGGTGACTTGCTGCAGCTGGTATTGTTCAAGAATCAAATTGAAATTGTCCTCTCTCTAGCTCGATCTTGATATTTCTTAACTCGGTTCTCCCGAATCTCGGTGTGAGAACACAGACGACGTGCCTCGAGCGATTTATTACATAAATCAAAGGACCCCAGATTAACAGCAGGAATTCCGATCAAGCTCTGGTCGAACAGGAGAGACAGTTGCAATTAAAAAGGTTATTCAGGATAAATGGCCTTGTGGAATACTTCCCTAAAAGTTACTGTCTTCTTCGATGGAGCCCGACTGATCTGTACCCGCTGTGAAGAAGCTAACGGGAAGCCACAGTCAGACCAAATGGAGGAGTTGCTGCGACAAGAAGAAAAAAGAAGATTGATAAATTTTCAATTACACTTATAATTACAACGCCTAGTTTGTTCAACATGGTATCAGAGATATTAATTCTCGATTAGGTAATGGATCGATCAGCTCTTCCCTTTAGTCATCATCATCTACCAGTTGATCCAGACGACATTGCAATTTAGAACACAAAATAAGCAGAGACCAAATTTATCAATTTCCGAATGCAGTGAGTGAGGAGTATGATTAGGAAAAACAAGATTTACACCGAGAAAACCCGTTACCCAAGGCGGAATTCGCTTATGCGAATATCCAGTAAGAAAGGGACCTAACAAAAGTAATGGGTACCATATCAAGGAGGGACGCCAAAGTTCCCAACACCGTAATCGGTTTCGGATTCTATGTTACTTTCTCTCAGAGGAAGTATAATCAGAGTCAAACCAACCCACGCCACCAGGCCACAATCGGTCACCGGAAGAGGGAAGGTTGTTTTACAAAGTAAATGAGATGAGAAAAACAACTCCCTGTCGTTTGATCAAGCTGAAGCAGAGACGACTTAAATAGAGATGAAGCAACACCATTGTTGATGCAGGGGAGACACAATTATTGACACGGGACAAACGTCGTTGTTGATCCCTGCACAAGAGTCGCCATTATTGACACAGGACAAACACCTTTGCTGACTCCTACAGAAGAGTCGCTATTGTTGACACGGGGCATACGTCGTTGTTGACTCCTGCAGAGGAGTCGTCATTGTTGACACGAGGAAGGCGCCATTCTTGACTCCTGCAGAGGAGACGTCATTGTCGACGCGGGTAGAAGTCGTTGTTGACAACATGGGATGTTGACGCGGGAAGACGCTGTTGTTGATAACATGGGAAACGTCATTGTCGATGCAGAGAGACGCCATTGTTGATAAAAGTGTCGATCGAAAGGGCATGAGATGTAGCCACTACGGGAAGTTTCGTCACATCAAGGCGGAGTGCTTCCAACTGATTGAATTCCCCGAAGGGTGGAGAAACTTAGGGAGGGACAACAACATCGACGCCATCAACGTCGTCACCACAGGGATGAAAGCTGTGAAGAAGAGAAGCAGACCAGAAATCACCTTATTTTCTTATTTGCGTCATTGCGTACAAAAACAATTGGCAACGCTCGTACCCATGAGTAAAATTTCTCCGGGAAACCAAAAATTGACAGTGGAGATCAAAATCAAAGAGGTTTCAGTCTATTGTTGTACAATCGAAGAATCAGACGGTCAACCATGACTCACTAATATAAAAAAAATACATGGCGTACAGAGTTCCCAGATAACGTCATAACAAAATGACTGAATTGTCATGCGAGGAATGACTTGTAATTAATCTCCCAGTGGTCTAACTATACTCATTTGAGATGCGTGAATGCTAAAGAAGTTGATCGTCTAATGAAATAAATTCATGAAGGTTGTTGCGGCCCACACATGAACGTGCGAGACTTGGGAACTTTTAGTTCACCATGACGACTGACTGTATAGAACATGTCCAACGATATCACCTCTGTGAAGTGTACGCGAAGCAAATCCACGCGCCACTGCACAAGCTCCATCCCATGACTTCCCCATGGTCTTTCTCAATGTGGGACATCAATGTAATTAACGTGATTTTTCCAAAGGTGTCTAATGGTCATCGATTCATATTTATTGCAATTGACTACTTCACCACGGGGTAGAGGTTATTACCTTGGCGTCAATAACGGCAAAGACCATTGAATTTTTCATCAGCCAGGACATCATCGTGCATCATGGTATGTCGAAGTCAATCATCACCGGTAATTCCAGAAATCTAAATTGGTTGATGAGTTGTGATCAAGCATAAAAATTCGTCTCCATATCGCCCACAAATGAATGAAGTAGTGGAAGCAACAATTAAAGGACTGGCATGATAAGCTGTCTTGGACACTCATGACATAATGAACCTCAATACAAACTTCAGCAGAGGCAACCCTATTTTCCCTTGTTTATGGGACTGAAGTCGTGTTGTGAATTGAAGTAAAAATCATGTCAGCTAGGATCCCCGTCGAGGCAGAGATCGACGAATCAGAGTGGGTGAGACGCAAATACGAGCAATTGAACCTCATGACAAAAGGCGGCTCATCGCGCTATGCCACATACAATTATACCAGCAACGCATGACTCATACATTTAATAGGAAGATGCGCCCGAAAGAATTGCAAGCATGCAATCTAATTCTCATAAAAATCCTCTAAGTCAATCCAGACTCTCGGGGCAAGTTTATGCCTAAAATATGAAGGGTCTTATGTCGCCAAAGATATTTTCAGCAGATGTGTCATAATCCTCACCGACATGGACGACCAAGAACTTCCCAGTCCGATCAATATGGATGCATTCAAAAACAATCCTTAAAGAGCTCGTAACGAGAAAGCGAGCTTCCAAAAGTGATAGAAAATTCCCGCTAAATCGAAAACCCGAAAGGGCAGTTTAGGCAAAATTTAGGGAAGATGGACATGATTGAAAATCCCTAAAAAGGGCGATCATGACAAAAGGAAATTAATCAAATCTCTGCTAGGTTGAAAACCCGAAAAGGTGACCTAGGCAAAAATTAAGGCAACTGAAAAGTTCGGTAAAATAAATAAAGGGTAAAATATGAGTTTCTCCCTAAAGTTTGGGCCGAATTTAGGATTCTCCCTTAATGTTTAAAAGTTTAAATTTTAGTTCTAATGCTTGAACAAGATAAAATATTTCCCTATTCCGTCATATGTATGTTATTTTCATACGGATTCGGACACATGTGTAGGTCACGTGTGTTTTCAAGTTGGAAAATGAAAAAATTGTCCCCAACCCATCAATAGAACTGAAAATGAAGAACAAGAGCACAACCTGGCCGAAACCCTTAAACGGTCGTTCAACATGTTCACCAGCGGTGTTCACCTTTCGTTTAACATGTTCACCGACCGTGTTCCGGAGTTTCGACTTCCCCTCAAATGCTGATTTCCTCTTCGGATTGGATAAGGGGCATTCCATGAAGTTTACTAGCATCATTCAAATTCCATTCGTCTCGAGGACCTTCAAAAAAAACTTCCAGGTGGACTTCAAGAATTCTAGGTCGACCACCATTGCTCGCCTTACCATTCTCTTTCAGGTTTGGTTTCTCTTTATGGGTTCTTTGTATCGACTTCAAGAATTGGATCCTCGATCTAGGTCATAAATGGTCGTCGAAGACCAACACGTTCCTTTTCCGGTGGGGCAAGGCCACACTGACTCTTGAAGACGTCAAGGTCACACATACCTCACCCTTCCGCTAGTACACGCGGCTCACCGTATATGCTGGTAGTGTCTCACAAGCTCAGGATCTCAATTTAGGAAATCCTGTTTTGAAGAGTTACAATTTGGTTGTCGTAAAGTCGTTGAATCATACATCATTTGATCATGCCTGCGATAAATCAGAGGTATGCATTTCATTGGACTGTGCTTAATGAATAGTTGCAAAGTAGCATTTTTTATTGTTCTTAAAAGAAATCTGAGCTGCAACATTATCCAATTTCTGCTATTTGATGAATTGGTCATACTATTGGATAGGTAGACATAATCTCAATTGAATTCTCAGATAAGCTTCCATTTCGATTGAAGCTCCCTATGGTTAAAACTGCAACAGTGGCCATGGTTTTTCAGGGCAACGCATCTTCTTTCAACAGATCTTCTTTCAAACGGTGGTCATGGTTGTTCTTCAGGGCAACAGATTGTTCTTCAGGTTCAGGGCAATTTTGTCCTTTGAGAATGAAAAAAATCATGTGTTAAGCACATGACGGGGATTCCGTCCAAAATAAACGGCTAACTAACGGTAGGGAGAATTTTTCATCCGGGCCAAACATTAGGACTAAAATTTCAAATTTTAAAATTTAAGGGGGAAACTTAAATTCGGCTTACACATTAGGGGCAATGTCGTATTTTACCCATAAATAAATAAATAAATAACCATTCAAGTCAATCAAAACTCTCGGGGCAAAGACCTTATGTCGTCAAAGAGATTTTCAGCGGAGGAGACATAATCATCACAGACATGGACAACAAAGAACTCTCCAGTCCAATCAATATGGACACAGTAAAAAAAAACTAAACTTAAAGAGCTCGTAACCAGAAAGTGAGCCTCCAAAAATGAGAGAAAATTCTCGCTAACTTGAAAACCTGAAAGGGCGGTTTAGGGGGAAGAGAAGCATGATTAAAAATTCCTAAAAAGGGCGATCATGGCAAAAAGAATGGAATTAAATCCCTGCTAGATTGAAAACCCAAAAGGGTGACCTATACAAAAATATTAAAGGAATCAAGAGGTGCGGTAAAAAAAACATTGTAGCAAAATGAAAGAAAATTGAGTGATAAAAAAAAGTGCTCAAAAGTGGACGATAGTGTTTCCCACGGTAACAATAAAAAGAAGTTGTGATCGACATTAATTTGAGTTGCATCGACAACTTGCATGGATACACGTTGTGAACATAACATGAATGGTTTTAGAGAACTCCATCAAGAAGGACTCCAAAGTCGATTAATGAGAAAACAAATCCAGAAGTCCGCTCAAGCAGTCGAACATCTCGAGAATGATTTTTACCTCCAAAATGAATTACAAGCTGACGAGCGGAGTCTTTAGGTGTTCAACCTACGCAAGTCATCCTCAACGACCATAACATGTAGGTGTCCAACTTGTGGGAGTCACAAGCTGACAGGCGGAGTCTTTAGGTGCTCAACCTCTGCAAGTCATCCTCAACAACCAGAATCTGTAGACGTTCAGTATCTGGTAATTACATGTCGACAAACGGAGCGTTTAGGTGCTCAACCTCCGTGAGTCATCATCAACAATCGAGACTTGTAGATGTCCAACTTCTGAGAGTTACAAACCGACGAACGGGTCCTTGAGGTGTTCAACCCCCGCAAGTAATCCTCAACGATGATTCTGGCCAAACAAATCATCAACCTCCAGCTCATTGATGGCAAAACAAAATCCCCAACGACTAGGACCCGTAGTTGTCCAGCTTCTAGAAGTTACAAGCCGATGAGCGGAGTCTTTAGGTGTTCAACCTCCGCAAGTCATCCTCAACAATGCTTATGACCAAAGAGATCCTCAACGTCCAGCTCGTTGATGGTAGGAAAAAAAAATCGACGACTAGGACCTGTAGTTGTCCAGTTTCTTGGAGTCACAAGTTGATGAGTGTTTAGGTGCTCAGCCTCTGTAAACCATCATGAACAATCATGACTTGTAGATGTCCAACTTTCGAGAGTTACAAACCGACGAGCGGAGCCTTTAGGTGTTCAGCCTCCGCAAATCATCCCCAACAAGTCATTCTTGACGACGAGAACCTGTAGTTATCCAGCTTCTGGGAGTCACAAGCCGACGAGCAGAGCCTTTAGGTGTTTAGCCTTCGCAAGTCATCAGTAACGAGTCACAAGACGACGAGCGGAGCCTTTAGGTATTCATCCTCCGCAAGTCATCCCCAACAAGTCATTCTCGACAGTCAGGACCTGTAGTTATTCAGCTTATGTTAGTCACAAGTCAACAAGCGGAGCCTTTAGGTGTCCAGCCTCCGCAATTCATCCCCAACGAGTTACAAACCGACGAGCGGAGCCTTTAGGTGTTCAGCCTCCACAAGTCATCCCCAACAAGTCATTCTCAACGACCAAGACTTGTAGCTGTCCAACTTATGGGAGTCACAAGTTGATGAGTGTTTAAGCGCTTAGTCTACGCAAATCATTGTCAACAATCGAGACTTGTAGATGTCCAACTTCCGAAAGTTGCACGATAATGTTTCTATATTATGTAAATAATGATTTGAGAGTTGCCAAAATCAGTTGTTTGTCTTTGAACACAAACTTATGAGATCAATTCCATGAGTGCGTGTTCAAATAGGGGCAATAGTAAACACATGATTTTGGCATGGGTAAAAAAAAATCGTACGCGAGGAACCGAGCTGAGAAAAATCGAGATAGAAATATATATATATATATATATAAAAAAGGATTATATATATATATTCGACCGAAATCAGGTATATACTAATAGAAGTCATTAAGATCATAAAAGTTAAATTAAAGTATTATACGAACATTAATAATTTTGTAAAAACATTATGAAAATTGTTTATTATATATTTATAGTCTCAACATATTTTATTAATTAAATGGTAAATAAATAAATATTGATATTTTTACTATTACTAAAATAAGTATAAAAAATATTAATGATTTTAACATTTTTATAAACACATTACACCAATAAAAGTCACACAAAAAACAATAATTTATTAATTAGAATTGTAATAATAATTGTTAATATTAATTTTCAATATTTTATCCTGTATTTTAATTAGCTTTATGAATAAATAGACTTCATTTTAATATTTTATAATATAATTCATAATATTGAAATAATTTATATTTTACAAAAAATACTAATAGGATTAATATTGTTTATAAATATCCTTCATTTTTATTACATAATATTAATTTAAATGTATTCTTAATTAAAATTACTTTTATAAATTAAAACGCTAATAAATAAGTTATATATATATATATATATTATTTTTCACTCAATATGTAATATAAAAGATATTTATTATGCAAGGTACATATCAACTCTGTCTAGATATAACCTATATTACTTTATTGTTTTAGTTTATATGATATTGTTAGTTTGTAGGTGTTATTAGTTTATGTATGCTGTGTGCTGAATTTTAATTAACTTTAATTGTGTTGAATTTTTAGATAAGCACCTTGAACGTGGTTATATGAATACAAATCACATATCAAAATCTTAATTATATACATTACTAAAATATATATATATATTTATGATTATAAATTTATATTGTTAGCTCTGGTAAGAGCAGTGCTCTTATCCTTTTTCTAAAGGAGCAAACACGGAACAGTTTAGAGCTGGGAATTAAGGCAGAGTGTGAAAAAGGATACTTTTGTTGTTTCTCAACTACTGTTGATTCTTTGTGCAAAAGAAAAAATAGATTTAATCTTCAGTTCTTCATCTGCTGCAGTCCCAATTTTAGTTTAGAAAGATCACACTCTGCACAGCGAAAGAGTCAAAGAGAGAACCAACCACCGAGTTGACTACAACCCCGTACTCTAAATTTCCCAGTCATTATTTAAATCAATTAAATAAATAAAATCATGAAGGGAAGCTCTCGTTTTCTCGTGGGGCTAATTGCCTAGTCATGGTTGGTTGGTTGGTTGGTTAAAAACGCTGTAAATTGTTGTTGTTGTCTCTTCTGTTCTTAAAATAATCATCTTCCCCACGCCGACCTCTTCCTCTTTGCTCTAATTGTGATTCTTCCGTCATTTCTTATTACTTTTACAATCTACATCCTTTTCTTCTGCCACAACACTTCATCCCCATTGGATCCGTATCTTCAATTGCCGTTTCGGAAATCTGCTTGTAAAGCTGTGAGTTTTATTGCATATTCCGATTTGGGGGGAAACTTCAAATTGGGAAAAAAAATATTTGTCTTCATAGTAGATGCGAATTCAGCTTGGGTATCTGGGGTTTCGATTCTTGTGAGAGCTCTTGAATTTTGAGCTGAAACTCTTGAATTTCAGCCAAGAGAGAGCTCTCACTTGGCAGTTTGAGGGGCATGCTTTTGGTTGCTTTTTTTTAGGGTTCTTGTAGTTTATGAGAGCAATTTCAGGAGGGTTGGTACTTGGTCAAATTATGATTTGTTTATAAGGCGGGTTGTTCTGAATTTGCCGAGAATTGGCGTTAAGATTTAATGGAATCAACGTGAGTGAGATTCCGTTCGTTGCACCAATGACTGTGATGTCTGTGAGAAATATCGTCTTTGGTTGTTGAAAGTCTGGTTAGGAAACAGAAGTTCTTGTCTCCATACAAAAGAAAAAAAAAAACTTTTTTAAAAAATTACTTATTGGCCATACATATACATACATAGAGTTTTTACAGTACTAGGTTGAAGAATGTCAGTCTTGATAGTGCTTAGAGAAGAAAATTGGTCTTGATTTTGTTGAAACGGGCATCATTCACTCAAAAGAGCGGGGTTCAGCTCACTTGATCTTCAAACAAAGATCATGAGGCTTTTACACCTTGTGGGTAACTCATTTGGATGCTCAGCTTCTGGGGAACGCTTAGTTTCAGCAGCAAGAGATGGTGATTTTCAAGAAGCTAAGGCTTTGTTGGAATATAATCCTCGGCTAGTGAGGTATTCAACTTTCGGTGTTAGGAATTCGCCTCTGCATTATTCTGCAGCTCAGGGTCACCATGAGGTATTGACATCTATCCTCATTGTATGTATGCATTCTGGATATAGACACTACCAATTAATTTTTAGTCTTCTAGTCTGTTTAATTATGATACTGCCATTGAGAAATTGTTCTTTCCACAGTTCTCATAATTTGGTGATTGTTTTGTTTGGTGTGTATAGATAGTGTCTCTGCTGCTCGAGTCTGGAGTCGATATTAATTTGAGAAATTACCGTGGTCAGGTAATTCACAACAATCTGACACTGTGTCCTTCTCAGATATAAGGAGCTAAGATAGTTTATTTTGTATATACTACACAGACTGCTCTGATGCAAGCTTGTCAACACGGTCACTGGGAAGTCGTTCAAACACTGATTCTTTTCAGAGCTAATGTAAGCAAGAGTCTTACTCCATTCTCTTATTTACAATTACTTTTTTTGTATTTTATTTATTTACTATTATTATTATTGTCAAAATTTGCTATAGATCCACAGAGCAGACTACTTAAATGGTGGAACAGCGCTTCATTTAGCTGCTCTAAATGGTCACTCTAGGTGTATAAGGCTCCTCCTTGCAGATTACATTCCTAGTATACCTGATGTTTGGGGCATCTTGAGAAAAAGGTCAGAGAGAAAGGACTCCGATACAGAATTTGAATGGTATGGTGGCCTTCTGGGCAATTTTTTCATCTATTTATTATCTAGGCTTTGTATTCATCGAATTTGAACTATGTTTCTTATTGGATCAGTGCTCTTTCTGAAGTGATCAATAAAGCAGCTGATGGAGGCATTACTGCTCTTCATATGGCAGCACTCAATGGGCATGTTGAAAGTGTGCACTTACTCTTAGACCTCGGAGCTTCTGTTTCTGAAGTTACTGTTGAAGATGGAACAACAATCGATCTTATTGGTATGTTAAAGAATAAATTCTTATCTCATATCGATTTGAAGAGTTTGATTCAAGATTTCTACTAATGGAAGAATGGCCAGAAACATGGAATGTGATACACATGGAAGAAAATGCCGAGTCTGTGGTCGTGTTTTAATTTCCTTTCTGTATTTCTTGCATGCGTAGCTGCTAGTGTGAGTACATTATGAATATTAGGCTGGCAATCGTGTCGTGTCTAATCGTATCGTGTTATTAATCGTGTCGTGTCTTAACAGGTTTCATGTCTAAACGGATAATTTCTAAACGTGTCTCAAAACATCAGACACGAACACGACACGATTAAGTAGCAGATCACACGGGACACGACACGGGACACGATTAACTTTCTTGGAAATTAATAAACGAAAAACATAACGGATAGACACGACACGATATGACATGATTAACACGATACGACACGATTAAGAACGTCCTGATTGATACAAATTTACACGATTAAACACGAAATGACACGTTACACAACACGATTAACACGAAAAACATTAATTTTATATATTTTTCTGAACGTGTCACGATTTGACACGACATGATTAGACACGATTAGTTAACTGTGTCTTTATTCGTGTCACATGTATACACGACACGATTAGACACGATTAGTTAATCGTGTTTATATAGATATCCGCAGATCTGAGTTGTTTAGACACGATTAATCGTGTCTAACCGTGGTTTAACTCGTACATTTTGGGTTGTATGTTATGTATTTTTAAGGTGCTGGAAGCACTCCACTTCATTATGCTGCTTGTGGTGGAAATTCACAATGTTGCCAGGTAGCTTTTAAATTCAACAAATGTGTCTCTTCAAGCTGATAGATATTAAAAAAGTATTGATTTGTGTTTCTTTTTAACCAGATTTTGATAGCGAATGGTGCTGAGGTCGATGCAGCAAATGCTAATGGGTACAGATTGCTGCTCCATATAACTTTTGTTTCTTTTTGTATATAATCGCGTTGTTTCGGATTGATTGCACTCATCATTAATCCGACTTGTCATGAGAATCATGTCGATGGTAGCAAAAAAGTGAAGCTTTATCTTTGTGTAAGTCTCGATTAGACTATTGCTGCTTGATGATACAATAATGTTGTTGGTGCAGTTTGACCCCTCTGATGGTTGCTCGATCATGGAATCGTAATTCTCTCGAGGAAATCCTTACAACAACTCTACCAGAAACCCGAACTAAACATCCTCCTTCCCCATTTATTTCTCTTCCTCTCATGAGCATCATCAAAATTGCAAGGTAAGCACAAGAATAAGAACTACTTGCAAAACACAACGCCTTGTCAAGACTTGATTGTCTTTGCACTCGCAGAGAATGTGGATGGAGAAGCAACGACTCGATCCCGACGTGCCAAGATACATGCGTTGTTTGTTTGGAAAGAAAATGCACCGTTGCTGCTCAGGGTATGTATGTTCCGAAACTAGGTTGAAACTTTCAAAATAGAGATAGAAAACCTCCAAAATCCACATTATTTTCGGTGTGGTATTATGAAAATCTCAAATACACATACATTCGGTCCAGGCCGGTCCTAAACGGGCTTTCGGGAAAAAAGCCCGAGACCGACCTTGAAGGAAAAAACCCGCCCGTTCGGTCTCGGTCTTAGTCGGTCTCGGTCTTAGTCGGGCCGGTCTTGTCGGGAATTCAGTCCTACAGTCTTTTTTGATCACCCCTAGTTGAAAGTGGTATATTCACTGCTACCATTTCATACAAACCAAACGGGACCTTCGTCTTTGCTGCAGGTTGTGACCACGAGTTCTGCACGAGGTGCGCCCTCTACCTATGTTCCACAAACAGTGCATCGACATCTCAGGGCCCCACAGGTTCGATCGCTTGCCCACTCTGCCGCCACGGGATTGTGTCCTTTGTCAAATTCCCGGAGATCCTACCAATACCAAAGGAGGTTGCCAGGACCAGTCTCTCGCTCTCGTTCTGCACTTGCTCCTCAGGATCAGTCGAGGTGGCAGGCACCTCTGATGCCGATGCCCAGTCCCTGACAACACCACTCTGTGGACCTGAAGGTGGGTTCCACTGCACTAGCATCTCCCCACTCGGTTCCTCCCTACGTAGCCTCAGCAGCTGCCAGAGCTTCCCATCCATGAGGATTCAGTCGAGCCTCTGCTTGGGCCAAGCTAACACAAGTCCTACTGGTCTCCTTCCAGCTCGGGCTCGGTGCTCTCGAACGAACCTGAGGCGTCCCACTTCTCAGGTTGAAACCACGAGTATATCGTGCTTCTCTGCGCTTAATCACTATGTTACCACTGGAAACGGGTGCTAAACCCACCATTTCTTTCTGCTGTTGCTGTTGAGGGGTTCCTATAAGATTGGAAGCTTTTGTGATTGATTCTTTTTCATCGACCTTGTAAATAGGAAACATGCAATTACATTGCCTTGTCAGGAATTCGGTCATGGGTATCCGTTGTTGTCGTTGAAATTAAAGATGTGGGTATCCGTTGTTGTCGTTGAAATTAAAGATGTTGCCTTGGAATTTGAATGTTTACATTTTACATTTGCACACACCGCAAGAATAATAATATATATATAAATTATTGCTTTAATATATTGGTATTGGTAAACCAGAGTCACTTGTCACTACGTGATTAAATAGTCATTTATGTTTTTTTTAACTAAATCATTATATATTTTTAAAAAATGTAACTTTTTGTTTAAACGTCTTATATTCAGTCATATAAGTTTGAGAAATGTGATTCAATAGTCACAAGTTTGAGAAATGTGATTAAATAGTCACAAAAATGATGAGATTACCATTTCCCTTGTTCTTCATGGTTCATTATGTCTGAAATCTGATTTCGAACACAAATATGCTCAAATCTGCGTTCGAATCGAATCAAGAAATGCAAATATGGGTTCGATTCGAATCCAGGTCCGCATTTCTTGGTTCAAATCGAACCTAGGAACACATGCTTGAGTTCGAACTGAACTTAGCTATGCAATTATGGGTTTGATTCAAGCTTAGATTTGCACAAATCTGAGTTCGAAACCAAATTTCGAGTTCGAAAACAGATTTCGAGTTCGAAACGAGAAAGAAAAGATTGAAGATGAATATTAAGAATAGTGAAATTTTAGTCATTGTTTGGCATACTTTTTTTTTTTTTTAATCGTTCAATCACATTTCAAACATAAGTAAATTTTTGACACAAGTTTTAAATGTTCAGTTTCATTTGTCAACATAAACAACTATTCAGTCATTTACCTTATTATTATTGACCTTTCAAAAAGGTTCCTAACTACAAATATGTGTTTTTTGAAAAATAGGTATTGTACAAAATATATTTAAAAAAGTAAGTATATAAAAAAAATAGGGTTAATTACCTCAACCGTTACTTATGTTTGACAATGTGACTGAACCGTTCAAACTTGAGCTCAACCGTTACTTAAGTTGACACATGTGACTGAATCGTTACTATCACCTAACTGCTGTTATTTCTTCCCGTTAAGTAGTGACATGTGCTTGTCACGTGATTAACTTGTAAGTTGAAGTTCCCAAACTACCCCCAACATATTGTCTACTTAACAGCAGCTGATTCTTAGAATCGAAGAACAGGAAGAAAAAGTTTGCGCGCGAAGAACAGGAAGAATCGAAGAAATGAAGAACCGAAGACACAAATCATGAAGTCTGCAGATGAATGCTGTCCTATGGGTTCTGAGAACCGTAGAAAGGTTAGATCTCGGTCCATCTCTTCTGCGTCTGCGAATGCCAACCACGGAGCTTTGCGTCTGCAAATGTGCTACTGTGGGCTTGTGTGCTCCGTGAAATCAGCTGGTACGTGGCAGAATTTCTCGCGCCGATTCCATGGTTGCCCCAATTTTGAGGTAATTTGACAGTGGGTAACCCTAATTTGCAACCCTAATTCGTTTTGCTACAGTAATTTGAAAGAACAATTGGAGTTTGCGAAAAACCGAGCTGTTGAAAGTCGACCCAATCAGAAGTTAGTTGTAGTCTTTGTCATTGTTGTTGTTGTTTTTATTCTAAGTTCAATTGCGAATAATTAGCAGAAGTTAGTTGTAGCTGTGTCTGTAACTGAACTGTGTCTGTAACTGAAACTGAAGGATGAAGAACAATGTGTATTTTGCGAAGGTGGTGACTTATCTTTTCTGAACTGTGATTAAAAGGTGACTTAAGTTTGTGAATTGTGATTAAAAGGTGGCTTATGTTCGACGTACTGTGATTAAAATGTTACTTAAGTTTGGACATTTTGTTACCCAACTGTTACTAAAATACAGAATACATCCGAAAACACAGAATCCATAATAATCCATCAAAATACAGAATTCAGAATACATCCCAAAACATGATCCATCCTATAATCCCAAAATAGGTTCTGTTAATGAATTGTCAAAGAATTCAACACAAATACATTACATGGTACTCAAATATGTCTTTCCTTTGGGTAAATTCCGCAAGTAGCACAACATTACATGCCACAGCTGCTTGCAGCATTTTGATGCATTTACTTACGGTCTATAATCTACCTCCCTAAATCCAGACCATTCACTTTTCATTTATTCAGAAGAAACATTTCAGGGAAGCAAACTGTCAAAGAATGGAACAGAAACATCAACAACAGAACTTGATGCTGCAATTTGCGAAACTGTTCCCTTGGTGGTGTGTTCTTGACAGGTTAGCAGTTCATCTTAGACAGCTCAATGATTGGCGACTTCGTTCCCTGTGGAGTGCGAGTCTGATCTGCATACATCTCCACAACAAAGTGGACATACTCTGAACAAAAAACAACACACTAGTGTCATGAATCTATCCAAAAGGGGTTTTGTATATAAAAATTGGTGCTGATTATGATTCTCAGATCTCAGCATCTATATGGACCCTAATTTCACCACTAATTCACCACTAAGCTTCAATGCAGCAGACCAACTATTATAATTAACCCACCAACATAAAGCAAATTAAACTTTTAAAAAAATAATTTGTTCAATCTCATTCTCGTCACTCTCACCCACTTCATCAATTAACTTCATCAAGTTTGTTCAATCAATTACTGCACATTTCATCGATTTAACAGCATAATCATCACCACCACCCACTATCTTCACGGCAAACAACATATTATGCAGCAATTTACAGCAATTATGCAGCAATTTACAGCAATTATTGAATACACGCCCAAATACGAACATATTATGCAGCAATTTCATCATTTCGTATCGCAAACCAACATCAAAGCCATAATCTTCAACCAAATCGAAGATTAACGAAGTGAAACAGGGTAGAAGAACACAAACCCAAGTCCGAAAATAGAAAGAATGCGAAAAGCCACACAAACCGAATTTTTTTTTCCACACAAACCGAAATTCAATCGAAGCAAAAACACAAACTTACTTCCAGTTGCAGTTCTGAAACGCAATGTCGCCGAGGAGGGTTCCTTCCGTGCTGAAAATCGACACTATCGGGGCGGGAGGAGGTCTGCAAGTTTCGGTTGGAGGGAAATGGGAGTTGATAGGAAGTTGGAGTGTGGAGATGGTTATCAAACGAGGGGGAAACGTTGCAAAGTGACAAAAGAGCATTATTGCCCTATCAAATGTCATCAAATCGTTTTAATTAGGTCATGTGCTGTGCACGTGACACTTTGACAGTCAGATTTGACGGAAAGTTCACGGAGTAACCTTTCAGTCACATATTTAAACTTAAGTAACGTTTCAGCTACACAAAAAAAGATGAGTAACCTTTTAATCACATGGGTCAAACATAAGTAACGGTTGATGTAATTAACCCAGAAAAAATATTTCAAAATCTAGGTATACGCGCTACCTATGTTAGCACATTTGGAATAGGCGCTACTTAAGGTAGCACCTATTCCAAATCTTTTTTTATTTGTTTTTATTTTATTTTGATGTTTCGATGTTTAATTAAAAATAAAATTATTTATCTATTAAAAAAAATTAAAATATTATAGTAAGTAGATATTTTAATTGTGATTCAAATGATGCAAAAAAAATATATTAAATTTGAATTTACGGATTTACTATACGCTCTGCCGTAAATTGAAATATGAAAAAATGACTTAAAAAATTATAAATCATACCCTGTAAGTCCAAACTCACCACGGTTAACGTCATTTATGTCGTAATTCAATTATCTACCCATGATAACTTTTTTGATTAAAAATACAATCATTTTTTAACCTAACATCGTTTGTTTTATAATTTGACCGAAATAATTAAATGCATTAGGTGAGCAATTTAATTATGTACTTGCTCAAAAAAATTATAATGTGTAGATAATTTAATTACGAATTAAATGACGCTAACTATGCGTTAGTTTTTGACTTTTAGTATGACCGTATAACAAGATACGTAAAAAACTCTACATACGATACAAAAAATTCTAAATTAAATATGTAGAGTTTTTTACGTATCGTATTATACAATCAATCTAAAAGTACAAAATTAACGCATAGTTAACGTAATTTAATTCGTAATTAAATTATCTACGTACGGTAATGTTTTTGATTTTTTTAGACATAATTAAATTTCTTACCTAATGCATTTAATTATTTCGGTTAAATTATAAAACAAACGATGTTAGGTTAAAAAAATTATTGTATTTCTAATCAACAAAATTAGCATAGGTAGATAATTGAATTACGACATAAATGACGTTAACCGCGGTGAGTTTGGACTTACATTATCTAGGTTATATTTTTTTAAGTCAAATTTGAATATCTCAGCTTACGGCAGAGCGTATAGTCAATCTGTAAATCCAAATTTAATATTTTTGCATAATTTGAAACGCAATTAAAATATCGATGTACTATAATATTTTTAATTATTTTTTAATATATGCATAATTTTATTTTTAATTAAATATTAAAACATCAAAACAAAATTAAAAATAAATAAAAATATTGGAGTAGGCGCTCCATTAAGTAGTGCCTATTCCAAAAAAGAGGTAGCGCTTATTATAAATATGCGCTCCCACGTAGAGTAGGTAAACCCAATATTTCTAAATTTGTTTTCTTTTTCAAAAAACTCTACAAATATCTTTAGAGACCATGAAACCTACGTTAGCATCTCTACCGTTGGATTCCACCAGATCATAAGATTGTCGCATCTGGCCATTCCAAATTACGTATCAGATTTCGAAAGCTCTCTTCTTCGTCAACTCCAACATCTCAATTATCCACAAGACAATGTGGCAGACAAATATCATTTTCCACTATCTAAGAAGCGAATCATACATAAAACGGTACCGTATATAAAACAAACAGCAATACAAACAAAATATCCACAATCACGATAGGTAGATATAACATATACTCGCCAATCCACATGACCAACCCTAGGAGGATGGATGGATACTCCATCATAAAAGAAGTGCTATACAAAAGAACAACTAGCTAGTCTATAACATATGCATGATCCATCTTCTACCATTGAGCCTTCTCGGCTCGGTTGTTCCGAAACGCGCAGCAGCCAACCGAGTAGACAATGATGAGGAAGACAAGGAAGATGATGTTCACAATGGCAACCTTTTTCCAATCGTTTTTGATGTTGTCGAGGAGACCCGCCTTGCAAGATTGGCAGTTGTAGCAGAGGGTGTTGGAGTTGTTGTCCCATAATGCGCAGTCGGAGTTGGACAAGTTAGCGTTGGCCGTTTTAGTCCACACGGTTGGGCTGGTGTAGGTGAAGTTACAGTCGTCCGATGGCTTGCAGCATCCAGACTATAAAAAACAGAAACAAGCAGTTTAATTGGCAACACTTCTCTATTTAATCACTTTTGCTTTCTAATTTGATGCGAAGAAAGGAATAAAATTGCAGAATTTACGAAATTTATGCATAGATTGATTCCACTAAAATCAGCAGCAGACCATATCCAATTTTTTGCAGACATCTCAAAAATGCAGATCTTGAATGGCGAGGCATGAATCAACTAGCAATCATGGCAGAGTGAAAGAGGTCGTCGAGGGAGATACCTGAAGAGCATTAAGGTGTTCCGTATATAACTGCTCGACTGTATCATTGAGATACTTGTCGGAGAAGCCAGTGCAGACCTTGCTGTCGATCAAGCAACTCTTGATTTTGTTCCAGTTCTTGGTGCTATTCACCCTCTTCTGCAGCCAGTTGGAGTAGTCCCCAAGTCGGTACTCCTTATACCCCTTCCCGGTCACCGCCTCGCCGGCGCCCTTGTTTGTGACGACGAACGTGAAGATCGTGAAGCAGAACAAAAGCACGATGAGGAGGAACATCACGACAAGGTAGACCCACAAGAGCCACGAGACGCCGCAGCACGCACCGATGAGACCGGCCAGCGACACCACCATGAGGAATACCCCCAGAGCGATAACAGGCTTCTCCAGGAACTTCTCGCAGTCGGTGCTTGCTCTGTGGGCGAGCCAGATTCCAGCGCCGAGGATCGGGATCGAAAGGAGGAAGGTGACGAAGTTGAGGATACCCACGAGGTTGTTGCTGAGGCGGAACATTTTGGTGGCGGAGAATGGATCTTTACGCGGTTATCCGAAATGAATAGAAAGAGAAACTGTCTTGTGTTGAGGAAGAAAGTGGGTGGGGGTGGGGAAGAATATATAAAGAAAAGAAAAAAAAATAGAATAGAAAGGAGGAGGATGGAGAGAAAGTTTCACACATAAAACTTTTTAAGAAAGTGAGATTCTATTAACTACTTTATATATACCCTACTTTATATACACCTAGATGAAATACTAAAATATTTTAATAGTTTTTTACATATTTGGCTTTACTAATTTTAAGGAAATTAATTATCAAATCAACCTCATATTTTCGTAGTTACTAAATTGACCCTATATATATCAAAATGGTGAAAATTTATGATTCTAGCAAGTTTTGAACCCTAGACCCTTACATACTAACTAAAAGTTTTACCACTATACTAGTAATTTCAATTGATTTCTTATGTACTTCAAATATAGTTATCGAAATAACTCTAATATTATTGTATTAAACACCTCATATTTATTTATTGATGCTCTTTAGTAATTAACATTTGTTCAACGTTGTTTGTTTAATTATAGTTTAATTTAATTATGTATCTACTAATTAAATTTTTAAAATGGTTGAAAAATAAGTACTTTTCTAAATTTAGTATTTATAGACTACCACAATATTCATTTTGAAAATATTTTTTTCAACCATCTCTATAAAAAAAAAAACAGAAAGATTATAGTATTTAGATAATTAAATTAGAACTATAACGACATATATGGTGTTAAGTTTCAATTTTCTTATCGATTATAAAATTTGGTCCAAGTAGTGTTGGTAATTTTTGACAATTTTTATAAATTTGACCAAATTTTATGGTTGATGTGAAAATTGAAATTTGACATCATATGTGTTAGAGTTCTATTTTAATTATCTACATATTATAGTCTTTCTGATTTTTTTAGAGATGGTTGAAAAAATATTTTCAAAATGAGTATTCTGGTAGTCTATAAATACTAAATTTAGAAAATTACTTATTTTTCAATCATTTAAAAAATATTGATTAGTAAATACATAATTAAATTAAAAGTATAATTAAACAAACAACGTTGAACAAATGTTAATTACTAAAGAGCGTCAATAAATAAACATGAGATGTTTAATACAATAATATGAGAGTTGCTTCAATAATTATATTTGAAGTATATAAGAAAGCAATTGAAATTACTAGTATAGTGGTAAAAGTTGTTGCTAGTATGTAAGAGGTCTCCCTTTTAAAAAATAATATCTAATTACAACGAGATTTATTTGAATTTTTCACCGATGTGTACCTCAGTTAAACAATATTTATGGAAATATCATCAATTTTTAAATAAATACGAAATTTTTTCCACTCGCGAACAGAAATCGCGGGTAAATATTTTTTCTTGGGTTAATTACTTAATTGGTTACACATGTTTCATCATTGTGCAGAATGGTTACACATGTTTCAAAATGTGATTAATTGATTTTGATATGTAACTAATTGTTTTTTTTATTGTTCACCGTTAGAAATCACAGTTAAGTCACTATTTAGATATGTAAAATGACGTAATTACCCTTTTCATCAATCAAGTTGTGTTCTTCATCAATCACGTTGTTCTTCATCAAGTAAGTTGTTCTTCATCAACCAGAATCGAATTTCTGGGATTTCTGGGTTCGAACAGAACCCAGAAATTGCGATTCTGGGTTTTTCAAGAACCCATAAATTCGATTCAGTGTTCTTCAATTTGAGTATGTGTTCTTCAATTCGATTATGTGTTCTTCAATACCACTAAGGGCATAATAGTCATTTCAAAATTCAACAATATGTTAAAAAAATAATTCGCGGTAGAATTAACGGTTTACTAACGGAATAACCAATTAATCACATTGGGAAAAACATGTGTAACCAATTAGTCACATAGCAAAACCAATTAATCACATTTTGAAACATGTGTAACCATTCTGCACAATGGTGAAACATGTGTAACCAATTAAGTAATTAACCATTTTTTCTTTCCGTTAGTTCCACCTACGATTCTCATTCGCGGGTGGAACTGTACTGTTAGTTTCACCTGCGAATGAAAGTCACTAGTGGAACTGATGAATATTTTTTCAATTTAACAAATATTTGAATTTAACTACTCCTTAAATAAATTAAAAATTCAGACTTAATTATTTTGAAATAATGACTTATATTAAAAATAATAATTATTTTGAATTAAGGACTTATATTAGAAATATTAATTTTGGGCAAGATTTATATTTGATTTGTTATTATCATTTATTAGGTAAATTTGGGACATTTTTGTTGAGATTTTCAAAATATGAATTTAAAAAATTCCATAATTAATATTTTTAGATCGATAATTAATTATTTAATTTTTAAAAAAATCAAGAGATTTAATTAACTTAAGAACGTAAAAATGATGATTAAAAATGAAAAATTATTAAAAATGATTCAACAAGTTATAGTGTTATAAATTTATATTTTATATATTCAATATATATAAAATAAAATATTAAAATTCTACAGCTTTTCACATAATTTTAATAATTGGTTTATTAAAATTGTGCATTAAATTGAAAAAATATTAATTAGTTCCACCTGCAATTTCCATTCGCGGGTGGAACTGACGGAAAGAAGAAAAATACTTACTCGCGATTCTCATTCGCGGGTGGTTTTTTCACCCAAGAATAGGAGTCGCGAATATGTATACTTTCGTATTTATTTAAAAATTGAGGATATTTCTGTAAATATTGTTTAATTGAGATATAGATGGGGAAGTGGTATATATTAACCCTCCAAAATTTGATGAGTTCTTATCATCACCATCTTTAATTAATAATTTAATTCCAAATTGTTGATTTAAGAAATTGACTATTTTGGTAAAAAAAAAATTGACGATTAAAAAAAGATATTTAAGATAATAAAATAAAATTTATGCATTTTTAGAAAGTTGCATGAATGAATCGTAATGCAATTAACCTAAGGCACCAATTAAATAGAGTAGGTTGATGTATAACTCAATTATCGGAGAAATTTTGAAAAGTATGTATATCAGAATTTTTTTTTGAAAAAGTATGTATATAAAATAAAGGGTTAATTACTTAATTGGTTACACATGTTTCACCATTGTGCAGAATGGTTACACATGTTTCAACATGTGATTAATTGGTTTTGCTATGTGACTAATTGGTTACACATGTTTTTCCAAATGTGATTAATTGGTTATTCCGTTAGTAAACCGTTAACTTTAACGTTAATTCATTTTTTTAACATATTATTGAATTGTGAAATGACTATTATGCCCTTAGTTGTATTGAAGAACATATTGGAAGGATTGAAGAACCAAAATCGAATCAAATTCGATTTGATGTTCTTGAGAACCAAAATCGAATCAAATTCGATTTGATGTTCTTGAGAACCCAGAAAATCCTGTTTTGGGCTCTTGAGAACCCAGAAAATGCTGTTCTGGGTTCTTGAGAACCCAGAAATTGCAATTCTAGGTTCTTGAAGAACATAGAAAATGTTGTTCTGGGTTCTCAAGAACCCAGAAATTGCAATTATGGGTTCTCAAGAACCCAGAAAATGTTGTTCTGGGTTCTCAAGAACCCAGAAAATGCTGTTCTGGGTTCTTGAGAACCCAAAAATTGCTGTTCTGGATTCTCAAGAACCCGGAAATTGCTGTTATGGGTCCTCAAGAACCCGGAAATTGTTGTTCTGGGTTCGTGAGAACCCGGAAAATGCTGTTCTGGGTTCGTGAGAACCCGAAAAATGCTGTTCTGGGTTCGTGAGAACCCGGAAAATGATGTTCTGGGTTCGTAAGAACTCAGAAAATGCTGTTGAAATTGCTGTTCTGGGTTCTTGAATAACCCAGAACAGCAATTTCAAACATTTTGAATGAGTTCTTCACAATGTGGGTAACATGTCCAACCTTTTAATCACATCATTTCAAACAACAGTATCCATTTAATCACATTATAGAGAAACATGTATGACCTTTTAATCACATTATAGAGAAACATGTATGACCATTTAATCACATTTGGTGATAACATATACTGCAATACAGAACTTCAAGAACCCAGAAACAGCATTTCTGGGTTCTTAAAAAACCCAGAAATCAGATTTATGGGTTCTCAAGAAACCAGAAATCTGATTTCTGGGTTCTCAAGAAACCAGAAATCTGATTTTTGGGTTCTCAAGAAACCAAAAATCTGATTTCTGGTTTCTTCAATTCTTGTTCTTTAAGATGATGATGTGTTCTTGAAGATGATTCTAGGGGTAATTACGTCATTTTACGTATCTAAATAGTGACTTAACTGTGATTTTAACGGTGAACAGTAAAAAAAACAAATAGTCACATTTCAAAACCAATTAATCACATTTTGAAACATGTGTAACCATTCTGAACATTGGTCAAACATGTGTAACCAATTAAGTAATTAACCCTAAAATAAATATTTAGCAAAATGTGCATGTGCGCAGGTCTACCACCTGCGTTTTTCATTTTTTTACACTCATCAAAGTGTAAATGGCTTTGGAGAAGGTCTTTTTCAAAAAGTAACCGTATCAAACAAAGAAACAAGAAAGAAAGTTATAAGAAGTTAAATACTTTTTTCCTAGGCAAATATTACCTGTCCTAAATTTTCCAACTTGTTCTGAACAACATCCGCGAGATCTAATCATGCGGCTCTACATCTCTACATCTTGCTGAGAGATATAATCATGCGTTGCTTCATCTCAGTATTCATAGGTTCAATGCTGCAACATAAATTATTAAAACCCTATGCGTTGCTTCATCTCAGTATGCAAGCTCCATCGTTGCTCTCTTCCAAGCAGTGAATGGAAGTGACACTCGCCGAAGCAACGGTCTATCAGAAATAAGGTCTTTCAAGCGAACTGATGCTTGTTCATTCTCTAGGCTAGTCTCACCAAATTCCTCAAGTAAACAAGAAAGGAAGTTATAAGAAGTTAAATACTTTTTTCCTAGGTAAATATTACCTGTCCTAAATTTTCCAACTTGTTCTAAACAACATCCGCGAGGTATAGAGACGCATGATTAGATCTCTCAGCAAGATGTTGGAGCAATTATAGCGCGGTATATCAATGACAACAAACTGAATCACCCTACGAACAAGAGTGTAGTTTGTGATGAAAGAATTCAACGAGTTGCTGTTAGTATACTATGCAGAAAATCAAGAGTCTCTTTTGCAGCAGTAATTCCTGAAAATGTCAAACTAGCTAGTGTATTTGAAGAAAAGTCTCATTCAGAAACTTGTGAATAAACAGCTTTGTTTCAATATTTTCCTTCGCGGATGTTGTTCAGAACAAGTTGGAAAATTTAGGACATGTAATATTTGCCTAGGAAAAAAGTATTTAACTTCTTTTCTTGTTTACTTGAGGAATTTGGTGAGACTAGCCTAGAGAATGAACAAGCATCAATTCGCTTGAAAGACCTTGGTTGCTTTACCATGTTAGTATCTAAACTTCACATTTTTAGAGAACCAGTCGAGGAATTTGGTGAGACTAGCCTAGAAGAATTTGGACCTATGAATACTGAGATGAAGCAACGCATGATTATATCTCTCAGCAAGATGTAGAGACGCATGAACACTATGATGCTTAAAAAAAACGTAAAAAACAAAAAAAAATGAAAAACGCCACTACAAGTGGCATTTTTCGGAAAAACGCAGGTGGTAGTAGCGTTTTTCAAAAACGCTACTACCACCTGCGCATATAAACATTTTCCTAAATATGTTTTCTACATATATACTTTTTCAATTTTTTTTTCTTATATCGTTACTTTTTGAAAAAAGTCCAATTATCGTTGTAAAATGCAAAAAAATAAATAAAAATGTACCATTATATTTTTTTGGATAAAAAATAGTAATTGAATGTATAATATTTTAAATTCATTACAATGTTTGGAAGTGATCAATTAAGAAATAATCTGTCATTCATCTACAATAATTATTAAATATTTTTTAAAATTATAAATTAACTAATAATTTTTTAAATACAACAGTTAAATTTTAATATTTTTTAGTAATATTATAATTGATGTTGATTGGATCAAATACTGTCACACTCTAACTTATTTCACAATATATATATACATACATATATAATTTATATTATATATATATTATAATTTTTCATTTACTGAGTCCGAATAAGAAGGAAAATGTAATTTTGACATGAAAGACAACGGATGTCGGGATGTGGTGCAGGATATGCCTTTTTTTTTTTTTTTTTTTATATTTACTTTTCTAGAAAAAACAATTATCACTTACTTTTTAAACAAATTCTACAACCGGTGGTATCGAATCCAACCCAAAATCCACATCGATGCATGTCTCTTTGGGTCTTGTTTTATTGATTTTTTTTTAATTTTATTTAAAAAAGTAAGTATGCAGATTTTTTTATTAGAAAAATAGGTATACGCGCACCCCTGGGGTGCGCCTATTCACATATGCCACTTTGCTATGTTTTTTTTTTAAAAAAAAATTGGAATACGATGGCTCGATATTTAATTAAAAATAAAATTATGTATATATTAAAAAAAATTTAAAAAAATTATAGTAAGAAGATATTTTAATTGCGATTCAAATGATGCAAAAAATATTAAATTTGGATTTACGGATTGACTGTACGGCATGCCGTAAGTTGAGATATGAAAATTATAACTCGGACCATGTAAGTCCAAACTCAACAAGGGTAACGTCATTTAGGTCGTAAATCAATTATCTACGTAGAATAATTTTTTTGATTAAAAATACAGTGATTTTGTAACCTAACATCGTTTACACCCAAATTTGACCGAAATAAGTAAATGCATTAGGTGAGAAATTTAATTATATACTTACTCAAAAAAAATCAAAATAATTACGGTGCGTAGATAATTTAATTACGAATTAAATGATGCTAACTATGCGTTAATTTTTTACTTTTAGACTGACTGTATAATACGGTACGTAAAAAACTCTACATACGATACAAAAACTTCCAAATAGCGTTTTGCACAGTATACCTATTTAAAAAAAAAAAAAATATGTATACATAGTTACTTTAAAAAAAAAATCTGTTTTATTAGCTGGTATCTTTTAAAGCTAGTAATAGTCCGATTAATATGTGTCAGCCAATCTCAAATTCCGGCCAATTGAGTTAGATTCGACAGATTTTGAAAGGAAAAGTCAGAATTTTTTCAAAAACTGTTTAGTTTAGAATAAATATTTGAAAAAGTGTATATCAAAATTTTTTTTTTAGAAAAGTATGTATACGCGCGACGCGCCTACTGCAATAGGCGCACGCCAGGGGTGCGCCTATTGCCCAAAATTTTTTTTTTCGCAAAAAAACCCTATCAGAAACCACGTTGATTTTAAGTCTGCTTAGAAGATCATTGCGTACATGAATTGTATTGGTTAGTCGTACGGTGAGGACAGACGAAAGCTGATCCCCTTCCAATGGTTAGGAAGGGTTTTGGATCAAGAGGACAGAAGATCAATTTGTTAACAAAAGGGTCTTGGATCAAGAGGACAGAAAATCAATTTGTTAACAAAAGGGTCTTGGATCAAGAGGACAGAAAATCAATTTGTTAACAAAAGGGTCTTGGATCAAGAGGACAGAAGATCAATTTGTTAACAAACCACGGAGATGATTGTCTCACGCGTTGCTTTATCCCAGTATTCACAAGTCCAAATTCCTCTACGCGCACCAAATTCCTCCATGTATGCTTTTTTTCCTACTATATGCTTACTTTTTGAAAAACATCTGATTTTGAGCCTGCTTATACGGTTTTCCTCTTACATAGAAATTGAGAGATAGTCTCTCCAATAAAGAAGAAAGGAAGTTCTAAGAAGTTAAATACTTTAGGTTCCTGCCCTAAATTTTCCAACTTGTTCTGAACAACATCCGCGAGGTCAAACATTGAAACAAAGTTGTTTATTCACAAGTTTCTGAATGAGACTTTTCTTCAAATACACTAGCCAGTTTGACATTTTCAGGAGGAAAACCATTTCTTCTTAGAACTTCCTTTCTTCTTTACTGGAGAGAGTATCTCTCAATTTCTATTTAGGAGGAAAACCATAAGCAGGCTTGAACTCAGATAAAAAGCTATAGTCATTGGAGAAGCTTTACATGATATTCGGAAGATTCAGAATCTTGTGAATAAACAACTTTGTTTCCTTGTTGTTCAGAACAAGTTGGAAAATTTAGGACAGGAACCTAAAGTAACCCCAAAGAGCTCTTTTGCAGGAGTAATTCCTGAAAATGTCAAACTAGCTAGTGTATCTGAAGAAAAGTCTCATTCAGAAACTTGTGAATAAACAACTTTGTTTCATTGTTGTTCAGAACAAGTTGGAAAATTTGGAGGAAAACCTGTGAATACTGAGATAAAGCAACGCGTGAGACTATCTCTCAATTTCTATTTAGGAGGAAAACCATAAGCAGACTTAAAATCAACGTGGTTTCTGATAGACTGGTGTTTTTGCGAAAAAAAAAAAAATTTAGGCAATAGGCGCGTCGCGCGTATACATACTTTTCTAAAAAAAAAATTCTGATATACACTTTTTCAAATATTTTTTCAAAAGTGAACAGTTTTTTCAAAAGTCGAAAAGTCAATATATGTTTGCAGATCAATTACTTTTTATTGAAAAACTATAATGTTCTAAATAGTTTTTTATTTAGTTGTCATTTTAAAGAAACTAATTATCAAATCGACATTATATTCTTTTAGTATTGTACTCTCGACATTCCTAAAATTAGAACCTAGGCGTTGTTACTATCTATGATTTAATGATTTAAGACGTACGCATGAACCAACTGTCTCATAAGTTCAAACATGTTAGTGAAAAGTTTTAATATACTCTTAAGATATATTAGCACTCAAACTATCATGTCCATGAAACGACGACTTTCAAAAATCTACTATGACAACATCAATAAATTACAAATAAATTTCACACCAAAAAATAAAATTAGATATTTGATTAACTTATTTTTTATTTTTTATTTAGATATTTTCAGAGTTATTATTTATTTTAATATTTCCAGATTTCATAAAGTAAGGTTAGTTAAGTATATTCATATTTTAATTTTAGATTTATTTGGAATGTACGGTTAAAGCAAAGAAATACTCATAGAAATTAAATTTGACCGATCCTAAAAATATTTTGTAAAGATAATAATAATATAAACCCTGAAAATCACCGAGGTTATTTTAATTTAGTAGTAAACTATTTTTGTTGCTCTTTTCTCGACATATAATACCTAAATGTTGGATGATATTAGTTTGGAGTAATAACATATCACGAACTTTTGGCAAAAATAAATAAATTAAAATAACGAAGAAATATATTTTACTATTTTATTAAAATAACTTTGTCAAAGTGTTGAAATCATATATGCATAAATATTAATCATACAAAAAAAATCTATAAGTTTTTTTAACATTTTAATAATCTCATTATTTGAAAATACTCTATAACACATAATTATCATTATAAAAAATGTATACATTAATCAAATACCTCTTTTCATTTTGGTTTTAAGTTCTCAAATTTGATTATTTTTTTGTATTTATTGCTTCACGTGATAGATTATGTATATTAAACATATAAAGATACATCAATTTTGATCGATTTTAATTCTATCTGAATTATTTAATTTTATAGATGAAATGTATTTTTATAATGATAGTGCTCACAATTCAAAAAATCTATAACTTCTTGAAAAGAAAAGAGAATATTTTGAAGAAAAATAAATCTATATAATTGTAGAAACATTTAAAAGTCACAATTATAAAAAAAAATGACGACTTGAGAACATAATATACAATTATCATTATTATGTAAAATTGTAAAGTTATATAAAATAACATATATACTAATTAATTAAAAAAAATGGATAAATAATGAATGATGTTTTTTCTTCCACTCTAATTTAAATTTCAAACTTGATTATATTGTACATCTTAATTATTTATTGCTTCAAATAATAGATAATGCATATTTGACATAATTAATTAAATCTAAATTCTCACAGTTGTAGATGAAATTATAATTTTTATAAATGATTTAAGTTTTTGGATTCACTATTATCTTAAAGTTCGATAAAGTGAAAATATAATTCCATACGTTAGCGAGATATAAAAAAAATGGTGCATGAGAAATGATGAATGGATAGTGATAGAGAAATATATAATTATCATATTCTGAAATTTGTAATGTTACGTGTGAAGTTGGTTAATATGTATGTATTTAATGTATAATGTCATATGTTTGAGTCTTCGTGAAGATAGTTTTTTTATAAGTTTTTTAGAAGATATTTGAATGACCAAAAAAGATAGGGATAGTGATATAGAAAAATATAATTATCATCTTATTGAGTTTGTAATGTGTGTCTTTAAGTGATAAGATTATATATATGTTGGAGTTTCCGTGGAAATAATTTTTATAACATTTTTTAGAAGACATTTAAATTACCAAAATAGTCATGATAAATATAAACTAATTAGATTATTAAAGAGTATTTGTGTCAATTTACAGGCGGCGGTTACAAAAACCAATTCTGCCTTAGATCTAAAAAACTTGTGAATGAGAAAAAAGAAAGAGATAGTGATACACAAAATATAATTATCATCTTGTTTGATTTGTAATGTTGCATAAGTGTGTAGCTAGTTAATACGTGTGTTTTTAAGTTATAAGGTCATAAGTTCGAGTATATATGGAAATATTTTTTTATAACATTTTTTAGAAGGTATTTAAATGACCAAGATAGTCATGATAAATATAAACGAATTAGATTACTAAAGGGTATTTGTGTCAATTTACATATGACGATTACAAAAATCACTTCTGTTTTAATAATATAGATATATACGTTTAAAGCTGTTTTTAAATTTATTTAGAATAAATTCAAAACTAACCCCCATGCCCCAGTCACCCACCCTTCCCATTCTGTATACTGTATAGTGTATCCGTGCAGTGTATGCAAGTGTATTCCATTCCTCATTTCAAGGCAATTATCATTACCAACTACCAAGTACAATCGGACCCCCTCACCGTAATATCGGTCCCACACACACTTCTTCCATTCATCCGATCCTATCAACATATGAGTAACTCTTGGATTAAACATTTTTATCTCGTAATATTTATATTGTAAAAATTAAAACAGACTCAAATTTACATCCCTAATTATGGATTTTTTTTTAAAGTAACTATGTTACTTTTTTTATTTAAAAAAGTAAGTATACATATTTTGTTTTTAGAAAAATGGGTATACGCGCACCCATATTGGAATACCGACTAAGATCTAAGCAGCATCTGAACTTGGAGAATCGAAGCAAGCAAAGGAACGATCGGACACAAGCATTTGGAGGATCATATGGTTGCACACCTTAATCAGGCGAACCATCACCTCTTAAATAGGAGAAAGCAAACAATCAGTCTGTACAATGGAAGAGAGGAAACTGAAGAATGAAATGCGGCTAAACCTAGCAAATGAAAAACCCTAGAAGCATATGTCCTCTAAAATCATATATGTTGGAAATTGATGTACAAAACATGCAATCGATTAAGGTACAACATAACACATAATTAAGTTACCTCCCTGAACGATTGTCTTAGCGGAAGCGGATCTGCCTGAGGTTGGGATCACGGTCTGCCGGACGGGAGGTCACGCCACGGGTTAACGGGCAGTGACCTAGGTTTCCACAGCTACTTACCTCAGTCTAAACTGTAGGGCGGCAGGGCACTGTTATCATTCTTAGGTTTTCCAACCCTGAGCATCCCTATACATATAGAGGGAATGGTTTGGGCCAGTATCCAATACTGGGCTTATTAGAATGGGCTCCCACTAATGGGCGACCCAATCTCCCAAAACCAACATCTCCCACTCGCATAAAGTGGGGGGGCGCTCATTCATTAAGCCAGCACCAGGAGAACGAATTCCCCTTATACAGTAAAGTCACATACGAGGTAGCAGCCGTGCGACCGGCAGACACAACGAGCAAGGTGCTACGCATCTGTTAGAAGTTGCAGCGACTCGCGGATCTCACACCATCAGTGGAAATGTGCCCTGCACCCTTGGTCATGTAATCTTTCTCCAGGTCTGACCACACAAGGATCTTTCAGACCTATATATGTATTGCGCCCACAACCGCAGCCGACGCCGCGGTTGGTGGCCACCTAGTGGACACAATATCGAGAAGATCCCATAATGACCATCATCTTCCCACAAAACCATCAGCACAATCCAACTCGCTTTTCTAGAACCGGGTCTAAGGTACTTGTGAGCGCACCCATCGAGAACGGACTAAGATAAGGTACTTGTGAGCGCACCCATCGAGAACGGACTAAGATAGCAAACATTGAACCGAACATCAAGTCTCTGTTCAGAGTAATGAGGGTACGAACGCGACTCTTACGCAAAGAGCTCTGGGTCTCACACGACTCTGAGTTAAGATCACATCTCGGGTCATACCCATGGTCGGTTTGGGGTGCACCGCAGTATGGAACGCGCGCTACAACATATCTACTCTCCCACGGAGCATATGTCCTAATGTTGTACAGATGTCCATCAGGCACACAAAGTACCCGAACCAAAAGTCACAAAGACTCTCATCCGACCCCTGAGTGGATTGACAAACCATAATCTGTCGTAGTGCGAAATCAGATAGTTCCCAACACAAAGCCTTTTCTGGTCATCCCAACAGATTTCCAGAACTAGGAACTATCACCAGCCTCATCTAGCCACAAAGGCATAGAAGCTATCACCCGTGTGAGAGGGTGATCTAATCCACTTTGACATATTTCAATAAACAATCACAGCAAGAACACACAAAACACTCAAACTGTGAAAACATGCATACTCAAATATAATTTAAGTTAAAGAACATTGTATGGGAAATAAAATCAATTAAGTACATCACTAAGTCTACACATTCCTAGAGACTACACATGCCTCACTAAAGACTACCTCTTCAAGGTCAGAGAGACGGTCCACAACCATCTCATCCGTAGACAAGTACTTCAAACTCATCACCTTGTGTCTAACCACGTCTCTAACATAGTTTCGCTTGATATCTACTTGATATGACTTGTAATGATACTTGGGTTTATATATCACGGAGATTTCGACTCCAATGACTCAGCAATCAATCCGGAAGTCTCCTCAGCCATACAACCAACTGAGTGGTCCACACAAGACCCACAAATTTGGTTTCAATGACGATCGACACAATGCGCAACTGCTTCTTGCTCATCCACGATATGGCACCATCAGAGAGCAGAGCATATCCGAGGTAGGTTTTCTCTCATCAAAGTCACCACCATAGTCCGCAATGTTATACCCAGTCATCCAGAGATCACATGATCTCTAGCAAGTCTCTAGCACAAAGCATGACGATGCCCTTAAGATATCACATGATCCTATTTACTGCCTACCATTTCTTCAATCCGGGTTCAGCTTGGTACCTACATACCATGACGACTGCATGACAAATATTAGGCCGAGTACACACTATTGCGCACATCAGACTTCCGACTGCACTTAGCTACAGAATTTATTTATCTAGTCCATATATCCATTTTGAGAGGTTGATCAATGTAAACTGGAGTTACTCATGTTGAACATTTCCAACACTTTGTCTATGTAGCTTTCCTCTGAAAGCCACAACTGCCTCCTACGGCGATCTCTCGAGATTTAAATCCCAAGGATGTGCGCCGCCTCAGATAACAATGTTGACTCTTACCCAATGCCTTGGTGAAAATATCAGCAACCTGTTCACTTGACTTCACAAAATCAGTTACAACAATTCCGGCATTAATTTGTTCCCTAATGAAATGGCAATCAATTTCAATGTGCTTTGTACGCTCATGATACATGGGATTAGAAGCAATTTGAATGGCTGCTTTATTGTCACAAAACAAGGTAGTTGGAGTATGAGAAACAACACCTAATTCACCTAACAAGCCTCTTAACCAAATGATTTCAGAAACAGTTGAACCCATACTTCTGTACTCTGCCTCAGCAGAAGATCTAGATACAGTAGCTTGTTTTTTAACTTTCCAAGATACTAAAGATCTTCCCAAAAAAACACAATATCCAGAGACAGATTTTCTGGTTTCAATACAACTGCCCCAATCTGAATCACAATAAGCAGAAATATCTAAACAATCATCAGCAGATAGAAGAATACCCAAACCTGGTTGCTGCTTCACATACTTTATTACCTTATACACAACATCCAAATGGGACTGTTTTGGACTCTGCATAAACTGGCTCAAACACTGAACTGAATAAGCAATGTCAGGACGAGTAATGGATAAATAAAGCAACTTACCGATTAATCTCCTATAAGAGGTGGGATCATTAATCAGACCATCATCTTGATTCAGGTCAAACTTCAAATCATATCCCTTATTGGTATACTTAACATTCTGATCCATTGGAGTGCTACTCGGTTTACCAGCAAGCAACCCAGTTTCAGACAAAAGTTCAAGTGTATACTTCCTTTGGCACAGAATAATACCATCATTGGAACGGGCAATTTCTATACCAAGGAAGTATTTAGACTCACCCAAATCTTTCATCTTGAAACTAGTATGCAAAGCAGCTTTCAACTCATGGATCAAGAACTTACTATTCCCAATAATCAATAAATCATCAACATATACCAGAAGAATAACAATCTCATTACCTTTCTTCTTGGTGAACATGGAATAATCATATAAACTTTGATGATAACCATTCTGAACAAGAGAATCAACCAATTTAACATTCCATTGTCTAGATGCTTGTTTCAAACCATAAAGGGATTTATGTAATCGACAAACATTGTTCTCCTCTTGATTACTAAATCCCTGAGGAATCTGCATATAAACCTCTTCTTTCAAGTCTCCTTGAAGAAAAGCGTTATAAACATCCATTTGAAAAGGAGGTCAGTTGTATTTAGCAGCTAAGGCTAAAACAGTTCTAACAGTAACCATTTTAGCAACAGGAGAGAAAGTATCAGAATAATCTATACCTTCTTTTTGATTGAATCCCTTTGCAACCAGCCTCGCTTTGTAGCGCTCAACAGATCCATCTGAATTATACTTAACACGAAATATCCATTTACATCCAATAGCATGTTTCCCTTTGGGTAAGGGAACAATTTTCCAAGTATTATTACTTTCTAAAGCAGATATTTCATCTTTCATAGCATTGACCCAATTTTCATTTTTGCACGCATCATCAAAGGAATAAGGCTCAGTAATCTTATCAATGGAACCAGCAAAACATTTGAAGGCGGGGGACAAAGCATGATAAGATATGCAATTCTGGATAGGATATTTAACACTACAGTTATTCTGCAAAATGTAATCCTTTTGCCAAACTGGAGTCTTAATTATCCTACCTGATCTTCTAGGATGCACAATAGGGTCAGTACTATCCGCATTGATTTCACTATGTGCAGAATCAGTGTTGTCAGAAATGGGTTGGACAACATCATCATTTTCTGCATTGGTATCACTAGCATCAGATATCTCATTGATATGCAACGAATCCACATCATAATATTTATCAGTAATGGCATCAACAGACAGATTCTCATGATCAGAACTATCATTATTGTAAGGAAAAACATTCTCAACAAACTTAACATCACGACTAACGAACACAGAGTTATTGCTCAAATTCAGCAACTTATAGCCTTTTTGAGTAATAGAGTAACCCAGCAAAACAGATCGAATAGACCTAGATTCAAACTTGTCATCAACAGGTAAAACTTTGGCATAACAAAGGCAACCAAATATTATCAAATGATCAAGTCTAGGCCTACATTTCATCAATTTCTCATAAGGAGATATTCCTCCTAAAACAGACGTGGGCATCAGATTTATAAGATAGCAAGCAGTCAGAATACATTCACCCCAGAATCTAGAAGGAACATTTCTCTCAATTTTAAAAGCCCTTGCAACATCAAGCAAATGTCTATGTTTTCTTTCAACAATACCATTCTGTTGAGGGGTATAAACACAAGTGCTTTGATGAATAATCCCTTTTGTTTTAAACAGATCATTACAATGATTGTTAAAAAACTCACCACCATTATCAGTTCGGATAACCTTAATGGTTTTCTTGAACTGATTTTCAATCAAAGCAATGAAATGTTTAATAACAACAATGGCATCAGATTTAAGGTGCAGTAAATAAGTCCATGTATTTCTACTGAAATCATCAACAATGGTCAAAAAGAACCTTTTATTATCATACGTAATTTGATTGTACGGTCCCCAAACATCCATATGCACAAGGTCAAAACACTCAACAGATTTGGATTCACTATGAGGAAAAGGCAATCTATGTTGTTTAGCCATAGGGCAAATACTACAATCAAATGAATTTTGTTTTTCAGAATAAACAGACTCAAGGGACTTTATTCTACTCAAAACATTCATGGAAGGATGACCCAATCTTTTGTGTCATAGGACGGTTTGAGGATATGGCAGAATGTTGGCTCTAAGGGCTATAGGTAGCTTAAAATCGGTGTCAAAAATGTATAGCCCCCCAGCCTCTCTACCAATCCCCAACACCGCTCCATTGTAAAGATCCTGCATGATAACCAATTTGGGATAAAAAGATACAGAACAAGATAAGTCTTTGGTTATCTTGGATATAGAGAGCAAATTGTATCTAAAATCAGGCACATAAAGCACATCATGCAAAGAACGTTTTTCAAAAATTCTAAAGTTCCCAACACCATGAACAGCAGAACTAGAACCATCAGGTAATTGCACCTTAGAACTAATATTTTTAAAATCATGCAACCAATCAGATCTGTAGCTCATATGATTTGTAGCACCAGTATCCAAGATCCAACAATTTCCAATGTTAGAAAAGCATGATGAACTGGAACTCATACCTGCCACATTAGCTTTCGAAGATGACTCCGATTGAAGTTTGCTCACAATCCGAGCAACCTGCTCAATCTGATCAGAGGAAAGAAGGTTATTATTTCCAGCATTAGAATCTAAAGGAGAAGAGTAAGAATTTCCAAACTCAGTTGAAGAGTTCGATGAACGACTCTTATTCCCATCATTGTTTGGTTCATTTACACTGTTGGCCTGAGGTGGCTTTGCCTGACTCTGGTTGGACTTAAATTTCCAACCAGGTGGATAGCCCTTTCTCTTGAAGCAATGGTCATAATCATGGCCCTTGTTCTTGCAGTATTCACAGAACAAGTTCCATGATTTTTTGAACGGTTTCTGATTTCCAGGGGCTGCGGTCTTATTTCCTACAACAGAATTCACCAACATATTTCTAGAGATTTCTCTCTGATTCTCCTCTTGAATCAAAACAGCATACGCTTGGTTAACAGTGGGAAGAGGTTCTCTCATCACAAGGTTTGAATGAACTTGAGAATATGATTCGTTCAAACCGTTGACAAAGAGAAATAGTTTTAAATTGTTTGCATGCTCAATATGTTTCTGAAATAGATCACAATCACAGCATGGAAGAGCACATATAACATCAAATTCATCCCACATGGTACGGATTCTAGTGAAATATGCAGATATGGAATCAGTGCCTTGTTGAGCTAAGCAAATTTCACGGTGCAGTTGACTAATGCGAGAACCATTCACTTTATTAAACCTTTCTCTAAGATCTTTCCAAATGAACTGAGCATTAGTAGCATATATGATTCCAGTTATTAAATCTCTAGAAACAGAATTCATAATCCAAGCAAAGACAAAGGCATTACATCTATCCCATATATGATGAAGGCTCGGATCATAATCCTCTTTTTTACAAGATCCATCTATAAAACCGAGTTTATTTTTTGCCCAAAGAGACATATACATAGCTCGACTCCAGAACCCATATGTTTCTGGTCCAGTCAGCTTTTCAGAAATAAGGGACGCATTAGGCGAATCAGATGGATGTAAAAATAGAGGATGATTATGATCAATAACATGCTTTTTGAACGTTCCCTCATCCACATGATCTGTGGTGGTAACGTTCTTTGCCTTAACGGAATCAGAATCTCCTGATGAGGTCATAATAAAAAAAAATGACTCACCAGAAAAACTGATAAAGAGAATACAGCCAGCAGGGACAAGAACCATCACAGATATGATATGAACAGATTATACAACAGATCTTAAATAACCACAGATCTCAAAACCAGCATATAACATATTTCCGATAACAGATCTTAAATAACCAGCATAAAACAGATCTTAAACAACCAGCATATAACAGATCTCAAATAACCAACAAATATACAATACAAGAACTGAAAGGCCGAAAAAGATTCAGATCTTGGCAGAACGAACAAGATTACAGAATAAAAATAACTGAATCTTGTTCAAAGGATACAACGAGGAGCTTGAAGAATCTCAAGGCGAAGCAATCAGCAATGCTTCTCTCAAGATCAAGCCCGAATACCTACTCAGCAACAGAATGAAGATCAAGGATAATCTGTCCTTATCAAAAAGATATCAAAGAAGATCTTCGATATTAGAGAAACAAACGGTAACATAAAACGAAAGAAATCTTCAGAAAAATACAGATCAAGCGAATCTGTTCTTGAATGTTACCGAACGTAAAACCGAAGAACTTCAATGAATCAGAGATATGCAAGGAAGAAACATAATCAAAGAAATGAAACAATCTAGTGTTTCATCGCTCTGATACCATATTGGAATACCGACTAAGATCTAAGCAGCATCTGAACTTGGAGAATCGAAGCAAGCAAAGGAACGATCGGACACAAGCATTTGGAGGATCATATGGTTGCACACCTTAATCAGGCGAACCATCACCTCTTAAATAGGAGGAAGCAAACAATCAGTCTGTACAATGGAAGAGAGGAAACTGAAGAATGAAATGCGGCTAAACCTAGCAAATGAAAAACCATAGAAGCATCTGTCCTCTAAAATCAGATAGCATATCCGAAAATAACAAAACAATCCATAAGAAACAGATAATAACAAAAATGTCCTTCAACTTTTCTTCTCATCATCAGTTTGACTTTCAACAACCCCGGGTCGCGCCTTTTGGACATAGGCGGTGGGGGTGCGCATGTGCTATATGCTTTTTTTTTTATTTTTTTTTTTGGAATATGATGGCTCGATGTTTAATTAAAAATAAAATTATGTATTTATTAAAAAATAATTTGAAAAATTATAGTAAGTAGATATTTTAATTGCGATTCAAATGATGCAAAAAATATTAAATTTGGATTTACGGATTGACTGTACGGCATGTCGTAAGTTGAGATATGAAAATTGTACTTAAAAAATTATAACTCGGACCATGTAAGTCCAAACTCAACACGATTAACATCATTTAGTCCGTAAATCAATTATCTACGTAGGATAATTTTTTTGATTAAAAATACAGTGATTTTGTAACCTAACATCGTTTACACCCAAATTTGACCGAAATAAGTAAATGCATTAGGTGAGAAATTTAATTATATACTTACTCAAAAAAATTCAAAAACATTACGGTGCGTAGATAATTTCATTACGAATTAAATGACGCTAACTATGCGTTAATTTTTGACTTTTAGACTGACTGTATAATACGGTACGTAAAAAACTCTACATATAATACAAAAACTTCCAAATAGTATTTTGCATAGTAAAGTTACTGTTTAAACAGTAAATTTCACTGTGTAAACAGTAACTTTACTATGCAAAACACTATTTGGAAATTTTGTATCGTATGTAAAGTTTTTTACGTACCGTATTATACAGTCAGTCTAAAAGTCAAAAATTAACGCATAGTTAGCGTCATTTAATTCGTAATGAAATTATCTACGCACCGTAATATATATAGCACAGACACCACTTTGAAGTGGCGCCTGTGAATAGGTGCACTAGGGTGCGCCTATGTCCACAAGGCGCGACTATGGGGTGCGCGTATATCCATTTTTCTAAAAAAAAAAATCTGTATACATTTAAAAAAGTATCATAGTTACTTTTAAAAAAAAATTCCTAATTATGACACTGTCAAGGGGACGGCCTGAACTAAATCTTCGTGATCTAGATTCGAAGCACCAATTTAGGGCAACAAACCCACATCTCTAGAAAATTATTATCAGAATAATAATCTCTTTCTTAGTCGGTATTAAATTAATATTAATCCCTCCAACCTGCCACGCTGGCAGGACATTCATCCATTAACGCAGATTAGTGTTGTGTTGTGTCCCCTATCCTATATATAAACCACCCGTCGTCCTTCCATGCTTCCCTTAGCAGGTGCAGATCGAGAACTATCCAATCTGCATCTGTTCTTCATTTTCTATTTCATTTGAATATATAGAATAATTAAGACCTTCGTGTTCAATCATTCTATCAAATTCTTGCGGAAAACAAGGAAAAGGATGCCGTCGTTACAGGATGAGTTGTTGCCGTCCACGCCGGGGAAGTTTAAGATCGACCACCGTGGACACAGACAGTTCCATCGATGCTTCGCATCCACCAGCACGATGTTCCTGTGGACCCTCTTCTTATTTGCGATCACGGCGTCGTACCTCACCTTCCAGAGCTTCATCGACAACGGAAACCGATACCTTAACGCATCGTGGGGCGGGAGACAGTGGGAGAAGCAGGTGTGTCGGTCCGCCCAGATCAGACGGGACGGAGGGATGGCCGTGCTCGTTACCGGGGCGGCAGGGTTTGTCGGAAGCCACGTGTCGCTGGCACTGAATAAGCGTGGCGACGGCGTCGTCGGACTCGATAACTTCAACAACTACTACGACCCGTCGCTGAAGAAATCCAGGAAATCGCTGCTCCGCGAACATAACGTCTTCGTTGTCGAGGGTGACATTAACGACGTTCGTCTCCTCGCCAAGCTCTTTGATCTTGTCGCCTTCACCCACGTCATGCACTTGGCCGCTCAGGCCGGTGTCAGGTCAGCTTCCATTTTTCCTCAATTTCTGTAAAGCTTCCATTTTTCCTCAATCGCGATTCCATGTTTATTGAAATCCACATTGTCCTGTTATCGTGAAGGTATGCGATGGAGAATCCGTCCTCGTACATCCACAGCAACGTGGCGGGGCTCGTGACGCTTCTCGAGGCGTGCAAGTCGGCGAATCCGCAGCCGTCGGTGGTGTGGGCATCATCGAGCTCTGTCTACGGCTTGAACGAGAAGGTGCCATTCTCGGAGGTGGACCGCACGGACCAACCCGCCAGCCTCTACGCCGCCACGAAGAAAGCCGGGGAGGAGATTACCCACACCTACAACCACATCTACGGTCTGTCCATCACCGGACTTCGCTTCTTCACCGTCTACGGACCCTGGGGCCGCCCCGACATGGCCTACTTCTCCTTCACCCGGAACATCCTCCAAGGCAAGCCCATTACCCTCTACCGCGGCAAGAACAAGTTCGACCTGGCGCGTGACTTCACCTACATCGACGACATTGTCAAGGGATGCATTGGGTCGCTCGACACCGCCGGAAAGAGCACCGGTTCCGGGGGGAAGAAAACCGGACAGGCCCCTTACCGGATCTTCAATTTGGGGAATACCTCGCCTGTGACGGTGCCGAAACTGGTGAGCATTCTCGAGCGTCAGCTTAAGGTGAAGGCAAAGCGGAATGTGGTTGACATGCCTGGGAATGGGGACGTACCATTCACACATGCGAACATCAGCTCGGCGCGGAGAGAACTTGGGTATAAACCTACGACTGATTTGCAGACAGGGTTGGAGAAGTTCGTGAAGTGGTACTTGTCGTATTATGGATACGGACCTGTAAATTGATTGGTTTCCGTTTTTTCTCTTTTTGTATTTGTAAATTCGTCCTCTGTAAAAGAAAGCGCAGCACAGGGAAGGGAAATAACAAAAAAGGAGTTTTTAAAAAAAAGTGTTTATGTTTATCTTTTTATTTTAAAAAGAAACTGTATATTTTTTATTTAAAAAAACAGACATATGCACTATACCTTAGCGGTATTATTGTTAACTAGAGAAATAATCTAAGCGCAAAATATAAAAAAATATTTAAGTTATTATTGAAAATTACCAAACTGGTACCCGAATTTGTAGGAGATTAACAACTAGGTACCTAAACTTTTTTTTTTTGTAGCAACTAAGTAGCCAAACTTATGAAAATTAGCGAATAGATATCTACCGTTAATTTCCGTTAAGAATAAACGGAAAATATAACGTGAGGAGCAAATAAGTACCTGAACTTACACGAATGAGCAAGTAGGTATCTGAACCGGTTCAAAACTGGTTCGGTCGAACCACTTCTTTTCTTTAAAAAATAAGATTTATATACCAAACACATGCATGACTCAACTCCAGACGTTCTCATAGCGTTTCTTGATTCACCGAGAACGTTTGGAGTTGACTCATTCATGTGTTTGGTATATAAACCCTATTTTTTTATAATAAAAAAAAGTGTTTCGATCGAACCAGTTCTGAATCAGTTTTTGAACCGGTTCAGGTACTTACTTGGTCATTCGTGTAAGTTCAGGTACATGTTTGCTCCTCACGTGATATTTTCCGTTTATTCTTAACGAAAATTAACGGTAGGTACCTATTTGCTTATTTAAGAAAGTTAAGCAACATATTTGCTACAAAAAAAAATTAGGTACCTACTTGCTAATCACCCACAAGTTCGAGTACTAGTTTGATAGTTTTCCCTTATATAAATATAGTTTAATATAAAATGTAAATTATTATATTAATTAATAAAAATAATTCAAATCAAATTATTTTTTAATTATATTATTATATTGAGATGATTAACTCAACTTCAAAATGAAAATATTTTTATTATTAATATAATATTATTCAATTTACTTTTTTGTATAAAATTTATTATGAATATATATTCAATCCAATTTACACATATGTTAAATTCATTTAGTAATAGCACTATAAAAAAAGTTATTTATAAACATTTTATAAAGTAATAGTTAATTATTTCTTATTTATTTATTTATTTGTTCTCTTAGTTAAAATATGTAAAAAATATATACACAACCATAACTTAATAAATTATATCTGCATATACACTATTTAGTATTTAGAATACTATTAGTTTTATTTTATCTCTCTATATAAATTTACTTCAACTGTAATAATAATAATTGCTAAATAGAAATATTAAATAATTATCTTACAAAATTTTATGGAAAGTATTATTTTAATTTATATAAATACATAAATAAAAAATCTAACATGCGTATTTATGTGCTTAATTTTCAAAATTTAATATTATAATTTTCTTGTTCAAAAAACTTATCAAAAAACATGATTGTGTAATGTGTACACATTTAGAACTTTTGTTTAAAATTTGATTTATTTTTACCTTTTTTTGTTTTAAATTTAGAAATCAAATAAATAGTTATATATTTTAATTTTGGGCGGAAAAAAAAAATATATTTACTATCTATTTAGTTTAGTTTTTAATTAACTTAATTACTATTGTTTATCATTTTTTAATTATAAATATTATGTACTTTCAACACTTAATTTTTTTTAAAGTTAATTAAGCTAAACTATAATTATAAATTAGACTTAAATATATATTAAATATAATTTATATATCATAAGTCTTATTTATCATTTATTTATTTCAAATTATTTTACAATTTTTTTTTTAAAAATGTTATGTTTTCATTCTTATTTATTTATTTCACTCTTAATTTTTGTGTAATTTTCCAAAGTAAATTGTTAGGTGCAAAACTTGCAATTTACTATTGTTTGAAGATAAAATTTAATTTGACATACTTATAAATGTAACATCTTTTGAAATTGAATGTAGAGTTTTTGATTAATTTTAGAGTGTTCATGTGGATTTGAGAGAATAATGACATGGATGTAACTTTTTTTTTTTTTACATGAACCAATCAATTAAATTATAGTTGGCCAAAAACAAATCAATTAAATTATTATAACACTATGATAAATAAAATTGTGTTAAAGGTTTACTTATCAAAAATATAAGCTATTTAGTCAAATTAATATATAGATAGATACACTACTATGAGTAGCTTGAAGAATTAAAGGCTTTGATACTAACGAGTCAATTAGTTTTTTCTAGTATTTCATATAAAGTAAATAATTTAGGATGCACCCACATATTTACCTCATCTGATTATTTGTATTAATATATTTTTTGTGTGATATTTGATGAATATTATTATTTATATTGCCATTAGTGTTTGTTCATCTTTTACTAAATATTTTTTTGGTTGAAATTATAATTTTTCTATTTAACGTAAAATTACGAATCAAACCTGAAAAGTAAATTTGTGTATGAATCAAATCCCAAAATGCATTTCTAAATTCAAATTTAATCCTAAAATATTATTTTGAGTTGAAATCAAAACCCTAACAATATTTATGTGTTGAATTCAAGCAAAAAATTTGGGTTAGGTATCAATCCAAAAGAGCATTTTTTGATTCAATTTCAATTCATAAATTGTGTTTGGGTTAGAATTTAACCCCAAATATATTGTTATGAGTTAAATTCAACCCTCTTACATTAACTTTTTTTTGTTAGAATTTTTGTAGGGTAATGATTCTATGGTTAAAAAAAAAAAAAAAGTGGAAAATCTGAATTGGGATGCATCAAGAACCAATTCGATAATAATTTTTTTTTTAATTTATATTACATCGATCGTAAAAGGAAAACAAAACGAAAGAAACTGTGATAATGGGAAGCAGAGCTATGTTCTTATGCAAATCAAGCCAACTTGCCTTCCTTGTACCTTCTCTGATCTCTGCTAATCAACTCCGGCTACTACTTCCCAGGACTTCCAGGCATCGAATGGTCTCCACCACGCCGGCATCAGCAACCGGCGTTGCTTCTCCGTCGAACGATGAAATATCTCGTCCTGATTCATCTGGTTCCGATTCGGCATCTTCAGCTATCGACTTTCTCACTCTGTGCCATCGACTGAAGGTCCGGATCCTTATGCTCAGTGGGTTTTCTGTAATGGCTTATGTTTCATTTGCGAGAAAATGCTGAAGATAAGGAAAGATTCCTTGACTGTTTTGTGGTAGTGATTGCGAATCCTGACCAAGCTGTTAATTTCTTTTATCACATTATCGTCATATCTGTTCATCTTGATAAGCAATAGGAATTGCGTTATGACAAAGAAATCAGTTCCACATGATTTAAAACTAATAATTTCGAAATGTTTTCTTGTTGTCATTTTGCTTCGATAAAGATTTTTTCAGTTATCCAACTCTGGTTATTGGCAGTATGCTTCTGTTAGGCAATTAAACATTTCTTGCCATGCGACTAAGTTTTATTTGTTCTTAGTTTCGATTTCGGTGCATTCTTTGTGATTGACAACACTTTGTCTCTATGGCATTTTGTCTTGCCATAGTTGAATCAACATTTGAAATTTTGAATTTGAATCAGACAACCAAAAGGGCTGGATGGGTCAGAATGGAAGTCAAGGATCCGGAGTCTATAGCTGATCACATGTACCGGATGGGTCTAATGGCCCTTATCTCTTCAGATTTACCCGGGGTCGATCGAGAAAGGTTTGTGTATATATTGGTTTTCTTAGCGACTACTAACTTGTTGGTCTTTTCAATGAACTTATTTTTCCAGGAGAACGTAAGCTGTGATGTCTCTGTTATTCATTTTGTCAATGAAGTATTTGCTGATTTGCACATTAGGAAACTGTTCTTTTGTATTATGTTGTTGATTTTCAGGTGCATAAAGATGGCAATTGTTCATGACATTGCCGAAGGTAACTGCTCTTTCTTGTTTGTTAATTCTTTCTTGTTGAGTTGAATGACACACGTTGAAGGGTTTTTCAAGCTGTTTGGAGAACCTAACGTCAAAGTGCCAAGAGCCAAATCAATGGATAAAACTATCTTTAAAAACTTCTGAAATCTTTTAGTGCCACTTAGTCGGCTTTTGAGTATTCTCCTACGAGAAGCTTTCTTATTTTGTTGTTTATGCATAGTCCTGAAAACTCTTAGAAGCAAAAGATATGTTTATCAATAAAATCCTGTTATTTTTGGAAATTTCTTTACATAGAGGTCATGTTCTTTCTTATTTACCCTTGAATTTCGGAATAGCTATTGTTGGAGACATAACCCCTTGTGATGGAGTTCCAAAGCTGGAGAAGAGTCGAAGAGAGCGTGAAGCCTTGGAGCACATGTGTGATTTGCTTGGTGGAGGATCAAGAGGTATAAAGGCTCACTCTCAACATTTGCTTTCTGTGCATGCCACTTTCCATTGTATGGTGATTCAGCCAATCTCAAATTGCAGCCAAGGAAATAAGTGAATTGTGGACGGAATATGAAGAAAATAATACACCAGAAGCTAAGGTTGTCAAGGATTTCGACAAGGTACATGTCATTCCTCAATTCTTTAACTCAAAAAGGTTTTGTATGATGTGGTAGTATTGCTTAATAGTTTGATGTTGCCAAAATATTGGTTGCTTCAGGTGGAGATGATTCTTCAAGCCTTGGAGTACGAAACGGGTAATGTTCTGCTCTTTCTTAGTCTTAACTTTTATGAAAGAATGGTGAGAGAGAGGTGTTGAGTAGCTACCTTTGTCTTTGGATGGTTTTACACAGAGCAAGGGAAGGATTTGGACGAGTTTTTCCAATCAACTGCTGGTATGTTCTTACCAAACCCATCCTCGACAGTCTTCACCAGCTTATTTTATGATGCCTTCATTTTTAATTGCGGTTGATGATCTTATCCATTTGCAGGGAAGTTTCAAACTGAATTGGGGAAAGCGTGGGCATTTGAGATAGCATCTAGAAGAAGGAAACAGCAGTAGTCGAGCTCGGGTCAGTTTCTTGGCAATGATACGCTACGATGATTGATATAAATCTAGCATTAACAGTGCTATGTTAACTGGGAAGAAGGGTTGAATTAGACGGTCAGGTTTGTTGGGAGGTTACTCCATTTGTAACTCATGACTCGAAAAAGCCATTTGCTGTTCCAAATAAAATGAGCTCTTTTCAAATCTGATTTTGGCATAGCTGATGGACTAGTGTATGATTATTATTAGAAGATAATGCCTTCTGCTTGGTGTGATACCAATGTTTATACGAGTACAACAATCAGAGGTTACAACTCAAAGTGACCAACAATACATGGCTGTTCTGTACAAATAATAGTCACTGCAGATTACTGCACATAAGATTATTCGTAATCATCGCCTTGATTGCAGCCATTAGAGAGATTATTCACTCAGTTCTCAAAGCTCTCTACCAATTTTGACGTTTTTGTCTGGCCTGCAAATCCCAACTAATTCTCATAAAACTTTGAGTTATGTTCTTCCTTAGGCCTGCACTGCTTCTGCTTCTGCTTTGTTGCTGCTTTCATCTACACTTAGCTTCCCTGCTGCTGCTGCTACCATGGCAGCATGGTGCTCCAAGTACTCTTTGCTGTTCATCTCTGTTAATCTACCACCATTCATAATATAATCACGATTTGAAACAACCACGCACAAAAGAACCAAATGACTAGGTAGCAATATCTAACTATCTGTTCTATAGAATCAGAATCCCAATGAAGAATTAAGAACCATCACTTGATTGATTATCTTACCTACTGATTGTACGTTCTTTAGCGAAACCCAATTCATTATCCACACACAGATCAGCATCATCGCTCTTGACGGATCTAGAGGAGCTTCTAGGAGCTAGCTGTTGGGCATCAGATATTGTCACAATTCTCTCCAACAGTTCAACAGGGATCGCCTCAGCTGTACACATTAACCGAGTCTTGTTCTCGTACATTACCTAGTATATGTAAATATCATTGCTTCATCTTTCCTCTCAATAATATATATATCAGAGAAAAGAGATTGAAGACAATGAGACTCTTACGTCAACTAATGTAACAAATCTATATGCAGCAGTTCGGTTGTGGAGTCCGAAGATGGGCACTCCGTCTAGAGCCAAAGTATGGAACTTCTCTGCACAATCCGAATCCAATTTACCGGAGGAAAACACAAAAAGGAGATCGGGCTTTACCAAATGACTGACTTACTGCAGAGTCCAAAGTAATCTGCAGCTCCAAGAGGCCGATCGCAAAGTTCTTCAAAAGGGAAATATGCACATCCATCAGCACCAAGTGGCACCTGATAAGAGTCATAAGACCATGGAATGTGATTATACGAAAGGGTAAATTTAAGTTACGCACCACTAATATCATTTGAAACTGTATTTATTATACCTTTAATGTCCTTCCCATTACTACTTCTACCTCTTGTGGAGTCGGAACTGACTCCCGCCCAATCAATTCATGGAACTTTTGCAGAAGAAAACCCGATCGGTCTTTACCAACAAAGTAGAAACCTTGCTCAGCCTGTAAGTAATTCAATGTAAGGATATCAGTCCCCCAATTCCAGTAAAAGGGAAGTTTACTGAATCACGATTATGGGCAGAGTCAACACCACTGTCATTTTTCGATAGTCCACTGAAGATCCAATTTCATGAACCACACATCTTTCCTGCAAATGTACAGCCAAAAGAACAGCATTATGCATTAGTTTGATATGTACATAAACTAACAGAAATATTAATATTCGTGGAAGAAGAATTAAGTCGATACTGAAAGAAGTGGAAGTGTCTCATCATCATCATGCATACCTTTAAAGTGGAAATGAAGGGCATGAAAAGATCTCTCTGCAATCCACCTTCGTACAGATTATCGGGAGCCCGATTTGAAGTGGCAACAAGAATCTATAGTACATGCATAATATACAACCATTAATTAGCAAAAAAATGAAACATAAAGACATGAAACGGATGATATAACAGGACAAGCTGAAAAAAAACAGAAAAAAAAAACGTTGTTACTTACAACACCCTGGGAATAGAGATGTCTGAAGAGTCGGTTTAGGATCAGGGCATCAGCTACATCATTTACCTAATAGGAAAATCAATGATGAGGGCAAAGAGAATGGACAAAGCGAAATGTCAATTTTTGCGGGCGGGGTAGGGTTGTCGATGGTTAGGGTATGGTCAGGGTATGACAAATACCATAACCAGACCATATTTTTAAACCACATACTATAACCATTAAAATACCATATCCATTAAAATAACCGTGGTTATTAACCATGGTTTCACCGTATACCCATATTAATTTCACACATGTAATATAATAAAAAATAAAAAAAATTATTTTAAAAAATACATCAATCTATATTACCATCGTTGTACTTTGGCACATTCAATCTTCAACGATTTCAAATTTTCAATTATATAATTTATATTTAGTATATTATATAAATTAGTTTATTAATAATAAATAAATATTATATTTATATAATAACCATGGGTATAACCATGGGTATAACTCAAATACCATAACCATTATGGGTAGAAAATTCATCACCATAATGGTACGGTTAACCATATTAAACAGTAACGGTTATAACCATGGTTATGTGTTTTTCACCGCACCATTGCCGGCCCTAGGCGGGGTGGTTTCAGTTAGAGTTTTTGTAGTTCTTTACCATGAATTCATCAAGACACAACAAAATGGCCTCATCAGATATCTCTCCAGCAACTACTTCGAGGGGATCGGCAACACCCTTGTGTTTCTGCAGAAAAGTAAAGACCCTTTTCAGCAGATGAAATTTCGTTTATTCCATAATATACAGAATGATTAACTAGAAGATAAAGAGTCCTACTTGTAAGCAGCTATGGACATTCAGCATGAAGTCATGAAAATGAATCCTCTTTTTCCTCCATGTGCAAGGCCTAAAGTTTAAAAAACAAATGTCTGGGCATTATTAACATGGAATATGGTAAAATTATGAATCAAAACATCTCAAATTAAACTTACAACTGACTGAAGAATAAGTCCATCAACATAGTTTTTCCAGTCCCCACTCCACCGTACAAGTAGAGTCCTTTAACCGGTGAATATGAAGATTGGGGTATGAAACGGGACCAAAGCCATCTACTCCTGAAACGTGCATGATGCACTTGTCATTTCAAATACAAGGAGGTGGAGACTGGAGACCAAGAATAACAATTTTATATGGTAATTCCGCATTGTACCTGCTAGCTTTCTCGGAAGCAGCATAACGGTCTAGGTAACAAGCATCAGCTGAAGCAACAAGCTCATCATAAAGTCTCTGAAGCTCTCTCAAGGTGCCTACCTAAAAATTACGCTATATGCTTCAATAAACATATCAAACACGATCATCTTCTCCAAATCTGTAGCTCTTAAACTTTAAACTACAGACAGCGCCTAAATGATAATATAGGTTCTTCGCACTGCTTGAAGGAAGACATCAATAGTTTCTCTTTTTCATGGAAAAGAGGAAAATGTGGAAGAAGTATGCAGATTGAAGAAGGCTTTAATTGCTTTATACTTTATAGAAAAAGTAAAACAAGAATTTGAACTAATTTTCAAGCAATAAAACCGTGAACTGGAAAACTATTCACTTGGTAAAAGACAGATAGTATCTTCTGCAATCCAGCAAATTGAAATACTGATGATAAGAGCTGAAGCTATGATGCACCTGACAAAGATCACCTTCCATAAGTTCACCAGCGGCAATTCTTCGCTCATACTCAACTAGAGGCCCTGCTTTGCTGGGGTCTAGAAATGAAAATAGAAACGCCAATTACCATAAATCCATTTCAGCACATTTAACAGTGTTACTCAACTTCATCACCGAAGAACAAACCTTCATTACTGACTCTAGTAGCATCTGTAGAAAGAGTTCTCAAATATTGACCAAATTCAGAACTGTACATAAGCTTGGGAGATGAACCGAGATTAGCATCCACCAAATATTTTTGTCTTCTGGGAACAGCAGATACCGGATTTCGGCATTGATGCTGCAAAGCTGCTCGAATTTGACGAAGAGGTCGAACCACTGATCTCATTTTGTTCTCTCTCAAGAATCGAGAATGCTGCCTGGCCACCCCCAGCCTCCAGTTCGAGGAGGACTCTTTGGAAGCAGTTTCTTGAATTCAAATTAGGCCAAAAGTCCTGACACAGAAGTACATAGACCACAATTTGTTCAGAGATTCTTGATTTCATCAACCCTAATCATAAACCCTTTCCCACCGTAACTTTATGGATAATCAGAATAACAGATTAAAGCAACAAAATATAAAATTGACCGATAAATGAACAACACCACACCAGTTGAAGCTCCACAGCCAGTCAATTTCTAAAAAGCTAGATTCTGAAAAAAAAAAAAAATCACTTCGCACTACAGATCCATTATTCAGTTCATCCGAATATCTCAAAGCAAGTGAGCCAAGATTACCTGACCCAATGAATCCCACCCTCGAACCAAATCACTGAAACGATGAGAAAGAAGTCTCCTTTATTGGTGAACAATAAATTTGAGCTTTTTTATTTCTTTTTTCCTTAGAAGAATGGAAGGGGATCTCGCTCGGAGCAGAGAACCACCACCAAGCTCAGGGAAATCCTCGAAGAGGATGAAGGAATGATATACTAAAACGAGAGAGAGAGATGCAAGTCTGTAATGACTCAATTGTGTTTAATGGTAACGGAATCAAGTTTTTCTGATGCGGTTTCGCGCTGGTTTAGACTCCGACATCGATATATATATCGTAAAACACCGTTGCTTATCTTAGAAAACGTCATGAATGATGTATCCTATTCCTATCCTTTATTCCTTTCCAGTACTTATCTGCACGCTAATTCTTTCTGTTCTTCTCAATAAACCCCACATCCACAACACTAATTATACATATGAAAATGAGGTTTTGTACACACAGGCAATTACAGAATAAATCCACCACAAAATAAACAAATTATATATAATGGGAATAGTCACTCAAACGAAGTTTTTAAAAAGTAACAACTGTGCAAAAAATATTTTAAAAAATGAAGTATAACTGAAAAAATATTTAGCAAAATGTATATAAGCGCTACTAGGAGTAACGTTTTTTAGCGTTTTTCACAAAACGCCACTAGGGGTAGTGTTTTTCATAAAACGCTAGTTAGGGTAACGTTTTTATGAATTTCGCTACCCTTAGTGGCGTTTTTTTTACGATTCGATGTTTAATTAAAAATAAAATTATGTATTTATTAAAAACATTTAAAAAAATTATAGTAAGTAGATATTTTAATTGCGATTCAAATGATGCAAAAAATATTAAATTTGAACTTACTGATTGACTGTAGGCTCTACCGTAAGTTGAGATATGAAAATTTAACATAAAAAAATATAACTCATACCCTATAAGTCCAAACTGAACACGGTGAACGTCATTTATGTCGTAATTCAATTATCTACCTAGTGTAATTTTTTTTATTAGAAATACAGTGATTTTGTAACCTAATATCGCTTGTCTTAAAATTTGACCGAAATAATTAAATGCATTAGGTGAAAAATTTAATTATGTACTTACTCAAAAAAAATTAAAGTACGTAGATAATTTAATTACGAATTTAATTTAATTTTTAATTAAACATCGAATCGTCAAAAAAACATTAAAAAAAGCCACTAGGGGTAGCAAAATTCATAAATTCATAAAAAAACGCCACTAAGGTTTATGAAAAACGCCACCCCTAGTGGCGTTTTTCAAAAACGCCACTCAAAATAGCGCACATTGTAAAAAACGCTACCTCCAGTAGCGCTTATATACATTTTGCTAAATATTTTTTCAATATACTTAATTTTTCAAATTTTTTGGCACAGTGTTACTTTAAAAAAAAATTATCACTTAGACGTGTACAATTCCCATTAATAATTAGACGTGAGAAAGATGGGCAAATAAATAACTCAGACGAAAACAAACCAAACCAACTTTTTTATTTGATTTTTCTATTCATTTTGTGTGACAAATTTGGATCTAGACGTGTCAAACGAGTTATGACACATAGGTAGGATATGAGTTGATATTTTCTTATTTATTGAGATAATTACGAATTGATTTATTCAACCTACAAAAATAATTGTGTAAATTTTGATGCATATACATTAACTATTGCTCTTTTGTTTTAAAGTGATATTCATGGTTAGAATTTAGAAAGAATTGTTTCTTTCTTTTATGACGTTTTTATACATATAAATTAATGCATCAATATATGAGCCAATAATAGAGAATAATAATACATTTATTGTTTTAATAATAATAATAAAAAGATAAACATTTATTAAAATAATCTTTATCGCAAATGTTAGGCAAAGCTCACCCTAAACCAGTCCAGTACTATGCCTAACTTCGCCGCCGCTTCGCCCCTCCCACCGTACCGGATCCTCTTTCTCGTTCCCTTGATGAATTTCGGTACCATCCTGGGGAAGATTCGACTCCTCTGTCTCTGACACAAAGGAGGTACCATAGGAATTTGGTTGATGAGGAAGGTGGAAAGATTTAACTCTAAGATGGCACAGGCGCAGCTGAAGCTTCTGTTAAGAAAACATTCATGCTCCAAATGGTTCTGTTCAATATCATCTTCTCTCGATTCACAATCTTCGATTGATTCTCATTTGGCATTTCTGCTCGGTGCATCAAATCAATCCCAACTTAAGGAGGCAGTTTCTGTGTTTCACCACGCCGTCAACTCCCGCAAAATGCCTTCTGCTGAGAGATCGAGCTCTCTCATTGACGCTCTGGTAAAGTCCAAGAATTACGAACTTGCCCTCTCTGTTTACAACGAGATGGTGCGCGTTAGTATCAGTCCTTACTTTGTTGCATTGAGAGGTTTGGTCGAGTGTTTTGTGAATGCTGGAAATATGGGACTTGCCTTGGGGGGTTTAGGGTTGATTCTGAGGCGCGGTTACCAGCTGAACACATATTTGATGAATGTAATCTTGAATGGTTACTGTAAAAAGGGTGAGCTTTTGAAGGCGAAGGAGCATTTTCACGCAATGGGAATGATTGGCGTGGTGCCTGATGGTTATAGTTATAATATGATGATAAATGGACTTTGCAGGGCTAATGAACTTGAAGAAGCTATGGAGAAGTTGGAAAAGATGAAAAGTGCAAGTTGCTGTCCCAATTTGGTGACGTACACTACTTTGATGAATGGTCTATGTAAGCATGGCAAGGTTGAGAAGGCAATGGTGATAATGAAGGATATGGAGGACCGGGGCATTAAGGGAGATGTTATCACGTATACTGCTCTTATAGATGGGTTCTGTAGAATGGGGAATTTTGATGAAGGGAAAGAACTCCTTGATGACATGGTGAAAAGGGGAATTCTTCCTAATGTACGCACTTTTAACTCTCTCGTGAATGGTCTTGCTAAGATAGGAAAAGTGAAGGAGGCAAATGTGATATTGTATACTATGGCGGAACACGGGATTCAAGCTGATCTTATTATGTATACAAGTTTAATAGATGCTCTCTGCAAATCAGGGGATGTTAAGAAAGCTATGGAGATGATGAAATTGATGGTGGAAAAGGGTGAGGAGCCTAATTCTGTAACTTATAATATTATTATTCATGGATTGTGCAAAGAAGGTCTTGTTGATGAAGCCTTTAGAATTTTCAGTGTAATGACAGATAAAGGAGAGAAGCCTGATGTGGTTACATATAATGCATTGCTGATGGGACTTTGCGACCGGGGTAGGGTTGATGAGGCCATCCATCTTTTTAATCAAATGATGAATGGCGAAGACTATGTTGAGGCAGATGTCAAAACATTTAATATGCTAATCAATGGATTTTTCAAAGTTGGGCGCGTGAAAGATGCTATGTATATCTTCAATAAGATGGGTGGAAAGGGTATTCCTGCAAGTGTAGTGACTTACAATGTTATGCTTAGTGGCTTCCTACGTTCTGGAAGGATGCAGAAAGCAATGGAAATTTGGAAAAAGTTTCATGAATCAGGACTAGCCCCAAATTCAGTTACCTATAGTTCTATCATTGAATGGACCTGTAGAATGGGCCTGATGAGCATATCAAAAGGAATTCTCATGAAATTGAAGGGTTCCAAGGCTGGTCCTACATCGCAAGACTACAATACAATAATGGCATATTTGTGCAAAGAAAGTAGCGTGGAGCAAGCAAGGAGGTTGTTTGAGGATATGAAGATATCTCAGTGCAAGGTAGATGTTGCCTCATTCAATATTCTGATTGATGGGATCCTTAAAGCAGGGGATTTTCAGTCAGTGAAAGACCTACTTAAAGAAATGTTTGTCCTGGATTGTGTTCCTGATCCCATTACCTTCTCTACCCTCATAAATCGGTTATCGAAACATGGGCAGTTGGATGAAGCCAGAGAGCATTATGATAAAATGATTGCTTTGGGGTTTGAACCGGACTCTTTTGTGTACGACTCCTTGTTGAAGGGCTGCAGTTCATATGGTGACAGAGATGGAGTAATCAATCTGCTCCGTCAAATGGCTGATAGGGGTGTTACCTTCGACTCAAAATTAACTGAGACGGTTTTGTTATGCCTATGTCAGGAGTCACTAGATCTTAGTGCCGATGATCTACCAGAATTTGTTCAAGAAAATCTTGTGAAAGCATAACATTTGCTGAACTTTTGGCACTCCATCATTCATTTACACTAAAGTGAAAATGAATGCTATCTGGTTTGGATGAGGTGCTGCCATCTCATCATCCTGTTAAGCTTGGTGAGTTATACTTTCCTACCAATGCATCTTTCTTGGGAGGTGAGATAATTAATTCTTTTCAACCCACAGTACTGAGTAGTGTTCTAACTCAAAACTTGGTTTAGTGATAGAATCCTTCAAGTTGTTGAGGAGCTGAGCTTAAGTGGTAGCTTTCAGAATGATATGAACCATGATAAATGTGCCAGAATTTTTAAATGCCTGGTATGGTAAATGTACGCTTTACTATATACATCTGTCACGTGAAGAGAATGAATGTGAAGGATTTTCTAATGCAATGTTGGTGACAATCTTAATTTTTGTAGGTGGGTGATGCAATGTTGATCAACTGCATGTAGCGGCTGTTGAAAGCCGACAAGAAAATCTTATCCGTGTGTTCTTTCGAATAGAACTAGTTTATGCTGTAGAAATATGTTTATGGTTTGATTTGATGATATTTGGTGAAATGCAAATGTTACTTCTGCTGCACACCTTTCCAAGTTGCAATTTTATTCTCTTGTAGTCTAGAGTTTGAATGTTTGCAGAGATCATAGAAATAACCTTCAATAATAGGTAGGAGGAGTTAAGTTTTGCCATATACTCGAATTATTCTTCATTGGGGATTGGAGCTATTAGTCTGTCCTTTTGACAAATAAAGGAGGATTAAAACAATAAGGCTTCTATTTTTACTCAATTAGGACGATGAAGGTTCTTATTTCCTTTTTATGACAGCACAATGATTATGCCTTAGGACGATGAAGGTTCTTATTTTTACTCAAATTGTACAATCTGATTTCCCTGATGATGATTCACCCCTATGTAAGCACTCATGTTTCTTAACAGGGTCCCTATACGATGATCCAACCATAGAACATTTTGATTTCTGCTTCTGCTTTCAGGAATCTTTATGCATCCACTTATCATAACCTTTATTACCAATGATTTTTTTTCATCTGTTGTCAGTTAATCATATACCTTTTATTTGGTTATGATTACTATTGAGAGAAAGGTGTTTTTATTACCGAGGAAGAATATCAAGAGCTGATTTCCCTCACTTGTTAATTCGGTTGTTTTCTGGTTTTGCTGCTCTTGTTATTTATATTATTTCTTGTGTTTGTTTCACCCTCTAGCTAAGATTGATAAGACTGAAATGTTCTTGTGATGAAGTGTAGTACTTGTCACCTAATTTAACTGAATTGACATTGACCTTGTTAAATCTCATGTAGGTTTAATGGAATTGAAGAAACTTGGTAGTTGGAGATCATCTGTTTCCTGTAAAGACTTTTGAGTTTAGTTCTGATGATAACCCTTTTGCTCTGAGGAAAGATAAGATAGAGTATATTTCCGGGTATCAAGTTTTCTAGCATTTGTTTCTGTAAATCAATAGAAATGGGTGAAGAGGTTACGTTACCTCTTGGGTGAGGAGGGAAAAATTATCTCACATTGTCTGCCACCGGATAGATTCTTTTAGATTTACTGCATTTTCTTTCACGGATGTGAAATAGAAATTGAAGGCTTAGACCACAACCAGATGCTATTGCCTCTACCCAGAATTCAGCTTCACCTACCTCACAGATACAAAAGAACACAATTACCAAGAAACCAGGGGCTTTATCTCCACTTCCTGAGATATTGCTTTCAGATGCATTTAAGGAGGCAAGGTCGACCTAGAAGCGGTTCTCAACTCTTATTCCTCGGATGAGGATCTGATAAGGGTAGCTGGTTTGCTAGAGAGTATGATCAACCCAAAACATCAGATTCAATCCCACCACCAAGTTATAGGAAAATGCAACAATTTGCTTCAATGAAAGTGAATGATAAATCAAAAGGCTGGAAATAATCAACTTGGGCAAAGTACTTTGATCACTTAGGAGGAAGGGTCATGGATGTGGAGACAGCAGAATCCACTGTTGGCATGTCTAAGCTTTTCATGGGACCTAAATTTGCCTATGGCACATACAGTCGGCTATATCATGGAGTTTACATGGATAAACCTGTTGCAGTGAAAATTATCAGGGTTCCAGATGATGAAAATGGAGCATTGACAGCTACACTGGAGAAACAATTCACAGGAGAAGTAACTCTTCTTTCCCGTTTTCACTGCCAGAATGTTATTAAAGTAAGTAAATGTTCTCTTTCTTTGTTAACTTTGCCTTAAGCACCAATGAAGTAAGCCAAATAACTCTTGCTGCAATGACCTTAGTTCATATTTCTAATTGTGATTTGATACAGTGTCTCTATTCTAGAGGCCAGATCTATTTCTGTTATATGAAGTTTGACCTTGTTATTCTCTCCTTGTTCGCAGCATGCATAAACCCTCTAGCTATTGCATTATTACAGAATATCTATCAGTAGGTTCCTTGAGGGCATACTTACACATTTTTGACTCTTGAGCATAAATTGATCCCGTTACCGAAGCTTCTTGGAATGGCTATAGATATTGGCTCAAGGAATGGAATATGTTCAGTCACAAGGGTTCGTTCACCATGACCTCAAGCCAGAGACTGTTTTAGGATTTTCACTTGAAAATTGTTGATTTTGGGAACTTTTTCAAAAAGTAGATACTTTACAAAAAATATTTGAAAAAGTGTATATCGAAAAAAAAAATATTTAGGAAAGTATGTATACGCGCGTCGCGCCTATTGAATAGGCGCATCCCTAGGGTGCGCCTATACCATATAATTTATTTATTTTTTAATTTTTTTTTTCAATAATGACGACCCGAGTTCCTAGTCAGACTTAATTTAAAGTGGCACTCCCTCCAATTTCAACTTGGAAACACACTCTTACTTTAAAGTGGCTATCTTTTGAGACATTTATGTTGCCTGAAAAAAAATAATTAAATATGGTGGGAGTGCCCCTTTAAAGTAAGTCTAGCACTCGAACCAACTCCAACCAACTCTTCGGAACTCGAACCTCATGTGTGATTATACATGGAATGTTTTATATATATGTATGTATATGCGCTGTTTATATACATGGTTAGTATTTCAATGAACCAAAGTTTTTAAAAGATATTCGAGGAAATATTTGTTTTATATAGAAGTATAAATGTGCAATTAAAAAAAATACAATTAAACATTATAGATAAAATGGCAATCTTGTTATTAATAGGGATTAGCAGTGGAGTTTTGCTGACTTGTGCTATTCACTATTCATTCCCTCTTTCCCATTTTCTACACAATATATATATATAAAGAAGTTAGAAAACTCAATTTCACTATACATGAAAATGTATTTATTTAATCGAGTGACTGAGTGAGTTTGAAAATATTTAATTTAATTTTAGCAGTGTAAAATATATTTATTATTTTAATAATAAATTTATTAGTTGTCGACCACTCCATTTCTTGCGATACAAAAAGTAAACAAAATAAAAGCTAGCTACTGCGTTGAAAATTACAACTAGCCACTATTTAATGTGACACGTCTAGCAAACAGAGTGGGCCCACCATATTTAATTATTTTGTTGTAAACAATATAAATGTCTCAAAAGACAGCCACTTTAAAGTAAGAGTGTGTTTCCAAGTTGAAATTGAAGGGAGTGCCACTTTAAAGTAAGTCTGGCTAGGAACTCGGATCGTCATTATTGAAAAAAAAAAAAAAAATTATGTAGTATAGGCGTACCCTAGGGATGCGCCTATTGAATAGGCGCATCCCTAGGGTGCGCCTATTCAATAGGCGCGACGCGCGTATACATACTTTCCTAAATATTTTTTTTCAATATACACTTTTTCAAATATTTTTTTTAAAGTATCTACTTTTTGAAAAAGTTCTGATTTTGGTATTGCTTGTGACGCTGCCTACTGTGACACACTAGCTGAAGATCCAGGGACATACCGATGGATGTCTCCTGAAATGGTAGAATGGTGGATGTCTTTAGCTTTGGACTTATCTTATGGGAGGAAATGTCTGCAGGGAGAATTCCTTACGAGGATATGAATCCCATACAAGCAGCTTATGCTGTGCTTGACAAGGTGTGCTTTTCTTCTCTCTTTCTCTCTCTATTTCTTTGACATATTTATTACCGTGGTATAGTCCCATGTTCTTCCCAAAGTCTAAAGTAACGCTCTTCAGCAGTTATCTGCTGCATTTAATTGGAGTGGAGATGTTGATAGATTCTATTGCCTTTGGAACATCAACAACATAATAGGATCTGTTAGTAGAAATTAGGAGCTTCCATTACGTTTCCTTCTTGCCCAGAATTTGAAAATCTAAAATCCACGAGCTAATGTACTACTATTACAAGAGCAGCAGTAGATTTCATGATTTCGTTACTTGATTACTACTACTTCTAGTAGTAGTAGTAACAAGTATTCGCATAAATCAAGGAAGAAACAAGTGAATGTTACTTTTTTACAGCTTCTTCACTGTGTTTTCTTTTGGTGCAGGATTTGAGACCGGCAGTCCCAAAGGGGGTTGTCCAGGCCCAGGAGTTCTGCATGCACTGATAGATCAATGTTGGTTGGTCCAACCCAAGAAGAGGCCCGAATTTTGGCAGATTGTAAAGGTTATAAAGGAATTCGACTCATCTCTTGCTCTTGATGGAAACATTAACTTGGCACATGTCCCAGGACCAGGAGTAAAAATGGTATGTTTTTTTATGATTTTGTAATTTGAAAAATTTGGTAGAAGAGAAAGAAAAATCTCTAATTATATATATTATAAGGGTAAATATCAAGGAGCTGCCTGAACTTTAGACGTTTTGCAACGAGCTACCCGGACTTTAAAAAAATCAAAACGGGCTACCTCAACTTTGACAAAGGTGCAACGAGCTACCTCCGTCCAAATTACCGTCAACTGTTCACAGAAATTTATCGGAAATTTATCCCAAATTTTTTACCAACATATACAAAAATAAAATTATGAAAATATTCTCAGTTTAAAAAAAACACGAAAGTATACATGTGAATGTCATTTGCGGGTGTAAATCATACCTGCGAATCGCAGCTTTCTCTCCCACTTTTGTTTTTCACTTTGTTTTCCACGTTCTCTCTCTCATCAATTTTGTAAATCTCCTCCACCCGCAAATGAGATTTGCAGGTGACACCCACCTGCGAAGACGCGAATAGGATTTGTGAGTACGGCTTATATATTCACATGTAAATGGGATTTGCATGTAGTAAAAAAACGAATGTTATTCGCGGTTAGATATACTTTCGTATTTTTTTTAAAAATGGTTAATTATTTAAATGGTTATACAACCATAGTGTAGAATTATACATGTTTCAAAATGTGATTAATTGGTTTTGTTACTATTCATTGTTAAAAGTTTGTTAAAAATCACTCTTAGTCACTATTTTAATATAAAAAATGACAATATTCCTAAACCCTATGATTCGCTCAGAAAACAGGAAGAACACCATGAGGAACAACAAAAAGAACACTGAAGTCAGCTGATAGATAATACAGATAACCAGCCACAGAGCTGATTCTTCTTCTAATCTGATGGATACTCCCATTTCGCTCGCTGAATCTTGTTCATCTATTCACCTGTTTCAGAAAAAAGAAAAAAAAAAGGACATGGACGGGCCTCTTCTCTTTCGTAGTAGGGTTTTCACCACCAGTCTGGTCGCAAGTCTGAGCTCCTATGCTGTTTCAATATTCAACCAATTCGTTCGGATCAATTGAAGTCTCCACTAGTTGATGATCTTTTTCTCTTCAGATTTCAGATTTGTTTTGATTCCTCTTATGGTCTTTTTCTCATTCCATTGAAGCTAAGATAAAAATTATACAAAACCCATTCCATTTCCTGAATTCTCTGCTGATTTCTTGCTGTTTCCTTCAATTTTTGTTATCGGTATATGTATATTGACTTTCTTCTGCAAAATTGTTTCACGGGTTCTTGAGAAAACAAACAAACAAATTTTATTCATCAAGTTTGCATCCTTTTAAATTTAGACCTTCAAAAACTGCGCCTTTCCACTGATTTTGCATCGGTTTCGTTGGAATTGGTCGAGTGAACAGAGAGATGGGTAAGCAAGGATCTTGCTATCACTGTGGGATTACAAGTGAGTACTTGCATACCGAGATGGAGAACCAAAGGAACAATTGTAAACTACACTAAGGGTTGTCGATGGTTAGGGTATTACAAATATCATAAGCATATCATATTTTTAAACCAAATACCATAACTGTTATAGGTATAATTTTCAATACCATAACCATTAAAATAACTGTGGTTATTAACCATGTTTTTACCCATATACTCATATTCATTCCACACATGTAATATAATAAAAGATCGAAAATTTTATTTTAAAAAATACATCAATTTATATTACCATACGTTGACGCTTTCAATCTTCTACAATTTCAAAATTTCAATTATATAATTTATATTTAATATATTATATAAATGAGTTTATTAATAATAAATCAATATTATATTTATATAATAACCATAGTTATAACCATGGGTATAACTCAAATACCATAACCATTATGGGTATAAAATTTATCACCATAACCGCATCGCACCATAATGGTACGGTTAACCATATTAATCATTAACGGTTATAACCATGGTTATGGATTTTTCACCGCACCATTGCCGGCCCTAACTACCCCTCTCCATGCTCACCCCGAGAATGATTATGACGATAAAAGGTTTGTTTGAGTCAAGAGCATCTCCCTAAACAAGGAGAAGATGGCTGATTTGTGTTGTGGTATGATCGGAGAACTTAAAAGGAAAAGATGAAAAACAGTTCATAAGATATATCCATGGTATAATAGTCATGTTAAAAAATATAATTAACGGAAAAGAGTAATAGCTAATAACAGAATAATCAATTAATCACACTGGCAAAAAAATGTGTAACCATTATGCACAGTAGCAAAACCAATTAGTCACATTTTGAAACATGTGTAATCATTTTGTAGTCAAACATGTATAACCATTTAAGTAATTAACCCTTTAAAAAATTGAGATATTTTCGTAAATTGTTTTTAGGTATATGTTACACAAAAATATTTAGGAGTAGCTCCCTCTCTTTTTGTTGAATTGCTAAATAATAATAAAAATAATAGTATAATAGTGGTATTTTTTTTCAGTGGTAATTTTTTTTTATATAGATAAGGAAAAAAAAAACATAATGGTGGTGAAAAAAAAATGAGACCTATTTTCTTGCACTTGTCATGGCTCCTATTCAAGGAATTGAATGACCTGTTAACGACAAATTGCATAGGGAAAAAACTATTGCTCACCAAAAAAATTCAGTGAAAACAAAACATTACAAAGAAACCACCAAGTGCAACTATTGAAAGAGTGCAACATTCCTCCAACCTAACGTTTTTTTATAATTACCTAGGGTTAGAGTTGCCCATGTGATTTGTTTTTTAATCTCACGTCTTCCCTTCAATTCAAATGGCATGTTCCGTTCTATTATAATATAATATTAATATATGATCTCATTTTGGAATGACATTAAGATTTTTTTTCAAAAACTAAACATTTTAGTTGTTTTTTTGAAAAAGTATAGAAAAAAAAAACGAAAAATAGGTATACGCGCACCCCAGAGTGGCCACCTCAAGTGGCGCCTATTCATATGGGCGCCCAACACATAGACTTTTATTTTAAAAAAATTGTTCCATAATGACGACTCGATGTTTAATTAAAAATAAAATTATGAATCTATTAAAAAAAAATTTAAAAATTATATTAAATAGATATTTTAATTGCGCTTCAAATGATCAAAAAATATTAAATTTGGATTTACAGATTGCCTGTACGGCATGCCGTAAGTTGAGATATGAAGACTTGACTTAAAAAATTATAACTCATACCATGTAAGTCCAAACTCAACACGGTTAACGTCATTTATGTCGTAAATCAATTATCTACGTAGGGTAATTTTTTTGATTAAACATACAGTGATTTTGTAACCTAACATCGTTTGTTTTATAATTTGACTGGAATAAGTAAATGTATTAGGTGAGAAATTTAATTATGTACTTACTCAAAAAAATTACGGTACGTAGATAATTTAATTGCGTGACGCTAACTATGCGTTAAGTTTTTACTTTTAGACTGACTGTATAATACGATACGTAAAAAACTCTACATACGATACAAAAACTTCCAAATAGTGTTTTGTACAGTAATTTTATTGTTTACACATTACATGTTACTGTTTAAACAGTATAATTACTATGCAAAACACTATTTGGAAGTTTTTGTATCGTATGTAGAGTTTTTTACGTATCGTATTATACAGTTAGACTAAAAGTAAAAATTTAACGCATAGTTAGCGTAATTTGATTCGTAATTAAATTATCTACGCACCGTAATTTTTTTATTTTTTTTGAGTAAGTACATAATTAAATTTCTCACCTAATGCATTTACTTATTTCGGTCAAATTATAAAACAAACGATGTTATGTTACAAAATTACTGTATTTCTAATAAAAAAAATTACCCTACGTAGATAATTGATTTACGACATAAATCACGTTACCGTGTTGAGTTTGGATTTACATGGTCTGAGTTATAATTTTTTAAGTCAAATTCTCATATCTCAACTTACGGCATGCCGTACAGGCAATCCGTAAATCCAAATTTAATATTTTCTGCATCATTTGAAGCGCAATTAAAATATCTACTTATTATAATATTTTTAAATTTTTTTAATAAATACATAATTTTATTTTTAATTAAACATCGAGTCGTCATTATGGAACAATTTGTTTAAAAAAAAGTGAAAGTGTGCGTCCATTTGAATAGGCGTCACCCGGGGTGCGCGTATTGTCAATACGCGCTATCCGGAGTGCGCTTATGCATATTTTTCGAAATAATTTTTGTTAGACTTACTTTTCTTAAAAAAAAAATAAAATGCTTAGTTTTTGAAAAAAAATATTGTAGATTGATGATTGGACACGCTATCCAATGCCTGACAACACATGCATGCATACTACTTCACGAGATGAACCCTTCCACCTATATTTCCTCAAATCCGACAATTTGCTGACTCAGAGTCAGAAAAACACTCATCAAATACCTCCAAAAATAATATATCACGAGACACACTACTCGACAAAAACAAAAAAAAAACAGACTTATCTTATCTCTATGAGACTATTACCAATTTACCTATTCTATTACGATTCCTCCATCGTCCTCTCCCTTCCTTCCTTCCTTCCTTCCTTCCTTCTCTCTCTGTATATTCATAAGTTGAGCGTCTTTTTCAGCAAAGCAGGAAGGAGAGGATGATCCCTTTGAAGTTCGCCCTGTTCTCCATCTCCGTCGTCGGATTCCACCTCATCTCCGGTGACGCACTCAATGTCGGGATTCAAAATACTGGTGTTTCCGTCTCAGTGGTATGCTTGTGGATTCAAACGTCACTTGTTACTGGTGTTTCATATTGATTAAAGTGATGAAAAATGTAATACTTTGAACTTCCAGGGCAAAGAATGTAGCAGAAAATGCGAATCAGAGTTCTGCTCAGGTATTCCTATATATTATATCTAATGTATGTGGATTGTATAATTAATTAATTCCAAAGAGTGATTCATTAATTATTGTATATAATTGTGTGAAAAAAAGTTCCCCCCTTCTTGAGGTATGGGAAATACTGTGGTCTTCTGTATAGTGGATGCCCTGGAGAGCAGCCTTGTGATGATCTGGATGCCTGTTGTATGAAGCACGATGCTTGCGTACTAGCAAAGAACAGTAAGTTAATACAAACGATTTATCTTTAATTTAAATAAATAAAGAAATTTTAGGAGAAAAATATATGATTTCATATGGTTTATGAAAAAAAATATATTCATTAACTGAGTTTTCACTTAACACGTTAATATAAATATATATTCTATTCAGTGCATTAGGTGTTGGATTCTTTAATTTCAATATCCAATAAACTACATTAGACAGTGTGTCTACTTCAAAACTTTCTTGGGTTTATGTTTTGGCCGAAGAGAGTCTAACTAGTTTGAGGACTTAATTGATAGTGTTCCTAAGTTGAGGACGAAACTGTTTTTGTAGTTTATATTTGATGTGGATGTTGTACCCTACACTAGATCCTAGCATTGTCAACTAACCTGATTTTTCTGTCATAATTGTTGCTATAATATAGGGTTAATAATGTTAAAAAATACTAAAACGTTGCTTACTTTATTAAAAGTTATCTGAATTTGATTTTCTAAATTTTACTATTCAAAGTTGGTGGAGAAAAAAACTACCTTTTATAAAAATAACGTTATAATACTTGATTGGTCCAAATGGTAAAAAGTACATTGTTTTAAAATATATAAAATGGGATACATTTGAAAAAATGAGAGCAAATTTCAGTTTTTAATATAATATTTTAATATAAATATGATGAAATAATTAAAAAAAACACTTTTTACTTATTTAATATTTCAATAAAATTATATATTAAAAACACAATTTATGCACTCAATTTTCCATATTTCCTCCCTTTTTTTTTTAAAAATAATATATATACTTTTTTAATATAGTTTGGATCTATTAGGTATCCTCACATTATTTGTCATCCAGATTTCGGAAAAATAAAGTAGATAGCTTTTTACCCAACTTTAAAAGTACATGCAACCAAATTTGGATAAATTTTTTGTAAAACAGCCCATATTTAAGTAGTTTTTTGTTAATTAATTTTGTAATATAATCGAGGAAAACAATAAAAAAATTGTTTTGTGACAAATAAATATTTTTAATTTTGTATCATGACAATAAAATGTCACATATCTTAATTAGTCCTCCATAAGCTCCAAACCATTTTAATACATTGTGTGTTGTTGCAGATGCATATCTTAGCCAAGAGTGCAGCCAGAAATTTCTGGGTTGCTTAGACAACTTCAAATCCACGAACAAAAAGACATTTAAAGGCAGTCAATGCAATGCTGATGATGTCGTTGAGGTTCTTTCAGTTGTCATGGAAGCTGCTTTAGTTGCTGGTAGATACCTACATAAGCCATAACCACTACAACTACTACTACTACATACATCATGTGTTATGTTTGGTTGGATTGGACAACAAAACAAATCTACCAATTTACTTTAGAAGTTCAAATAGAAAACATGAAAAAATAACACGAAGATTATATTGTCGAGAAGTTTCTCCTTTTATGTGTGTTTCCCGTGGAGTGGAGCATTAGAAGGGTAACACAACAGTATTAACATGTAGAGTGAAGAAAGTCTGTCCAAAACTCACACATTCCACAATCTTTAACAATTTCAAGTCAACCTTATAAAACTTTCACCCCTCTCATAATTAATGGTTAATAGTTTCAATAATATCTTATGTTTGACTCATATTGTTGGATGATACTTTAATTTTTTTTTTAGGTTAACATATGGTACCATATGTTTTAAGAATGTCATGCTTTAGTCTCTATGTTAATCTTCCATTGCATTTTTATCTTAAATGGTTCACATCAGCCCCACACTACGCACATAAATAATATAATATTTAATTTAAATTAAATTCTAAAAATATATAAATTTCAAATAAAAAATCTAAAATCTAAAAATTCTTTAAAAAAAATAGAAAATAATTTATAACAAATTATTTGGAAATTAAACTAAACTAAAAAAAATAAATTCTAAATTCTAAAATATATTATTTATAACTTATTTATTTTAAAAAAAATGTTCGACCCTAGGATCCAATTGACCCCTACGGTTCAACCTTTTTTTTTCTTCATGTTTTCCATTTTTTATTTAAACAATAATTTTTATATTTTACTTTTTTAAATTTAATTTTAATTTTACTAATTTTTTTTCCAAATTTATTATTATTATTATTATTATATATATATATATACATTTTTATTATTATTAATATATAATTTTTTTTCCTATTTTTTTATTTTTACTTTTCCTATTTTTTTATTTTTACTTTTCATATGTCAGGACAGTGCCACTTCCGTATTCCGTTACAGTCAACAGTAATTTAGACTGAAAAACAACATTCTGAAACATAAAGTACCAAGAAACAACATAAGGGTACTAACCAATAACATGGGTCAAACATATGGTACCAATGGAACCATTAACCCTTCAACCAACAGCTATGTCTGACTCATTTTCCAGAGAAAGAGAGGTTACCATACCTTGTTCTTGTTCCGGGAGTATTAAGACTCTGAAGACAGCATAGTGGTGATTGAGGCTCTTCTCTCCCTGCAGTCTATGCACGCTACCTAACCCTCCTGCGCTCGGGTTCGGTAATGCAAAGAATATTCGTTTCACTCTCTGGTGAACTAGCGCCATTGCACACCTACCAACAAGCAAATATACTATCATCAAAACAGGACCAAGACAACTACTATACATATAAAAAGAACAATGGGACACATTAAACTTAGCATGAAAAGTGGGGCTACTTTAAAGATTTCAGTTTTTATTCTACCATTTTCCATAGGGTGTTAGGCTGTTAGCCAGTTATCTACTTAATCAATTCCATGAAAAGCTTACATTGCACATGGCTCCCAGACGAGGTAGATGTCATATCCCGTGCATAAGTAAGGTTTTTCACCTGCATAATTGTCTTCACATTCTTTTTTGCTGCTCAACTCTTTCTCAAGTCTCTGCTTTTTCTGAGACAAGGCAACACTACTACTACTCACAACAGTTGGGAATAATCGTATATCCCTTGCAGCAGACATTTCTATAGCCACTAGAGCTGCATGGCGTAACGGGTGCCGCAAGCAGTATTTATTCATTACTTTGTTATCTGCCCACTTCCAAGGATAGAAACAACCAACAAATGAAGTTTGCTTTTCTCTGGAACTATCAGAGACAAGAAAGTTCTGCGCATTACTTGCTAATTGGAATACTTCATCTCGTCCAGATGCAATTACCTGACCTGATGCTGGATCTACAATCGCTGCTGCATTAACAACCTAACAATATAATACCACAAAAGACACCAATAAGGAAGGGGAACAACTAAGAAGGAATTTACAAGATGACATACTAATTATTTATATGAATTAAAATTCATCATCATGAAAGCATAAAACAATGCACCAACCTGGACGGGTTAAGCTACTATAACTTGTTATAACTACTTACTGTACAATCATTAACCCAAAATGGATGAGTTAAGCTACTAATAATCTCCCATCTTAATCAATAAATTTAATTAGAGGGCAGCGTGGTCAAGTTTAATGACACATTCTTGTGACAACGTGAGTTTCAAGGATAAATTACCAAATCATCACGAGATTTTGCCAATTCGATCACATACTTCATGTGCCTGATAACAGATTGAGTATCATCGTCACTGAATCCAGTTATGCCGTCAATGTTGCTGTAATAGGAAGTCATAAAACCAACTGAAACATTTGAGAATTGGCAGAAACTTAACATTAGAACCTCTTGAAAGTTCTTCTCTTTTAGCTGTCGGACATTAACTTATCTAACCCGACAATCAATACATATACATTCACAGGTCCAACTTATGGAACCAGAATATGCAAATTAAGTACATATACCAAATAAGAAATTTTCTTACACTTGCTTATGCGTGTCTTAATTTGCTGCTGCGGAGTTAAGAAATAACTGAAAAGAGCTTTTACTAGATCAAGAGACGTACTATGTTGGTGGATGGAATGATGTTGGCCATAATTTGCACTGTTCTTCCCATTCTTCCTTTGTTGATGCCGCATATTTACAAACCTATCAATGGCAATTCTATACATTTAATATACAACAAGAAAAATCTGTCTCTCTCCATCCAGTTCTCAATTACGTCAATTATAGTATTAAGATGACCAACCACAGTTCCTGTTGTATTTTCTGATATTTTAACAATAAAAATTGTAGATCCAGCAACAGTACATTTACCAAGTATATATAAGCACAACGGAAAGAAGTCATAGTTGATGTGAATGGCCAACCTTTGTAGTGAAAATACACAAACTGTGGTTAGTAATTAGCTCTTTCACAATATTGGGAATTTCAGTGGGTTTGCCTTCTTCAGGAGCTAAGCATAACACAACTGACAATTCAACTTTTCCTGACAAATTAAACCGTCAAAACTGTGAGAATGAAACTTGTAACTTAGACATTTGTAACTTAAGAGAATTTTGTATAAAAATATTAGCACAAATGCATTGTGCCTCAATAGATATCAAAATTGAAAATGAGAACTTTACCACTAACTAAGATAGTATAATAAAGCATGTAAGATGAATATGGGGAAGTCACTTCAGGAAAATTAATCTTTTAATCCTCAACGCGTTACGCCGTTATCCCCGTGACCAAACATTATATGAGAAAGTGAATTCACACGTGAGGTTTAGCATCTCCTACCTACTGGTGGTTTTCAGAAGCGCGCCAACCATGAACAAAATATATGAGGCATAAAAAAGAATGAAGAAAAGTAAAGACAGTGACACCAGGATCTAATGGATTACCCAAGAATATGCTCTTTCACACTTTGATCAAATAATCTAGAATCCATGACTATTTAAGCAGTTAATAAATTTTAGGATAACAATGATTCTGTACCAAGAATATGGAAAACAGCTCACCGGACTAACTCAAAAATAACAACTCAGATTACTAAAGCAAGGAATGAAAAAAATCAAACTGCTGAAACTTTTACTAGATAAAAATGTGGCAGGAAGATAAAAATGTTCCGTATCAACATAATATCATTTCAATTACAAAAATAAGACAGATACCGTTTTCACGTGTCTTCCGCACCCGCTTTACATGGCGAAGATTTTCCAATGGTGCTATCTGATTCAAACGCCTAACAGTTTCGTATAAGAAAAAACAAATATTCACTATAACGAGTGTGGCTCCTCGAGAGCTAGTTGCAAGAGGAAAGAACCTCTGCAAACATCGATAGTTAAAAAAATGTGAATGACAAGAGATCCGATGACCTGACAATGGAGTTAGCAAGCTTTGGCTCAATGACGGATGCAATAACATTCACTGTGGACGTAAATGATGAAGACGAGTCAAAGAAAATAGCCATCACCAAACTCAAATGATAAAATAATGTGCTCATATATAGAGAGATTTTTCAGAAATTATAATCAGCTTAATTACCGGTAGGTTGCTGGTCAGGCTGAACAGGAAGCTTCCCAGGGATGTGGACAATTAGCCGTGAATCTGTTTCGGATTCCATCACTTGACAACCCAAATTTCCAACTTGTGCCCAAAACTAGTAGGTTTCAGGATAGATAAAACAAGTTCAAAGAAAACTTAGTACGACAGAACATTTAAGGTCACATAGTTACCAGACTAATGGTGCAACCAGTGGCAACACTGATAGGTTTCAGAAAATATCAAATAAGTTTCTAATACAATTAGATGCCAAGGGACGAGACAGGCAAAAGGAAAGATGCTTAGGATTTCTTTAATACAGAAAATTGTTCTCTAATTATCTTAGCTATTTTTCATCAGTGTTTACTGTTTTCTCATAAATGTTTTTACTTAGTAAATTATTTACATTTTCTAATTGTAACTATCAAAAGAATCATTTAGAAAGGGATCAAATCTTAATGAAATAGCATTAACAAAACAAGAAATAGAATTTACAAAACCATTACAAATAGTTCATCTATACAATTATAATACGGAATAGGATACTAGGCATTTTGCAGTAGCAGGGTCTATGGGGTATGGAATAATGGAATCCAACAAGTTATCTAGTCCAAACCTCCAAGTAACCCAAGCCTTTGTTTCTAGAATAATCATTGGTCTCAACTCAGCTTGCAATTCTTATTAATTTGAGCATAGGCGCCACAGACATTGTTGTTATGTGTCCCAACTTCCTGAGGTAAAGAAAAGACACAAGCAGTATTCCAACTCATTCTGAAGCTAGCGTTTATGGTACTTACATAAACCTATCCAAGCAACACGCTAAGAAGCTGTACTATTTTGTAGATCCCATGTTTATGTCTTTCCTATAAACCAATGCATGTAGACATTCTATAAAATCCAATGAATGCCAATAACCAAATTAATAATTTAGAAATACGAAATTTCCTACAGTGAAAAAAAACACTGTTAATCAATAAAAAAACAACTACCTCCCTTTGGACTTTCCACGAACATCTTATATGCAACTGCAGAAGACTGACTGTACATTCTATTAACATTATCAAACAACTTTCAATTTACTGACTAGCGGAACATGTGAACCAAGAAATCAAGCAGAAAACAGAGAACGGTGAAGATTTCGAGCTTAGGTAGATCGAGATGTACTTGCCTTAATTGCCGAGCAAATGAGACAAGACAACCTACAAGGTGACAACGAATATCAATTCAAATTCATCAGCCCGACGTCTAGGTCAAAGAGACTTCCGGAACTAATTGTATCGTCTGTTGCAGGTGCCGAAGAGAAAAAGCTTGCACACCGCGACCAAAGCCAAAGGTCTTTCTTTCTTGATTCTTCCCTCCTCTCTCGAGTTCGGTTTCCTCCGGCAACCATTTTCAAACTTCCCGCCTTGTTTAGGGGTATTCATGGGCCGAGCCTGACGAAGGAAAAATAAGCCCTAAATCCGATGTTTCGGAGCTCCGACTGTGTGCATAAAATAACCCTGCCGCTACCTGGCTTTATGATTTTCGAGACAGACCCGGTCTAATTTCTAGTTAACTTTATGAAAATATACATGAATTTTATATATTATATAATTAGGCTAAATTAGTTTAGTATTCAATGCATTGTTATAAATTAAATAAATAACACATATAAGTGACATAAATACAAAATTTCTTTCAATATGAGAATTACAATCACTTCAACAAAATGAAAGAAATAACAACCAATTCTGGGTCTTCTTAATACAATCTTACTGAAGTTTATCATCATAATACAAAAAATTAATTAATACTGAGAAAAATCCACGTAAAATATTTTCATGCTAGGGTTTTCTATTTCTTCGCTTTCACCTAAACTCACCGTGTGCTATACAGATTGATCATTAATTACCTAGGGTTTCGCCGGCGGGATTCAGTGAAATCCATGCACGAAACGAATTTTTGTAATTTTTCGTATCGAGGTATCATGTCTTGTCACAAACTGCTGTCCATCGCCGCCGCACAAAACCTTGGTTTCATCCCTTCGCTTTATTTTCTTGCCGGACTTTGCTGCATCTTTGCCTTTGCAAGCCTTTCGCGATACCCTTTTCACCGGTTTCTTCGACTTGGTCTCTTGATCTTGTTCTTCGCTGCGTTTTGTCTTGATTCTGATAATGAGCCGTGGCCTTTTGCCATCTTCAACATTGATTTGATGTGTTTTCATGGCTTCATCTTTAGGGTTTGGAGCATTGTGGCGATCTTGATCAAACTCCATTACGCTGTTCTCATCACTTATCTCTAATGGAGGTGCTAAAGCTTCGAAATTCCAACTGGATGACAAGTCTCCTGAGAAGAGTCTCTGTGCTATGCGATACCTCAGGAACCTCAGTTGATCTGGATAATCATGGGCTGCTACGTCGATCGCCTTGTCGATGACCTCGAACGCATTCATGTTAGCGAATTTGAAGTACTTTCTGCACCATTCAATTTCCTCTATTGATGCAGGATCCATGGTGCCTGATCAAACAGCATCAACAAGGGGTGGGGCTAGGGTTTCTGTAAACGAGATTGAACTTCTTCAACAGTGAAGGAGAAGAAATAGGATTTGAGGAGAATTGGTTTTTTATACAACAAAATTGTGAACCTATATATCTGTAACATTATTATATATTAATAATAATAGTGTAAATAGTGTATGTGCACCCATATATTTACTTGGTGGGTATTAGCATTTAAATGTTGGTTATTTGCATAACTATATAAATGATTTAGTGCACCGACCTATATATTTGTTGAATATTGTTATTTAAACGTCGTAATTATTCCATTTATTTATACGTTAAATGATAGTTTTTATGTTAAAAATGGCAATTTGTTCTTTTGGTCATTTAATTTTTATAAACAAAGAATCAAAAATGGCCAACAAAAAAAAAGAATCAAACCAAAAAAATCAAGGTCGAGTGTGAATTAAACTTAAATAGAATTGCATTTCTGTCTTGGAATTCAGTCTAAACACCATTTTTAAGTTGAATTCGAATTTAGAACTGCAGTTCTATCTCGATTAGATGCACACTTAAATCTGCATTTTTTTTTTTTGGAATTTAATATTGAAGGAGAGATAAAGCGGAGGGCAAATCATCATTTTGATATTAATTATTAATAGTTAACAGAAAAATGAACGGAATAATGAAGGGGGAATAGTAATGACGGTGCAAATAACATATTCAAACATAGTGTAAATATCAATATGGATGGTAAATAATAGCATGAGTAAAGGCATTAGCATATTGGGTAACTCAATAATGTATGTATTAAGCTCAAACCGGTTTTCGTAAATACCTTTTTTCTATAGTTTCAAATTACCGTAAGCATTACTTATTTATAGAAATATTCCAATTTTTCGTGTTTTTTTTAATTATAATATTTTCCCTAACTATTCTTAATCTTTTTAGTTTTTCTCCATCAACTCTGAATTATATTTTTTAGAGTAAAAAAAAATATATTTGATTTAAAAAGAAATATGGTAGATTTTATTATTTGTAAGTTTTACATAGCAATTAGTAATTTTCATATAGAACTAGGGGTGTAAAAATTTGACTCAACCCGTGGATGCCCACCCACGACCCACAGGTCGTGTTTGGGTCAGAGTTTTTGACTCATAGGTCATTTTGACACGACCCATGACTGACCCGTGAAAATATAGGTCAAGTTTGGTAAGAAGTCTTGACCCATAGGTCAACCTATGACCCATTAAACAGTGAACAAAACAGTTAAACCCCTAATAAAACACAATTGACACTTTCAAACTCCTCACTTAAGCTCAGCCCAAACCTCATTCCTCAGTCCAACGCTAGAGCCTCGGTAGGCAGCCTCTACACAATGACACCGCATCTTCCATCGTCATCGTCTGAGGATCCCCACTATCACCAATACCAGCATCACCACCGACAACAGCTTGGGGCTCCTACCATTCCTTCTCCGCAAACCTCCTGGTATGCCAATGAATTCTAGTACAACACCTCCAACTCCCAGTCCCCCTCACCGCCACCGACATGGCCTCAACGACATCCTCAACTCGACCACCTAACCCCGCCTTATCCAGGTTACCAACCTCTGCGCACGTTCATTTCCCTCCCCGCCCATTCACGCCTCCTCTTCCTCCAAAGCACCTTAATTTGTATCCTCCTCAGGTGATTTCGTTATTTACTTTTCCAGAATGCAACCATGTGTTTTTTCAGAACCTGCACTAACCAATTAATCATGTTGAGCTTATTATGGTAACCCCTAAACTTGTGCAGGAATTGGGGGTGGCAAACAGGTCGTGTCAGTAATCGTGTCGTGTTAATAAACGTGTCGTGTCTAAACGGATAAGTTTTAAACGTGTCTCTAAAAGTCAAACACGACACGTTTAATAATTGTGTCATATGACACACGACGCGGTAACACGATACGATTAGACATGACTAGATTAAGACGCGAAATGACACGACACGATAAGACATGACACGACACAACAAACACGTCACGACACGATAAAGAGGTGTAGAATAACATTCAAAATTTACATTCAAATTTGAATAAAATCAATAAAGACGAGTCTTTTGTATAGATATAGAATAACATTCAAATTTTACTAAAAATATCATTTAAATGAATATTAAAGTAAATATTTTTTACACATTTATATATATGAATTATTTTATACTATTTTATCTTTTTTTATTATAATTATTAATTAAATGCACATTTATATTAATTAATTTCTTATATGCATTATTCTAATAGTTTATTGGACTAAATAAATAAAATTGAGTTAATTAGTCGTTGGTTTGGCAAAAAAAAATAGTCGTTGGAGGGAAACGAAATTTGGAGGGAAAATTTTACGATATATTACGATAGTTGTCTATAATTAGTCGTTGATCCGTGAGATGTATAAAATTTTAATCAAATGACAAATTATTTTATTATAGTAACTAGCTTATGATTTGTTCATAACTTTTGTTTTAAAGAATACACTACCCAACATGTTTATCTTATTTCTAAACACTCCCACAATCTATATTTATACTTAATTAATATATTTATTTTTTAATTGCAAATATTTATATATTTTTCATACTTATTATCCATCAAATATAATATTATATATTTTAGTATATATAATACTTGTTCATACTTGATATAAATATACATATATATCTTCTATGTATATATTAATTTGGTTATAATGTATATAATTATGACAAGTAATATTTTTAATACATTTTCTCACTCCTAGGTCCTAATGTTAAATTCATAACTTCTTATTGGTCCAAGTCAAACATATAATTTTCATGCACATGTGGCATGTCATGTAACTCACATAAGTTACAAATCAAGTAAGTGTGCATATGAAATTTTGTTATTAAGTTTTATTTCTAAGACTAAATTATAATTAACTTTATGGATGACATATATTTTTTTTTTCTAAATTAATAGTTGCATGTCTAACATTATGTACCCAATTATAATTATGCATGCAATATAAATTAAACACATATATAAAAAACATTAATATTATGTACCCAAATTATAAGTAATTTTGTGTGTTATTTGTCTTTTTTTATATATATAAATTAATAGTACCATGTATAATATTATATACTATATTATATTTATGCGAGACAATACTCGATTAAAGATATTTTTGTCTTTGCCATGATAGAGTTGTTAAACTTGAAACTTCTAACACTTATTTTCAAATATATCAATGCTTACTTGTAGGAACATAAAACTTAGTGTATGATATTTGATTAAAATATTACTAATTAATATTATGATGCAATAGTTATTTAACTATAAAGTACTAAAAATATGAAGTACAAAATAGAATAAAAAAAAATCATATTATGTATTATTTTTTGCAAATGGAAAGAAAAAAAACACATAGGAAATTTGTTATTATAAATACATTGTGTTAAATATTATAATACATTTGTTATTATAGGAAATTTGTATTATTAATATATGTGCTACTATTATTAATACATGTGTTTAGAGTCGACCCAATTGTAAACTAATTATCAGGTAGGCCCAAGTATAGTTTTTTTAAGGGGTCACTGTAACTGTGTACAATTGGACACAACACGATTAGACACGGTTAGACATGACATGATTAGACACAGTTAGACACGATACGTTTAGACACGATTAATTAATCGTGTTTAAACGTGTGTTTGTCGTGTATTTGCAGGTTAGAGGTGTTTATACACGAATAATAATCGTGTCTAAACGTATAAGAGTTGTTTAGACACGCTTAGTAATCGTGTCGTTTTATTATCGTGTAAAATGCAGGTCGTTACATACCGTTTAATCATGTCGTGTCAGAAATTGTCACCCCTAGCAGGAATGGAACAATTCAGACTCGGCTCACCAGCAAAATTGGAATCATCCAATTATGTATTTTTAGAAGAGAAATGACACACTATAGGTAAATTGGTTGTATTTTCTGTTAAATTATTTGAATTTTCTAAGACTTTCATATTGATGATTAGAGTTATTTGTTATTAAAAGAACTCTTATTTTCCGCTTATATGATTTTTAGTTCCTTCTTTGCCAGATATGTCATTGGAAAGATTATTATTCCTGTCCAGTATTTACATTCTTTGTTCAGTAGAAGAATAAAGTCAATTCTATGGTATCCTTTTTGTGATTGAATTTGTTAGTAGCCTTGATGGTATATGTATATGGTAGCCTTGATGGTTTGTATGCATTTTATATATGTTGGTAGTTATGTTGGATATATACTTTGAAGAGGGAGCTGATGACTTTGATTAAGAAGTGAAATTAGAGTTAAATGGTGTTATGTATTTTATGGTCAAGAAAAGGAAGCATTTTAGTTATGTATGTTATTTCTGGTTTTTTATGAAATGGTGGATCGAACGGGTCAGATTGACCCGCTGGTCATGAAGGTCGAACGAGTCAATCTAACTCATGCCTTACTATTCCTGACGGATCATTTTGACCCGTGAGTTGACCCACCAACCCGCGGGTTAGATTTTGGTATCAAAAACTGACTCATACGAGTACACCGGTAAGGTTTGGATCAGACGATCCCTGACATGACTCATGGGTCGACCCATGACTCGTTTTTACACCCCTAATATAGAACTAAACTAATATTTTTTGTTTATAATTCTAAATTCGTCTAAGTTTAATTTTTGTTTCCATTGAAATATTAAATTATGATATTTATAATATAATAAACAATGATATTTTGAAAAGTGATTATAACAAAAAAATAATATTTAAAAAAGTAAATATATATAAAAAAATAAAAAAATGTATATACGCGGGAGCGAAAAAGGCACACCACTTTTTTTTTTGCTTTTATAAAATATATTAAAATTAAATTATTTATTCTATTAAAAAAAATAAAAAAAATAGATTGAGTAGATATTTGAATTGCATCGTTTCTAAACGATGCAAAAAAAATATTAAATTTGAATTTACGGATTGACCATATACGCTTTGCCCTAAGTTGAGATACATAAATTTGACTTAAAAAAAATCAAATTCAAACCCTATAAGTTAAACCTCAACAATGTTAACGGTGTTTATAGTGAAATTCAATTATTTACCTACTATAATTTTAACCCTCTAAGTTGAAATTTAACAACGTTAGCGGCGTTTATAACGAAATTCAATTATTTACCTACTATAATTTTGTTTTGGAGAGTTTGAATTTAAATATTTTAAGCCAAATTTTCGTATCTCAATTTAGGGCAGAGCGTATAATTAATTTGTAAATTCATATATTTTTTTTTGCATCGTTTGGATTGAAATTCAAATATCTTCTCACTTATTTTGTTTATTGTATTTTTTAATAGAATAAATGATTTAATTTAATCTATTTTATAAAACCTAAAAAGTAAAAACAAAAAAACAAAAAAAACACAAGGTGGTGTTGTGCCAACTACCAAGGCACACCACGCTACCTCTTCCGAGCGTGTTGTGCTATTTTAGCAAATCAGACACTAGGCTTGTCCAAATGAATCGGTTCGGACAAATTGGTCTGGCCTGGTTTGATTCGAATCGGTTCGGTCGAACTAGTTCCAAGACCAGATCAGTGTTTTTAGCCTTCAAATAGAACAGTTCAAAATAGTACCAAAAATTCAGTTCGGATCGGTTCGACTCGACTCGTTTTTTTATACTGGTTTATACTTAAATTTAAATCAAACAACTTTAAACCTATATAATTTTAGAACCGGTTTGAAGCAAAATCAACTAAACCGGTCTGAAATTAAATCAAACCTAGAGATGTCTTCAATAAACCAAACCTAGATATATATTGGACTATCGTATGTTGATGTTGGACAGGATATTAGTTGGTTGTGGAACAGATTTTCAATCGGTTCAGTGTGTGTTTTAGTCGGTTCAGTGTATTTTTCAGTCGGTTCAGTGTTTTTTCAACCGGTTCAGTATTTTTCAGTTGGTTCAGTATTTTTCAGACGGTTCAGTGTGTTGGACAGGATTTTCAGCCGATTTAGGTTCGGTTTGAACCAGATTATTTCCGAACCAAAATTGTTATAAAAAAAAACAGACCATAACAGTTCGAACCGGTTCTGAATCGGTTCGAACCAGACCAGTTCTTTTTTTCTTAAACCAGACCAGCTTTTTTAGAAACAGAAAAAAGTACTGTTTTTTTTCAAAACAGACCAGTTCAATTCAGAACCGGTTCGACCCAGACTCAATTCATGAACAAGCCTATCAGGCACCCGCCTCGAATGCACATGTATTTTTTTTAATATGTTTACTTAAATTTTTTTTTTTGGTTATAACCACTTTAAAAAAAATATCGATTATTTTCCTTATTAAATATTTTCATTCATCTTTTCTATGTTTATCATTCTCTAAAACAACCCAACCATTAAATTCTCCATTCATATTACTTCAAATTGCTAACCATGCATCTTTTTTATTCCTATTTATTATTATTTATTTATTTATTGCCAAAATTCCTATCTATTATTAGCTTATTGTCTTTGGCTATTTCCAAATTCTTCCAACCAAACCCACCCTAAAACTAAACCATATGCAAACAAACCATTAATCTAATTTAATTTTTTCACATAAATGTAGACAACACACATCATAAAAACATACCCGTGTCTAATTTAATTTATGTTTCATATGTAGAAAAACAAAAACATGCTAGGTCCCAGACACAAGACTCATCTAGTCCAGTTCCATCATGCCAAAGAAGAACAGCAGATCAGAAGATATTTGTTTCATTTCATTTGTCCCACTCCATATCCAGTAACTGCGGATCCACCTTTGACGGCTTCTGATCCATCTTCGGTTGTTGTGGACTGCTGGTGGACCGATCCCAACCCATCACCTGAGGCAGAGCAAACTGCACACCCACCACAACCATCATTATTAGAACATTAGCCTTTTTCCCCGTGATTTCAGAACACGTTTGCTGTCCCCAAACAGAATAAGGTAGAGAATGCAAAGCAAATGGACAGAAAATGTAAGGAGAATCATAAGAACATACGTTGCAAGCTGTCTTCATCACGGCAAACTCAGCAGTTGTGACTGGCACAGTAAAACGGTCCGTGCTCTTCAGGATATTGTTCACAACAGCTGCAATTTCACACACATAAAAAAAAAATACAGTATTTGTTGAAGAACCAGTCTGCAAGGATTTATATTAAATACTTATATATAAAAAAAGAACTTCATTTTAGCGTAAACTACTACAGGAAACCCTTCCATAGATCTAGATCCTCATTCACAGGTTGACTCACTATCCGTGACACAAGCAAGACAACCTAGGATTTTCAAAGTTTCAAACATGATCGGTCATGAAATATCTAACATCTTTCAACATGTGATTTCGTTGTTCAACTCCTCTGCAAGATAATGACTGATTGAGCCCCTCTTACTTATATGTGTTGAAGCTTTAATAAAACCACTAATGAAGGTATAAAGAAACTTACAAAAAAAAAAAGTTTCTTCCTGGTGAATAAAGTTACTTTCAGAATTTTAGAGGCAACAATGACAGAGTTGAGTGCTTACTTAGAGAAATAAAGTAGCCACTGCCATCTTGAGTAGGCTTGATTGATAAACTCTTCCTCACCTGACCAGCATTGCTGTAGCAGGAGTTTCCAGTGTAAGCAATTCATACAGAGTAATAAAGAGAAAGACCGAACAGTTAAAAGTCCATTGGAGGACCCAATGAAAAAGAAACAGAAATGTCACAAAAACAAGTAATGAAGCCATGAGATAACCTTGATTTCATAGAAGGGTCATGGAAGAATTCACATGACTCCTTAGGACCCAAACTGATTATAGCCCCCATCTCAGTTGGCGATAAAGCGAACAGCTGCAGGAAATTCAATTATTAAGCATATAAAACAAAGTAGAGATTGTATAGTAAAATGCAACTACTTACACAAATGAATCATTTCCGTAACTAGAAAAAGGACTTCATCAAGAGAGGATGGAAGTACATACTATTGATGTATAGATAAGATTTTGTCAAGTAGAAGGACATATGAAAATAGTTTCTTTTAAGATTGAGGATTCTAAAGTTGCCAAAAGGTAACTATGGAGATCACAATTGAAACAATCACCTGTCTCTTTTCCCAGTCATACTTGCGCTCACCAACAGCAGGCCAAAATTTTAACATCATAGAACCACGACGATCAACTTTAAGGCCGCTACCAGACTATAATTTAAAAAAATAAACATTGTTGATATAAAGGTTAAACTAAACACAAAGTAAATATTTTCATGAAATAAGAAAGGAAGGAAGAGACATACATCTAGCTTTTTGAAGGTTGGGAGACTAGGGGAGAGAGAAAGTGCAGCTTTTCCCTTGTAAATGGAGTAAGGAGCAAAAATCCTATCAGAGACACCTCCTGAACCAAGCTCCAACAATAGTTGAGACAGCACATAAGAACCCAAATGATTAACATAACAGCTCACAAGTAAAATGAAAATACATCTTAAGACAATACCTGCCGCTGAGTAATTATTTGTAACAGCTGAATAGCTAGCCTTTGACTTGTGGGAGCAGCCACACAAAGCATTTCTATGGTATGCAGCATCCCCAGGTGAAAGGATTTCTGACAAATTAACCCTGCAAAAAGAATAGTTCCATGTAAGTCTTGCAAGCAATGAAATGTCAAGTGAGTGTCAATAACACGACAGACAGACTTGAATAATGGCAGGTAAGGAAAACAAGAATTGCGCAGGAATTACATATTGGTTATCAATCCAAATACTTCACACATTAAACAACTTTACACAGGAGTTACATATCGATTATCCCGAAGCTTCCCATAAGAGTGACTTAGTAATCGTACCACCAAATGAGGAAGGAGCAGAACGAGAGAGAAATGTTACAAAATCAACATATTAGCTGTGGTGAATCAAGTCAAACTCTCAGTTGTATTCTTCGGTACCGAACCTATGATAACACGAGACCCTGCAAAACCACCACTAGCTACTGACAATTCTTAATCAGCGGAGGACTGTTAACAAACAAAGCACTCTCCCCAGCACATGGCCCGACCCATTCAAGAATTAAGTATTAGCAAGCAAGAATGGAGCACCCCAATTAGACAATCCAATGAATTTTGAGTTCCATGGGAGTGACTTGTCAGGGTAAGATAACAGTAGGTCACTCAACCAAGTAAACCCACTATACACTCAAAGCAGCTTAGGATGGGTAATACAGTACCACGAGCATTATCAATCTCTTCGTATTCTCTTCTCCATCACCTCTCATTTCTTGGTGTGGGTTTAGGGTTTTTGAGCTACTGAAAATTAAGAGACAAACGGTACCTTCGAGAGAACACGTTGAAAAGCTTCTTCATCATGGTCTTCTTAAAGTGAAGGCTCCTTGTCCTAAAGTAGAGAGTGAAGACTGGAGAAATCAGACGGTGGCGTAGGGAAGCGGACGGAGCCGGAGAAAGTGATATCTGGTGTGGAAGTATGGTATGGTAACAGAACTAGGCTATGATAAAAAAATGTTTTTTTTTTTCATCTCAAAACATGATCCCAAGACCTCTTGCATCCAACTAAGGGCATACCGTTGGACCAAGTGTCCGTTGGTATGATAAAACTTTTACAGCTTATTATTTTCGCGGAATAAGAATGGAATATGTGATACAAATTCCGTATGAAATTGTTCTTTTTACGGAATTGACAAAAACTTGGCTTAAAGAATCCTAATCAGTAGTGTTAGACATTCCAGACAAAATGCTCGGATTTCCTAAGTTGAACGCGCTAGGAATTCGGAATAGGTCCCCAAGTGACTGTTTTGCCCTCATTAACTCTTCATATTGACTGAACTACCCTCACTTTATTTCTCATTCTCTTTCTCAACCGAGTGTTCTCCTTCGTCATTTGTTGTGTTACAACCGATTTCGATCGGTTCTCCTTCTCGGATTCCTCTTCGTTCAACCCGTTCAGGTACGATTCCTCTCCTTTCGGTTCTCCTCTCAGTTCTCCGTTCTCCAATTCAGGTATGATTCCTTCTCCTCTCGATTCTCCTTCTCCGAATCGAAATCCTGGGTTCGTTTCAATTGGTTATGTGTTTTGGGACGAGGCTGGAGGGAGATGTTGCAAATTCATGGTTGAAACTGATATGCTTGATTTATGTGTTCTTGGTTATTGCACTGAAGTGTTATTGCTGGATTTATGTTCGATGTTCTCACTGAAATTGAGATGCTTGGTATTGTGTTTATTTTCATCTCAGTTGCTTGAATATTGATAGTTCCTTACATTATCTCCTGTGAATATTTTCAGCTCTGTGTTTATTAGTTGTTGATGCAATATTGATGGCAGAAGGTGCTGATCGTAAGGAACAAGTTGCAACATGGGTCACAAATTAGTATTTATGTCATGATTTTGCAGCATGTTGTAGTATGATTGTACATACGATGATCCATTCGAATTCATATTGTATTGATTGTACATACGATGATTCATTCGAAGTCATATTGATTAAAATACAATGTTGTTCTGTACTTGATTTGAAGTCAGATTTACTATAAAAAAATCCAGGGATTGTTCTTTAAAATTAATTAATAATTAAATAAATTATTTAGAAAAGATTTTTAAAAGTATTAGTTAATTATATTTAAGTTATTATTATTAATTTTTAAAATTAATTAATACAAATTATATATATTATATACTATACATATAAAAGGAAGGGCAAATATATCATTTTACCACCTTCCATTCCCTTTCCATATACAATTCCACAAAAAAAAATCTTATTTTATTCTATTCCACCAAAAAAACAATTTCATATCTTATATCATATTCACTATTCCTATTTATATTCCCTATTTCGTATTCCTTATTGTGTGAAAGAAACGTCCCGCTAATATATTATTATAAATAAATAAACAAATAGAGAGGAGGGGATAATAAATAGGAGTAAAATGTAAATTATAATACACCAGTAAATATAATTTATAACTATATATTTGGTTCGCGTTTTGCACGGTAAGTTAAATATATTATTTTTTATTTAGTTTAAATTATATTTTATATCTATATCTATATTATTAAGGCAGAACATATTTATGTAACCGCCACTCATCTAAATTACAAAAATAACCTTTAATTTAATGAACCTATTCAGATATATATCTATATTATTAAGGGAAAAATGTTTATTTGTAACCGTCACCTATAAATTTACACAAATACCCCTTAATAATCCAATTAATTTATGTTTAACATGACTATTTTGGTCTTTTAAATATCCTCTCAAAAGGTTATAAAAAAAACTATACGCACGGAGACTCGAACATACGATCTTCTACATTAAAAACATACATATTAGTCATCTTCGCACGTATGTGACATTACAAATTTTACAATATGATAATTATATATTTCCGTATCACTATCCATCCATCTTTTCTCATGCACCTTTTTTTGTTATATCTCGCTAACAAATGAAATTATATTTTCACTTTATCGGACATTAAGATAACAATGAATCTAAAGACTTAGATCATTTATAAAAGTTATAATTTCTACAACTTAGAGAATTTAGATTGAATTAATATGTCAAATATGCATTATCTATTATTTGAAGCAATAAATAATTAATATGTACAATATAATCAAGTTTGAAATTTAAATTAGAGTGGAAGAAGAAATCTCATTTATTATTTATCCAATTTTTTTAATTTAATTATTATATATGTTATTTTATATAACTTTACAATTTTACATAATAATGATAATTGTATATTATGTTCTCAAGTCGTCATATTTTATTGGTAATTATGACTTTTTAATGTTTCTACAATTATATAATTTTTTTTTTCTTCAAAAAATTCTCTTTTCTTTCCAAGAAGTTAAAGTTTTTTTGAATTTTGATCACTGTCATTATAAAAATACATTTCATCTATAAATTTAAATAAAATTAAAATTGATCAGAATTGACGTATATTTATATGTTTAATATACATAATCTATCGCGTGAAGTAATAAATACAACAAAATTAATCAAATTTGAAAAATGGGTTAAATACTACATTGTCCCCCTAAAGTTTACTTCGATTTTAAGATTCTCCTTTAAAGTTTACAGTCCCCCGACCCTAATGTTTAGAAATGATGAAAAATTACCCATGAAAGAGCATATAACAAGGGGGATTTTTCATCATTTCCAAACAATAGGGTATGAGGACTTTAAATTTTAAGGGGGAATTTTAAAACCGATGTAAATTTTAGTGGGCAATGTCGTATTTTACCCTTGAAACATTAAAATCAAATTGAAAGAAGATATTTGATTAATGTATATATTTTTTATAATGATAATTATGTATTATAAAGTATTTTAAAATAATGAGATTATTAAAATGTTAAAAAAAAAATTCTAGATTTTTTTTAGTATTATTAATATTAATGCATAGATGACTCCAACTGCCAAAAGCTATTAATATATTATTACTCCAAACTAATATCGTCTAAAATGTAGGTATTACATGTCGAGAAAAAAGTAACAAACATATTTTACTACAAAAATAAAATAACCCTCATGATGTGTTGAAATAATATTTTATGAATTACTAAAATATAAAAAAAAAAATTAATTTTCAGGGTTTATAATTTATTATGTTTACAAGATATTTTTAGGATTGGTCAAATTTATATTCTATGAGTATTTATTTACTTTAACTCTACATTCCAAATATATCTAAAATTAAAATATGAATAACTTTCAACCCTACTTTTTAAAATCTGAAAATATTAAAGTAAAATAAATTTGAAAATAAAAAAATAAGGAAAAAGTGGGATGTGTATAATACTCAAATAAAGGTCGGATGTCGACAAAAGTCGGTTGTCGGGAGTATACTACTCAAAGAAAGGTTGGATGTGAGGACTATAATACTCAAAGAAAGACATGTCGAATGTCAGGAGTAAAATACTCAAAGAAAGGTCGGATGTCGGGAGTATAATACTCAAAGAAAGACCGGATGTCAGGAGTAAAATACTCAAAGAAAGGTCGGTCGGATGTCGGGAGTAAAATACTCAAAGAAAGGTCGGTTGAATGTCGGAAGTAAAATACTCAATTTTGTCCAAATATCGACAATTTCCTTTTATCGTATTCTTAGAAATAAATATGATAAGTATTTATCGTGCTTGAGGTGTTGGTATGAGAATTAAACATTTGATAAATATATCTGAAATTAAAATATAATTAATATTTACCGTGGGAAATATAGTCCTTTTAGAACTTGCGCACATATGGTGTCGGGGTCGGTCATGATTCAGCTTGCCATTTTTGTTAATAGCACCGTGTTGAAACTTTGAAGTTCCCGAAAGCCTAGTCCCCCTATCTCCTTTGTCTTTGTTAAGACATCTCATCTTCTCCAATGTGTTCTTTTCCCATCCGATGTTTGCCCCACCAAAAGTCCGCAATGAGAGCATTTTCTCCGCACATAATGTTTTTGGTAAACGGAATACACTCATTACGTACGTGGGGATCGCCGTGATGATCGCCTTTATGAGCACTTTCTTTCCCGCTTGGTTAAAAGTTTTCGGCCTCCACCCTACTTCTTTGTCCTTGATTTTAGTTTTCAAAAATCCCATAGCCTTCTTATTTTGTGCAACTTGATAGATCATTATCATTTTATTCTTTTTAATAAGGGGTTTCTATTGTTTATCCTTTAAGTAGTAGAACATTCACTTTTCCATGAGGCTATATATACTTTCTTAGTTTCGTGTATATTTTTTATAGGGTTAATTACCTCAACCGTTACCTATGTTTGACCCATGTGATTAAAATGTTACTCATCTTTTTTTGTGTAGCTGAAACGTTACTTAAGTTTGAAGATGTGACTGAAAGGTTACTCCGTGAACTTTCCGTCCAATCTGATCGTCAAAGTGGCACGTGCACAGCACATGACCTAATTAAAACGATTTGAAGACATTTGAAAGGACAATAATGCCCTCCTGTCACATTTGCAACGTTTCCCCCTCGATTTATACACATTCCCACACTCAACTTCCCATCATCTCATTTCATCAACACCGAAAGAACCGAGAGAGAGTGCAGCGATTTCCTGGCGATTTTGTAGGCGATTTCCTGGCGATTTTTCTCTGCGACGCAAGTGTAGTCTTCGACCGAAGTGAGTCTCCAAGTAAGTTCGTTTTTTGGCTTTGATTGCACTCCGTTTCGTGTGTCTGTACGCATTCTTGCTGTTTTCGCACGTTCGTTTCTGTTGTTCCTCTTTTCCCGAAATGAATCGTCGATTCGGCATGATATTAGGGCTTGGATGTTTGTTTTCGGTACGAAACAAGGAGATTGCTGCATAATATGTTCTTATTTGGTGTTGTTTGGGCGATTTAGTCCCGATTGCTGTTGAAGTTCGGTTTGTAGGTTAGGGTTCGGTTTGTAGGTTGCAGATTTGTTAACAAAACTTTGATTTTTAGTGTGAAAGTTTTGTTTTTTCAGTTTGTATATGCTGTTTTTGATTTGATTCGGTTGGTTATTTGTTTACAAATGCTGTTAATGAAGTTTTTGCTGTGTGAATTTGTTGTTTTCTGGTTACGTTTGTTCCGCATTATGCTGTTAATGTGTTATCTATGTTCACAAATGACATATACATTTATCCGCAGGAATGACATCCATAGACAACCTTCATACGCTGTACATTATGTATAGTGGTAAGTGGATTGAGAAATCTGGAATTCACATATATGAAAGTCAGGAGAAGCCCTTCGTCATAGGTTGGGAGAACATGAATTACGAGTTCATATCCGGATTAGCCCAGATATATTGCAATCTATCGGACGATGGTGGACTTCTATACCTCCCACCGAATAGAAACCCGAGTTCAGATTTGCGGGTAATCAGTAAGGAGAAGGATATTCCAGTACTGTTGGAGTCGCAAGGAAGTTGCCCTAAAATAGAACTTTTTGTGGTGCCTCCCCTAACCCAAGAGGAGTGTTTGAAGGATCCCTTCATGATGAGGATTCGCAACAAAATGGTTGAGAAGGCGAAAGCAGGAAGACGGAAGGAACCGAACATCGACATTGTTAAGAAGCGTGACAATGGTAAAGAAAAGGTACCGGTTCGTGACAAAGGTAAGAAACCGGTTGTTGAGGAAGATGACAGTGACGACTCTATTTTTGAGGATGATGTGACCCTAGCCAATCTTTTAGACGAGTTAAAGAACTTCAAGTTTGAGGGCGAGACGAGCGAAGACTCGGTTGAGGCTGGTCCATCGTGCAAAGAGGGTGTGAAAACCAGGAATGAAGACGGACATCCAAAGCAGAAGAGCCCGATAGAGAAGGATGGCCATGGGAAGTCCCTGGTTTTGGGCCGGATTTGAGTGATTGCAGAAGCGATACGTTGAAGATGGAGGGTTCTGTACAGACTACGAAACAAGAAACGACAAACAATTACATCAGATTTGACGAGCGAAGGTTCGATAATAAGGATCTATGTTTCGAATTACTGCAGCAAAACGAATTAGGGTTGCAAATTAGGGTTACCCACTGTCAAATTACCTCAAAATTTGGGCAACCATGGAATCAGCGCGAGAAATTTTGCCACGTACCAGCTGATTTCACGGAGCACACAAGCCCACAGTAGCACATTCGTAGACGCGAAGCTCCGTGGTGGCCATTCGCAGACGCAGAAGAGATGGACCGAGGTCTAACCTTTCTACGGTTCTCAGAACCCATAGGACAGCATTCATCAGAGTTCATGGCTGGAGATCTTCGGTTCTTCAGTTCTTCGATGCTGGAGGTTCTTCGCGCGCAAACTTCGACTCCTCTGGTTCTGGACAGCACGATTAATCAACTGTTAAGTAGACAGTATGTTGGGGGTACTTTGGGCACTTCAACTTACAGGTTAATCACGTGACAAGCACATGGTGGTACTTAACGGGAAGAAATAACAGCAGTTAGGTCATAGTAACGGTTCAGTCACATGTGTCAACTTAAGTAACGGTTGAACTCAAGTTTGAACGGTTCAGTCACATTGTCAAACATAGGTAACGGTTGAGGTAATTAACCCTTTTTTATACCCACGAAACAGAAATTTAACTTCTTAGCAGAAAAGACATTCGCGGGTACAATTTAATTTATTTATACACGCGAATGTATATTTTTGTAATTATTTTATGTAATGAGATATTTTGGTATTTATTTTTGAAAAAAAAATCAACAAATGGTTCATGCGATGAACATATTGAAGTTAACTTCATCAACATACGGATAATGCACGTACACAATTTTGTTACTTTGGAAAATATAGTTGAAGTTAATTTTACTAGTTTTCTATTTTGATTTAGTTAAGAATAGAGAAACTTGATAAGAGTATTCGATTACATTTGAATAAAAAATAAAATTGCTCCATATCTGTATTATGCCTAGCTCTCCATACGCAACAATTGTCCATTTCTTGATATAACAATCAAATAAAAAGTGATCCAAAATGAAAATACCTCTATGACCACACCATAAATTAGAAATTTGATCAACTTAATCTTTAAATTATATTAATTTTATTCTAAAAATAATAAAAAAATAGATACATTTATTGAAAATTTTGGAAAAAGAAAATTCACAAAACATTAAAAAACTAAAATATTCTTGTCATATTTAAAAAGATAAGCCTCAAAGCAAAGGTTGGTGTTATTTTTTAAAAATATATCTTTCATTTTTTGCAATTATTTTATTTTTCTTGCATTAATTAAGAATGAAATATATTTTTCGAGCCCACTCCTGTCTAAGCTACCAAAACAACATTCTCAAAGGTAGATCCGAAAACTCAACCAAATGCACAGCTAAGGTGTCTTCACTCACCAACAAGACCAAGACGTCATGGACTAAGGTCTAACCCATGGTGAGCTCGTGGGTCGTAGCTAAGGTCTAAGCTAGCCACCGAGACCTCTTGGTCTGGGTTAACGCCTCATCCGTGTTTGATTATGGTCTAATTAGAACCATTGTATGCCTGTGCCTATGTATGTACTATTCATATAATGTAGAAAAGCATTCATATACCAAAAATATTCATTTGAATGGCAGATTGTTCCCCCTAGAGAATAGAATACCCTTTTTTCATTTCACAGAGTACACAGGTAGTAAGAGCAGATCAGATGAGAACTGTAAACATAGGTTATAGTACTTAAAATACCCCAAAAATGGCATGGATCATCTACAGTTCATCATTGCTAGATCCTTATCTATCTACTAAAAAACACTAACAGAAAGCATGAAATTTGAATGCACTACTACTGTAGGATTTCTTAATATCAATTAATTTCCCAACTTATATCACCTAAAGCAAAAGAAACAAGGGAGGAGTATCTAAAAGAAAAGCATTACTAGAAATTAGCAAAATAACAACCCACTACATCTCCTAACTCAACTTCTAGTCAACTAATTGTAAAAAAGAATCAACTGTCTGCAATCAACCCCAAATTTCAAAAGGCAGGCCCAGCACAAACAGCATAGTAGTAGTATAACATTGTCGAATGTAAAAACTCAAGCACTAAGCAGTGTACAAAAACACGTAAGATAGATTGGATATTCCAACCTGATTTTACGGAGATAAACCGATCAAACTACGCCTTCAGCTTCTTGGGGCGTTTGACAGCGGGACTCCTTATCGTTCTCTTGACCTTCTTCACAGTTCGAGTTCTCTGTTTTGCCTTCTTTGATGAGGAGGATGAACTTATCTCCCTTATGGGACCAGGGGACAGACCTTTCTTAAGGGCACTTCCTCGAGGAACAACAGATGGAGGAATTCTTACATGCTCTGGAGGCAGAGGTGTATGTGGCTTCCACACTAGATTACTGTTCATGGAGAATGTCACCTTCTTGGAACTTTTCTCCTCACTCTTTGCAGAGGCCGAAAAGTCCTCACAATCTCCTCCTTCACTTCCATTCTTACACTTTTTTGTTCTCTTTTTCTTGCTTAGTTTGATACCACTAACTGCACCTTCAGAATCACAGGCACTCAAAATGCTTTCACTCAACCCCTCCTCCGCGGCAACCAGTTCAAACTGTTTTTGGAGGTTCAGTATCATGGTATCATCCATATTCAAAGAATTTCCATTGCTTGGCTCCTCTTTAGGAACCTCGGGTTGTTGCGGAACAGGATCATCATTTACTGACCCATTTTCAGGAATTCCATCTTTCTTTTTCTTTTTCTTCTTCTTTTTATCATCTTCACCATCCTCACTAGCCTTCTTGGATTTCTTGCGCTTCTTTGCCAATTTAGCAGCAGGATTATTCGCTCCATTCTCTAATTGACCATTAATGGGAACAAGTATTGGCACATCCTCATCTTCTCCATCAACAGAGAGAGCAGGAAGCGAGATTTCAATCCCAGAAGAAGCCAAGTCCTTCTCCAACATCAAGAACTGCTCGTGCAGACTAAATAAGAGTTTTCTGTTCCCCTGCAAGCAATCAGGTGAAGAACCCAATTCATAAAACCTAGCAGATACTCCAATCTGCAAGGCTATGGTCCCATAAACTACCACATCGTCACCTGAATCAATATCGCTTCCAGATTTCTTCTCATCCAATAAAATTTTTCCATTTGCAAGAAGCACATCAAACACATTGGACCTAATCTTTCCCAGCAGAACCTTATCAGGGGATCTCCCTAACACGTCTACAAATGGCTTAAGCATCAGCTCAACAATCTCCAATTTAAGTGGAAGAAAGTACCTCATCTCTTCAAGAAACAGAGATACGATATGGTAACTAACTCCATGTCCCTGAAGGTTATCGTTTGCAGCAAAAGTTCCCTCCTCTAGAATCCCCATAACCTTCCCCACCATCCCCACATCCCACAAAAACTTCTTAAGAAGCCCAAAAATGGAATGCACAAATCTGCGAATCAAAAGATAGAATTTGTCCAGTCTATGCGAGTCAATGCCGTTCCACTCCCTCCGCATGGTGTTTAGGAAGACGGAGAAGTACTGCAAAGACAGGGGCAAATCTAAGGTCAGGAGCATGGAGGAGAGGCGATTGATGAGCTGAGACTGGAATTGGGCTTTGTCGGCGTGCCATACGCAGTAGAAAAGTCCCTTCCATAGCTTCTTGAGGTCGGCGTCAGATATTTCTGTCTGGGAAGGGAGCCATGTTTTTATGAGGAGTCGCACAGATCTCTCGCGGAGGGTCTGATCGCAGGATGCGAGCTGCTTAATCAGCGATGGACCGACAAGGTTTCCGTCCATCTTCTCCGAAGAGAGTTGCTGGTGGTGGAGATTGAGAAGGCTGCAAATAACCTAACCTAGGGTATGAGAAGAGTGATTTGATATTTGCACTGAAAAAGAACCGCGTACAGCTTGAAAGAACCCTAGGCTAGGGAAGAGGCCGAATACATAAACTAGAAGTTGGGCTGGGTCATGAATGAATCTTTGAGAGACTAAAGGAGATTGGATTGGCCTTTTCATCGAAATTATGTATCATTTCTTTATTTTATTTTTAAAATATAGTTAAAATCTTTACCCTCTAATATTTATAATAATTTTGAATTTTATTTATAAAATAACTATTTATTTTCATAATCTACTTTTGATAAAAGAAAAATAGCCAAATTAATTGTGTTTTATATATTTACCCTTTGATCTCTTTTCTTATTCCTCTCATCCGGTTATACCTAGGGTTGAAAAACAAAAAACATGGTTGAGACGAACAATCACATGTGAACCATGACTTTTTTTACCCGATTTTGTTGAATCGGATAAGAAGTGGTATTGTATTTGAATGAAATATGGAGTGGGTCGGTCGAATTATACAAAACTATATATATATATTATTAATTTATTTAATCTATTCTATTTGTGTAATCATTTTAAGTGAAACACTTTATTCATAAGTGTTATTCCTATTTTAAGACATTTTAGTTTTCAATCTTTCTGTGAATCTTTATATGTATTATCGAATTATGTGTTAAAATTTATAAATTTGGAATATTTTATATTAATTTTTATTTTTTAAAAAAGTACAGTCGAAGCGATTCAAAATTTATATGGTAAATCACTTAAAAAATGAGGTGGTTCGAACGGATGAGTCGAATTGTACCTTACCACATTTTAGGTAATGTACAGTTTTTAAATCGATTCAATCCCGAACTTATTCGTGTTAACCCCTAATTGTAACACCCCCACCTCCTATGCCCTCCTTTTCTTCTCTTTTCCCCCTCTCTTTCCTCATTTCCGCCTCTCATCCCCACTTTGTGTTTACACCTAATCCATCTAATGATAAACTGATATGGTAATAATTATTTGAATTGATAAATAATATTGAGTTAATTGTCAATTTGCCCCCTATTGTTTGGACCGAATTTAAGAATTCCCCTTAAAGTTTAAAATTTTAAATTTTAGTCTTAATGTTTGGACGTCATCAAAAATCGCCCCATTCCGTCTTCAGGCTGTCTGATTCAAACGGAAATCCCGTCACGTGCCTTGCACATGTATTTTCTTAAGAAAAAAAGACAAAAATGCCCTTGCAAATGAAACATTTTAGGGTAAATATACTCAATGGTTACATATTTTTTCTCATATGACTATAAGTTTGAGCATATGATTATTTGGTCATTTTTACCGTTCATTGTTAAATTTATCTGTTAAGTGACTGTTTTAACATATAAAATGACAATATTACCTCTATTTAATTAGCTTACTAACCACAATAATATTTCATTACCTCTCTAGCATATCTCTCCTATGTGCTTGTTGCTCGTTTGTAGAAGATTGTGCTTGCTACGAGCTCAGACACCAATCCAACGACAACAAGAGCAACAACAACAGGATCCTAAACTTTTCAAACAGGCAGAATTGTTGTAGGATAGAGTTGCGCAACTTGTATGTCCTACAAATCCTCTTCTTTCATCTCAAGCCTAGCTTATGGGCTCCGTAGGCTCTCCATCGACATCCGCTGGCGATCCCTGATCGGAAGTAGCAGAGATGTTCGCGGCTTCGCACTTGTGGATGAATTCATGTTTAAGTTTGAACCTAGATCGTGATTGTTGTTTAATAACTGATCCTTTCAACAAAATTTATACATAAATTAGTAGAGATCGAGATCTCGGTGGAGATTTGTATATGAAAAAACGTAGAACCAGTAAAGGAAGACGACAAAGAAGGCTATGGTGGAGGTCCATGCTCTGCTAGAGCCACTGTCGTGTTAGACTTTATGTCACGCAAATCATTTTTTATTTTTTTTCAAAAAGTAACCACGGTGCATTTTTTTTTGGAAAAAGTAAGTATAGAAAAAAATATATTTAGAAATATGTATACTAACGCTAATGTGAGTAGCACATATTATTGTTTTTTACAAAATTCGCTACCGAGGGTAGCGTTTTGGAAAAACGCTACCTTTGAGTGGCGTTATTTTTTACTTTTTTCTCCTTTTTTTACGACTTGATATTTAATTAAAAATTAAATTATGTATCTATTAATTTTTTTTATAGTAAGCAGATATTTTAATTGCGATTCAAATGATACAAAAAATATTAAATTTAGACTTACAGATTCATGCTCAGACGTAAGTTGAGTTACAAAAATTTGTCTGGAATGATTAAATGGGTTAGGTGATAAATTTAATTATATAGCTACTAAAAAAAATAAAAAAAATTTACAGTGCATGAATAATTTAATTACGACATAAATGACACTAACTAGACATCTATTTTCTTACTTTCGAACTGACCGTATAGTTTTTTTCGGACATTGATATTATACGGTTAGTCCGAAAGTCAAAAATCAATATCTAGTTAGTATCATTTATGTCATAATAAAATTATCTATGCACTGTAATTTTGTTTTTGATTTTTTTAAACAGATATATAAATAAATTTAGGGAAAAGTCTGAAAAACGTCCATCATGTGTTGACGAAAATGGTTTTTCAACCCTCACGATTTTTTTAGGTACAACATGTTTGAAGACGATTGTTTTTGGTACATCCGTTTAACTGGCGTTTAATTTAGACGTTTAAATATCACGTGCAAGGTCACGTGCAAGGTCACGTGCAAGGTCACGTGACCAAACTGAAAAATCTATTATTTGTAATTCCTTTGCTGCTCTTACCGCTTCGTCTGCTTACCTCTTCCTCTGTACGTCTTCCTCAATTCAAAGCATAAGCGGTGTCAGTGGAACTGTAACCCAGTGTCCTCCCTTTTCCGGTCGCTCGATTAAGGAGATTAAACTTACTAGAAGCTCCTCCTCAGTTGCAGCATATTTAGATTTCTTTGTGCTTGGACTCCATTAATGGCTCATGATCATTAATGTCCTAGTTGCAGTCGTGTAAACTCAAGCAAGATAGTTGCTGCTGCAGAGATATATTGAGCAAAATAAGATAAGGATTTTTAATTTTACCCTATATATGTTTTAATTTGAAAGCATCTCTTCCAATTCGGGTTCCTCGTTGGTGGTGGTATCGTAATCAATAGTGGGATTAGTCACTTGATCTTGGATTCCATCTTGATCTTCTTCATCTGCATCGATTAAATCAAATTTGGTCTCATCATCTACATCATCCATTTTCTATGGACTGAATCTTTCTTTGCCTTTGCTTCAGAATCCTCACAAATGCATGAAGATGGGTTTTCATGGAACTCGCCGCGACTGAGTTTTGACTCCATTGGCTCCCCCATAAAGCCTTTTTGATACCTTCGAGCTCTCAATGCAAATTCTTCCCAAGTCATGTTTGCTTTGTTCATGAACAATCTTTGCAGTTTTCTTGCACTCGGTCTGATCGTGGGTTTGTGCCCAAAGTATCTCTTGTAAAATAAGGAAAGTGAAAAAAAAATACGATTAAACGAGATAGTCATCAGTTTACAGAAATATTGGCCATAAAAATTTGCTCAACTATATTACCTTATTCCAGCTAAAATTTTAGCCATGTTTCCATTGTTATTGGTGACAAAGACATCGCTTTCAACACAAACCGTAAAGTCAAGAGCAGCCATTCGCTATGAAAATGTAGAGAAATGTTGCAATTCCTCTTTGGTGGCTATGGTTTCTTTAGTGTGGAAATTTGGAAAGAGTGCTTTTAGAAGTGCCAATGATTCTTCTCCTCCACCATAATCGCATCCATAGAAAGCAAGCATATCGGGTTCGAACCAGAAGCGATCTCAGATCCACCGAGCTTTTGTTTCCTTGTCTTATGCTGCGACCCCTGTCAACACTCGATCCACTTGGTTGTGGTTTATTAGCTGCAACTGATTCTTAGCAACCACCACACAAGCATTGAGAATCTCTGGTTCCCTTCATCAACAACACCTTATCGAACCACTCTGCAAACTCAGCTTCATCAGCGTTCGAAGCATTGAGATACCAAGCTTGCGAAGGGTATTATTGTATTTTATTAATTGCTATTTAAATAAATAAGGAAAATTAAAGATCACGTGATAAACACGTGACTACTTAACGAGACAATTAAACGACAGGTGAACGGAAGGTCCAATTACCATCAATTTGTAACATGTTGTACCAAAAACCATTGTAAAAAAACAAGTTGTACCAAAAACCATTTTCGTCAAACATGATGTACGTTTTTCAGATTTTTCCCTTAAATTTATCACCTAATGCATTTAATCATTCTTGTCAAATTATAACACAAACGATGTTAGGTTAAAAAATTAAATATATATCTAATAAAAAACTAAAAAAATTCAAGTATGTAGATATTTGAATTTCACCATAAATTTCTTTAACCGTGTTGAGTTTGTACTTACATGGTTTGAGTTATATTTTTAAGTCACAATTTCATATCTCAAATTACGGCAGAGCGTACAGTCAATCCGTAAGTTCAAATTTAAATTTTTTTATATCAGTTGAATCGAAATTAAAATATCTATTTTTTTAATAGATATATAATTTAATTTTTAATTAAACATCGACTTGTAGAAAAAACACAATGTAGCAGACGCTACCTGGGGTAGCACATTTTGTAAAAGCAATATAACGCGCTACCCACGGTAGCGCATATGCCCAAATTTATAAACATTTTTTTATATATTTACCTTTTCAAAAAAAATTCCTGACATACTCACTTTTCAAAAAACTTCCAAAATTTCATGTAGTGAGGATAAAAATTATGGAGAGTCGTCGTAGAAATGAAATTGTAAGAAGATATGGTGAAACTTCATAACTGGACCTAAAACACTTGATAAATGAACCGCAGCTCCAACATAAAATGCAAAAAAAAAAAAATATTATTTTGCTTCAAATCGGATCATAGATGTCTAAAAAATGGCATCATTTGAGAAGAATAAGGACTGACGAACCCAAGAACAAGAAAGAGGGCTTTGAACCTGTGAAAGGAAAATAAGGCAAGAAATTGATAGGGAGAAAGCAGACGAGTTTCAGAACTCTGAGATGAAAAGAAATAGAGCTCTCGAAATTTAGTAGGGGAAGAGAGGAAGAAGATGATGAATGACATAATAGTCATTTGATTAATAAAAAATATGTTAAAAAAATTGACTAACGAAAAAGAGTAACGTCTAAAGGATGGAGTGACCAAATAGTCACCTGCTGAAAGATACGTAACCATTTAATCACATGAAAAAAGATATAAAACCAAATAATCACATTGGACAAATATGCGTGACCATTCAGTATATTAACCCAATATTTTGTCTCAAAATTATAGATATCTCCTTTTAATGATACATAAAGAGCTATGCGAGAAAGATAAACATGATGAGGAGGAAGGGAAAACAAGATTAGGATATCTGGCTTTCACCCAGGAGACCCGGGTTCGATTCCCGGCAACGGAAACTTTTATGGCAAAAAAAAAGATGAGGGATATTCAATTATATAAATAAAATTATTCAAAAAGCTATTAAGAAGATTTCTTAATAATGTTATTAACTTTTTGTGTCACGCCTTCAATTTTATATTCTACGTACATATAATTCTAATTGTGTACATTCTATTAATATGTGATTATTATTCTCATAAAATTGATATGTAATATACATAATTATTCATAACTTAATTTTAATTAATTTATAAAAATATCAAATAAATGAACCTACTTGCTTTTCATAAAATATAAAATTATATATTTTACTTTTTAGTATACTATAAAATTTTACCAAATAAAATAAATTAAATTAAGAAAAAATATACATGCATATGATAAAGAATAAGATATGATAAAACTTTTGTAACTTCTTTGGAGATTGAACGAGAGACTTTAGAAGGTTTAGACTATGTTAATGTTATGCCACTTATGAATGAGAATTGCATGTTTGACATGTACCATTTTTTTTTAATATTATCTTAATGTCCACAAAATAGTTTTAGTTTAATTTTTATGATTTATGACTTTTAAAAATGTTTAAAACATTAGTATTTTTTATTTTATTTAACTATAGTAAAAATCTCTTATGCTTCAATTATACATATGATATTTTATCTATTTTTTTAATTAAATATATATTGAGTCTATAAATATATAACATCTATTTTCGTTGTTAAAATATATTTTGATATTAAGTATTATATAAATTTTAATGACAAAAATATATTTTCGTTATAAATTTTTATATTTCCATAAAATATATTAATGACAAAATTATAAATATACACGTGAAATAAATTAAAGATAAATAATTAAGGTTTTGTAACTTATTTTGAGAACGAATGAGAGACATTTGAGAATTTTGAAGCGGTTTACATATAGCATATCATCTATGAATGAAAAATGTATAATTGATATGAACCAATTAAAATAAATTAATTTAACGTGAGAAAATACCATAAAAAATCGTTTGAAGTGATCTAACAAAATCAATAGATAGATCGAAAGATATATATTTTTTTGTTCATATTACTGGTATAGTATTTAAACAAATCTTTCAAATATGCATAAATAAGTGCAAGATCTAGACCAATCTAGATAATTTGATTAAGTAGGATAAAAATAAATGCACACTTGGTAGTTAATCTCTTAATTAGATCTTCTTATTATATATATACATATGGAAAGAAATTATATCATTTTCTAAAAAATAATAATTCATACCATTGTGGGACCATCACCACACCCTATAAATACACCCTATCATTCATGATATTTCAACATCAAACATCACATGGATACCTCGTACAATATTCTCCTTCTCATCCTATCTCTGTCTTTAATCGGTCTTTCTTATGGAGACGACTCTCCTACAACATGGTTAACTTTTCACTCTAACCCTAAGGGTGATAAAGTCCCTCCTTCGGGTCCGAATCCTAGGACATCAGACCCTCCTCCGCCTCCTCCTCCTCTAACCTTCCACTCTAAACCTAAGGGTCCTAAAGTCCCTCCGTCGGGTCCGAGTCCTAGGACATCAGACCCTCCACCGCCTCCTCCTCCTCCTCTAACTTTTCACTCTAAGCCTAAAGGTGCTAAAACACCTCCTTTGGGTCCGAGTCCTAGGACATCAGACCCTCCACCGCCTCCTCCTCCTCTAACCTTTCACTCTAAGCCTAAAGGTGCTAAAACGCCTCCTTCGGGTCCGAGTCCTAGGGAATCAAAGCCTCTGCCGCCTCCTCCTTCTCTAACCTTTCACTCTAAGCCTAAAGGTGCTAAAACACCTCCTTCGGGTCCGAATCCTAGGACATCAGACCCTCCACCGCCTCCTCCTCCTCTAACCTTTCAATCTAAGCCTAAAGGTGTTCACCACCCTCCTTCGGGTCCGAGTCCTAGGACAGACCCTCAACCGCCTCCTTCTCTAACCTCCAATCCTACAAGACTAGCCTCTTATAGGAAAGTTCCTTCGGGTCCAAGTCCGATTACTTCACCTCCTTACCAAAGAATTTATACTTCTTATAGAATAGTTCCAACCGGTTCGAATCCAGAGAAGTCAGACTCACCACGGACCTCTCCGGGCTACACCATCTAAGAGCCATCATTGTTCCGAAGCACTTTCAGTGAAATAAATGTTGTATTCTATATTTCGAATATATAATAATTATATGCACATTTATTTAGTGTATTCAATAAATTGCGTTCTCTATATATGAGGGCAACATATGTCTCAAAGTTAGCCGTTGTCAGCTTTGCCTTATTTTTATTAATTAATATTAAATATCGCATGAATAATAAAAATATTTGAATCCGATTCGATTTTATATACTAATTAATCTAAGATAATATTTCATGTGTACAACATTTAACCATACTTATTAATCATAAAACAAAATATTATTTATTTTACTATCACTATTATTTATTTATATAAAAGTTTATGCATAAGAGGGTATTTAATTAACACAAGGACGATGCACTAAATTTTTGGAAAGACAATAAATATTGATACGTATATTTATCCTTATTAATTACTTTGTTTCCCGATATAAAATATATTGGGATCGATATAATTCTTCGTAAACATATATAAAACATATATCCACAGTATACTTCTTCGTTACGTTGTCTACATAAAATATATGAAATGCAGACTATATGCTATAAGCAAACTCTACAAGGCCATGCATGCATGCATGAAACTTAAACCCTAGCTCGGGAAGGTTATTTCATCACATCTTCTCTCTGGAGTTACTCTTTTTTATCTAGAGAAGTAAGTCCGTGGCGAGAAGAGCCGTCGTGGGGAGAACATCCCCATGTACCTCGGAGAAGTGAGCCCATCAATGGACCTATAATCCGACATATTGAACCCTTCCCTGTCCTCATGTCGGTTTCCATTACTATAGTTATTGGTGGCAGTGGTCCCATTAAACGTACCGAACCTTGTAAGTTTCCCAAACCATGACTTCTTCTGTTGAGTTCCTTGATTCCCTGAGTTCATCTTCTCGCTTAGGTACCCCTTCACTGCATGAATACCTTGCTCCACAACTTCCATGGGAGGGGACACAAGTGGGTTCCCCTCCACACGGAGTTTTTGCAGCCTCTTGAGGCAGCCCATTGAGTCGGGCAAGGTTGAGATCTTGTTGTAGCTTACATCGAGCTCAATGAGGGAGATAAGGAGTCCGACCGAGTAGGGTAGGGTTTTTAGGTATTGGAAGTTCTGGCTCACGTTCAGGATCTCGAGGCTGACCAAGTTCTCCAGTTCTTCAGGTAAGGAGTGGAGGCAGTTGAGCCGGGCATCGAGCACACGGAGGGATGTCATGTTGGATAGGGACCGAGGCAGGAACAAAAGCTTGTTAGAGTTTACAGACAGCTTTTTCAGGTTTACTAGGTCGAAACCAATTGTGTCGGGTAGTTTTCTCAGCTTGTTGAAGTTTGCATTCAGTTCTTCTAGCGATCTGAAAATTAATCAAACCATAACAAATTCATTGTCCCACAAAATTCACCTTTGTTTCTGAATAATAAGTAGAACCTGAACCTGCAGTTCTCAATGGTGTTGGGGAAGGATTCAAGGTGGTTTCCAGCAACATTAAGAACCTTAAGTTTGGAGAGGCATCCAATTGAGTGTGGGAGTGATCTTAGCTGATTCGAGTGAACGTCTAATACCACCATGTTTAGCAATCTTGCTGTTAATGACTCCGGTATATTCTGTCAAAAAAATCAACATTAAAAACTATATATATATATGTACGTATGTATCTGCAGGTTATATAAGTACCTGGAGATTGTTGTTGGAGAGGTCTAGCTTGCAAATGATCCCTAAATTCAGGGCAGGGCTGGGGAGAGTGTCGAGAGAGAGTCCGCTTAGATTCACAATTTCGAACCTTTCCGCTTCCACCAGATGAGCAGGAGACTCACTAACCCTAGCCTTCGGTGGTGATGAAGAAGAAGATGCAGATGAGGAACTGGAAGACGGCAACGAAAATGATCGTTTCAGAGGAGCATCTCCACCCCCATCACTACTATTGTTATTGATCTTCCATAGAAGATGGTTGTGATCAACCCTAGCAGTCGCCGGAGATTGGTATTGTTGTTCGTACATCATCTTCCTCCCTTAATGCCTTCCTACCCTAAAACCAGTTTTTGGCATATTTCAGACAACGACGACGACAGGAGAGTAGCGGTGGTGGTGTTTTTGAAAGAGGCGGAGGAGGAAGAAGGGTAAAGCTAATATCTAATATATAGGAGGAGGAGGAAAGGTACCGGCCGTGAGTTGAGGTACGGTGATTCCGTACAAGGCGGGCTGTGGGGACACGTCAGCATCACGCAATGGTCAAAGTCAAACTTCTCTCACTTTGTCTTTCTTTTCTTCCTTGAGGACGGGGGTTGCCCGTATCTACGGTGGGAGTAAATACCAAGTATTTACTATTTTACCAAAAGACTATACTTATTATAGCACACACAACAACTACAAGTAACGAACGACACCATTCTATTGTTGGAATCCACAATTAATGCGGAACCAGAGCCTGGAACAAACAATTTGGTTAAAGGGATGCAAACCTGAGCAGACTCTTCTCAGGTTTAAACCTGGCAACAAGGATGCCGACTCCAATCTGCCCAATCTCAAAATCACCACACAAACTTGAAGGTCATTAACAGTTATATAAATTTATATGAGTAAAATCTGGAAAACAATGATACTCCACACAAGGTATGCTGGTAACTTTTACTTGAATGTCATTGCACAGAAAAAATGATGATTCATTGAAATTATACATTAAAATAACAGAGCTGTTCCCTTAAAAATATCATCAAGGCACGCACAAAATTCACCAAAAATCAAAATTGGAGGTCCTACACTGAAGACACACTTCCATGATGATATTATTCTTCGTCAGAGTAATTGAACTTGAATGAGTGGGAATCTAGATCAATCTGTCCTCCCCTGTAGCTCCCACGCTTCTTCTTAGTCTTCTCATGCCTGAAGTCCCTGTATAAGTTATTTGTAGAGAGATATTTCAGATGACATTGGGTTTATCCTATGATCTGTCTGCAATTTTTGAGCCGTGCCCGGATTCAACAACTTAAGTGTGTGAAGACAAACCAAATAACATACCTTCCTCTAACTTGCCCAAGGACTTCTTGAGCCTTGGCGCCATAACCTGTGTCAGCACCGTCCTGCAGGAACGAAACATTAGTTACAAGTCCAGCTATAATTCCTTCGGATTTTACTCGCAGAAGGATGGAGAACAGTCAAATATACAAATAACTGGAGATGAGCTAAAAGATCACCTTGGCCCAGTAAGAGTTATCCTTGAGTTTATCATGGGCAAATTCAACTTCCTCCACTTTTATCCGTTGAAATGCCTTTGCTGTTGTTGACTGATAAGGGAAGAGTATTTCAAAACTCATCATTAGTCTTTTGATGACAAAAACTAGGATGAACAAGCATAAATGCTATGTTTTACAAAACTACAATAACCAAAGAACATCATAAAAAGATTATGATAGCTATCGACTGCATAACCAATAAAAACTATTAGCTAGCTATCAGTTATCTGTAGAGGCAAAAAGGCTCTCGACTAACATGAGACACTGATTCCCCAGTCACAGTTATCAAATGGCCTCTTTGGGAAAATTATCTCCAGCTGATGGTTAAACAATGTTGCACCACAGGAACTAGAGTTTGATAGTATTCTTCACAAAGTTAAATTAGAAGCTAATACAGTAACTTTTACTGAAAGATCTAGAGTGTCTATTTAGTATTTACCTGAGGCTCATCAGATCCATTTCGCTGCTTCTTAGAACTCTTGCTTTCACTAAATTTCCCCCCACTTTTCTCAAGGGTCCCATTTTCATTGCTGCTGAGTGGTTTGGAAGGTGTTTTTTCGCCTTCACCTAAATCCACTTGATCCTTCTGCGCCACACATTCATCTGCTTGATTTTCATTGCTTTTGGATGCTTTTGATGACTTGTCATCCTTTGATCCATCATCTTTCTTCCTGCGTTTGGATTCATCAAGAGATTTCATCTCAGTGTGAACATCCTTTTCCGGAGATTCCTCTCTCTTTCTTTTTTTTTGGACACCATTCTCTTTGACAGCCTCAGTGGCCTTAGTCTCGTCCTCGTTGACAGATGCATCGACTGAGGACTTAGATTTCTTTTTCTTTTTATCTTTAGTCTTTGTCTCTAATTGAGGCAGTGGTTCTGATGGTTGATCTTTTTTGTCTTCCTTAGTGTCATCCTCTCTTATAGATGCATCGGCTGAGGACTTGGATTTTTTCTTTTTCTTTGTATTCTTGGACTCCTCTGCTTGAGGGAGTGCCTCTGATGGTTGATTCTCTTTATCCGTTGTGAGAGATTTACTTTCTTTTTTGTTGTCTTTCTTCCGCTTCTTATTGTCTACAGCGTCTTTCAACTCAATGTTGCTTGAAGGCTCTTTCACTTCATCGAACTTAACTTCATTTCCTTTAGTGACAAGAGGATTCCTGCATGCGGAAACTTAGCACTATGAGAACGGGAAACTGTAGAACTTTAAAAACTCAAATGAGAATAGTGAAACTTTAGAAGAGGAGAGATACTTTAGAAAAACGTTAGAATTTGAGGCTCTTAATTAATAGTACAGGATTAACTGCAAGAAACATATGCATGTTCGATGCCTTCATTTTTTGGGCAAGAAATGCTGTGCATTTTGTTGTTAGAAAAGACAACTACATCAAGCTCCACATATATAGTACCTGAATATCATCTAATTGTAATAGCAATTAGCATAAAGTAAAGTAAAATTCTAGATATATAATATCACCGTGCATAGCACAAGCCTATTCTAGTAAGTAGTAACTTCTAATCGTTTCAAAAGTTAATCCCAAATACATTTATTTAACATGAAAATCAACGATATTTGTAAACCAAACTATTCAGGAATACAAAAGATAGACAATAAGACCGAATGTCCTGAGCTTTACTTGAAGATTTAGTCAACAAGAACATTATGTATTCTTGCCAGTCAAGATGCTACAACATGTGCCAATTTAAGATTAGGTTATTGCAGTGACATGGAAATGGAACATTTGTCATATGTCATTTTCAAAATTTGGAAGGCCAAGCAGACTCCTAGTCTCCTATGCAAGATGGTACTTCAAGTCAGGCAGGAGCTTTGTGTAACGTATAATCCATATTGAGATACTAAGCCAGAATCATCAATATTGAGATACATGACCAAGAAGAAAATAACAAAAGAAAAATATCATACACTTTCTCAAGGTATCTGAAGCACATCTCTTCTAAATCCAGGGTTAATCCGTTGAATCCATCTTCCTGCATTGAAAAAGTCAAACATCTAAACCAGTAATCTCCACAATTGTTGAGGTACCCATATGAATAAGGAACTGCATAGATGGCAGGAAGTTTTCAATTTTATACTGCAACACTGAAAGGATCATAAGAAGAAGTGGGCTCTGTCAGCCATAGATGGATGCATAAAACATTAGTAGGTACACTGGGTTAAAGTTTATAGAACTCCTATACCCTTATCAGTTATCACGCCAAAACCAAACTAAACATTTCTGAAGAAATATTTCACGAAGATTACGAGAAAGTTTATCAAAATTTGGTCTTGCAAACAGTTAGATAAAGCATTTGAGCTAAAATGCCAACAATTTCAGCGGCAAATAAATCTATACAAGGGAACTAAACAATTCAAAATCAGCTCAATCAGAATTATTCATTCAGGCTACGAACATTTGAGATTTGACCCTAAAAGCTAGTCACGCACACACAAAAATGAAATGAAATAAGGCGAAACCTCGAGCGGAACTTCTGAGCGGAACTTCTTGAGGGTTTTGGAGAGACCACTCTTCTGAAGGTATTGAGCAATGGAGTGGCGCAAAAGGGATATGTTTTCCTCTGTTAGGGTCGTGGATTTAGCAGTAGTGGTCATGTTAGAGTTAGGAGAAGAGCCGAGTAGGACTTGGCGAGGCTTGAACGCGATGAGGCTGGGGTTTATCTGTATTGCGCTTGCTGCCACGGGAATTAGGGTTTTAGGCATACGGGCAAGCGAAGCGAAGACGACGACACATTACGTACGGAGAGAGATTGGGATGGAAACTACTTAACAATTAATTCTTGACCATTAGATTAGTTTAATTTAGTCGTTCACAAAATTAACGGACACGATTGTAGAATTATGTAAGGAACAATATCAGTGAGTTGGGGCTTCATAAATGGGCTTCAATAGCCTAAATGGGCTGAATTCAGGGCTTCAATATCTGTTTGCTTTGCTGTAGCCTGTAGATAGATAATTGATTGCATGAATGATGACATGACACCCATGGGTGTCAAAACAGGTCATGGGTCGACCCATGGATCGTGTCAACCTTGGATCGTGTCAGGAACCCTCTGATCCAAACACGACCCGTGTAATAGTATGGGTCTGTTTTTTAAACTCAAACCTGACCCGTCAGTAATGGTAAGGATTGGGTCAGACTGATTCGTTCGACCTCCATGACCCGCGGGTCAATCTGACCCGTTCGATCCACCATTTCAATAAAAACTAAAAATAGACTAAATTATATAAATGGAACGGGTCATGGGTTAACCCGTGGGTCAAGACTTCTGACCCAAACCTGACCCGTGTTTTCACGGGTTATCCATGGGTCGTGTCAAAATGACCAATGGGTCAAAAACTCTGACCCAAACACGATCCGTGGGCGGGTCAATCATGGGTTAACAACGGGTAGGGTCAAATTTTGACACCCCTACATGCCCCGGCACGGACCCGGAGTCTTTTTATATGACTCATCCTACGGTGCATGCCACCTGTCCCCATTTTCCGACAACGACAAAGTCTCTTAAAGTATATATATATACATATATATATATATACTGTAGGCACAGACGGCCATAGAAGCAGAGGTTAAAGGATAGATCAATATGGAGGGCATGGCCAACAAGGAAGAGCAAGGACAACAGGCCCAAGTAGGCAGCTCCGACAAGGCGGGTGCTGCTGCTGCAGCGTCAGTTGTTGAGAAGCTTATTGGAGAGACCGTCAATGGCAGTGCCCCCGCCGATGTCAGTGGTGATGGTAGAGGACGAGAGCGTTCCATGCCAGCCGAGAAACCAGAAGATATACTGGCTTTCTCTCGGTCTGTCAACAAAAGATTGATTCTTCTCTTGAGTGAATGTAAAACACACCCACACCCGACAGAATAGAACATCACCGTTTGATTATCTATCTAGGGTTCGTTTCTTATATATATGTCGTCCGTTTTTTGTGTATGCATCTTGGTTCACAAAGTGTCTTACCGGTATTCAATTTCTCCACAAAAATTATGAACCATCAATGACTGCCACCAATTCGACTCCTTCCCTCTCTCAAATGCCCGAACCCTACAACCAACAGCTATAAGTAAAACGAGCCCATTTAGATCTGGATAGCTCAACTTCAATAAACCATAAGCTAGCTAGCTATATTATATTATATGTTCCCATTTCATATTTCGATCGATCCAAACAGTAAAATCCGATCAAATGGGATTATTTATCAAACACCAGCTGTGTGGAACACGTGATTAGGGTAGTGATGAGTACACCATTATTGCACCTGCACTAGACTTAGACTATTGGGGAGAGTCAATGCGGACGCCACCGTCAATCAATCATGCCTTCACCAATATATAGTAAGTATATTAACTATTACGGGGGAATTCAGAATACGGAATAGGAAATAGGAATTGAGAATAAGGAATAGGAGTTAAGAATATGAAGTTTTTTTTTTGTTGAAATGGAAGGTAATGGAATAAGGAATTATGTTGTTTTTTGGTGGAATTGTATATGGAAAGGAAATGGAATGTGGTAAAATGATATATTTGCCCCTCCTTATATATGTATAGTATATAATTTATATTAATTAATTTTAAAAATTAATAATAATAATAACTTAAATATAATTAACTAATAATAAAATAAATAAATAATTTAATTAATTAATTAATTTTAAAGGACAATTCTTTGTATCTCCATAAATTCAAATAATTCACAATATATCGAATCTTCATAACCGTAATCGATTTCTCAAGAATCTTTGCAATATCAACCCAATCGATTTCTCAAGAATCTTTCTACTCTGTTCAATATTGATCCAAAAAATGATCAAACGACATCCACACACTATAACAAACTATGGAATTGGACATCCACACACTACAACACTCGGTGATTCTCAACCTCTCCCATGGGATACCCTGTATATCTTTACCTCTCCGGGCATCAGCAGCAGATGTATCTGTTATCTTATTGTCCTGCATGAAATAGCTATTTATTACTAATATTCTAAATAAAAAATAACTCCCTCACGCTTGACTCACGGTTGCAAATATTTCTACAAAAATCAACCCAATTACTTGAACATTCATCTACTTAAAGCTTTGGGAGAATTTGACTTGAATTATAGGGGGAAATACTTACTTGAGCACCTGTCAGGACAGCAAGATCCTGAAGTCCTGATTTGCGGTTCTCTCCAAAACCAGGGGACGGATCTAATTTCCAAAGAGTTGTCAAAGCATCACTTTCCACATCTTCATCAACAATCAGCAATGGTCTTTGCCTCTACACAGGTCACAGATTAGCCAACTTGCATTGTAGATTATAAGAAATTGTTAATCAAACTGAGAGCTGGGTGTTAGTTACCTTCAGTGCCAACTCTAGCACTTTGACGATAGCATTTATACTGGTTATTTTCTTATCATGAATAAGAATAAAAGGGTTATCCAACTCATGTCGTTACCATAAATTGCAAATAGGGGGAAATCAATACTTCAAACCCAAGAATCAGCTCAAAGACGAAATGACCTCTAAAGTACAAAATAAATAAGAACATACACATTTATGATTTTTTTGGTTGGTGATGAAATACGGGGAGATGAATCCTCTGACAAGCTTCATGCCTTCAACAACTTCCAATTCATTATAAAAAGTCTTTCCATCCTGCGATGCTCACATGGATAGATGAGATGGCCACAACTCGGAAAAGAGTAAATTCAATGAAACAAACATGCAGAAAGAAAAAAAAAAATGAAATATGAGCACAGAGTGATTAACTTACTTGGATAGTGATAACACCCTCTTTGCCAACTTTCTCCATGGCTTTTGCAATCAATTCTCCAATAACACCCTCTTTGCCAACTTTGGATATTACATCGGCGTGATTACTAAACGATGAAATTAGCCAATTATTCCCCTTAACTAGATTCATTTCCAAAAAATTGAACATCCCAATCAAACAAAAACAAGTGTTCCGGAACCCGAAGCTCAAATGAATTTCCAATCAGAAAAAAACATCTCTGAACTGAAACAACAATCAACCACCGCATTCAACACAGATGAATATAGAGATATCAACAGCTCCTTATATATCCTCTAGCATTAATTTTCTCATCCATCAATCGGAAAGTGAGTATAAAGTACCTAGCTTTGGAGGCGAGGCTTGAAGCAAAACGGTACATTATGCTGACAGCTGCAAAATAGGGCTTGAAGGACTTGATTATGGAAGTAAAATCTGTTGGGATATTAGCTGAGGCTAATTTCCACCTTGCAGGATCTTGGGATTCGATGGATTAAGAGAAATGCAAAATGACACAAAGATTTACGTGGTTCACCAATTTGGCTACGTCCACGGCTCACACCCACACTTCACTATAGAGAAACAGTGTTACAACATATAGCACTCTGAAACACTCACTCGTATTTCTGGCTCACACAAAACACTACTTTCTCCCTCAACTCAAGAACTCAACAACCAACTCTTCTCTCAAATTCGTAATTCAAGTCTATCATTTCTTCACAGATTGTTGGTTCTTAAATAGCCACAGAAGTTGACTAGTCAATCATCAAGTGCTCCACTTCAGCAGAAGTGCTCCACTCCAGCACCATCAAGTGCTCCACCAGAAGTGCTCCACTTCAGCAGAAAGTGCTCCACTTCAGTAAGTGCTCCACTTCAGTGAGTGGTCCACTTCAACAAGTGGTGGTGGCCCGAATGTCTCCATCATCAACAGTGGTGGCCGGAAAAGTCTCCATCATCAACAATCTCCCACTTGGAGGCTTTTACTCCACCTGTAACTATGAGTGAAATATGGGTGTGAGGCTTACCAGTCTTCTATTGTTGAAGACCAACTGAAGCTGCGCACAGCTTCAGTTTCTCTGTGGGGACTGACTTGGTTAACATGTCAGCTGGGTTTTTGCTTCCTTGGATCTTCTCGAGTGTTAAAACTCCATCCTCTAGTAGAGACCTGATGAAGTGATAACGAAGTCCAATATGCTTGGTCCTCGAATGAAATGCAGAGTTCTTTGCCAAATGTATCGCACTTTGACTATCACTATGCAAAACGTTCTTTACCTGTCTTAAACCCAATTCTGCTAACAAACCTTGTAACCATATCATCTCCTTGCTTGCCTCAGTGACTGCTATGTATTCTGCCTCTGTGGTTGATAACGCCACTATCTTCTGAATCTGCGATATCCAACTGACTGCAGTTGTTCCCACTATGAATACATAACCGGTAGTACTCCTCCTGTTGTCTACCTCGCCAGCAAAATCTGAGTCTACAAAGCCTTGTAGTCTCAACTCGTTCCTCCTGAAACATAGACAGCTATAAGTAGTGCCTTTAAGATACCTGAGTATCCACTTGACCGCCTCCCAGTGTTGCCTTCCAGGATTGGTCATGAACCTGCTCACCGCTCCCACTGCATGAGCAACATCCGGCCTTGTGCAAACCATGGCATACATAAGACTTCCAATGGCTGAGGCATATGGAACCTTAGCCATGAAGTTCCTTTCTTCTTCCGTCTTAGGTGATTGCTCCTTGGATAGTCGGAAATGACTAGCCAATGGTGTGTTGACTGCCTTAGCATCACACATGCTGAACCGTCTGAGAACGCGCCCAATGTACTCCGCCTGTGATAACTCCAGAGTACCATTTGGCTCGTCTCTGTTGATTCTCATCCCAAGAATCTGCTTTGCTGGACCCAAGTCCTTCATCTCGAACTCTCTGGACAATTGCTTCTTCAATCGTTTGATTTCACCTATATCTGAGCCTGCCACTAGCATGTCATCGACATAAAGCAGCAAAATAATATAGCTTGACTCAAACCTTTTGAAGTAGCAACAATGGTCAGCATTGCATCTAAAATAGCCATTTGTTTGCATAAAGCCATCGAACTTTTTGTACCACTGCCTTGGAGCCTGTTTCAACCCATATAAGCTCTTTCGCAGTTTACAAACAAGTTTCTCCTTCCCATTCTCTGAGAATCCCTCTGGTTGTTCCATGTATATCTCCTCCTCGAGATCACCATGGAGGAAAGCAGTTTTGACATCTAACTGCTCAAGTTGTAAATCTTCTGCTGCAACAATACTTAAAACTGACCGAATGGTCGTCAGTTTTACAACCGGGGAAAAAATGTCAGTGTAATCGATACCTGCTTTCTGTTGAAAGCCCTTGGCTACAAGTCTCGCCTTGTACCTTTTGGAACCATCATGTTCCTCCTTCACTCGATACACCCACTTGTTGTGTAACGCCTTCTTTCCAATGGGTAACTTAGCCAGCTCCCATGTATGGTTTGAGATAAGAGAATCCATCTCTTCTTTCATTGCATGCTCCCACTTGCTAGAGAACTCTCCTTGACATGCTTCCTCATAGCATTCAGGCTCCCCTGCATCAGTAAGCAGCAAATAATTCATGTACCTTCTATTTGGTATAGTAGGCCGTGAAGATCTCCTCAATACTGGAGATGAAGAAGATGGAGTCTGTGGTTGATCAGTCTGTTCTGTGCTGCTCTGTGGTGTCTGTTCCTCTGGCTGAGGACTTTCCACTGCTTGCTGCACTATACTTCTGTCCGAGATATCATTTGGATCAACGTACATAGGATCGCTCTGTGCTACACTACTGGGCTGTAGTGTTTTTCTGTCCTTGTACATGATCTTCTCATTGAATATCACGTCTCGACTTCTGATCACCTTCTTTGTCTGGTCATCCCAGAACTTGTACCCAAGCTTATCTCCACCATATCCGATGAAGGTGCATTTTAGTGACTTGGAGTCAAGCTTCCCCCTAGCCTGATCACTAATATGCACATACGAAACACAACCAAAAACTTTCAAATGAGAAAGTTTTACCTCTTTCCCGCTCCATACCTCTTCGGGTATTCCGAACTCTAGTGGAACCGATGGACCACGGTTGATCAAGTATGCTGCTGTATTGACTGCTTCTGCCCAGAACTGCTTGGGCAGTCCTGCATGTATTCGCATGCTTCTGGCTCTCTCAGTCAATGTCCGGTTCATTCGTTCTGCTACACCATTCTGCTGTGGTGTTCCTGGCACGGTCCTTGCTAATTTGATGCCGCTCTCAAAGCAGAACTTCATGAACTCCATATCATCATACTCACCACCGTTGTCGGATCGCAGAGTTTTGATCTTTAAACCTGTCTCATTTTCTACCATGGCTTTCCATATCTTGAACATTTCAAATACCTCAGATTTATGTCTCAAGAAATAAACCCATACCTTTCTGGAATGGTCGTCAATGAAAGTCACGAAGTATGACTTTCCGCCAATGGATGAGACAGTGGTTGGACCCCAGACATCCGTGTGAACTAGCTCAAGTTTTTCCTGCTTTGCTGCTCTGCCACTCTTCATGAAGCTCCCTCTCTTCTGCTTCCCGAAGATGCAGCTTTCACACAAGTCAGTGTCAACTGACTTCAAGTCTGGTATTCTTCCCTTGGAATGCAGCATCTTGAGACCCTTGTCACTCATGTGACCAAGTCTCTGGTGCCAAAGATTTGGATCATCCTTGCTGTCCGCAACTGCAATTGATCCACCAGCGTTCGTTGTCATATAGAGCGTACCACTCTTCTGGCCACGAGCAACCGTCATTTCACCTTTAGAAACCTTCCAAGAGTCGCTGTTGAAGGTTGTGACACAACCTTCTGCTGAGAGCTGCCCCACCGAGATCAAATTCTTTCGTAAGTCAGGAATGTGTCTCACATCCCTTAACTTCCACACAGATCCATTCATCCGGATCTGTACATCACCCCTGCCCACCACATCACAAGGTTGATCATCACCAAGATAAACTTTGCCAAGATTACCTGGTGTATAACTCATTAAGAGTTCTTTGTTGGAGGTCGCATGAAAGGAAGCTCCAGAGTCAAGCACCCATGACTCAGACTTGCTCTCCAAAGAGCATACCAAAACATCACCTGCCTCTTCTGCAGCGATGTTTGCTTCTTGTTTGCCTTCCTTCTCCTTCTTCGGGGATCTACACTGGTTCTTGTAGTGCCCGAGCTTCCCGCAGTTCCAACACTCGATCACCTTCTGGTTTTGATTGTTGGAATTTTTGGGATTCTGAGATTTTGGCCTCCCACCCTTGGACTTGGACTTGCCACCTCCATTCTGCTTTGAATCCCTACCTTTGCTCTCCATGTTCAAAGCTGACCCTGAGCTAGAAGTGGCATTCGACTGGTTTCGAATTTCTTCAGTCATAATGATGCTGATCACATCATCAAACTTCAGAGTTTTCTTTTTACCTGCAGTTCCGCTGATTGCAGTGACTATGCCTTTCCAACTATTGGGCAGCTGCCCAAGAATTAGACAGGCACGTATCTCTTCGCTAAACACCATACCCACTGCGTCCAGTTCTTCTGTCACTTCTTTGAACTTGCTGAGATGATCTCTGAATGCTGTTCCTTCTGACATCGTCATATTGAACAGCTTCTTTATCAGATGGATCTTGTTTGCTGCAGAAGGCTGTTCATACATACTGGAGAGGGCCGTCATGAGAGATGCGGTCGTCTTCTCATTCTTGATATTGTAGGCCACTGATTTCGACAGTGATAGCCTTATGTGCCCGAGAGCTTTCCGATCCAATACCACCCAGTCGGCATCTTTGATTTCATCTGGTTTCTTACCCAGAGGCAAATAAAGATCCTTCTGGTACAGGCTGTCCTCAATTTGCATCTTCCAGAATCCGAAATTTGTGCCATCGAAATGAGAAATTTTGGACTCCTTCTCTAGCGCCATTGCTCCCACTCGAACAGATAGGATGATTTCCTTGCCTTTGATTCACCAACCGAAGGCTCTGATACCAATTGTTGGGATATTAGCTGAGGCTAATTTCCACCTTGCAGGATCTTGGGATTCGATGGATTAAGAGAAATGCAAAATGACACAAAGATTTACGTGGTTCACCAATTTGGCTACGTCCACGGCTCACACCCACACTTCACTATAGAGAAACAGTGTTACAACATATAGCACTCTGAAACACTCACTCGTATTTCTGGCTCACACAAAACACTACTTTCTCCCTCAACTCAAGAACTCAACAACCAACTCTTCTCTCAAATTCGTAATTCAAGTCTATCATTTCTTCACAGATTGTTGGTTCTTAAATAGCCACAGAAGTTGACTAGTCAATCATCAAGTGCTCCACTTCAGCAGAAGTGCTCCACTCCAGCACCATCAAGTGCTCCACCAGAAGTGCTCCACTTCAGCAGAAAGTGCTCCACTTCAGTAAGTGCTCCACTTCAGTGAGTGGTCCACTTCAACAAGTGGTGGTGGCCCGAATGTCTCCATCATCAACAGTGGTGGCCGGAAAAGTCTCCATCATCAACAAAATCTGCTTCCACTCAGCAGCTGAAGGATTCGCCTTTAATGGCTAGAAGAGGAAGAGCTCCAGTGAAGACGATGAGAAAGCTTTGGTCCGAATGAGTGAAGGGTAGTTTCGGCCTTTCAAAAAGCTTATGAGGACATTTCGGTCATTTCGCCTCCTATTCCTCATTCCTAGCGTGTCCGGCTTAGGAATTCCGAGGTTTTGGGACGGAATCCATAAGCCTACCCCGCTCGGAATCCGTAAGCCAAATTTTGACAATTCCGCGAAAAGAACAACTTCTTATGGAATCCGTAAACCGAATTCTTTTTCCATTCCGTGAAAAGAACATGCTATTAAGGAAAAGAAAGCAACCCTTCTGCCTCTCTCTCTTCTATTCTGCCTCTCTCTCTCTTCTAGCTAGAGCACATGGCCAACATTGGAGATGAGTACCAGAACTAGCTAGTAAATAAGTGTATAGTTTTTTTAAAAAAATATTAACTTTATTAATCTCATATTTGATTCGCTCAAATAATGGATGTTGTGATTGTAGCAATCAGTGTAAAGAACTACTAGAAAATAGAGTACAACATCAAGAAATGAGAGAAGCTTTTAGAGTAAGGTTTTTGACGGAAGAAAGAGGTATGGAACTTATGAATGCATATATTGGATCAGATAGTATGCTTATATAGCACAGTTATTCAACTAATTTACAACCTAAGTCCTCCTAATAATTAACCTTAGCTAATAAGGACATAAGAAAGAATAATAATAAAATGCACCTTAAACTAATTACATGGACAATTAAGTCCCTAAATATTGGAATATAATCTTGAATTTTAACACTTCCCCTCAAGCTGATACTCCAAGAAATAAGTCAATCATTCTAAGTTTGTTTAGTAGATAGTAGTGATGACTTCTTTATAGAGCCTTTGTAAATATGTCTGCCAACTGTTCTCCGGATTTGATATAGCTTGTCTTCACAACTCCTGCATTTATCTGTTCTCGAATAAAGTGACAGTCAATTTCTATATGTTTAGTCCTTTCATGATACATAGGGTTAGCTGCTATTTGAATAGCAGCTTTATTATCACAATATAAACATGCAGGAACAGAACTTAACACACCCAATTCATTAAGCAAACCTCTTAACCAAATAATTTCTGAAATAACAGAACTCATGCTACGATATTCTGCTTCAGCTGAGGATCTAGTCATTGTTGCATGTTTGTTTACTTTCCATGAAACAAGGGAATTTCCAATTTTAACACAATATCCAGAAACAGATCTTCTACTTTCCATACAGCTTCCCCAGTCAGAATCACAATAGGCAATTGAATCAGTACCAGAATCCGAACTAAGTAAAAACCAAGCCCATGTTGATTTTTCACATATCTAATAATTCTATAAACACAGTCCAAATGAGATTTTTTTGTATTTTGCATAAATTGACTCAAATGCTGAACATAATAACTTATATCTGGTCTGGTAATGGTTAAATAAAGAAGCTTACCAACCAATTTTCTATAGAGAGTGGGATCAAAAATCACGACATCATCATTATTCAGCCCAAATTTTTCATCATATCCCTTTGTTGTGAGCTTAAGATTCTTCTCCATAGGGGTCTTATTGGGTTTACCTCCTAACAAACCAACTTCAAAAAGCAGCTCAAGTGAGTATTTTCTCTGGCACAGAAAGAGACCTTTTTTAGATCTAGCAATTTCTATACCTAGGAAATATTTTAACTCACCCAAGTCTTTCATTCTAAAGTTGCTTTTAACTCAGCAATAAGACTCTCACTATTACTAGTAATCATAAGATCATTAACATAAATAAGCATAGCTACAATTTCAGAACCACGACTTTTGGTGAATAGAGAATAATCATATAAACTTTGTTTGTACCCACTTTTTACCAATGCCTTTGTGAGTTTGACATTTCATTGGCGAGATGCCCGTTTTAATCCATATAGAGATTTTTGCAAACGACAGACAAGATTATTCTCCCCCTGTTTGCGAAAACCTTGAGAAACTTGCATGAAAATTTCCTCATTAAGATCCCCTTGCAAAAATGCATTGAATACATCCATGTGATACAAATGCCAATTTTTCTTAGCAGCAATAACAAGCAAAGATCGGACTGTCACCATTTTGGCGACAGGAGAAAAGGTGTCACTGTAATCAATTCCCTGTTTTTGATTAAAACCTTTTGCAACTAGACGGGCCTTATATCTTTCTATAGATCCATCATAATTATCTTTCTTATATACCCATTTACATCCAATTGCATGTTTTCCTGGTGGAAGAGGAACAAGGGACCAAGTCTTATTATCTTCTAATGCCTTAATTTCATTTTTTATGGCATCGACCCAATTTTCATCATGACAAGCATCATTATAATTATAAGGTTCAACATATCGATCTAAAGAGCTAATAAAACACCTATATCGAGGATGTATGGAATCATAGCAAACCTGATTACGAATAGGGTAAGTAACGGTATTATCAGTCATTACATAGTCCTTCTGCCAAATATGTGTTTTTGTTGACTGAGATGACCTTCTAGGTTCATCATTAGAAACATGTGGTGGTTCTTCATTGAAGGAAGTGTCAGTTTCTGGTTATGTATTGTCAGAGATATTGAGATCAAGATGATCCATTGACTTTGATAATGAAAAGGGATTCACTTCATCAACTGCTGAAATGGTGGGCTCATGAACGAAAAGATTGCCGTGACTTTCCTTGGTGTTTTTGAAGGGAAAAACATCTTCCTGGAATATCACATCTCTACTTACAAAAAACAGTTTAGTCTGCAAATTAAATAATCGATATCCTTTCTGAGTGGGGGAATACCCCATCATAACACAAGAGACTGATCTAGAAACGAAATTATCTGCAATAGGCAATACCTTAGCAAAACATAACGAACCAAAAACACGAAGATGACTCAAATTCGGCTTTCTTTTAAGTAATTTTTCATGTGGAGACATACCATTTAATATAGGAGTAGGCACAAATTAATCAAATAGCAGGCAGTCAAAATACAATCACCCCAGAATCTTAATGGGATGTTTGCTTCAATATTAAGGGATCTAGCAACTTCAAGAAGATGTTTATGTTTTCGCTCTAGAACCCCATTTTGTTTGGGGGGGGGGGGGGGGTATGGACAACTACTTTCATGAACAACTCCTTGTTTTTGAAAGAGAGAAGATACTTGTTCATTGAAAAATTCACGCCCATTATCAGTTCTTACCCTTTTGACAGAGGTATTGAACTGATCTTTAACAAACATAAAAAAATGTTTAATAATGACAATCACATCAGATTTAAAACTCAGCAGATATGTCCAAGTTGTCCTAGAGTAATCATCAACATTAGTACAAAAAACTCTTATTACCGTAGGTGGGCCTATGATAAGGACCCCAAACATCCATATGTAATAGTTCAAAAGAAAAAGAAGTTCTTGAACTGTTGTTCGGAAAAGGCAACCTATGTTGCTTCGCTAAGGGGCAGACATCACAATCAACCAAACAGTTATTATGAAAATAAATGTTCTTAAGGAATTCAATTCTACTCAATGTCTGAATCGAGGCGTGCCCTAATCGTCTATGCCATTAAATGGTTTGAGGATGAGAAGTAGAGCTTTGTAAAGCTTTGGTTTGAGCAGGAGGTTTAAAAACATAAAGGCCTCCAACTTCTCTACCAATCCCCAACACCAGACCACTGTAAAGATCCTGCATCATTGCATAACTGGGGTAAAAAGTAATAGAACAAAATAAATCTTTAGTAAGCTTGGCAATGGATAACATGTTATGCTTAAATTCTGGAAGATATAAGACATTTGACAAAAAAATCGAGTTCCCAAGATGAAACTTTCCAGATTTAAGAACATCAGAATGAGAACCATTTGGTAATTGAACCCTGGAGCTACTATTTTCCAAATTTATTAACCAGACAGATCTGCAACTCATATGGTCAGTTCCTCCTGAGTCCAATATCCAAAAATCATTATGAGAAACAGAAGAATTTAAACAAAATGTACCTGTTGTGTTTGCGCTGATTTCTGAACCCTCCTGCTGCTCCTGATACCTGTTCAACAACTGGGCAATTTGCTCCAGATTCTCCATGGTAACCATGGTTGGTTCAGTGTGCGGCGTGTCAAGGGAGGTAGAACAACCTGTGTCAATGGACTCAGGTGTAGAGCATAGAGAAGATTGGGAGTTGGACAAAATGTCATTATTGGCTTGGGATTTCCTATCCTGACTCGGGTTATTTCTCCTCCAACCAGGTGGGTAACCAAATTTCTTAAAACAACGAGCGACATCATGACCTTTTCCCTTACAAAATTCACAAAACAGAATTCTCCTAGAAGGTTTATATTGAGCAGCTACATTAGTCATGAAGCTCTTAGTAATCCTTCTTTGGTGTTCTTCCTGGATAAGGACAACATAGGCTTGGTTGAGGTCAGGGAGCTTTTCTCTCATAAGGAGGTTGGATCTAACCGTAGAGTAGGATTCATTCAAACCATTAAGAATCTGAAAGAGAATAAGGTTGGAGGCATGCTCAAGGTGTTTCTGAAACTGCTCACACTCACAGGTAGCATCAAATTCGTCCCACATGAGACGAATTCTGGAAAATACTCAGAAATGGTGTCAAGACCTTGCTGAACTAGGGATATCTCACGGTGGAGTTGAAAAATCCTAGATCCATTCACTTTGTTAAAACGCTCTTTCAAATCTTTCCAGACCTGGTAGGCACTAGTAGAGTAAACTATTCCTGACATAAGCTCACGGGAGACCAAATTCATAATCCAAGAAAAAACTAGGGCATCACATCTATCCCAAATCGGGTGTAAACTGGGATCGCAACTCTCTTTGATGCAAGAACCATCTATGAAGCCCAACTTGTTCTTAGCTACAAGAGAGATATGTGTGAGACTTAAGACGTACGCCTTAACCAACTGTCACAAAAGTCCGAACTTGTGAGTGAAGGCGACCGGTATACTCTTAAGTCATCTTAACATCCTCCCTTAAACTGATGTTTATGAACATCGGTTTATACCATGGGCTTTGTGCCCGGCCTCAGCCTTTAATGGGAGTGTATCAATATTTTTAACGTCGACGGGATTTGAAACTGCACGCTCTGATACCATGTGAGACTTAAGACGTACGCCTTAACCAACTGTCTCAAAAGTCCGAACTTGTGAGTGAAGGCGACCGGTATACTCTTAAGTCATCTTAACAATATGGATAGCTCGACTCCAAAAGGAGTATGTGCCAAGTCCAGTAAGTTTCTCTGAGATGAGAGAAAGGCCAGGGGTATCAGAGGGATGAAGGAAAAGCGGATGATTGAGATCAATCACTGGGGCAGTCGGAGCCGCCATGGTTACGAAACCAGTGGCTTTGAGGGTGGCATTGGTGGCACTCGAGGATGATGACGCCATTAGAGCAAAAGGAACAAAAAAAAAAAATAGATTGCTGCTATGCGGAAGCGCGAAGAGGATCGAAAAAGGTTTCAATGTCTTCGTCTCTCTGAAACCATGTAAAGAACTACAAAGAATCGAGAAAATAGAGAACAACAGCAAGAAATTAGAGAAGCTTCTGGAGTAAGGTTTTTGACGGAAGAAAGAGGTATGGAAACTGAATGCATATATTGGATCAGATAATGTGCTTATATAGCACAACTATTCAACTAATTTACAACCTAAGTTACATGGACAATTAAGTCCCTAAATATTGGAATATAATCTTGAATTTTAACAATCAACATCTTTTTACTATCGAAACAAACTTCATTAACCATGCAATATAAGCACTGATCTCCATATTAAGGTCTACCATCTACAAGATGCAATATATAGCACTGATCAACAAACTTATTAAGGTTTCTCTCTCACTGGAAGCAGTCAAATCAAGTGATCAACTCAGGAGACTTGATAAGGCAGAGTCGTACACTCCTAGATTGAATCTTGTGGCTCTACTCTCTTCGAAGGTATCTTTGAGAAGACGGAGTAATTTTGCCTGATTTCTCGTTTCCTATATGTCCAGCGATAGCATCTTCGTCTGGCTTCTGAGCTTTTGACTGACCGAATATAGTCTTGCGCGAGGTTAGCTGCGTCCGAATTGTGTTTTCAGGGTCAGCAATCATCATTAAGTTGCCAGCTCGAAATAGAAGTTGTTTAGAATCCATCCGGTCAGTTGTGCCTATAACGTGTTCGACGGAAGTCCTGAGACAAGTCTCCTATTGTCTTACCCTGTTAAAGAAGAAGGTGATTCAGTACCGCTCTTGCCTTGAGTGACTGCTCATAGTGATCATGATCGGCTGCACTGCGGTGGCTCACCGTGATGGAGTCTCGGAGCCAGGCTCCGAACATCAACAATAACCAGGCTGTCCCGGTGAGCTTGGTGGATCGAATGGAGGAGGACTTGGTTCCTGAAAGGGAACAATGTCAGCAAAAACCATCATACAAAGCTAAATTAACTGGGGTAATCCCCGGTGCATTTGAGAAGACGTTTTATTGTGAAGATTACCTGCTGAATGGCATTGAAGAAGAGGTGGATGAATTCCCGGACATCAATTGTGTCAAGATCTTCTTCACCAGGGAAGAAAAAATGGCAATGCGCAAGAATCATGCTCTTGATATTATCATCAAACTATTTGGTAAGTCAGTGGATTATCGTTTCCTACTAAGGAAACTGACACTAATGTGGAAAACTTCGGATCCCTTTGACATGATGGACCTAGGTAACAGTTTCTTCAAAGTAACATTCAAAAACAGAGTGGACCTAGATAGGGTTCTAAAGGAAGGACCGTGGTTTGTTAATGCAAGCTTCCTAACAATGCGGATGTGGGAACCAAAATTCCAACCGGCTAAGGCATCGTTCACGGCGGCGGCTATCTGGATGCGTATCCCTATGCTTCCGTCGGAATACTATGAGTCGCAAGCACTTCAAAAGATTGGAAACAGCTTGGGTACGCTACTCAAGATCGATTTGGCCACAGTGAATGGTGAAAGGGGGAAGTTCGCTAGGCTATGCATTCAAATGAATCTCATGAACCCATTGCCCCTGTTTCTTAAAATCGACAATCTACATCTCGATTTGGAGTATGAAGGAATAACATCCCTATGTTTTGAGTGTGGAAGGATCGGCCACAAAAAACAGACGTGTGGGGGGAGAAAGGAAGAACTGTACCAGAACCAACAGGGGCACGGCGAGGAGACCACAGCGGGGAACGCGAGACCAAGTGGTCAACCTGAGGCGAGGATGGATCAGCCAAGTCTAGAGGAGGGCACGGAGGACCAAGGGGAGGCTGCTTACCGTGGCTATGGCCCATGGATGTTGGTTCAAGCTCGGAGAAGGCCGCCGGGAAGGGGCACGAAACCGTCGGCCGCCAGGGACAAAGGCATCGAGAGCAACGACCAGATCGGGGAACATAACAGGCAGGGAGGCATGGGACGACAACTAGTGGAGCAAGGTAACAGGAGTGCGGATGCTTTCATCGGGAGGAAAGATGGGCAGAACGGGAAGAGTATGGCAGGGGCAGAGATGATTAAAATATCAGAGAAGGGAGTGGGCCGAGCGGTGGAGGAGAAGATAAGTGGGCCGAGTAACATGCCATCAAAGGAAGAGGCCGGGCCAGTTCTACATTTCAAGAAACAGGCCAAGGGAAGTGGGCCGGAGCAAGGCCCGGGCAAGTTTCCATATCTAAGCTCGGTTGGGGACAGAAAACTCAGAGGAGAAGGAATGCAGGATCAGGACGCCCAGTTGCGTAAGTCAGGTAAGGAGAAGGAACAAGGAGGGGAGGGTCCAATTGGGACAGGGATGGAACTGATATTAAGGAAAAATCCTAATCAAGCTCGGTGGGAGCGTGCTGAGACGGCCACGGATCGAAACCAAGGAGAGGAAATCAAAAACTGTGTAAAGCAGCAAGTTGACAGATTTAACCGCACCCAGCTCGACAGAACCTTCAACATGGTAGAGGAGACGGTAAGAGAAGAATCGAGCAGGAGACACTCAGATAGGAAAAGGAGTAGATCGCCATTGAGGATTTCAGGTGGACCAAGCTGGGATGTGGTATCAGGTTCGGTGCAGCCCAGGGGGGATCACTGACGGAGGGAGTATTTTCTGCTCTAGTGTTTTGTTTTGTTTATTTTCTGTTATTGTTTTTATGATTAGTACAAATATGCTGAATTTAGGAGGAACTACCACTGTGGGGGATTCGAATTTGGATAGTAATTGTTGTAACGTTAAAATTATTGCTTGGAACTGTAGGGGTTTAGGTAGTAAGCTTGCTATTAACACTGTTAAAGATTTGGTGGGCAGATATAATCCGGATATGCTCATACTGACGGAGACGATGATCAGTGGGGACAAGATACTAGCTCAAACAAAAAAGCTGAGATTCGATAGATTTGAAAGTGTGGATGCTAGGGGTCTAAGTGGTGGAATTCTAATCCTTTGGAATTCAATGACTTTGGACATTCAAACCCTAGGGTCTACTGAGCAAGAGATCCATGTGTCGGTTAAGGTACACACCACTAATCTGACTTGGATGTTGTCTGCTATATATGCTAGTGTTAATGTAGAAGAAAAGCAATATCTTTGGAATAACTTGAAAGTGGTGTCGGATGCCATGAATATTGCTTGGGTAGTCTTAGGTGATTTCAATGACGTGGTTAGCCAGGATGAGAAGAAAGGGGGTAGGCCGATAGATTGGACCCGGGCGAATAGATTCAAGGACATGTTAGATTATTGTAGCCTGATTGATCTGGGGTTCTCGGGACCCCAGTTTACTTGGGCAAAAATGTGCAAAAACAATAGATTTGTCCAGCAGCGTCTAGATAGAATTGTGGCTAATTCTGAGTGGATTGTCAATTTCCCGAATGCTAAGGTTTCCCACCTCACTAGAGTCAAGTCGGACCATTGCCCTCTTTTGCTTCAACTGAATAAGGAGGACCTGGATAGATCTGTCAGACCCTTTAGATGTGAGACTATGTGGCTTGATCACCCGGACTTTAAAAATTTGGTGTCTAAAACTTGGGATAGGGCGGTCAACTGTCACCAGGAAGCTACTAGGATCTTCCCTGCTAGGGCCAGAGTTTGGAATAGGATGGTGTTTGGTAATGTGTTTAAGAGAAAAACTCATATCCTTGAGCAACTTGACTTTACTCAAAAGAGGATCACCATTAGCCCCAATGCCTTTGATATCATCAGAGAAAAAGAGTTGAGGGCGGAGTATGCATCTATCCTCAATCATGAGGAGATGCTTTGGGCCGCTAAATCCAGATCAAAATGGATTGAGGACGGGGATAGGAACACCAAATTCTACCATGTCAACACTTTAGTGAAAAGAAATCGGTCTAAAATTAGAGCCATAAAGGACCCTTGGGAACAATGGGTCTATGATCCAAGTCAGATTAAGGGTATATTTCAAAGTTTTTTCGTTAATCTGTTCACTTCGGGTAAGGGTGAAGTCCAGTTTGACATGGATCTGGAATTCAACCCCCCGGTGACCCTATCTCCTGATATGGCTAACTCCATGAACCGTGTGGTCTCTGAGAGTGAAGTGTTGGGTGCGCTTAAGACGATGGGGCCCTTGAAAGCCCCGGGCCCTGATGGGCTACACCCCATATTTTACCAAAAAAATTGGGAAATTGTGGGAAATTCGATTTGTGGTCTTATCAAAAACATTTTTGCGGGCAACATGCTGCCTACGAACATGAATGATACTCTCCTATGCTTGATCCCGAAAATGGGAAATCCTGAGATGGTTAAGCATTTCAGACCGATTAGCCTCTGTAACACTTCTTACAAGCTGGTCTCTAAGGTCATTGTCAATAGGATCCGTCCATATATGCATCACCTGATCTCCCCTTTTCAGGCCAGTTTTATTCCTGGTAGACGTGCTAGTGATAATGTGGTGATCCTTAGGGAGGTCCTGAGATCTGTGGCTAATAAGAAGGGTAAGTCGGGGCTCATGGTGCTTAAGCTGGATTTGGAAAAAGCCTATGACAGATTGGAGTGGGATTTTATCCGTCAAACATTGATGCACTTTAATTTCCCTAGGAAGATGATATCCATCATTATGAATTGTGTTTGTTCCACCTCCGTCTCCATTCTATTGAATGGGGGCAAACTGGAGTCATTCTCTCCTTCCAGGGGACTTAGGCAGGGGGACCCCCTTTCCCCGTACCTCTTCATTTTGTGCATGGACTTCCTTAGCTTCCTCATCGAGGAGGATGTTAAGAGAGGTCAGTGGAAACCCCTGAAATTAGGCAGGCAGTCCCTCCAGCTATCGCATTTGCTATTCGCTGATGACCTGATTCTTATGGGTGAAGCCTCGTCCGCCAATTGTCAGTCGATGACAAGGATTTTACAGATTTTCTGTGAAAACTCCGGCCAAAAAATTAACTTTGAGAAATCACAAGTGGTTTTCTCAAAAAACATGGCCACGGAGTCGACTAACCAGTTGGCGGGGTTGTTGGGCCTGACTAAAGTGGACAACCTGTCTAATTACCTGGGGTTCCCTATGAGTTTGTCGAGTAAGGAAGTGAAGTCATTCACTTTCATCCTGGACAAAGTTCGGACAAAGCTTGCGGGTTGGCGTTCTAAGCTCCTATCTGTCACGGGTCGTGGGATCCTTATTAACTCGGTTATGACTTCGATTCCGGCTTATTATATGCAATGTACTAATCTCCCATCTTATACTTGCAATGAGTTGGATAAATTGAACAGGAACTTTCTTTGGGGCTCTTTGGAGGAGAGAAAGAAAATGCACCACCTGAGCTGGGAAGTGGTAACTCTTCCAAAGGATAAAGGGGGGCTAGGAATGACACAGACCAGGGAAAGAAACAATGCCATGTTAGCTAACCTAGCCTGGAGAATGGAGAGGTCGGAGGCTCCGTGGGCGAGTATCCTTAAGAATCGGTATTTCAGGCCAAACAGGAGGGAGATGAAGACTGGATCAGTCACTTGGAAAGCACTGAGAAATGGGAGGAGCTGTCTGAATGAAGGACTAGGGTGGATTGTGGGAGACGGAGCTAGCGTTAACGTCTGGTATGATAAATGGTTTGGCCCTAACTCTTTGCGTAGTATGGTGCAGGGTCCTTTGGGCTTCGAGGAGCAGGATCTTAAGCTGCAGGAGTTAATTTCAAATAATGGGGAGTGGGACGTTTCAAACCTGTCACTCCAGATCCCGAATTCCATTGTGGAGATGATAAGAGCGACTCCAAGGAGTATAGGCCAAGGGGGTCAAGATAGGAAGGTATGGTGGGGCTCTCCGACAGGTACACCATCCGTAGCCATGGTTCATAGGAGTATCAGCCAGAAAAGGCACAACCACATCGAGCAGGATCGGAGTAAGTGGAACTGGATCTGGGAAGGTAAAAACTTACCCAGAATCAAACACTTTTTGTGGTTGTGTAATCATGATCGTATACCTACTGCTTGCATGCTTAGGAAGAGAGGTATGGATATTGATCCCGTTTGTAAAATCTGTGGCCTATTTGAAGAGAACACCCTGCATGTCCTGCGGGATTGTCAGTATGCTAGGCAAGTTTGGTTGGATATTGGTATTCCGGGTGACATAGATTTTCATGATAACCAGTTAGCGGTTTGGTTGAAAGCTAACAGTCATGATGATAGGGAGCATCACGAGGGGATGAAATGGGGTTTGATTTTTTCCTCTGCTGTGTGGTTTATCTGGAAAAACAGAAATTCGTTTATTTTCACTAACAAATTTCTGGATAGAGATATTGTGAGTCTAACACTTTCGCAGGTAAGAGAAATCTCGATTGCACTGGAGAAGTCACAACACGCACGGAGTGGGACGGAGCTCGAAGTTAGATGGACTACTCCAGAGTTTGGTTGGACCAAACTGAACACAGATGGATCAGCGATAGGAAATCCGGGACCAGCAGGATGCGCAGCGATCCTAAGAAACCACCTAGGTGGTTGGGTGAAAGGGGCTCAAAGAAGACTGGGCATAACGAATAGCTTGGCCGCAGAGTTATGGGGGATAAGGGACGGGCTTATATTGGCAAGGAAGATGGGAATTCAGGACCTCCATGTGGAGTCGGATGCTAAAGAGGCGATAGGTATGATCCTAGAAGAGAACTTGGAAGACAGACCGCTAACCCCTATTATCTGTGATTGCAGGAGACTGATGCTGGGATTCAGGAGAGTGAAGCTAAGGCACGTGTTCAGAGAAGGAAACGGAGCAGCTGACATGTTGGCTAAGGAAGCGGTCAACATAGAATCAACCTTTGTTGAGTTGGATCAACCACCTAGGAGTGTTGTAGCGATTCTTAGACTGGATACCATGGGTGTGACTAAGACTAGACTTGTAACTCTAGAGTAGTCTAGTTTGTATGATTTTGTTTCGGCATTTACCCAAAAAAAAAACCATGCAAAGTAACCCCTTAAACTTGCTTTAATGGTAGGCAAAGGAAGAGGAGAAGGAACAACTAAAGCTCCAGATTGAGAGACCAATTGCAGCTCTAAATAGTCACCAGGAGTCTCCAGTGATCATGTAAATGATCATCGACACGAACCAAACCAAGCTCACAATTTCTGGATTTGTTTAGACGGACCGAGCCAGGATAGGTGTTATGGAGTTGGATATGCATACACAAGGCAAACACAATACCAACTAGCTATAGAACAACAATGTATCATGTATAGATGGCAGATGCAGGGATCATTTACTTACATAGTTTGAGTTTTCAAATGATGTTTTTCATTGATAAAACAAAGGAGTGGTTTGGTGTTTGCTCAATGAAGAAGCGTTCCCAGATAGATAGTGCAATGGAACTAACTATCAGATTGTTAAAGGTGAATGTTTAATTAATATATTTGTACACGAATGTTTGTGAAACTTGAGGTATGATCATTAGACAGTCCAAACATAAATTATTATGACATAATCTGTTAAAAATGTGATTAATTTGGGTACTCAAATAAAAATGATCAAATTGGTGTTATGTTAGGTATCCCCCTTCTGGTTGCGCAAATTATGGGGGGGAGAGAGAGAGAGAGAGAGACAGAGATGATCTTTTGCAATGTTTCCTTTACCCCATTTTTCTCTGTTGGAGAACAACAGAGGTCGATAGAGTAATTTTGTGTTTCTGCATTTTTTCTTCTTCCTTCCTTCCCCCACGAAGGAGATGAACAAAAAAACATTGTACAGCAATTTATACTGAAAAAGAAAAAGAAAAATGGGGACTTTTCAGAGCTTTAGGAAAGCTTATGGAGCCCTCAAGGACTCCACCAAGGTTGGCCTCGCCAAGGTCAATAGTGAATTTAAGGTAACGCCATCATTTTCTTACAAATTTTGTGTTACATTTCGGGGGGAAAATGATTTCTTTAACATCCATGCATGTCTTTTCAAGGATTTGGATATTGCCATTGTCAAGGCCACCAATCATGTCGAAGTCCCCCCTAAAGAACGCCATGTTCGGAGTAAGTTGATCAAACCAAACTGCCATTTTCTGTTCTTTCTCCTCAAACAATTGCACCAATCGATGGTTCATCTCCTTCTTCATTGTTGGCATTTCCAATTCTGGTGTTATTAAGAGTTGATTTGTAATTAAAAAAAAAAAATCATCGATTATGCCATTATATATATATATATATTTGAATGCATGGCAACATGAACAGTGATGACTGAATGTATGGTTTTCTTGACAGTTGTTGCAGCCTGAGAGTTCTTGATGCAATCAATACTAGCTAGATTTATGGAAAATTGAATCTTTTGATTAATTCAATTCTCTGTCATTGTCATATGTTTGGGTGGAAACTTCTATTTTTCGGATTACTCTTGAAATTCTTTCTTTATTGACAGGAATTTTCTCAGCTACATCAGCAGTTCAACCAAGATCAGACGTTGCATACTGTATTCATGCACTCTCAAGGAGAATATCCAAAACCAAGAATTGGATTGTAACTTCTTCTTCTTCTTCTATACTCTAATTGATTTTCATCTATTTTAATATTGTTTCTGTTTTCTGGGTTTAGTTAGGGTGAATTTTTATATGATGTATCTTGTTTATAACACTATATGCTCAGGTTGCACTCAAAACATTGATAGTTATTCATAGAACGTTAAGAGAGGGAGACCCAACATTTAGGGAGGAACTTCTCCATTACTCACCCAGAGGACACATCCTCCAAATGACTTATTTCAAAGATGACTCCAGCCCTCTTGGTAGGGGTTACTTCAGATTTAGTCTTCATCATAAGTTAAGAAGGAACTGCTTTTCTGTATATTCATTTAACCCTTATTTCTCCCTTATGTATATAGCATGGGATTGCTCAGCATGGGCAAGAACATATGCATTGTTCTTAGAAGAACGACTTGAGTGTTTTCGGGTCTTGAAATATGATATTGAGACCGAGCGTCTGACTAAAACTTCTCCTGGAGTTACAAAGGCAGGCTTCTTGTTCTTTTTGAAATTAGTTTCTTACAAAAAGAAAGGAAGTGATGAGTTGTAAATTTTGTTTCAAACTCAACAGGCACACAGCAGAACCCGACTTTTGCCCGGTGATAAGTTGTTAGAGCAGTTACCCGCATTACAACAACTTCTGTATCGTCTTATTGGATGTCAGGTTAAGAAATTTCTGCTTTGTTTATATCAGAAACTTACTGGAAAAACAAACAAACAATGAAGAAGCCTATCATTTTTTCCAATATTGCAGCCTGAAGGAGCAGCCTACTGCAATTACCTTATACAGTATGCATTAGCTCTGGTAAGCAGGCTTCTTCTGTTTGCTTGTAGAGAGAGAAAAAAACATATCAAAATTGAGAAATATTATTTTATACAAGAGAAAGCCTTACTGTGTTTGCTTACAGGTACTGAAAGAGAGTTTCAAGATATATTGTGCTATAAACGATGGAATCATCAATCTTGTGGACATGGTAAGATTCTTAATGAACAAAAAAAAACACAGACATGGTCTTCTGTTTCTGATTCTTTCTAATAAACCAACAAACATTTCCCAACAGTTTTTCGATATGTCACGGCATGATGCAGTTAAGGCACTGGATATTTACAAAAGGGCTGGTCAACAGGTTCAAAAATAACTTCTGCATTTCAATTCAGTACATTATTACATAAACAACAAAAAATTCTTATACCAACTTAGTATTTCTGCAATTTGACATTGTCCTCTTGGAATCCTCAGGCAGAAAATCTAGCTGATTTTTACGACTACTGCAAGGGATTAGAAGTTGCAAGAAACTTTCAGTTTCCAGTGTTAAGACAGGTATATATGTTAGCGTGTTCATTGAATCAATTCACGAAATTTTTATATGCGTCAAACTGTGCTGATATAAGTGTGTTTATGCATGAATGAAGCCGCCTCCATCATTTCTTAGCACAATGGAAGAATATATTAGAGAAGCTCCGCAAACTGGTTCAGTAATTAAGAGACTTGTAAGTCAATTTATTGGCTCCATCAACTTCTATTATGTTTCATCTTTTGATATGTAAGAGAGGATCTGCCATCATGAACTAGGAATATCGAGAATGCGAACCTCAGGAAGAAGAAGAAGAAGATAAAAAAGAGGAGGAAGCTCCACAACCAGAAGAAGGTGAAAAGGAGGAAGAGACTGAGAAGGTTGAGGAGGAGAATGAACTTCAAAATACAGAGGAAAAGCCAGATGAAAAGGAAGAGCCCGAACCTACACCATTATCGACCATGGGAGATCTTCTAGTATGTTTAATTTGTTCCTATAATTTCGTTTATTCAATCTTCTCTGTCAGTTGTATCATGATTTTTGGTTTTGTAGGGATTGAGTGAAGTGAACCCAAATGCTCTAGAACTAGAAGAGAGTAATGCCATGGCTCTTGCAATCGTTCCAAATGGTTGGTTTTCTTTACTAATACTATCATTTCTATAATGAGGTTACTCCATTGATGTCGAAACTTGTCACAGGAAACAATGATCCCTCCTCTTCAGGAACTAATAGTTGGGATCTGATGTCAAGTGGTTCGGGTTGGGAGCTAGCCCTGGTCACAACTCCGAGCAACAACACACGCCCTCCAGTCGAAACCAAATTGGTCTGTGCTCATCGCCTGTCTTTTTTCAGTGCAAAAAAAATGTTTTTTTTTCCCTTCATATTATGATGTTCCCTCAGGCTGGAGGATTCGACAAGCTACTGCTGGACAGTCTGTATGAGGATGAAGCAGCAAGGCGGCAGATTCAGCTAACCCATGCAGGGTATGGATATGGTCAAAGTGGGCACGAGTCAGCAGTAGCTGTATCGAACCCATTTGATCAACAACACGACCCGTTCATGACGTCATACAACATCCCTGCCCCAACCAATGTGCAGATGGCTATGATCTCCCAACAGCAACAATATATGATGTTTCAACAACAACCTCAACAGCAACAGTATGTCCAATACGACCAACACAACGCCCACACACACCAAAGAAGCAGTTCCAATCCGTTTGGAGATCCTTTTCCGCAGCAACCTCTGCAACAGCATGAGAACCACCATCTTCTCTAGACGTGTCTTTTATATACTACTAGCTCTTTGAGATTGATCAAACCATGATGTGTGTATTTGAATAAATATATAGAATATTGGTCAATGGTGCTGTGAGATTCTTTCATTGGTTATTTTGTTAATGTCTAGGAGAGTATGCATGGACGGACCACGTAAACAGAAGAGGTATGTTAGCCCAAACCGTTTTTTTTCTATCCCCAGACTTATCCTTGGCAAAGTTACAAAACATCGTAATATGATATAGTGATTCTTTCATACTTTAACTAGAAGTCACGTATTTGAGCTCTCGGAATGAAATGATATTTATGACCAATATTTTAACCCCCTACGGGTATGGGGGCCCCTACAGGACACACGTACTGCGAGTAACCAAAATAAAATAAAATTGAGTTCAAACCGACTATAAAATAATGGTAACCCATACGTTGTTTTTTATATCGTTTCTAAATTTTTTATATTTAAATTTATAAAATATAATTATTTCTAATGTCGATTTAAACCATACATTATCCGTTTTTAATGTCGTTTTTATACTATTTCTAATCAAGTGTATAATTTATCGTTTCTAATACTTATTTTATTAATATTACTCATATCGTTTAAGTTCAAAATTAATCTTCAATAATAATTGTTGTATTAATTTTACAATATATTATCGAATTGATTATTGAAGTTTGAATACTTAAAATATTTTGTATTAATGACACTTTCTTATTATAAAACTATAGAGTGATTCAAATCAGTTTGAAAAGTTATTGTATTTGAATAAAATATAGAGAGATTCAAACTTATGAAGTGAGTTATATTTTTATAACTTCTTAAGTACAGTATGGTTCGAATCTGTTTTAGTCCAAACCAATTTATATCCACACTAGTTGAGGATATGTAATTTTTGACAAAATATAAACTTGAATGAATTGCTTGCATTCTTCTTCAGTTACATAGCATATATATAATGTACAACTAGAAACAATGACAGCTAAATCCAGGAACAAAATATGAAGAACATGTTGTGTATGATGTGATCTTAGTTGTAAAGTATGTTAACACTAATAGCTAATAATAGCTGGATGTTGTATACGGTAACATCTCCCCTCAAATTGATGTTGGAAAGTCAACTAGCAACAATTTGCCAATAAGAAATTGATGTCGTTGTCGAGTCATAGCTTTGGTGAAAACATCAGCTACTTGGAGATCAGAAGAGATGTGATGAAGAGATATCACCCGACTTTACAATGTGTCTCGAATAGAATGACAATCAACCTCAATGTGCTTGGTGTGTTCATGGAAAACGAGATTGGTGGCAATCTGAATAGCACTAGTGTTATCAGCATGAAGAGGAGTAAAAGTGGTCTGAGGAAACCCAAGTTCCTCAAGAAGACCGCGTAGCCATACAATTTCAGAACAAGTAGTAGACATAGCACGTTACTCTGCCTCAGTAGAAGATTTAGACACACGATCTTGTTTCTTGCATCTCCAAGAAATTAAGGCATCACCTAAAAACATACACCAACCCGTAGTAGATCGACGTGTATCTGGACACCCAGCCCAATCAGCATCACTATAGGAAACAACCGGAAGTGAGGAGCCGGTAGGAAAGAATAACCCACGAGTAGGTGAATCTCGAAGATAACTGATGATGCGTCGAACATCAGCAAGATGGAGATGTCTAGGAGCAGACAGAAACTGACTAACCTGATGAACATCATAGGAGATATTAGGTCGAGTAGTGGTTAAGTAGATAAGACTCTCAACCAGGTTCTGATAGAGAGTAGGATAATGCAAAAGATCCCATTCATCTTTCCTGTATTTGACATTGACTTCCATAGGAGTATCAACAGAAGAAGTGTCCTCCAAACCAGCCAAAGTGATAATATCTTGAATATACTTATGCTGGTTCACGAAAATACCACTGCCCTGATGATGAACTTCCAATCCTAAAAAATATGTGAGTTGACCAATATATTTCATATGAAAAGTTGCATGTACCAACTTCCGAATCTTAGTAATCAAACCACAATCATTGCCAGTAATGATAATATCATCCACATAAACTAAGAGAATGACTATATCAGACGCAGACACGTGGAAGAATAGAGAAAAATCATACTGACTTTGTGTAAAACTGAATGAAAGAATTGTACTGCGAAACTTCTCAAACCAAGCCTGTGGCGCCTGCTTGAGCCCATACAGAGAACGTCGTAGCTTACATACATCATGAGAAGAAGAAGAAGTCATACCAGAGGGGAGCTTCATGTAAATCTCCTCTTGTAGATCACCATGAAGAAATGCATTCTTCACATCCATCTGATGCAGTTGCCACGACTGTGAAGCGACAATAGATAAGATGGTTCGAACCGTGGTCATTTTGGCAACAGGAGCAAATGTTTCCTCATAATCAACTCCATATTCCTGCTTGTTACCTAGAGCTACAAGGCGAGCTTTGTACCGGTCCAAAGAGCCATCAGAGCGAAGTTTTACAGAGAAAACCCATTTACTCCTAATAGGTTTGACTGTAGGAGGACAAGGAACAATATCCCAAGTGTGATTCTTCTCAAGTGCTTGAAGTTCTATTTGCATTGCCTTTTGCCAACACTCGTGGTCTATGGCCTGTTTGTAGCAAGAAGGAATGTAAATAGAGGATAAAGTAGCAACAAAAGAGACAGGAGAATAGAAACCATACCAATCAGGGGTTAAGAAATACGAGATGAACGACGAAGAGCGGTGGAAGCATGAGCATGAACAAGAGCAGAAGCGGGATCAAGCATCGGATCATGATCGTTAGGGGGCACTGAGGAATTGGAACTGGACTCATGTCGATTACGTCGTTCATACACTAAACCAAGTTTAAACCTTTCCACAATTGTCAGGGAATCAGAAAAAATAGGCAACAGAGATAAATGTGCAAATGGAGGCTCAAAATGAGATGGAAAGAAATATTAATTTTCAAAGAAAACCACATTCCTAGAGACTCGTATACGACGAGCATGAGGATCATAACAAACATAACCCTTTTGAGGGATAACATAACTAAGAAAGGCACACTTAACAGATTTAGCAGTAAGTTTATATCGTTCATGAGCAAGGAGATGCACAAAACAAACGCAGCCAAAGGTACGAAGATCATAATATAAAGGATAATGACCAAACAACTTGAAGAAAAGAGAAACATGATTTATCGTAGGAGATGGTAAACGATTGATCAAATGAACTGAAGTAGAAATCGCCTCACACCAAAATCGAGGTGGAACAGATGACTCTAGTAAAAGGGTTCTTACCATATCAAGGAGATGACGATTTTTCCTCTCAGCAACACTGTTTTGTTGCGGTGTTGAAGGACAAGAACGTTGAGAGATGATACCTTTGCTTTGGAGAAAGGTTTGAAACTCATTAGACATGTATTCACCTCCTGAATCAGATTGATGCTGCCAAAGGATTGAGTCTCAAGAAGGGCAAGGAAGCGCTGAAAAACTAAAAAAACTTCTGACTTAGCCCATAGGAAGTAAACCCACGTAAAACGGCTAAAATCATCAATAAAAGTAACAAAGTACTTATAATACGCATGAGAAACAACATGTGCAATCCCCCAAACATCACTATGAATAATATTGAAGCATTGTAAGGCACGAGATGCATGAGAAGGAAAATGTAGAACTTTACTTTTGCCAAGTTTGCATGTTGTACAATCAAAAGAAAGATCAAGATAAGAACGTGCTTTATTGCCCAACAAACCATATTTAAATAAAGTACGTAAAATCTCTGAATTTGGGTGACCTAGACGTCTATGCCACATCTTATTTTCAAGACTAACTGCATGACATGCAAAGGAAAGTAAATGAAAACGAGGGATAGATGGCGAAAGTGAAACGTCGATAGGAAAAAGTCGTCCCACTTTAGGCCCCTTCGCGATTATCTTCCTCGACACTTGATCCTGCATAACACAACCAGTTAAGGAAGAGAAAATATCACCAACATCACTGATAGGTAAAGAACTACCATCAGCATTATTAATTTCCAGTTTTCCTTCATAATTTCGGACATTAGAAAGGGTAACAATGGTTTTGGTCATATGATTAGAAGCTCTGGAGTCAAAATACCATGGTGTAGAAGAAGCTTGATGATTACTTGAAAGACCAAAAGTTGAAAGAGCAGAAATGATCATTTGTTGTACCATTTTAGGAGTGAGTGTGTTCGGGTATGCAGGTGTTGTAGGAACAGGTATAGGAACAACTGGCGGGGCAGCATGCAATGCATCAGAACTAGAGGCATCAATGGAGGTATGAAAAGCAGTAGCCTACTTCCTTTGAAGTACCAGACAATTAGAGATGATATGACCTTGTTTCTTGCAGTATTTACAAAACTTCTTAGGACAATCCTGAACAATATGTCCAAAAATTTTACAACCATAACACTGGAAAGCTTGCATGTCTCTCCCCTTCTGCCTCTCCTGTGCTGTATAAGCCACTGAAATAGGGACACTAGCAGACGCCTGATGTGCCATGGAAGCTTGAGTGAGTAGACGTTGCTCCTCACAAAGAAGTTCACTTAAACAAGCATCCAGAGATGGGATAGGAATACGATTCATTAGATTAGCCCGTGCAAATTCAAAGTCAGACCGTAGTTTCATCCAGAATTGATCTTGTTTGCTGGTTGCATGCACTGCTTGGACAACAAAGAGAGCTGCAGTGGGAACATTAGCATAAACAATGTCTGAATAGTCACCCCAAAGAGTTTGAAAATCAGAAAAATATTCCTCAATTGAGAGACTTCATTGAGTGAAATTAGCCATTTGATACTCCAATTGAAAACGCCTAGCAGAGTTATCCTGATTATAAACCGTTTTGAGATAATTCCACATACCAGCAGCAGTTTTATAAGACCTTAAATTTAGAACAAGATGAGGCTCAACTGAGCTAAGAATCCCGGTCATAACTCGAGCATCCTTAATTTTCCATTTAGATAAAGCCTCGACTTCTTCAGGTGTCGGAGCACTCCCATCTATATGACCCCACAACTCTTTTCCCATAACAAATAATCGAAATTGAAATTCTCATGCAGAATAATTTTTACCCGTGAATTTCACAGCAAAAGATTCAAAAGACATTATGCCCAAAGTCCAAATAATGGACAGACCAAGTCAATCAAAAGCTGAACTGAATCGAACTGGAGCAGAAAATCAAACCTGAACCGGACTGGAGCAGTAAACTGAAGAACAAGACCAAAAAACGAAACCGGTTCAAACAAAAGAACTGAACCGGAGTTGCAGAAAACTGAACTAGTTCAACAAAAGAATCGAACCGGAGTTGTGTATACCTGGCAGATATACTTCACCAAATACAAAACAAACGCAACCACCACAATCTCACAAGTTCATGTGCTTGTTCCGATTCAAGCTATGGTGTTGCGACGGAAGCAGCGGAGCTGAGGCTGTGACGGAAGCAGCGGAGCTGAGGCCGACGACGACTGAATAACTGAGCTGTCGAACGGAGGTATGCTGCGCGGGCGGGAGGACGATGCACGTTCGTCTGAGGCTGGAGACCAATGAATTAGAGGTATGCCTAATTTCTGATTTTTTACTATGATACCATGACAAAATATAAACTTGAATGAATTGCTTGCATTCTTCTTCAGTTACATAGCATATATATATAATGTACAACTAGGAACAATGACAGCTAAATTCAAGAACAAAGTATAAAGAAAATGTTGTGTATGATGTGATCTTAGTTGTAAAGTATGTTTAGCTGAATGTTGTATACGGTAACAATTTTTCATCCAATGAATCAAATCACCTGTATGTATTCTCACTTGTGGTCAATAGAGGCTAATTATAGTATTTACTTCTTCTTTTTTAATTAAAAAAAGGGTTAATTACTTAATTGGTTACACATGTTTGACCAATATTCAGAATGGTTACACATGTTTCAAAATGTGATTAATTGGTTTTGAAATGTGACTATTTGTTTTTTTTACTGTTCACCGTTAGAAATCACAGTTAAGTCACTATTTAGATACGTAAAATGACGTAATTACCCCTAGAATCATCTTCAAGAACATATCATCATCTTCAAGAACAAGAATCGAAGAACCCAGAAACAGCATTTATGGGTTCTTCAAGAACCCAGAATCGCAATTCTTGGTTCTTGAAGTTCTGTATTGCAGTATATGTTATCACCAAATGTGATTAAATGGTCATACATGTTTATCTATAATGTGATTAAAAGGTGATACATGTTTCTCTATAATGTGATTAAATGGATACTGTTGTTTGAAATGATGTGATTAAAAGGTTCGACATGTTACCCACAATGTGAAAAACCCAGAAACATCATTTCTGGGTTGTTCAAAAACCCAGAATTGCGATTCTGGGTTCTCAAGAACATCAAATCGAATTTGATTCGATTCTGGTTCTTCAATCCTTCCATGTGTTCTTCAATACAACTAAGGGCATAATAGTCATTTCACAATTCAATAATATGTTAAAAAAAAATAATTAACGGTTTACTAACGGAATAACCAATTAATCACATTGGGAAAAACATGTGTAACCAATTAGTCACATAACAAAACCAATTAATCACATTTTGAAACATGTGTAACCATTCTGAACATTGGTAAAACATGTGTAACCAATTAAGTAATTAACCCTTAAAAAAATCACAGTATGTTTTGAACTTTGAAGTGTAAAAGACCGGTAGTAAAAACCGGTCTACCCTATAATGGCAATGAGGTGGGCAGTTCCGTAGTTATAAGTTATTGCAATGGATTCCCGCTCCCGCGGGCGAAGAGACCAGAGAGAGAGAGAGTTGGTACTTGGTCGTGTCGTTGTTTTAGTCGAGGCAAATGCAGAATACTGAAAAACTCGGATCTGAATAAAAAATGGGGAAGACGACGTTAAAGCTCACATGGATGATATTGGAGACGTAGACAGGGAATTCAATTATTACGTAATCTCTCCTCTTTGAGAAAGAAAACAATGGCGTCTGTTTTGTCTGATCTGCAATTCAGTGAAAACCCTACTACCTAATTGCTACTTCTCTCTCTCATTCACTCACTCATTTCAGGTAGTAGCTTTCACTTTACTCTCTGTAAACCAGTCAGTAACCACCCAATAAGCAATATGTGGATCGTTTGATCTTTCTCTCAGGACTGGATCTGCACAGTACGGTGTTCTTCACCACTACAATGCTCCTAAACCCTCCTGCATTTACTCAGCATCGAACTCCTCTTGACTACGTGGCTATCAGCTCCGGCTTGGTTCAGTGTGAGTCTATCTGTCTAAGTATCTGGCTGCTTTTTGCTCTACTTTATTCCTTGCTTTGATTCCGCCACTTGTCAATGTCCTTGTTCCATCCGTCGAGAGCTGCTTTAGGCTTCTTCTTATTGGTTAGATTTGAGTTTGGTTCTGATGTGAAGTGAAGTAGCTTTTCCCATTGGGCAGTAGCTGCAGAGTCCGTGGCTTCTACTGAAGCTTGCTTCTGAAATCTAAATAAGTGGGAACCACCTTTCTCGCATTCCTTTAACCTTCTAGTTTCGTTTTACTCAGCTCAGCCGATCAATCGTTTTTTTTACTGCATTTACCAGCACTTCCTATGCTTCCCTGCTTTTCGTTTTGATTTATTCTTTTCGTGTAAAATTTCAATGTCTACCTACATTGTTAATCAAACTTTTCATTTTTGGACCTTGTTTTTTTGTTGCTGACGATGATCTGCCAAATGTGAGATCCATTAGAACAATCTTTATCAGAAATAGCTGGATTTTGAGATCAGTGTTTTACTTGCTAAATTTTTCTGGTCTATGTAGAAATTGAAGTGCTCCAGGGGTTCTCAAGCTGTCAGTGAATGGCTGTGGGAACAACTATGGAGCTTGCAATACAGATTCTCCTAGTTTCTGCTCTTTTACTGGCTGTGAAAGCTGATATATACATTGTGACGGTTGAGGGGGATCCTGTGGTAAGTTATACAGGAGGGATTGAAGGGTTTGGAGCCACAGCTGCGGAGTCGGATGAGAAGATAGATTCTACCAGGTACTTGATGTAGCAGTTGCATGTTATCTGTAATAGGAAAATAAAATTTAAAGAAAATACTATTTTCCAAGTGAGACCTTCATTGTTGGGCTATCTTAGGATGTCACAAGCAGAACTTTACCTAGTATGCTAACATTAGAAGAAAGATAATGTGATGTTCTGTAACTTCAGTTCCCTGTTATCACACTTAAACTGTGTATTGTTTCTTCTATTTCGTTCTGTATGTATCATGAAATCCTGCATATCCAGATTGAACTTCATGGGTTGCTTGCTGATAGATTCTGTTGCTTAAGCTCAAAGGAAGGGTAAAATTTGTTGAACAGTTAGAATCCTCAATACAGTGGACAGAGCCAAAGCAATTCATTTTTGTTATTTCCTTTTCTAATTGTGTGTAGCCATCACTACAGAATCCAGTGCCAGGCAGTTAGAGCAAGAATGAACAATCATAGATTTTATAATTTGCTATCATGTTGTCAGTAGAGAGTCTGTGATAAACTAACATTATGACCTCCCTCATCATCACTCCATCAGTGTATTTAAGAAAAAAAGTAGTGTATCGCCAGAACTTTCTTACTCTCGATCTTCTCAAGACATTTTGACGAGGTTATTCCTGTCTGTTTTGCAAATCCATGGTTTTTACTTTTTCATTGCTAAGCTTGTGCAGTTTCTCATTTATTGTCTTTTACCAAGTGGAACTTCTTTATGATCATTAAGCTTGCACTTTGAACTCATAAGTTTTTATATTTTCCCACAGGGAAGTTGTCATATCCTATCGTCAGTACCTAGAGAAGAAACACGATATGCTTCTGGGAATGTTATTTGATCAGGGCACCTATGAGAAACTTTACAGCTATCGACATCTTATAAATGGTTTTGCAGTTGATATTGCTCCTGAGCAGGTGAGTCCTTTGGATTTCTGATTGATATGTCCTCTTTGGTGTAGCCATCTTTTAAAAAAGTATAAACTTAACATTATTATGACCACTTGCTATCCAAATATATTAGTAGGCAGAAATCCTAAGACGTACGGCTGGTGTAAAATATGTGGAGCGAGATTGGAAGGTTAGGAGGCTTACTACTCACACTCCGCAGTTCCTAGGGCTGCCAACTGGAGTATGGCCAACGGGAGGAGGCCACGACAAGGCAGGAGAGGATGTTATCATTGGCTTTGTAGATTCTGGGATTTATCCTCATCATCCGAGCTTTGCATCACATCATTCTGAACCCTATGGGCCTCTTCCAAAGTACAGAGGAAAGTGTGATGTTGATCCTACCACAAAGAGGAGCTTTTGCAATGGAAAGATTATCGGTGCACAATATTTTGCAAAAGCTGCAATTGCAGCTGGATCATTCAATCCAGCTGTTAATTTTGCTTCTCCAATGGATGGTGATGGACATGGCAGGTCAGTTCCTTATAATTACAAACATAGAATGGACCTTTTGTTGCCCCTTCTGTAGATTTTGAGTACTTCCTGTTATACTTTTCACCCTAAACTTGTCAAATCTCCATTTTTGGATATTTTTATTTCATAACACTTTCCACGAGCAAGGATCCCTATATTTATGAACCATCTCTGTAACTTGACTGTAAAAATTATAATGGTACGCCCAACATAGACATGTGAATGAATGCACCACCCCACTGACAGTCCTTGAATCACTGTTCTTTATCTCACAGCTTGTATATATATCTCATCTAATTTATTCTTTTGCTAAACCACCTCATATTTTCTCTATGTGACTAAATAATCATTTATGTTTTTTCGTGTAACTAAACGGTCAAGTACGTTCCATAATTTGTTTTTTTTTTGTTAAATCTTGTGTTATTTAGTCACTTATATTTGACAAATGTGATTAAACGGTTATCAAAATAACGATTTTACCTTTCTCCTTATCTTCTTCTTCCCTTGTTTTTCATCTTCTTTTTCTTCATTTGAATAACCCTAAATTTTCAAATCGAACCCAAAAAATTAGATTTATGAGTTCAATAGAACCCAGATTTTTGTAATCGGGGTTCGAAATAGACCAGAAATAGGTGTGTTTGAAATCCTATAAAACAGATTTCTAGGTTCCAAACACACCAGAAATCAGTTTTGTGGTGTTTTGGGAACCTAAAAATTTGAAAGTTGTGTTCCAAAAATCTAATATTTGAGTTTGAAATACACCAAAAATGTAATTTCCGGTGTGTTTGGAACCCAGAAATCTAATTTATAGGGTTTGAAACACACCAGAAATCAGATTTTTGGTGTATTTCGAACTCAGAAATCTGGGTTCAGATTTGTGAAGAAGATAAAGATCAAAGGATGAAAATGAAGATTAAAGGAAGAAAATGAAGAACAAAGTATGATGAAGAAGAGTGTTTAGTCAATTTATCTCATAATTTTCTTTTGTAACCATTCAATCACATTTTGAAACATAAGTGACTTTTCATTTCAAGTTTCAACAATTACGTGTGTCAACATAAGTTATTGTTGAGGTAATTAACTTATTCTTTTTCTCACCCTCTGTTGCTTTTACCAGTCATACAGCAAGTATTGCAGCTGGTAACAATGGAATTCCTGTCAGAATGCATGGATATGAATTCGGGAGAGCAAGTGGGATGGCTCCTCGGGCCAGGTGTCTTTTTTATTTTTATTTATTTCTTCCGACTGTTAACTCGATGATGTTGCCCATGCTAAAGTATAAATTCATGCTTTCAGGATTGCTGTTTATAAAGCACTTTATAGGTATTTTGAGGGATTTGTTGCTGATGTAGTTGCTGCAATTGATCAGGTAATGCATAATAATAGCATTGCCTTAGTGGCTAAACATCTGTAGTTCGTAAGTGCATAGTGTTCAACCTTTTACTTTTGCGCCAACTTTCTCTAGAATATTGATGATTCACTTTGTGACAACTTTAAAATTTTAAAAGAAAAATGCTGTTAGTGATTAACTGAATTGCTACTTCCAAGGTACGTCTACACAAATTAGAAAGAAATGATTTTTGTTCGCCTGTTTTAGTTATTCGCGTCACATTATGTTTACAAGGTACATTGTCCCCACCCCCACCCCACCCGACACATTTTTTTATATAGTTGATTGACCTTGTGTCACGTCTTGGAAGTTTGCATCTATTATTTAGCGCACATGCATAAATTCCATGGGTTTCAGGTTGATGTAATTGTAAATTTACACGATTAAGCTCTATGCAGGCTGTTTATGATGGTGTGGATATACTCAATCTCTCACTAGGCTTAACTAGTCCTCCAACCACCACAAAGACCACATTTTTAAACCCCTTCGATGCAACTCTTCTCTCAGCTGTGAAAGCAGGCATCTTTATCGCACAGGCTGCAGGAAATTCAGGACCTTTTCCAAAGACATTGGTGTCCTATAGCCCATGGATAACAACTGTTGCGGCAGCCATTGATGACCGTCGGTACAAAAATCATCTCACGCTGGGTAATGGTAAAATACTAGCGGGGCTTGGATTATCACGTGAGTATCAAACATCGACTCAGTAAAGTTACATCATTCAAAATGTTATTTTTCTCATCTCACTAACACACCATGGTTTAAATGCAGCGTCCACCCATGCAAATCGGACATTTACTTTGGTATCTGCTAATGATGTTCTGTTAGGTTCTTCAATGATCAAGTATAGCCCCGCTGATTGCCAGAGACCCGAACTTCTGAACAAGAACTTAGTGAAGGGGAATATTCTTCTTTGTGGCTATTCTTTCAATTTTGTTGGTGGTACTGCGACTATCAAGAAGGTTTCGACAACAGCCAAGAGCCTCGGTGCAGCTGGGTTTATAGTTGTTGTTGAAAATGCATCTCCTGGAACCAAATTTGATCCTGTTCCTTTGGGACTACCCGGGATGCTCATGACTGATGTAACTAAGTCAATGGTGATGATCTTTTATCTCCTTTCACTCATCTTTGTACTTGGAATTCAATATTTATTGATCTAATCTATTCATTATAATAATTAAAATAAATGATGATTTGATGTCCTAGAATCTTATTCCTCACATTGTGACGCACATGATAAAATGCCTGATTTTGTTATGCTGATGAAGAAAATGTTTAAAGATTCTGATAACTTTGTGGCTCATGATATTATGTAAAGGATCTTATAGAGTACTACAACTCTTCAACCTCAAGAGACTGGACGGGACGAGTTAAGAGTTTTAAAGCTATGGGTAGCATTGGGGATGGTTTGATGCCGATACTTCACAAATCAGCACCACAGGTGGCTCTCTTCTCTTCTAGAGGCCCTAACATAAAGGATTACAGCTTCCAGGATGCAGATCTTCTCAAACCAGACATTTTAGCTCCTGGTTCTCTTATTTGGGCTGCTTGGTCACCAAATGGAACTGATGAGCCTAATTATGCTGGTAAACTCTTCTAGACTTCATCTTCTTACATTCCAATTGGTTAAAGCACAACTTTGAGGCTTTAGAAGGTTGATAGCTCCTGATATCCATCCATTTTTTTCTTGATCAGTTAAAAGGATTAATCATCATTTTTTTACAGAAGAAAAACAATCTTCTTGATGTAATGAAATATTTATTATGGTGGATAATGTGTAGTGAAGATATTGTTTTTTCTGGGTTTCATTTGTTTCAGGAGAAGGATTTGCAATGGTATCAGGGACCAGCATGGCTGCTCCTCACATAGCGGGAATCGCTGCTCTTGTGAAGCAAAGGCATCCTCACTGGAGCCCTGCAGCTATTAAGTCAGCTCTGATGACTACAGCCACGAAGCTGAACAAGGCCGGAAAGCCTATCCAGGCTCAACAGTATTCTGACACAACAGAAGACATGAAGCTAGTTACTGCAACACCCTTTGATTCTGGGAGTGGCCATGTCAACCCAAAAGCCGCATTGGACCCTGGCCTCATCTTTGATTCAGGTACTTTTTCCTCATTTCTTTTCTCCTTGGAGCTCTCTCTCTTGTTTCTGCTTTCTATAAACTTGAACTGATTTCTAGGGAGGTTTTATTAAGTAAGATCAATTGAGGGTTCAGTAAAAATCATATCGTAAGATCCGATCTTGAATTCTTACGAAGTATCTCCTTAGTTATCAGTAGGAATGCAACAAGATTGCAAATTAATTTTTTATGCAACCTACTTCTTATGAAGGTTTAAGTTAAAAAGCAACTTTAACTGGAAAATTTGCACTTTATGGTATCAATTTTTTTTATTTAAATGTATAAAAGGAAAGGATATGCTGGGAGTTAAACCCAGGTCGCTGGGTTCAAGGTCCAGAGTGCTACTGCTAACCACTACACTACACTATAGAACCTGCTTGATAGTATCAACATCCTTTTCAAATGGCAAAAAAATCATTTTATTGTGATTAAAGTCTTTTTTCGAGGTGGTTGAGATCATAATATTAACAAATTGAGATTTTAAAAACATTGCATTGTATTGCAGGGTATCAGGATTACTTGGGATTTTTGTGCACAACACCAGGCATCGACTCTCACGAGATAAAGAACTACACAGGTTCACCCTGCAACTATACAATCGGCCGTCCATCCAACCTTAACTCCCCATCAATCACAATCTCCCGGCTCGTGGGGACCCGGTATGTGGTCCGAACCGTCACAAATGTTGCAGAGAAGGAGACGTACGTGATCTCAACCCGGATGGACCCTTCTATCACCCTTTTAACCAACCCCTCAAAATTCACATTAAAACCCGGTGCATCTAGAAAGTTCACTGTATCCCTCAGGGTTCGCAAAGTGACGGGCGTGTATAGTTTTGGAGAGTTGTTGATGAAGGGAAGCCGTGGGCACAGGGTAAGGATGCCTGTGGTGGCGATGGCGTATGATCGGTAGGGGTTTAATGTGGTTCGTGTTCGGGTATGTAATCTGTTGTAATATTCTTTTGTTTCCAGTTCTGGGCAGAAGTAATAATGAGTAAATGTTTCAGTTAGATGAAGGCGTATGAATTATATTATGTACACATTTGAGGTTGTAAAGGTTTTAAGCAGTCGTTGTAATGTAAGGTTGGGCGGGGGGACTCCTATTTATTTTCTGATGCGAGTCATACAGTAAACTTGGGACCGAAGCAATTGTCATTGGGTTTTCTGTTGAACCGGAGTCATTTAGCAATCCGAGTTAAATAAGTTGAGTAATTAGACCGAGTCAGTAGAATCAGTATTGTTAGCCTATTTGTGCTGATATGCTGTGAGATTTTGGATTCATTCGAAAAAAATATCTGAAATCTGATTCTCTCTCTATTTCTCTCTAGTCTCTCTCCCTTTCTCTCTCAATTCTGTTTTTGGTGCCGATACGATCGTCAAGATCGCATCATTTGGTATCAGAGCCAGGTTTGCCCTCCATTCCGCCGCCGTTCGTTGAAGCTGCTGTCATGGCCAATGAAACCAGAGCTCAGAGAGATCTACGTGTGGACGCCACGCTTGAAGAACAGGGGAGAGCTCTGTCCGAACAGAGTAAGGCTCTCTCCGAACTGCTCCTGGCCAACGAGAGGCTCGCCAATCTCACAGAAAGGCACTCGGGATTTTTGGACGAGATCAGATCCTTACTTCACCTGGTCTCAGCTCGACAGACAGGGTCCGATGCAGGTATTCTGGGTGCAGGGTCCGACTCTGTTATTTCTGCAGCAGGGGATAATAAAACCACAGAGCGTATGACTACCAAGCAAGCTGTTCCTGTGGAGATGAATAATCAGCAGACAGAAACTTCCCGTGACAGAGACCGACGCCACTACCACATTGGTAAGGTCGAATTTCCACGTTTTGATGGCACTGATTTAGCTGGCTGGCTGTTTAGATGTGGGCATTATTTTGAGGTAGATGACACACCTGAGGAAGCTAAGCTCAAGATAGCTGTGATTCATTTAGAGGGTGATGCTTTGCAATGGCATCAAGGCATTACTAGGGTGTGGAATAGACAAGATCGTAAGATGTCCTGGAATGATTATGTTATTGCTCTGCAGTCTCGATTTGGGGAAGAGATGTATGGTGACCCGGTATTGGAAATGAAGAACTTGAAACAAGAAGGATCACTGGGGGAGTATTTCAGAAAATTCGATTACTTGCTGAACAAGGTGCAGGTGATCGAGAACTTATCAGAAGGAGCTGTTCTGAGTTTCTTTATTGGGGGACTTCGACCGAGTTTACAGGGACCGGTGAGGCTGTTAAGACCAACCAATCTGCATGAAGCGTACGCCCTAGCCAAGCTGCATAATGATGTATCGGGAATGCAACAGAGGTCTAAGTTCAGTGAGGGTAATAAGGCTCAGACAGAAGGAACTAACAGGACCAATGCTTATAACCAGAACCAGGTTCGGTCCTACAGCAAGGGACCAATGGCTAAGACTATGTCGAGCAAGGAACTTGAGGGTCGAAGAGCAAGGGGCTTGTGTTACTGGTGCCCGGAGAAGTACGTGATAGGCCATAAATGCAGTCGGGGCAAGCAGGTGTTTATGATCGAGGTGAATGATGATGACCAAGAGGAAGGCAATATTGCTGATGAGAGTGTGGTTGAGGAGGAAGTTATAGAAGAGGAGGCACCTCAAATATCGTTGCATGCCCTTAGAGGAACACTCCACTGTTCGACGATGAAATTGGAGGGAATGGTTCGGAACAAGAGGCTTCAGATTTTGATCGATTCGGGAAGTACGCATAACTTCCTCGATATCGACATGGCAGAGAGGATGGGTTGCAGCACTGAGAACATTAACACGATGAGGGTGATTGTAGCTAATGGCAGCGCCATGTCATGCAATAAGATCTGTCGGGACTTCAAGTGGTCGATGCAAGGAGAGGTGTTTGCTGCAGATGTGTTTTTGATACCCCTAGAGAACTATCATATGGTTTTGGGCGTCCAGTGGCTTGTCACGCTCGGGGATATAGTCTGGAACTTCAGTGAGCTTTCGATGAGCTTCAGGCTCGGGGAACAGGAGTGTCGTTTGAAGGGTAGTGGGGGCAACTCGATAAAGACCGCCTCCGTGGAACAGATGACAGCCATTCTAGCTAAGAAAGGGGAGTTAGCGTCAGTCCAACTATGCAGTATTTCATTGCTGGTGAATCCTGGACAGCACGCCTCAGTTTTTGCAACCGAAGTGAGTAAGAACAGTCGCGATACAGAGGAGCTGAACGGGCTTCTAAAGAAGTACGACATTGTATTCCAAGAGCCAAAAGGGCTGCCTCCCAAACGTGAAGTGGACCATAAGATTCCTTTAAAAGGAGAAGGAGTGACAGTGAATCAAAGACCTTACCGATACCCCGCACCGCAAAAAGACATCATCGAGAGGATGATAAGGGAAATGTTGGACTCCGGAGTGATACAAACGAGTTCTAGTCCATTCTCATCTCCCGTAGTATTAGTGAAGAAGAAAGATCAGTCGTGGAGGATGTGCGTGGATTATAGGCGGCTGAACGATTTAACAATCAAAGACAAATTTCCAATACCGCTAATTGATGAGCTACTTGACGAGCTACATGGGGCTACCGTGTTTTCCAAGATAGACCTACGCTCGGGATATCACCAAGTTAGAATGTTTGAGGGGGACATTCACAAGACAGCCTTTAGGACACACGAAGGCCACTATGAATTCAGAGTAATGCCGTTCGGTTTGACGAACGCACCGGCTACCTTTCAAGGGTTGATGAACGGAATATTTAAGCCGTATTTGAGTAAGTTTGTGCTAGTCTTTTTCGACGACATTCTAATCTATAGTTCGAGCCTCCAAGAGCATCTGAAGCATTTAGAAGTGGTATTTAAGCTGATGGTGGCGAACTCCTTAGTGGCAAAGAGGTCGAAATGCTCGTTTGGAGGGGCACAGATAGAGTACCTCGGACACGTCATCTCAGGTCAAGGAGTGTCGACCGATCCCACCAAAATTGAAGCAGTTCGCAATTGGCCTACACCTACATCAGTTAAGCAGCTCCGGGGTTTTTTGGGCCTCACTGGATACTATAGGAAGTTCGTGAGAAACTATGGATCGATTAGCAAGCCTTTGACGGAGTTACTAAAAAAGGATTCGTTTAGATGGTCAGTCGAGGCAGATCACTCATTTGATACACTCAAGATGGCAATGACATCAACACCCGTCTTGGCATTACCAAACATGAGCGATACGTTCATAATTGAGACAGATGCTTCAGGAGTAGGCATAGGAGCCGTTCTCATGCAGAAGGGGCACCCGATCGCTTTCATAAGCAAGGCTCTAGCTCCCAAACAACAGGTGTTGTCCGTGTACGAGAAGGAGTTATTGGCAGTACTACTAGCTATAAAAAAGTGGCATTTCTATCTCATAGATAGACACTTTATCATTAAGACGGATCACAGAAGTTTGAAATATCTGCTTGAGCAGAGAGTATCTACTCCGTTACAACACACCTGGCTGGCAAAACTCCTAGGGTACGATTATGAGATACAGTATAAAAAGGGGGTTGAGAATAAGGTGGCAGATGCTCTTTCAAGGGTAACGGGGTCGGAGTTGCTATCTATGGTGGTTACATCGGTGTCTTCGGACATGCTGGGGCGGATCAAGAGGAGTTATGATCAGGACCTAGACTATTCAACTGTGATTCAGCAGTTAGGAGGCGGAGTGGGACCTTCCCGATTTTCTTATGAGGATGGAATTTTGCGAAGACATGGTAAGATAGTAGTGGGAAACGACAAGGAGTTGAGAGAAGAGATCCTAAGAGTTTATCATAGTTCGGCCTTGGGGGGTCACTCGGGGGTCACAGCTACAATGCAACGAGTATCAGCCATCTTGTATTGGAAGGGAATGAAAGGACAGATCAAAGAGTTCATAAGGAGGTGTGATGTGTGCCAAAGAAACAAGGTGGATAACAGCGCCAGTCCGGGATTGCTACAGCCATTGCCCTTGCCGCATGAAGTGTTTACAGATATATCCATGGACTTTATCACGGGTTTGCCAAGGTCTCAAGGAAAAGAAGTAATCTTTGTGGTCGTAGACAGGCTCACTAAGTATGGGCATTTTATGGCATTGAGTCATCCCTTTAGTGCGGCTACAGTGGCAGAGGAGTTCCTAAACCATGTCTTCAAACTGCATGGGTTACCTAATAGGATCGTGAGTGATCGGGATTCAGTTTTCCTCAGTAATTTCTGGCAGGAGTTATTCAAACACCAAGGGGTTTCACTGTGTCTCTCATCGGCCTATCATCCACAGACGGATGGCCAAACTGAAGTGGTAAACAGATGCTTGGAGTCATACCTTAGGTGTATGGTGGGAGAACGACCTTCGACATGGTGCAAGTGGCTGACCTTAGCAGAATGGTGGTATAACACTTCCTGGCACTCCTCCATTAAGACAACTCCTTTCGAAGCCTTATACGGGTACCCTCCTCCTATCCATCTACCCTACTTTGCTAGAGAATCTAAAGAAGCTGCGGTTGACACCTTGCTCCGAGATAGAGAAGAAACCATTAAGATGCTGAAGTTTCACTTAAAGAGGGCTCAGAACAGAATGAAACAATTGGCGGACAAGAAGAGATCCGAGAGAGCCTTTGAGATTGGTGATTGGGTTTTTATGAAGTTGCACGCATATGCTCAGCATTCAATGCGTTCGAAGGGTGTTAACAAGTTCCAACCTAAATGGTTTGGGCCATTCCAGGTGATCGAGAAGATAGGGACCGTGGCTTACCGATTGAATCTACCAGCTGAAGCATTAATACACCCGACAGTTCATGTGTCGCAGCTGAAACTTGCATATGGGATTCAGGATCAGGTTACACAGCTGCCACGGGAGTTCATGAAGCCTAGTGCCAAGGTACCTATGGCTATACTGGAGAGGAAAATGGTCAAGAGGGGTAACCGAGCTGCTACGAAACTGTTGGTTCAGTGGGAGGGCCAGCAAAGGGAAGAAGCAACCTGGGAGTTCAAGGAGGAGTTCTGCAGGAGGTATCCCGATTTCGACCTTGAGGTCAAGGTCATTGCTTAGGAGGGAGTATTGATGCGAGTCATACAGTAAACTTGGGACCGAAGCAATTGTCATTGGGTTTTCTGTTGAACCGGAGTCATTTAGCAATCCGAGTTAAATAAGTTGAGTAATTAGACCGAGTCAGTAGAATCAGTATTGTTAGCCTATTTGTGCTGATATGCTGTGAGATTTTGGATTCATTCGAAAAAAATATCTGAAATCTGATTCTCTCTCTATTTCTCTCTAGTCTCTCTCCCTTTCTCTCTCAATTCTGTTTTTGGTGCCGATACGATCGTCAAGATCGCATCATTTTCTGCTGCATATTCGATGGAAACCTTCCTCTATATTATATCCTTCCTCTTTAAAGGTAAACAAGACAGTATTGAATGTATATTCATTCATTCATCTATTTCAATCCGATCTTTGAATATTTATGGATGATGTATTTATTTATTTAAGGGTTAAATACCAAGTAGCTACCTGAACTTTGGACGTTTTGCAACGAGCTACCCGAATTTTGAAAATTCAAAACAGGCTACCTCAACTTTGAAGGTGTAAATAGCTACCTTCGTCTAATTTTCCGTTGGAAAATCGTCGGAAAGTAGTTGGAAAGTCGTTGGAAATTCATCAGAAATTGGACGGAGGTAGCTATTTGCACATTCTTCAAAGTTGAGGTAGCCCGTTGCAAAACGTACAAAGTTCAAGTAGCTACTTGGTATTTAACTCTTTATTTAATTATATATAATAATATTATTATTATAAAATGATTGAACCTTAGCTAGAATTCTCTAGGTAACTTAACAAACATATTGACACTGGCACAACAAGGTATTGTCAATTCTGACACAAATACCATCTCCCTGGCTATACTTCTGAGCACACCTGGCACTACAGCAGTCCTCATTGCACTGTTTGCTGCATATCCCAAGCCCAGTCCCCGGGCAATACTTGGTCTTCTTCTCCACAGGTGGGAACTGCACTGGCGAAGCAGCTGGAACCGGAGTTGTTGTCTCAGTTGCAGAGCTGTTAGCCTTCTCCTCCGCCTGACAGTTGTAAAAGCAGGTGCATAATGGGGGTGACGTCGTGGTGTCGCAGCTCCCTTGTGGGTTCTGGTTCGGATGCCTCCTATAGCACTTGGCGTCACAATCACCTTTCATAGCCCCACATGCCCCAAGGCCATCCTGGCATGTCTTTCCTTCTACCTTATGCAGTTCTGTCAGAGTAACTTAATATATACATACATACATACATATATAAGTCAACGCACACCATACTGAATTACTGATACCATACGTATATATATGAGAAAAAGACAGATGATTACCAAAGAGTACGAGGAAGACAATGAGGAATTGATGAGCCATGTTCATTGGCATATATCGGTTGTTAGCAACGAAATAAAATAGATGTTTTCTTTAAGATTGTGCTTTGTGATTGCATAAAGGTGTGAGATTTATACTAAGACCAACTGCAATGGAATGGATACAAAGATAAGGCAGTATATCAACTAGGAATCTGTTTACTTTTAGATTTTGTAAAACTGCATCCAAGAGATCTCTAACCAAAAAAAAGAGAGGGAGATTTGCCAATTAGGGAAAAAAATATTTTTTTTTTTGGCAACAGCCCAACCAACTCTCAGGAAAGCTTGTCAATTCTGGAGGCATGGGAGAGAAACACTTATCCAGTCAAAACAAGGTACCTTCATCGTCAAACCTCATTGCTCATAGACTATCTTGCAAAGAACAGGGAAAAGGCAAAACTGCATTCATCATACATAAACAACTGTGCTAGATCATGAACCACTATTGTTGGATCTGGCTGGATAAATCTGGAACAAGATCTGACACTCCAAGCAACTTCTGTAGAAGGCAAAACAGAATTGGGTTGTCAAAACCGAGCCTTCCTCTTGCGAGCAGTGTATTTGGAATTTGCAGGCACTGCATTCCCTTTTCTTTTCATCTGGTCTTTCTTCTTGAGTACCCATTCTCTCCCTTTCCCCTTTTTACCCAGTTTCTGCTTCTTCCTCGGTCTGTGCCTATCGGATATGCTAATCTGTTGGGAAGAAAAAGACAACTCCTTCAAGTAAGAGAGGATTTCGTAATGAGGAATCATCAGATTATACAAAAGAACATGGACTGAAACTACAAACCGTATGATTCTCTTCGTCACCACTACTCTCATTCGATGAATCCTCTTCATCTTCCTCTTTGCCCTCAGGAACGGCAGTGCTTAGAGATGGAGGCCCACAGGTTAGGACAAGGTATTCCTTCTTGCTTTTAGTACTGCAGAATTTACACATTTTGAGGTTACTCTAACCCATCTCTCATTTATGCTCATCTTTTTATGATTCATAGTGTTATGACTCCAAACTACAACAACAATCGGTTTTATGAACCTTTACTATCTTCGACTATATTGCTGCTGATAGCTTAAGGATTTTAAGGTGCAGTGATAAGGAAAACTATATTCCATAGACATTATATTCATCCTCCTTGGTTAGTACCTGTGAGGGTAGTCAACCACCACACCACCAGCAAACCCAGCTCGCATTGCAGAGCCCAGAATCAACTCGCGCTGGGCCATACTTTCTGGATACATTTGGAAAACTGCTCTTGCTCCTCTTGCCAAGCATCGGTACAGCGTGCTAAAAAAAGCTCTGAATAGAAAATTGCCAAAAAGAAATGTTGTTAATACAAGAACAACGAAGCAGAGCTCCAAATTTTGAAATGTGAATTGGGATGCAGAAAATATGATTAATAACTTTCTTATAGAAGTGCAAAGTGAGCATACTTCAATCTTAATCGCGGCTCATGGGAGGCCTTATCTGCATTGCATAACCACTGCAAGTTACAAACATTCAGTCAAATCAGTAATCAGGAGGAACGAATTGTTCTGAAGTGAGGGAAAAAATAGTAAGCGTCTCACTCATAAGTAAAGGAAATCAAGCAAATTTATCCTGCCAGAAAGTTAGAAGCTAATCTGGGAAATTAAACTGCAAGAACACACAAACAAGATCATCTTTTTTCCAATTGAACTGTTCAATTGAAGGATCAAGAAAGCATGGGAGGAAATCCAGCATCAAGTCTGACGCAACATCCAGATTCTAGAACACAGTTTAAAGTTTTGGAACAAGTTTAAAACAAAGAACAAGTATAGCTAGTTAGCTACAGAAAAAGGCAGATAAGACGGTTGATTCAGTGTTGTATGTAGTAAAATAATTGTTGGTGTTATAAAATAGGGTTAATTACTTAATTGGTTACACATGTTTGACCAATGTTCAGAATGGTTACACATGTTTCAAAATGTGACTATTTGGTTTTTTCACTATTCACCGTTAAAATCACAGTTAAGTCACTATTTAGATACGTAAAATGACGAAATTACCCCTAGAATCATCTTCAAGAACACATCATCATCTTCAAGAACAATAATTGAAAAAACCAGAAATCTGATTTCTTGAGAAACCAGAAATCTGATTTCTGGTTCTTCAAGAACCCAGAAATCTGATTTCTGGTTCTTCAAGAACCCAGAAATTTGATTTCTGGTTCTTCAAGAACCCAGAAATCTGATTTCTGGGTTCTTGAGAAACCAGAAATCTGATTTCGGGGTTCTTCAAGAACCCAAAAATGCTGTTTCTGGGTTCTTCAAGAACACAGAAATGCTGTTTCTGGGTTCTTCAAGAACCCAGAATCGCAATTCTGGGTTCTTGAAGTTCTGTATTGCAGTATATGTTATCACAAAATGTGATTAAATGGTCATACATGTTTCTCTATAATGTGATTAAAAGGTCATACATGTTTCTCTATAATGTGATTAAAAAGTCATACATGTTTCTCTATAATGTGATTAAATGGATACTGTTGTTTGAAATGATGTGATTAAAAGGTTCGACATGTTACCCACATTGTGAAGAACCCAGAAATGCTGTTTCTGGGTTCTTGAGGAACCCAAAAATGCTGTTTCTGGGTTCTTGAGGAACCCAGAAATCTTGTTTCTGGGTCTTCAAGAACACAGAAATCAGATTTCTGGTTCTTCAAGGACCCAGAAATCTGATTTCTGGGTCTTCAAGAACACAGAAATCAGATTTCTGGTTCTTCAAGGACCCAGAAATCTGATTTATGGGTCTTCAAGAACACAGAAATCAGATTTCTGGTTCTTCAAGGACCCAGAAATCTGATTTATGGGTCTTCAAGAACACAGAAATCTGATTTATGGGTCTTCAAGAACACAGAAATCAGATTTCTGGTTCTTCAAGGATCCAGAAATCTGATTTATGGGTCTTCAAGAACCCAGAAATCTGATTTATGGGTCTTCAAGAACCCAGAAATCTGATTTATGGGTTCTCAAGAACATCAGAAATCAGATTTCTGGTTCTTCAAGAACCCAGAAATCTGATTTCTGGGTTCTCAAGAACATCAAATCGAATTTGATTCGATTTTGGTTCTTCAATCCTTCCAATCTGTTCTTCAATACAACTAAGGGCATAATAGTCCTTTCACAATTCAATAATATGTTAAAAAAATGAATTAACGTTAAAATTAACGGTTTACTAACGGAATAACCAATTAATCACATTTGGAAAAACATGTGTAACCAATTAGTCACATAGCAAAACCAATTAATCACATTTTGAAACATGTGTAACCATTCTGCACAATGGTGAAACATGTGTAACCAATTAAGTAATTAACCCTATAAAATATGCCACAGATCATGATTTAGTTTTGTACCATATATATATATTACATATGCATTTCATTTTAGTTATAAAATAAGTACGTGGCCTCTGGAGACAACTCACTTAAAAGTAAAAATGAACTTCTAAATACCAACTTTCACCTGTTGTTCATTTACCTTTACATGTAGACAAATAATACCATGTCTCTTTCAGTTTCATCAATTTAGTGGGTCTCAAGTTATAGGAAACAAAAAGTCATAAATTTCAAGTGCCAAAGTAGAAGCACAAACCTGGACAGCAGAGATGCTAATAGCTCCATCTATTACTCCAGCTCGTAATCCTAAGCCCTTTCAGAAATAACAATAAAACTATCACGTAAGAAAGAAATGAACAAATGTGATAAGAAAAAGCAACCTACTTTGCTTACACTAACTGATAATCAACTAAATCAGTTAGTGTAAGCAAAGTAGGTAAGCAAAGTAGAACAAATAATCAACTAAATCAGAACCAAGAAGAAGAGTTAGCATGCTAGAATAAGTGAGCTAAAGAAATGCATGAGATTTCAAGGAAATTTCTGCAAGTCATCAGCTAATTCTTGAAATGTACTGTGATAAGTTCCAAAAATATGTCTGGATACCAAAAAAGATAAAACAGCAATTAAGAGGTAGCACCTGACCCATGTCACCCAGTAAAAGATCACCTTCTACCTCCCTCTCCACTGCAACATCTATGTCACAAACATTGAAGACGTCAATGCTTGTACTGAAATAAACTAACAAAGCACCAGTTCAAGAAATCAAAGATTAAGTAACTTACTGAGCATTGAGTCGGAAATATCCATGCCAATCCAGACGTGTCCATTCTCAGATAGGGTCTCTCCACTTAATCCAGATCCACAACCTGCAAAGAAATGTAATAAGTGATAGACATAGACTATATATGAATATTTGTTAAGAACGCAAACCCAATTATATGTGCTGGGAGAATGAAAGAGACACGTGAGAAAATCATATACCAATATCAAGGAGTAATCTGGGCACGCCATCTTCAGGCAAAGCAAGAAGCTCCAATGCTCTCTCTGAAAGCTTGGCCTTTTAATAAAAAACAAAATAAATAAATAATTACTAAAACAGCTGCAAATAAAATAAACTACCGTCTAACAACATAACACCAGGAAATTAAGTATAATAACTTGCTTGCTTCTCACAATGACCCCCAACAACGCGAATTATCATCGAATTGAGGAAATATAACAAACCAGAGCAATAATAGAGAAAAGGAGATAAATTTATTGATTCAATTGAACTAGCCTGAATTTCAATGATTCGAGAAGAGGAAGTGTACTTTCGAGCCTCCGTGTCGTCATAAAAAATCTCAGGCGGCGCTTGTATTTCCGGTCTAGACGCCATTTTTACCACTAGCGTAGCGTTAACAAGATGTAGCAGTACCTTCCGATACTCAGGCCGGCGATTAGGAACTCCCTAAGCCTTCCTTTTTCGGTAGGTGACTGGACCGAAGGTGCTGCTGGAGGAAAAGGACGGTGATTCGGTGAGAGGATGAGGATGGATGAGGAGAGGAGAAACTAGCAAGCACAGGGTTGAAGAAGAAGAAAGAAGACGGCGCGATGGCAGGAGAAGTAAAATGGCGCGCTTGGACTGGATTCGTGCTTACGTTAAACATGCAATCATGTAATCTTCTACCTAACTAGCCCGGCACTGAAATCCGATTTGATGCATCCGAAACGTTTCAGCAGTCCTTCCTTGCCCATGAAGCTCATCCTTGGAGCTTGTTTTTCCAGGCCCACGTCATCCCTTCTGTGCAAACCCGAGCCGTCGGGCGCCCCTCGTCACTCGATAGTAGATGTATATTACGGAAGCCCAAGCGATGATTCGATGAAGCAATATTACGGAATAAATATATGATCAGATTAACACAAACAAAATTAAGTTGCACAAAATGTAGACACTTTGGTTCTGGTTCCCCGTCTTCTAAGAAAATTAGCAAATGAAAGGGACAGACTTGGTTGCCTCCTTGTTCTTCTGTCAAGTTACAAGCAAGCACTATGGAACCAATACTCTCAGATCAAAAACTGATTGGTCGGTAGGAGCAAAAGCTACAACCTTAACCTTCCTTATAATCTATGGCCAAAAGAAACTTTCCTTATGATCCAATACATGATGATATCAACAACTTAGCACATCTGCTTATATTTTGTTGTTCAGTAACTCCATTACAATCAAAATAAATGAGAAACAAAACCAGAAGAAGATACTAGGTCTCGGAAAAAAGCTTTTCTAATCGAATAGAGAGAAGCCCATGTCATCGTCACTCTCTTCCTTCTCTTCCTTCTTCTCCTCTGCTGGAGCTGCTTCAGCTGCTGCTGAGCCTCCACCTGCTGGGGCTGCAGCAGCTGCACCCCCTCCGATGAAGCCACCACCACCGCCTCCACCAATGATCACCTTTTCCATTGACAAATTAACTGACTTAGAACTGGATTGATTAAGACATGATTCCTTATTACACCTATATATATATTATATATAAGTGTAATACAAACAGTGAACTTGAGGAGTGCTGCGGTAAATGGGCAGAAGATAGGTGCGATTGAAATATATCAGTAGAAAAATTACAATTTTTCCTCAATTTGGACAAATTTTATGCTCGATTCTGTACTTCGCAAGGCTCACCAGCGATTACATTGCAAATACAAATACAAAATTAAAAAAAAAAAAAGCATCTACACATTTGCATATACTAACAATCTACATCCTCCATCTTAAGAAAGACCAGATCAGCTTGAACAACCAAGAAAGCTCAACAATTGTACCAGCGTTATCGATATACTGGAAAAGAAGCAACATGCAACACAGATAATCAGATCATATCAGATTGCAGTAATTCCAAATTTAGCAGAGAACTAATCTGGAAGCATAATTAAATAGCTGAAAATCATATCAAAGAGGAAGCGTAGCACACCTGGAACACAGCTGATGAGGGAGTGATGAGGGAGAAAGAGGACTGCACGCCACCTGACGAATCGGCGGAAAGAGCGGCCTGGACGAGCTTTCTCTGGAGTTCGAAGGAAGTGTCACCTGACCCCTCTAGGTCGCCAGAAAGCTGCTTAGCCGTCCACTCGCCGCCGGAGTTCCTACATACGAAAGTGAAGACTCCCATTGCAGCACTCCTTTCTCTTCTCTCTTTGAGACGCAGGCAGATGAGAATAAAATTATCGGTAGGCCGCGGGGGGGACTGTTGATGAAGAATTTATACGCAGCAGAGCAGACAAATGCAAAACCCTAAAATTTCAAATTACGAATATGCCCATAATAATAATTCTCATTCACATTCTAGCCCACGACTTATTTAGACTGGGCAGGCCGAGCCACCGGTCCGAAATACTTGAACTACTTACATAACGTTTACTGTAGGCAGTAGGCACGATAGTCGATAATTGATATACTAGATGTGCAATTTTTTCAAAGATTATAATTTCACGAAACATTTGAAATGCAATACATATTTAAAATATTTATGTTATGATTGACTACATATTTAGTCACTTATAGTCTTATAATTAGAACATTTATTTTATGATTAATTATTTATTTAGTCAGTTATGTTGTCATATAACTATTTGGTTCAAATTTAAACTATTTAGGAATATATGTTACACATTTTTTTAAAAAATATATATTACAATGACTTCTTATGATTTTTTTTAATTTCGAACTCAGAAATCAATTTTTGGGTTCAACACAAACATTGTAAAACATGAAAAGGATGAATAAAAGAAGAAGAAAAATAAATAAATGCTAGAATAATTATTTTAATAACATTGGTCAAATATAAATAACTAATTAAAACATAAGTTAAAATAAAAAATATTATTCTCAAATATAAGTAATTATTTAATAATATTAAAAAAAATTAAAAATTAAAAATTAACATGTATAACAAATAACTAACCAAATAAATAATTTAACTTTTTATTTTATTAAAAAATATAGTAACCCTTATAGTATTTATTTATTTATGGTATTTTCTCCTAAAATAAAATGAGTAATTGTCCTAACTTTAGTTGACTATCGTTTGATCAATCAGATGAGCCATGCCCTGGTTTTACGGTTTTACCCCTACCAAATGCTAAATGCACCGAATTCCGCTCCCCCAAATTCTCTCCTTTCCCATTAATTCAATTTTTATCGCCCATGCAAAGCGGAACTCATCTCCATCTTCAGCCATAAAAGCTTATTCTTTTTTCTGACCATGTCTTTTTTCCCTTCCCTCTGGTTTTCATCTCAAATTTCAACACTTGTTATAATACCAACTCAATTCTTAAGCGAAATCAAATCAATAAGCAACCACCACTTACGTACAGAAAAAAAAAACCTCCATTAAGGTACTTGAATTCCTCAACGCATTTGTTTGTTATTAAGGTTCCTGATTCCGAGATTAAGACAATCTTCAATATGACTACAATGGTGTCTATCTGCAGTTTTAAGGAGATGTAACCCCAATAGGATATAGATATCGTGTTACCTATTTAATCACAGTTGTCATGTCATGACATGGAAACGAGTTAAATTAGTTTATTTTCCACTTTCAGAATCTGAGAAGCTGCATTGTCTGTTACATGCTTGATATTTGTCCACAGTTAACACTTTGATTAAGGAAGGTTTTCTCTACTCAGATCGGTTCTTTTTTTTTTTTCCCCCCCCTTTTTACTTTTCATTCGGTTATTATTTGCTTCTAACATGTTCTTGTCTGGGTAGCATCATACAAAGATTTTCCTTTCGTTTGGTTGTATGAAGTTCACAAATTCCTGGAAGGCATTGACATCATCTACTCTTTTTTTTCTCCTAATAACTGTACTTTTCCTTTCTCTATAAATGTAGTTGCCCATCAAAACTTATCCGTTTGGCTATAACTTGAATCTTCAAGTGTTCTGCACTCGTCTTTTCGTTTGGGAGAAACTCTGAATGTATTCAGGCAATAGTGCGGTTTGATCCACATTTATTAAGGATCAAATTTATCTACTTACATTCTTCTTCTGTTTGTTAAACCGAATAAAACGGAGCTCACCCGGATCTACTCCTTGTATTCATATATACACGTTCATACGCCATAGTGTACCAGCACGCCTACACATATACATTTATCTTGTGATTTTTTTAACTTGATTAGTAAAAGATGATCTCTTAAGTGTCAGATAATTTTTATTTTTCATACTCATTAGATCATTTATTTGATTACTAAATCGTACGAAATACTGTTTAAGGAATCTTCTTCGCTTACCCTTTCACAGTCTTACTAAGTCCAGAAATCTACAACGTACTATGTCCCTATCAACAAAAGATATAGATCCAGCTTTCAAGGGAGTTGGACAGAAGGAGTATCCTTTATTCTCATCTGAACATTTTATTTTTATTTTTTAAATCTGACTGATTACTTGCTTCAAAAGCTTAGTCCAAGGTTAGCATAAAGATTAAAATAAATATGAAGTCTTTATCTAATGCTGCAGCTGTATATATTAGAGTCAACATCGACCTTACATTTGTCGTTTGATTAGTCTTCCTAGTCAGTCTAGTACGGTTGTTTTTCCTGACTATACACAGCGGTATAGAAATATGGCGGATTGAAAATTTTAGTCCTGTTCCTGTTCCAAAAGACTCGCACGGAAAATTTTTCATGGGAGATTCCTATATTATTTTGAAGGTAATTCTTGTAATTTAGAAAACCATTATTCTGCAAACTTCCTTTAGTAAGTTGCTAAGATAAGAATTATAAGGACAAGTTAGGCGTTGCTATTATCTTTACTAACTGCTACACATGTTCGTCCATGCATATGCAGACCACTGCTTTAAAGAGCGGTGCCTTGCGCCATGACCTCCATTATTGGATTGGTAAAGATACGAGCCAGGTTGGACGCTTAGTTCCTTTGTTTTCATCCCTAATTTGAACGGTTACTCATAAGAGAAAGGGAAAAACAAGATGATATTCTTTTTTGTTCTGTCAAAATTAGGATGAAGCTGGTACTGCAGCCATCAAGTCGGTTGAATTGGATGTAGCACTTGGAGGACGTGCTGTTCAGTATCGTGAAGTACAAGGCCGTGAAACTGAAAAATTCCTTTCTTATTTCAAACCATGTATAATTCCTCAAGAAGGTGGAGTTGCAACTGGATTTAAACATGCTATGGAAGAAGAGCACCAGACTCGCTTATTTGTTGTCAGAGGAAAGCACACTGTCCAAGTAAAAGAGGTTCCTTTTGCTCGGTCTTCTCTCAACCACAATGACATATTCATCCTCGATGCCAAATCGAAAATATTTCAATTTAATGGTTGCAATTCATCTATTCAAGAGAGGGCCAAAGCCCTTGAAGTTCTTCAGTACATTAAAGACACTTATCATGGTGGCAAATGTGACATAGCCTCTGTTGGTGTGTACCTTTTAGATTATGATGATCAAGTAACATGTGACTCTTTGATGGCTTATTAAGTATATTTCTTCTTCGTAGAGGATGGAAAGTTGATGGCTGATGCTGAAGCTGGAGAGTTTTGGGCCCTATTTGGTGGTTTTGCTCCACTACCCAAAAATAAAGCTAAAGAAGAGGACGATACTTTTGATTCCCATCCTACTAAATTGCTTAGGTAACAAGTTTGCTTTTCATTTATTCTTTGTTTGTATTTTATATATATATATATATATTTTTTTCTTACTATTTGCATTAGGGTCGAGAAGGGTCAGACCGAGCACATAGAAGCAGAATCGTTGACAAGGGGATTGCTTGAGACAGAGAAATGTTACATCCTTGACTGTGGGGTAGAAGTGTTTGTCTGGATCGGAAAGGGAACCTCCTTGGATGAAAGGAAAAGTGCAAGTAAAGCTGCAGAAGTAAATACTATGTTCTTTCTCATGATACACCTTCATATGGTGAAATGAAATACAGTTATTTACATGTGTTGATTTTTCTCTACTCTCTCTTAAATCTTCATCAGGAGTTAGTTTCTAATCCTAATCGCCCACCCAAATCCTATGTCATCCGTTTAATGGAGGGATTTGAGACTGTACCCTTCCGCTCAAAGTTCGATGAGTGGCCACTGTCTGATGATAGTGTTGAAGAGACCAAAACTGGGAGAGGCAAGGTTGCAGGTAACCTCTCTAACACATCCATTGCATCGTTCTTTTATAATACATATAAAAGTGTATTATTGTTATGTTGCATTTTCTTATTGCAGCACTTCTGAAGTGTCAAGGAGTTGATGTTCAAGGTTTGGTGAAAACTGCTCCTTCTAAAGAGGAACCCCACCAGCCTTACATCGATTGTACCGGAGATTTGAAGGTCTTTGTTTCCATATAATTTTTGTACTTGTTATTTAAGAAAACATGAAAATGAGATCTCTAATTACTGTATCTACACCATGAATCTGATGATAGATAAGTTTATTTGCATAGGTTTGGCGTGTAAATGGGCAGGATAAAGTTCTTCTTTCAGAATCCGAACAATCAAAATTCTACAGTGGGGATTGTTATATCTTCCACTATTCCTACCCTGGTGATGACAAAGAGGAATATCTTATTGGTACTTGGTTCGGGAAGAAGAGTGTTGAGGTGAGACACTTCTTGGTTCGGGAAGAATATCTTCTTGCAGTTTTTTTGTTTTGTTTTCTTCTTCTATTTTTATACAATTTATGCCTGTGTAGATCTGATTATCTTCTTACATCGTTATGGCAATGAATTTTGTTTTTTTGGGCCATCTTCGTTATGGCAATGAATACTAGGAAGAAAGAACCTCTGCTATTTCACAGGCTAGCAAGATGGTTGAATCCCTAAAGTTCTTCGTGGCTCAAGCCCGCATATATGAAGGGAGTGAACCAATTCAAATCTTATCAATCTTCCAGAGTTTGATCATTTTCAAGGTTTGCAGTTATAGTTGATTGGATTCCTTTACTTGCATAGTAAGTTATCAATTGCTTCACTTTGGTTGAACCATTGCTAGGGTGGTCTAAGTGATGGATACAAGAAGTACATAGAGGAGCAGCAAATCCCTGATGAAACATACAAAGAGGATGGCCTGGCCTTGTTCAGAGTTCAGGGATCAGGGCCTGAGAACATGCAAGCCATTCAAATCGATCCGGTATGCCATATTGTTGTACACTAAGCAATTGTCTGAAATTCAAAATTTCAAATACTCTTTCGACTCCCATCTAAATTCTACACATTAGTTACTGATTTGGATTCTGCTTCTCGTAGGTTGCATCATCTCTCAATTCTTCTTATTATTTCATACTGCAAAGTGATTCCTTGGTGTTTACATGGTCTGGAGGCCTTGCAGCTGCAGATGATCAGGAGCTTATGGAAAGGCAGCTAGATATAATAAAGGTAAATAATTTGGAATAGAACCTTTACTGCATACTAAATATGTACTTTTGATGTATTCAAATTCTTATTTAGGTTCTAGAGTGGATAAAAATGGTGGGAAGCTACCGAGAATATTCTGAAAGAACATAAGGAATATATTAGGGCTTACCAATATTTTTGAATAAGAAGACACATTCTGGTACCATGCAAATGTGATGGTTTATGTTATAAGTCAGGCGGATGAAAGTAACTCATCAAAGTGGAAAAGAGTTTAGCTGTGGGATTTGGAGGACTGGAAAGTGACTATCTTCCATTTTCTGCAGCCCGATGCCCCGACTAAAACACAGAAGGATGGAGTTGAGTCTGAGCAATTTTGGGAGTTCTTGGGAGGAAAATCAGAACACCCCAGCAAGAAGATTCGGAGAGCAACTGAGGAAGACCCTCACCTATTTTGTTGTTCTCTCATTAATGGTACTATCTTATAATTTTTCGTTGTCTTCCTTCCACTCACACTTCACCACTCATACATGTCCTCTTTCTCGTGCATTTAATTGTTGGAAAAATGCGTTGCTGATCCACAGAAAATTTGAAGGTGCGTAAAAGTTGAAGACTTTCATATAGATTTCCTTCATTAAAATACTTTACTTATATGAGAAAGGAAACTGTTATTGTTGTGTTGCAGGTGACAGAAATTTACAACTTTTCACAGGACGATTTGATGACTGAAGATATTTATATTCTTGACTGTCATTCAGTAATTTATATCTGGGTTGGACAAGAAGTTGATGTTAAGAAAAAAAAACTCGCACTGACTGTGGCAGAGGTTCAATGATTATTTTTGGATCTATAGGTCTTACTTGGGGTTAATAAGTACACTGCTCACATTCTTCTTTCTTTCAGAAATTTCTTGAGAAAGATTTCTTGATGGAGAAGATATCTCTTGAAGCTCCTATCTTTATCGTCATGGAAGGAAGCGAACCTCGTTTCTTTACTCGTTTCTTCACATGGGATTCGGAAAAGACTGGGGTATGTAAGACTAGAAATGAAATTATACAAAATCACGATTATACCACATGATCTTAAAACAACAATTATTGTCTAATTTTCTGGTAGTGCAGATGCATGGGAATTCATTCCAGAGGAAGTTTGCAATGCTAAAGAATGGTGGCAAACCAGTTCCGAGTGTAAGGCTTCATGTTTCTTCTACTAATTTTTTTATTTTTTTTTTAATTTCTTAAAGGAGTGTTGATGTTAGGTGTCTTAAGTTCATAATTTGTTGTAATGAGACTATTTGAAAAATGACAGAAAGTGAAGAGAAGAGCACCTGTATTAGGAAGATCGAACACGCCTGAAAAGCCTCAACGGTCAAGAAGCGTGTCTTCTTCTACCGGTGATAGGCCTCGAGTGAGAGGCAGATCCCCTGCTTTCAATGCCTTGGCATCTACTTTTGAGGGTCCAAAAGCCGCCTCCAATACCAGGAATCTATCTACTCCTCCCCCAATGGTTAGAAAGATCTACCCAAAGGTGTCTTCTCCTTCTTCGGATCCATCAAGATTGAGTTCCAAGTCTTCAGCCATTGCGTCTCTCACCTCCTCTTTTGAGAAATCAGCTCCAGCAGCAGCTAGGGAGCTTCTTATTCCCCGATCACTTAAAGGTAAACAAATTTTATCATGTTTTTATTTGATTTGATGATAGCAAACAAGGCTATATTAAAGTCGAGTTTCTTTTCCATTCTTGGTGCAGCAAGCCAAGATTCATCAAAACAAAAGTCTGAGGCCGAGTCTGAGGAGACATCTATGAGCAGCATCCAAGAAGATGTGAAGGAGGATGAAGCTGAAGATGAGGAGGGGATTACATTATACCCTTATGAACGTCTCACCACGATATCAGAAGATCCTGCCCCGGATATCGATGTTACTAAACGAGAGGTACATTTTATATTTCCTGGAGAACAAGCAATTTTTTTTTTGTTTTACAAGATTGAACTCTGCATATATGTATGTATATATATAATATTGTTCTAAGACGTGTGTGATGGAATGAATGAATGCAGGCTTATTTGGCGTCATCTGAGTTCAAAGAAAAGTTTGGAATGTCGAAAGACGAGTTCTCAAAGTTGCCCAAATGGAAGCAAAACAAGATTAAGATGATACTTCACTTGTTCTAATTCCTTCTTTGGCTTCACTTCCCAGGAATATGTACATTTCTCCATCTTCGTAACAAAATTTCTCAAGGAAAACCAATTTTGCGTGCCTATGCGATGGAATTTGCAGCGTCTGAGTGACTTCTGGATCGATTTAGCTTGTTGAGACGAGGGATTTGGGTGTTTATTTTTGTGTTTTTGACAGCTCTGTTTGTGATGTTTCCTTGTATTCTTCATCTCATTCTATTCATAAAAAAACAGAATCTTTTTTGGGTGACAAAGTCTGAGTTGTAGCAGAGACCGGAAGGAAGATGTTTTTAAAAAAGGAACCATGTCAGAATTCTTTTATAAAAAAAAATATATATATAAAAAATATTTAGCAAAATGTGCATATGCGCATGTAGATTAGTAGCGTTTTCGTTTTTTTTTTTGAAAAAAATCAAAAAAATCTTAATTTTTTTTAAAAAAATTACAGTAAGTAGATATTTGAATTTAGATTCAAATGATGCAAAAAATATTAAATTTGGACTTACGGATTGACTGTAGGCTCTGCCGTAAGTTGAGATATGAAAATTTGACTTAAAAATAACTCATACCCTGTAAGTCCAAACTGACCACGATGAACGTCATTTATGTCGTAATTCAATTATCTACCTAGAGTAATTTTTTTGATTAGAAATACAATGATTTGTAACCTAACATCGCTTGTCTTAAAATTTGACCGAAATAATCAAAGCATTAGGTGAGAAATTTAATTATGTACTTACTCAAAAAAAATCAAAAAAATTAATCTAGGTAGATATTTTAATTAAGACATAAATGACGTTCACCGTGGTCAGTTTGGACTTACAGGGTATGAGTTATATTGTTTTAAGTCAAATTTTCATATCTCAACTTACGGCAGAGCCTACAGTCAATCCGTAAGTCCAAATTTAATATTTTTTGTATCATTTGAATCGAAATTCAAATATCTACTTACTGTAATTTTTTTTGATTTTTTTTCAAAAGAAAAAAAAAATGAAAAACGCTACTGGTAGTAGCGATTTTCTTAAAAACGCTACCTTCACTTACGCAGATGCACATTTTGCTAAATACTTTTTTTACATATATACTTTTTCAATTTTTTTTAAAATAAATACATTTTAAAAAGTTCTGGAAGGAAGGATGGCCCTGACATCATTAAATTCATCTGTTCTGCCCTGAAAAAAGTTGTATGAATGATAGATGTTTTGTTTGATATATAGAAATACCAAAATTATTATATATATAATAAACAAAAGGAAATTTGATTAGTGTTTTCTGTTTATAATATAATTAAAACTAATAAGATAAAAATGCCATAATAAACATATTTTTCATTACAATTAATTTTGTGAACTAATTAATAAATCTAAACTAATTTTATTTTTTTAATTAAACTTAAAATATATTAAATAATTAATAATATCAACAGTAATATTTATTTTCATTACCTTACATTTACATATATTTATTATTATATATATAATATGAAAAGAAAATCATAGGTTGGACTACTAAACTATTTAATTTTAATAGAGGGAAGAAAGGCAATATACACACTTTAAAGAGGGTTAATAGGTCCACTAGTACCATAAATTTGGGCAATGTGATCGGATGGTACCATATGTTTTTTGATGTGGTTAAATGGTCTATTATGTTTGGAGCATGTTGTCCTATGGTACTCTGTTAGTCAACCGTTAAATTTTTCTGTTAAATGGTCAATGTCAGCCCCACGTCAGCGCCACATCAGCGCCACGTAGATATATAATATAATATTTAATTTAAAAAATAAAAAATGAAAATCTAAAAAAATAGGGAAAAAATGAAAAAAAAATCGTAAAAATTATAAAAAAAAACTTTATATATTAATAAAATGTACTTTTTAAAAAAAAAATCGAAAATTGAAAAAAAAAAACTAGGTTGGACCCTTGGGGTCCAATTGACCCAGCCAAGGGTCGAACCCTGGGCTGGGTTGGACCCCTACCAGGTCGCCTGACCTGGGCGACCAGGTCTGGATCTGACCCAGCCCTAGGTTCGACCCTGGCTGGGTCAATTGGACTCCAAGGGTCGAACTAACTTGGGGTCCAATTGATCCAGCCAGGGTCGAACATTTTTTTTAAAAAAAAATACATTTATAAAAAATACATTTTATTGATATATAAAGTTTTAAAATATTTTTTGAATTTTTTTATAATTTTTTTCCGATTTTTTTTTTTTTTATTATATTTCCTATTTATTTGTATTTTCCAATTGCCACATCAGTGCCACGTCAGTGCCACGTCAGCATTCTGTTAGTTAACATTGACGGCAACAGTAATTTGGACCAAATAACAACATTGCGAAACTTATGGTACCATAAAACAACATAGGGGTACCATCCGATCACATGACCCAAACTTATGGTACCATTGGACCTATAAAATAATAACAAGATCCAGATTAACTGAATAAGTATATCCTGAGATTTTAATTATTTTCAACTCAGTCCTCCTATTCAACTATATAAGACAACTTCATCCTTCCTTTAAATCTAAGTTAGCCCCATTAGACGTCACAAAAAGAATGTTTAATATGATGCTTTCACAATAAAATTAAAAAAAAATGAGAAGATAACTTTTTTATATAAAAAATAGCAGGAACCTAAACACCTTCATAAAAAGGATTAATGGTGTGTTTGGGTCAATTATGTCCGATTTTTAAGAATTAATTTTCGAAATTGGGGGATTAGTATTTCAGGAATTGAAAACTTGGGTCCAAACTAATAGTAAAAACAACGCTCGATCGGTCTCGGTTTTAAACTCGAAACGATAAAGGGTGCAACCTAATAATGATGTTTATAAAAGAAGAAACTTGGGTGAATCCATTGGATTAGTGGATGAAAATTACATAGATTTAAAGTTCAAGGACGAAATTGACAAAATTCAAACCATTGGGCTCATGTCTACTGCACTATTGGTCTCAAGTTAGAAACGAGCCCACAAACCCACCTTATGAAACTTTTTGGCCCCAAAAAAACAATTTTCTTCATTTGTGAAAGGTCGTTGGAAATTTATACATCAGATGAACAAAACTTCTCTAGACTTCAAAAATGGCCAAATTTCAAGCCACCACTAAATAGCTACAACCTTACCACACTTCTCATATAACCAACTCAACCTAACCTCGGGACCCTTTAGAGAGACAAAGGTCTCCCTCATGTCCGGCTCCTCGAATAGATCAAATGCCGCGAAATAAACCCCTTCTTCAACCCCTTCGATCTCATCAAGCACCTTTATGCAACTCCCAATGGAGTATAACTTCTCACTAGACTTCAACTCCTATGCTGCTTGCCTTGACTTTGAAGCTTTAAGAAGAGCGGACATGGCTTCCGCCATCTTATCAAGCGTTTCTTGGTCCCTTAAGGCTTGCTCGGAAGAGGGTTGGGTCTCCAACGGCTGCTTCCTCTTCTTGTCAAGGTTTGCTTTGGGGACCTTCTCCTCAGGGTAAGGACTTGAAGGTATAGGAGCAGGTTCAGTTGGTTTTCCAAACTCCTCGTAGTGGCTCGATTGGGCATACTTGCCCTCGGTTGCCACGTCATTGAATATCGTGCATAGTTGGTCGTATATGGGACAGTCTTTTGTCGATTTGTTACTCTCAATCCTTGGCTGAGCCTGAAAGCAAAAACGAGGATGAGAATCTGTCACATTATTGTAATGTAGGACTAGGACTCAGTCCATTTCACAACCAATATTCAATTCTGAGCTTGATGAATGGATGAGATTCTGCCAGATATCATTTTTTATTGATACATATTGCCCTAGCAGACTCTCATCCATTCATCAAGTCGATAACGAAATTTAGCGTGAAATAAACTAAAATCCATCTGAAGCCAAACAGAGCATCCAACTCTGATGAAATTCATAGAGCCCCACATCATAAATCCATATTTACAATTCCAATTGAACAAAAATGATGCAATACAAACAGATTAGCAACCAAATACTTCAAAGCTGATTAAAACTGATGGGTTAGAGAGTACCCCGATATCTCCCCACAAATAAAATATGATGCAGCAAGAATCGTCAATGGAGAACTCACTTTCATTGACTGTGGACTTCAAATTACGGAATCGGGTCCTAAGAACATCGAGATGCTTCCTCAACTGATTGTTGTTGAAGTTGAGATCCGTTTGACGATTGAAGTCGTCACGAATATTATTCCATGTTTGCTTGACAATCAAGTCGGCAAATATCTTATCGAGGGCTGGAGTCCACCTTGTTCTTGATCTTTCTTGCTTGGGTTGATGATGAGCTTCTCCATCCATCTACTTTATTACAATTGATACATAACAAACATCAACTAGGATAATGCAAGTGCAGTGTATAGCACAAAGACTTGCTCAAATTCCAGAATTAGAGAGGAATTTTTTTTTGGCATCATTAGCCTTCAAATTGAATGATTTAGCCTCATACTACGAATCAATCAAGCTCTGAAGAACAAGAAAAATTTCTACAAGCTGAACGCCTCGAGATGGAGCTCAAGGACTCTTGCAAAATTTACCTTTCTTGCCGAATTAGTAGCATTAACCATAATCAACAGCAAAATACAGAAAATCGGCAGCAGATGCATGGATTATGGTCAATTGAACAAGCTCAGCAGTAATCTATCATCAATCTACCGAATCGATTCATCAGATGGTACAATGAAACCAATTAGGCAACCAATTTTCAGGTGGCGCAGAGAGAGAAGTAATTACCTGAGTTTCTGATCTTGAACAAGGTTCCCAAAGGAAGCAATTGGGGTTCCAATACAAAAGACAGAACCACCAGAAAATGCGACGGAGATGACAGGAAAATCTGTCGCGCTGTACCCACTATCATCAGTAATTAACTATCACTATGGTGATGAAAAAAGGATTATTTGCAAATAGCCCTTGAACTGTCTGGTATGATGTTTTCACCCCTTGAAGTATTAAAACTATGGTTAATAACCAAATCGCTACCCAAACTTTGAAAATTTTACAAATCATTACATAAACTTTACTTTTTTAAAAGAATGTTATCTAAACTTTTGTAGTTGGTACAAACTGTTACATCCGTTAATTTTTTCTGCAAACTGAACGGAAAATGACGTGACAATACATGATTGGTCCATACTTTAAAAATTATATTATTTTTTAAAAATACCATAAAAATAGAAAATTATTAAAGTAAATATGAGTTTTTATAATATTTGTATTAAAAAATTGAAGAAAAAAAACTAATTAATCATTATTTTTCATCTAATATTTTTAATAAAAATATTATATTAAATATTCAAAATTTCCCTATCAATTTCCAAATTTTATTTATAATTTTTTATTTTTTTGGTATTTTTAAAAAATAATATATTTTTTTTAATTAAGAATCAATCATCTGCTGCCACGTTATTTTTCATCCAAATTTAACAAAAAATTAACGGAGGTAGTAATTTGCCCAGTGTCAAAGTTCATATAACACTTAAAAAAAGTTTAATTAGTGATTTATAAATATCCAAAGTTGGAGTAACAATTTGGTTATTATCCCTTAACACTATTTTATCCCAAAAATATTTATTAAAATAATAATATCTTACAAAATATATTTTTATTTAATTAAAACAGATCATAACAAATCTTGAAGTTATACGTATCTTGAGACTGACAGTGCTAATGAGTTCACTTCCATTGATATTAGTTGGGTTCCTCCAAAAGAGGATTGGTTTAAAATTAACACAGATGGAGCTGCTAAGGGAAATCCAGGTTTCGCAGGAGCCGGTGGGGTCATCCGGGACTTCAGGGGGCTTTGGGTTGCAGGTTTCTCAAGGAATTTGGGTTGCTCAAACAGTCTCACTGCGGAATGTTGGGCAATCCGAGACGAACTGCTTTTGGCAAAAACGCTCGGATTAAAATCTATTCACCTTGAGACGGATGCTCTCTTAGCCCATAAGGTAATCTCTGATGTAAATATGTCAAATCATAAACTAATGCCGATCATTGCGGATTGCAGGAAGCTATTGATGCAGTTCGAAAGAATGAAGTTCAGACATATTTTTCGAGAAGCGAATGCGGTAGCGGATACCATGGCGGGAATGGCGCTCAAACAGCGACATGTGTTTGAAATTCATAGCTCTCATCCAAAGGAAACTATTATCGCGCTCCGGAAAGACGCTGTGGGCTTTTCTGTTTCGCGAATTGTTAAAGTTAGCTAGTTTTAGTTATGTATTTTGAACTTGGGTGATTAATTGTCACATTTTGCAGTTATTTTAATCCATAATTATCAAAAAAAAAAAAAAAGTTATACGTACTTCTACTTATTTTAATTTAAAAAACTAAACGACGAGACACCATTCTAATATTTTTAATAAAAATATTATATTAAATATTCAAAATTTCCCTATCAATTTCCAAATTTTATTTAGAATTTTTCTATTATTTTAGTATTTTTAAAAAATAATATAATTTTTTAAATTAAGAGTTAATCATGTTATTTTTCATCCAAATTTAAAATGTGCTGCTATAGTTCACTGATTGAGAGTATCTAACCTTATATGCGATCTTGGGCGCCGTGGAGGAGATGGGGAACGACCTCTAGCAGGAGAAGCAGGTCTTCTCCTCGGTGAATTTTCTCCACGACGGAAAGGAGATTCTGGATGACGTCGGATTGGTGAATTAACGCGTCTGAGTGGTGGTGAACCCACAGGCCTTCTTGTAACTTGTACGTACTTCTACTTATTTTAATTTAAAAAACTAAACGACGAGACACCTTTATTATCTAACAACTTTTTTTTACTCCCACCTATCATATCTCGCTATTGAACAAAGAAAGTCAAATAAGGCATGCTGTTATTTATACTCCCACGGTCCCACCTCTATTATCACCTATCATATCTCGTTATTGAACAAAGAAAGTCAAATAAGGCATGCTGTTATGTTATGCCGTGGATATATTGTGTTAAGTGATAATATGCTGAGATCCAATCACATGGCGTGCATAGCGTGAAAATGAGATTTGCTTGTGGAAGGCGCCAGGTTCTATCTAACCAATATATATATATATACTAGAAAGCTTATAGGCCACTTTGCGCGAATTTTTTTTTTTTTTATTAAATAGTAAGTGAAATATATATGTATAATTTACTTATTATTTATTAAATTTTTATTTTATAAAAGCATTTTTAATTCAAAATAAATTAAACTTAATATTATACAATAAAAAATATGGTATATTTATAAATAATATTAACCCTATTAGTATTTGTGTATAATATAAATTATTCCATTTATTTCAATATTATAATTATATTAAAGAAAACCAAGATTAAGTCTATTTATTCATAAAACTAATTAAAAAATACATGAATTACTATTAAAAAGTAATAGTAACAATTATTGATACAATATTAATTAATAATTTTAAGTTATTTTTTGTAGTTTTGTACCTTCTATTTGTATAATATGTTAATGAAAATGTTAAAATCATTAGTAATTGTTTACTAATATAGTAAAAATATTTTTTATTTTTTTTTTTATTTTCTATTTATAAAATATGTTGATTAAAAAGTAATAGTAGCAATTATTAATACAATGTTAATTAATAATTTTAAATTATTTTTTGCAGTTTTGTCACTTCTATTTGTATAATATGTTAATGAAAATGTTAAAATTATTACTAATTTTTTTACTAATATAGTAAAAATATCTATTTTTTACTAATTTATATTAAATTTTTAGTTATAATAAGGTAAACAATGTTGATATGCAAATTGATAAAATTATTATTTAATAATCTAAATTTATACTTAGTTAGTTTATTTAATTTATATATGTTCATACTTGTTATCCATCAAATATAATATTATGTATTTTATTATTTCATAAAATTCACTATATACAATATATTTAAGATAAAATCATAAATATACATGTAAAATAAATACAAAATATTAAGATTTTGTAACTTATCTTGAGAATGAATGAGAAGGCTTGGAGCATTTTAAAGTGATTTACATGGCATGCCACTTAGAAGTGAGAATCGTATGTTTGACATGGACTAATTAAAATTGATTATTTTGACATTAGGAGTGAGACAATGTCTCAAAAAACTTATTTGTCACAATTGCATATATTCTAACCAAATTAATATATATATATATATATATATTATTTATACATTTTATAAAAGTAATAATTTCTTATTAATTTCATATAGATTATATATGTAACATAAAATTTAGGTATATACAAAAAATTTAATAATATTGTTAATATAATTTTTTCATATTTTTTTTATATAAAATATTATTATTATTATATTTTACTAGAATCAACAATGGAATTAAAAAATAATTTATATAAGTGACATGTTTATAACTAAAATTTTTTTTTTAACAAACATTTATATTTATTTAAAAATATACAATAATAGTAGATTTCATAAAAATGAATGTAAAATCATTAATTAGCACCATATTCATAATTCGTAACATTCATTTTCTTAATTTTCTCATTTGTTTTCAAATACTTTTATAATTAAATATAAATAATTCCTATATTGTATATAATAGTTTTAAAAAATAAATATAAGTTTTCTCATGATACTGTTTTCTCAACCAACCCTACATTATTATAATTATTCTAATATTTAATTAATCTGTGTCTTTCTCTACCACTAAATAGTAATCCACTCCCCACACTGTATATGACTGTTTATGTGAAGAGAGTGAAAGTTCAGAGGTCTGTACTCCTCCAGAAAACGATGATTCTTCCATTAATCTTCTGCTCCATCCTCTTCCTTATTGTGATAGTTGAGTGCTTCCGAAAGAAGGCAGTGAAGTTTACCTTACCTCCTGGGCCGAAGAAGCTTCCGTTCATCGGAAACCTCCACCAGTTGGCCGGCTCTCAGCTGCCACACCATCGTCTAAGCGAGCTAATGAATCAGTATGGCCCTGTTATGCATGTTCAAATGGGTGAGCTCTCTGTTGTGGTGATCTCGGATCCAGAGTCCGCCAAAGAAGTACTCAAGAACCAAGATCCAAACTTCGCAGCGAAGGCACCGTTCGTGGTCTCTGAAATGATGAACTTTGATAACTCCAGTCTCGTTTTCGCACCCTACGGGGAGTATTGGCGGCAGATGAGAAAGATCGTTGTACTTGAGCTTCTAAGTGCTAAAAGGGTGCGCTCTTACAGGTAGATATATAGTTCAAAGGGCTGTAATTTTATAAATTATTATCTAAATTTAGATCATTTTTTTTTAAAATAGGTAAAATTCATGTAGATTTTAAGTAATTAACCCTATTTCTTACAACTGGTCACTAGCTACTATGTATACTGAGCACGTACGTATTCTTGTGCATGTGTAGGTTTATACGAGAAAAGGAGACGCAAATCCTGATTGACCAAATAGCTTCAACTTGTGGGTCTATAGTGAATCTTAGCGAAAAGACTGCTTACTACACAGCCTCTGTGTTTTGCAAAACGGCCTTTGGGGAGGACTTTAACGTGAACCAACAGAAAGAACTGATTGAATTACTAAGGGAGACCATTGACCTTGCTGGAGGGTTTAATTTGGCAGAGATTTATCCATCCATAAAAGTGTTCCGACATATTCATGGTCTGAAGAGAAAGATGAATCTACTTCGAGGGAAGATGAATGACATGTTTGACGACATCCTAAGTAACCACAAAAACAAAAGGGATCATAACAACAACACGAGTTGTTCCTCGACTTTGCAGGATTTAGTGGATGTGTTCTTGAGGATTCAAGAGTCGAATGACATGGGAATATCAGTGACCACAAACAACATCAAAGGAGTCATTAGGGTACGTAACAACGATGCAACATCACCGGTTGGTCATCATTTCTGTTTTTCAAAATGATTGATTAATTGTGTGTGTGTGTGTGTTTTGGATAGGATCTGTTTGGTGCCGGGACAGAAACATCATCGGTAACCCTAGAATGGGTAATGTCAGAGTTACTGAAGAACCCTACCGTGATGAACAAGGCACAGACTGAGGTGAGAGAGGTCTTGAATCTGAAGGGCAAGAAACACATAGAAGAATCAGATGTTGAAGAGCTCAAGTACTTGAAGCTAGTGATTAAGGAGACTCTTCGGCTTCATCCACCTGGACCTTTATTTCCTAGAGAAGCAAGACAAAATTGCAAGATCAATGGGTATGATGTGCCTGCCAAAACCAGAAGCTTGGTTAACCTTTGGGCCATAGGTAGGGATCCAAGGTACTGGTCGAACCCAGATAAGTTCGAGCCACAAAGGTTTGTAGACTCTAGTGTTGATTTCAATGGCAGCCACTTCCATCTTCTTCCATTTGGGGCAGGAAAGAGGATGTGCCCAGGAATAGTATTTGCAACTGCAAGTATGGAGATGGTGCTAGCTGCTCTACTGTATCATTTTGATTGGAAGCTCCCAAACGGAAGGAACTTTGAGGATCTCGACATGGAGGAGGCTCGTGGAGCACATAGTAATCGGCAGAACAATTTGTGTGTCATTGCTACCAAAATGCATTAAGACACTGCTACTTCATTCTGTCACATCAAATCTTCCTTGAGATCAGTATAATTAGAACGCTCTTCGTCTGTGTCTAATGTGGTTGTTAAGATCTCTACTATCCCTAAATTCTCCTATTTGAAGACAAAGTATGAAAAAATAATGTAAGCATAACTTAGTAGTAGTGTATTGGCTTATATCGAGAGAACGTTTTCTCTCTCTTTTAAGGAAGATTACATAGTATTCCCCATACATATATATATAGCTTAGCTGGAAGTTCAAACCTCGTTAAAGACCAGTATCATTATTACTGAAATTCTCTCTTTTACCAACAGAAAAAATAATATGGTCGGTAAACCAAATTTACCGACAAAACTAAATTATTACCTGTAAATATATTCCTTTACCGACAATATTTATTTTCGTCGGTAAAAGTATCTTTTACCGACAAAATTATATAATATCCCCGACAAAAATCAATATCTTTATCGACGATATGTACATTACGTCAATAAATATTAATTTATCGATGATTTTAAGATATCATCGGTAAATTAAAAATTCTTACCGACGATTTTTTATTTTTCCTCGGTAAAAACATATAATGTTACCGACGAAACATATTTTCGTCGATAAAGACATAATTTTACCGACATAACCATATTTTCGTTGGTAAAAAAGAATTTTACCTACAAAACTAAAATTTGTCGACAAAGTAACTGATTTTATTTTGTTAAGAATATGTCCTTAGCTGATGCATCACATATCTCTCTGCGGCAATAACACTTTTTATTCATCTGACCAACTTCGTATGTACACAAATAATAAAATTTGAAAAAATAAAATTCGTATAATAATTTATAAAGTTATTAAATTATAAGTAGGATTAATTTTTTTTTTTGCCATTGTTAGCAATTTATTTATTAATGCTAATAAGAATGCATGTGTACCGTGATTCTTGAATCTCTCATTAAATATTTCTTTTAGCTAAGAAAGTCAAGTAAGGCGTGCTGTTAATATATTATGAAATAATTTATGTGGAAGAAGTTGCACAGTTTTACCTTCCATCAAAATCTGTATATCTTTCCATATCTTTCTATAATCATCAACCAACGTGAACTCTTTGAACTTTATATTTTTTCTCCAAAAGACACTACAAACATGCTCAAAAAAACGACGTTAATATAAAAGTTAGTTAATTTTCATTTGTAGTTTGAATTTATGGATACGAAGCTTATTGTAATACGTAAGCTCTAGCGGCTAATTCTATATTTATTTAAAAAAACAAAAACAAATTATATATCTCACTCATTGAACAAAGAAAGTCAAGTCAGGCATTCTGTTATGTTATGATCGTGGATATTGTTGAAGTGTATATATGCTAAGATCGGATCACATGTAATTAATTACAATTATATAATCTTGTATTATAAACAGAAATTAATACTCTATAATATATAATAACATGTGCATAACGTGAAAGTGAGATATAACACTAATTATAATATTGGTCAACTAATTATAAAAAAAAAATATAATATTGATCAACTCCGTGTGCGTGAAAGTGAGATATAACACTAATTATAATATTGGTCAACTCCGTGTGCAAGGCACCGTGTATATAGGTTAATAACCAATGATTATTTTAATTTTGGGCACTTTATAAATTATTATCTAAATTTTACTTTTCTAAATTTTTTTAAGAGTACTGTCAAAGTTAGAGCAAATTGATACCTTATTTAAGTTTTCTGTTAAATATAGATGAAAAATAATATGACAACATATAATTGGTCTATAATTAAAAAACTAAATGATATTTAAAAAATACCAATCAAAAATTGAAAAAAATTTAGAAAATTAATTGGAAAAATAAAAGGGTTTTAATAATTATATTTTTAGTTAACTAATCATAATATATATATGTATAGTTAATGTGCGAACCAAACACACCCCTAATACCAAACACATCGTCCTGGAGAATTGATCCGGTGCTAGCCAATGCTAAGGCTAAAGCATCGGCCTTACGCATAGTCGAGTGGAAACACATACCACGAACCGCAAATGTTTGTGCGGATTGGGTGGCTAGGAACACTTTAGCGGGGTCTTGCCCTTCGGGCTGGGTTTTGGAACCACCGACCCCTCTGTCTGTTTTACTTATGTCGGATACTCGTTTGTACTCGAACCCTTCATTCTCGTATTAATTATAGTCGGTTACTTCGGGCAAAAAAAAAAACACAAAAAAACACCCCTAATAATGTATTACATATATCATATGATATACATCTTTTTTGTCAACTAACCCTATATTATATATATAAGTACAGCTCACTATTATTACATTGTCATAAATCATAATCATTAAAATATTGTATTAATCTGAGAGCCTGTGCACACAGTGTATATATATAGGTATATATCAATGCTATGCATATATGAAGAGAGTGAAACTTCTGAGAGTTCTCTTCTACATATATATATATATATAACATTTTTACTTTTATTAATATATAAAGTTTTAAAATATATTTTTTCCCTATTTTTTTATATTTATTTTTACTATTCCGTTAGTCAAACATTGACGGTTAACAGTAATTTGAAAAAAAGAACAACATTCTGAAATATAAAGTACCAAGAAACAACATATGGTACTAATCGATAACATGGGTCAAACATATGGTACCAATGGAACCGTTAACCCACATTTTTATTGTCTTTTAAGGAAGATTACATAGTATTCAATACATATATATATGGAAGTTCAACCCACGTTAAATACCAATATCATGACTAATCATCACATACATATCTGCAGCAATAACACTCTTATTCAGCTGAGCTTGTGAATAAGACCAGACCATTTCCATGGAGTTACGTTCCTGCCATCATTAGTGAGTAAAAATTATGCTAAGAATCTTGCATTAAAGCTTAATCTAGTCAAGTATACGTACCTCTTCTTCTACGACCTATGTCGAAGTCTTCTTCTTCTCTGGTCTCTAAGTCGAGAAATTATCACAAACCAGTTCTGTCTCACTTTGATTTTATGGTGCCCAATCAGTGCAGTTACGATGAATGCACTTAGATAACCGACTACAACAACCTTCCACTCTATATAAACTGGCATTTCTGAGTCTTGTTCATCCTCTCCTGGTGGTGGTGGTGGCTCAAAATTATTCCCACAATCCCTTGAGAGTGGATCACCACAGAGTCCTTCATTCCCTTCATATGAATCAACACCAAATGTATTGAATTGATTCCCTCAGGGTATAGACCCGGACAGATTGTTGCCAGACACATTGAAGTATGCAAGGAAAGTTAGTTGCACCAACTGAAAGAGAGTTTTTAGATAGGTCTAGAGCTTGCAAATCTGTCAAACCTCCCAAGTATGGTGGAATTGTACCAACCAAATGGTTGTTGGAGAGGTTGAGCAACTGAAGTCCCTTTATATCTGCCATAGAAGTCGGGATCGGTCCACTGAAATCGTTGCTTGAAAGATCAATTACATTGAAGAGAGCAAAGATCTTTGGATACTCCAACTTGCTGCCTTTGTTCATTAATGTCATGGTGTAGTAATAGAAGTAGGGTTTGGATGTCGTCAAATCAAAATATTCAGTTGTGCCCAAGTATCCATGAGGAGTTCTTGTAGAATTCCAAAACTGGAACAATTTGGATGGCAAGTGACCCTCGAAGAAGTTGTGAGAGAGATCAAGGATTTGCATTAGAGGGAACTCGAAACCTACTTCTACATCTTGGATAACTCCATGCAGTTTATTGGATCGTAATATGAGCACAGTTAATGCATCAAGCGAGCCTAGCCATGAAGGGAAGGAATCACTCAGCATGTTATTCCCCAAGTTCAGAAACTCCAACATGAAGCAACTCGACAAAGACCTCGGCAGTGACCCAACCAGTTGATTGTTGCTTAGATCTATCATCTTCAACCCTTCACACCCTCCTTCCATCTCAGGGATCTTCCTAACGAAGTTGTTGTCATGCAGACTTAAAATATCTAGATCGGAAGAAGTCAAGTTGGCAATACATTGGGGAAGGACTCCGGTGAAATCGTTATTGGATACATCAAGAAAATTGAGATAACTAGGAATGCATATCAGTGGGGCTATTTCTCCTGAGAGATAATTGTTCGAAACATCGTAGATGGTGATGGATTTCCGAGGAAGTGGAATCGATCCGTGCAACTCGTTGAAACTAAGGTCTAGTGTGTCAAGGTCTGGCCAGTCGAAAAGGGCAGGGTTTTGTGGGAAACTTGTTAAGAAATTACGTGAAAGATTCAAGAATTCCAAACTCTGCATATTGAAAAATCATGTGGGTATTACACCATGGAGTTCATTGCCTGATAGATCTAAAAAAATCAGATATTCCTGATTTTGTAGGATCGGTTTCAGAAATTCGCGTAATTTACATGAAGCTAATCTTAGACTCTCTAATTGGATAGAAGAGTGGTTCGACATGGCACTGGATTTGGTAATCACTGAAAAGTTGTTGGATGATAGACTTAGATCATGTAAAAGCTTAAGACCCAAAAACATGTCTAGTTGCACTGTCCCTTGAAGCTTATTGTCAGACAAATTAAGTAAAGTTAAGTTGGTGAGCTTTGAAATCTGAGATGGAACCTCACCATTTAAAAGGTTGGAGTGTAAATCCAAGTACTCAAGGTTGATGAGATCCCCCAAAGGAAGATGGTATCTGACCAGTTAACTGATTTGCGGAAAGTTCCAATTCAACAAGTTGAGTCAGATATCCGATAGAAGATGGAAGTGGACCGTTGATTTTACTTTCAAAAAGTCTCAGGGAAGTGAGCTTGGTCAAGTTAACAATGGAGGAAGGGATGAATCCCCCTAATTTGCATAAACCCACACTTAACATCATTGAGTAATAGGCGTTCGAGTAGGCTGCCGGGTTGAAATTTTGGCAAATAACCAGAGAGGTCTGGGTTGCCTGACACATCAAGAACTTGCAGCTTTGGTAAGTTGAAAATGGAAGATGGAAGTTCCCCAGTTAAACTGCAATCCGCAATCTCAAGAACCTTCAAAGAGGTCAAATTTGTAACCACATGGGGAAGTGGGGAAGAAATGTTTACACCAGAGAGATGAAGTTCTTCCAATTTGGTTAAACTTCGAGTGAGGTTTTCAAGATTAGGGACCTCTATAAAATTCTCAGATAGATCAAGAGAAGTCAGGTTTGTCAGACTTAAGAGTTGGGATGGGATAGGGCCTGCAAACACACAGTGAGAGAGGTTTAAACTTGTGAGTCTTGAAAAGTTACCTATTGCAGATGGCATCTGGAGGCCGTTGAAATTAATGACATCAAGATTCAGTTTTTGGAGGTGAAGGAGTCGGAAGACACTGCTAATTGAGTTGATGGATCCAAAAATACAACGGTTGAAGGGAAGGTTGAGGTCAAGGCAATGATGTGGCCATCTCGAATGTCACATTCAATGCCATACCAAGTGCAGCAGTTGTCCTTTATCTTCCACTGCTCCAGCTTCCTACTTACATATGTGAGGCCATGATATTCCAGGCAATCTGGAATTATATCTAAACTACTCCTGAATTCCAACAAGGTGGCAGCTTCATCCTCATGGCAGTGGGGAAGTTGGATTTCATGAGGTGAATGCTGAACAGCTGCAAATTCTAAACCAATAGCTACAAGATGGTGTTGGAGATATAAAAATGGCAGAAATATTAGAAAGTGAAATTTGGACATGATGATGATCAAGTGGAGGACTTGGTTGAGATGTCTATGGTTTGAGAAAGTGAAGCAAAGACTTGCTTGATTTATATAGACATCAATGAAAACACTTGACTTCGAGATAAGATACTTTACATTTTTTTATTTATTTTCTATCAAATTAGCTTTAACAAGTCATGCAAATATTACAAAAACTCTTGACTTGGATTGTGACGTCCATTAGAGATAAGATATTTTACATTTTTTTAATGTATTTTCTATCAAATTAGCTTTAACAAGTCATGCAAATACTACAAAAAATCTTGACTTGGATTGTGACGTCCATCTATCTTTAAGAGAGGGTATTTAATATAAAGACCATTGATCTAGTTACATCATACACACAACTCCTTTTGTCTTGATTCCTGAAATTATTGAGCTAGCCTCAATCAGCAGAGAAACGACAATCTTTCTACATTCTTTTGGACCGAAAAAATTTGGAGTAATATGCCCATTTTTCTCAATTTGGAAGTCTTTCCTCAAAGTCTTCATCCGTGCTTGACAAGTCCAGAGTGTAGAAAGGTTCCAAAGATACTAAATTATTATTTGATGTCGTGCTTGACAAGTTAACATATGACAGATTCCATATGTAGTATGTGACACCCTCATTTAACACACATTCGAAAGAAAAAAAAAGTGATTTAAAATTAATATAAGTAAGTGATATACTACTTAAATCTAAAAGAAATACTCATTTTATGGATCTAATTAAGTGAAAATAACAGACTTTGTCAAGTTATGTTGGACTAGTAACACAGTTGTTCAAGTTTAGGGAGTTACATGGTGAGCATAGAGAATGGCAACTTGTCAAACAACAAGAACCGTGTGTCAATGGAAGAGACCAAACTTGTATAAAAATCATAATAAGAATATTTCATTGTCAACAAATCCTAGAATCTGTGTAAACAATTTAAGCCAAATCCAGTCAATAACTCCTCAACTCTCCCTAAGAAGCATGAATTATCTCAATCTCTTGCAATCCATTCACTTTGTAACTTGGAGCAGATACTCCCCTATATCTCTTATCTGGAAACCAACCAAATCCTTCCTCAGTTCTTCGTGTTCTTCAAACATCTACAAGAGGATAAGTGTGTTCAAACCCAGAACTGTGTCACTACTACCACTATCAACACATTCACAGATCTTCATAGCCATCTCATATGATATCCTTACACTTAATTTTAGCCACACTACGAGATATTAATTAGAAAAGAATTGAATGAACCTAGTAAAAACATTCTTAGCTAGACATTAATCTTGTTTCCAGGACATAGTTAGGTACCAAATATAGCAACATCATATGCCCAAAATATCAAAGCTACCTACTTTACTTTATCTCTTAGTACCAAGTTGTCTTTTCCAGCAATGTTTTACCATTTTTAAGAGAAAACAGTTTATGCTACAAGGGAAAGCATATGTACTGGTAATTAGTTGCTCCAATTTCTGCATTTTAATGTAAGATTTTGCAATAAACACACTATTTATGAAACATCTACAAGGTTATTATCACTATTATGCGATACTTACTTGCCCGATGATACCGCGTAATTGGAGTTTCCTGAAGTTCTCGCCTGATGCACAAATATTCACCTAGTAAAGCCATTACTGCCAAACCGATCCCATTCACAATCCACCATGTTATTGAGGAAGGCCAACCTCCATAAAGGATACACAAGACAAGATGGATAATGAACAGGGTTGCTGAAAAATCGAGGCACTTTTTTGCCCTTTCGATCAAGTAAAGCATGTAGAAAGCTCTGCATAAGAAAATGACACAATTCAGCGGAAAATAATTGTATTTGATATTTTTTTTCTTTTGTTATACCTCAAAGAGTAAACTGAAGTACTTCGATCCTCTTAAATTGGTGCAGAATGGATATAATTTATTTCACCCTAAGAATTTAATAATGGGTAGTCATCCATGGAAGAAGTTCTGGCATATCTCCTTTGTTCTGGCATATTCTTTGAAGTTTTGAATGAGGTGGCAGAATCTCATCCACAGAGCAAGCTTAGAAGTATATCTTTTAGCTAAACGTAAAAAAGAACCTACTCTACTAGAAGAGCAGAAAACCAAACTGGAGGTAAAATATATATTCACGATTTAACCTTAAGGATTACTGCAGATGAAACAAAAGAGATCGTGTTAAAAGACAGAAATTGATAATGGTCCGAAGCAGAAAACAAACTGCCTTATACAATTCATTGATGAGAATGTTGAGAATGAAGACTTTCAGGTCACCACCAAGTCACTCATCAGTGGGCAAGTCACTCATCATCAGTGGACAATGCACTAAGCAGAGTGGGCAAGACACTCAGCAAAGTGGCCAGCCAAGCCACTCAAGGTTGTCATCATTGACAACTATAAGAAGCCAACAATGTCTGAAGGAAAGATAACCACAAGAGACAAATTGAGAAGAGTAAGAGTCGGTTGTTGGTGTTTTGAGTGTGTGGGAGAAAATAGTATTGTATTGTGAGCCAAAAATACGGAGTGAGTATTTTAGAGTGTGAGCGATACATATTGTGTGATACACAATTTGTAACACTATTTGTCTATAGTGAAAGTGTGAGTGTGAGCCGTGGACGTAGCCAAATTGGTGAACCACGTAAATTCTTGTGTGCATTTCTCTTAATCCATTGAGTCCCAAGGTCCTGCAAGGTGGAAATTAGCAGCGGCTAATATCCCAACAATTGGTATTAGAGCTTTCGGTTGGCGAATCAAAGGCACGGAAGACGTTTACGGAAATTATTCGGCGAAATAATTTTCGTATTCATCCTATCTTTTCGAGTGGGAGCAATGGCGTTAGAGAAAGAGTCCAAATTTTTTCATTTTGATGACACAAATTTTGGATTCTGGAAGATGCAAATAGAAGACAGCTTGTACCAGAAGAATCTTTATTTACATTTGGGTAAGAAACAAGAGGAAATGAAAGATTTCGAATGGGTGTTGCTGGATCGGAAAGCTCTCGGAACCATACGTCTATCACTGTCAAAATCAGTGGCCTACAACATCAAGAATGAAAAGACAACCGCATCTCTCATGGCGGACCTCTCTAGTATGTACGAACAACCTTCTGTAGCAAATAAAATTCATCTGACAAATAAGTTGTTCAACATGACGATGTCAGAAGGAACACAATTCAGAAAGCATCGCTGTGAGTTCAAAGAAGTGACAGACTAGCTAGAAGCAGTGGGCATGACGTTCGCTGAAGAGATACGTGTCTGTCTAATTCTAGGGCAGTTGCCTAATAGTTGGAAAAACACAGTCACTGCAATAAGCGGATCTACAGGGAAAAAACAACAACTGAAGTTTGATGATGTGGTCAGCATCATTATGACTGAAGAAATTCGAAATCGGTCGAATGGTGCTTCTAGCTCAAGGTCAGCTTTGAACGTAGAGAGCAGAGACAGAGATTCAAACAAGAATGGAGGGTGCAATAATGGGAGGTCACAATCTCAAAATCCCAAAAATTCCAACAATCAGAACCAGAAGGTGATCGAGTGTTGGAATTGCGGGAAGATCGGTCACTACAAGTATCAGCGTAGATCCTCGAAGAAAGAGAAGGAAGGAAAGCCTGAAGCAAACATCGCAGCAGAAGAGGCATGCGATGTTTTGGTATGCTCTTTGGAGAGCAAGTCGGTGTCATGGGTGCTAGACTCCGGAGCTTCCTTTCATGTGACCTCCAACAGAGAACTCTTAATGAGTTATTCACCATGTAATCTTGGTCGAGACATAATATTCAATGAAAATGTGATGTACAAGGACAGAAATGCGCTACAGCCTAGTAGTGTAGCACAAAGCGATCCTATGTACGTTGATCTAGATGATATCCCAGACAGAAGTATAGTGCACCAAGCAGTTGAGAGTCCTCAGTCAGAGGAATAGACATCGCAGAGCAGCACACAACAGACTGATCAACCACAGTCTCCATCTTCATCTCCTATATTAAGGAGATCTTCACGACCTCCTAAACCAAATAGAAGGTACATAAATTATTTGATGTTTACTGATGCAGGAGAACCTGAATTAGACTTGTCAATTCGGATCAACATGACCCAACCCGACCCGACCCGCCTGACCCGCCGCACTGTGCGGGTCGATCCGAACCCGATCCGCCGTACTGTGCAGGTCAAGTTTTCCAACCCGAACCCGACCTGGCGGGTTGGCGGGTCGACCCGCCTGACCCGCCACACGATTATTGCCTGGCGCTTGTTGGTTACTTCCCAGTTCCCACCAGCATCCATCATATAAACCTTACAAATTGCATCCACACTTCACATTCAGCATATAAACCTTACAAATACACCAGCAATCAGCATTCATCATACAAATTGCACAAATTGCATACATATTGCACATTCAACATACAAATACAAATTGTATTTGTACAAATTGCACATTCAGCATACAAATTGCACAAATTCAGCATACAAATTGCACATTCAGCACTTATTGAGAAATGAGAATGCAGGCGAGGCGAGCACGAGCAGCACGAGCAGGAGAGGCGGGCACGAGCAGGCGAGGCGAGCACCGACCAAGCGAGGGGAGCACCGACCAGCCGCAGGCGAGGGCAACGACGAGGCAGGCGAGCAGGAGCAAGCGGGCGAACCGAACTAGGGAGAAGGAGAAGAGGAACGAAAACGAACTGAGGACAGAATGAGAAACTGACTGCAGCTGTCTGATTTAGGTTATCGTTTTTTACTGTTTCCTTAACTACGGGTCGGGTCCGGGTCAGACGGGTCAACCCGGACCCGACCCGTCTCTTGCAGCGGGTCAGACGGGTCAACCCGAAAACGACCCGCCATGACTTTTTTGCGACCCGAACCCGTCTCGAACCCGAGTCAATTCCGGGTCATTTTCGGGTCGGGTCATATTTTGACAGGTCTAACCTGAATGCTATGATAAAGCATGTCAAAGAGAATTTTCTAACAAGTGGGAGCATGCAATGAAAGAAGAGATGGAGTCCCTTATCTCTAACCAGGCATGGGAGCTAGTTGAGTTACCCATGGGAAAGAAGGCGTTACACAAGGCGAGACTTGTAGCCAAGGGCTTTCAGCAGAAAGAAGTTATCGATTACACCAACATATTTTCACTGGTTGTAAAACTGACGACCATTCATGCAGTTTTAAGTATTGTTGCAGCAGAAGACTTGCAACTTGAGCAGTTAGATGTCAAAACTGTTTTCCTCCATGGTGATCTTGAGGATGAGATATACATGGAGCAACCGGAGGGTTTCTCAGAAAATGGCAAGGAGAAACTCGTGTGAAAACTGCATAAGAGCTTATATGGATTGAAACAGGCTCCAAGGCAGTGGTACAAAAAGTTTGATGGGTTTATGCAAACGAATGACTATTTCAGATGCAATGTTGACCATTGTTGCTACTTCAAAAGGTTTGAGTCCAGCTATATTATTTTGCTACTTTATGTCGATGACATGTTAGTGCCAGGTTCAGATATGGGTGAAATCAAACAATTAAAGAAGCAATTATCGAGTGAGTTCAAGATGAAGGACTTGGGTGCAACAAAGCAGATTCTTGGGATGAGAATCAATAGAAACGAGTCAAAGGGTACTTTGGAGTTATCTCAGGCGGAGTACATTGGGCGTGTTCTCAAAAGATTCGGCATGTGTGATGCTAAGGCGGTCAACACACCATTGACTAGTCATTTTCGACTATCCAAGGAGCAGTCACCCAAGACGGAAGATGAAAGGAACTTCATGGCTAAGGTTTTATATGCCTCATCCATTGAAAGTCTCATGTATGTCATGGTTTGCACAATATCAGACATTGCTCATGTAGTGGGAGCGGTGAGCAGATTCATGACTAATCCTGGAATGCAACACTAGGAAGCAGTCAAGTGGATACTAAGGTATCTAAGAGGCACCACCGATAGATGCTAGTGTTTCAGAAGAAACGAGTTGAGACTACAAGGGTTTGTAGACTCAGATTTTACTGGAGGTAGACAACAGGAGGAGTACTGACGGTTATGCATTCACAGTGGGGACTACTGCAGTCAGTTGGATTTCGCAGATACAAAAGATAGTAGCGTTATCAACCACAAAGGCGGAATACATAGCAGTCACTGAGGCAAGCAAAGAGATGATCTTGTTACAAGGTTTGTTAGTAGAATTGGGTCTAAGACAGACGAAGAATATTTTGCATAATGACAATCAGAGTGCGATACATCTGGCAAAGAATTCTGCATTTCATTCAAGGACCAGGCATATTGGACTTCGTTATCACTTCGTCAGATCTCTACTAGAGGATGGAGTTTTAACACTTGAGAAGATCCAAGGCAGCAAGAACCCAACTGACATGTTAATCAAGCCAGTCACCACAGAGAAACTGAAATTGTGCTCAGCTTCAGTGGGTCTTCAACAATAGAAGACAGGTAAGCCTCACACCCAGTTCACTTATGGATACAGGTGGAGTTAAAGTTTTCAAGTGGGAGATTGTTGAAAATGAAGACTTTCGGGCCACCACCACCACTCATCAGAGTGGAGAAGTCACTCATCAGTGGGCAAGTCACTCATCATCAGTGGGCAAGGCACTAAGCAGAGTGGGCAAGGCACTTAGCAAAGTGGTCAGCCAAGCCACTCAAGGTTGTCATCATTGACAACTATAAAAAGTCAACAATGTCTGAAGGAAAGATAACCACAACAGACGAATTGAGAAGAGTAAGAATCGGTTGTTGATGTTTTGAGTGAGAGAAAATAGTGTTGTATTGTGAGCCAAAAATACGGAGTGAGTATTTTAGAGTATGAGCGATACATATTGTGTGATACACTATTTGTCTATAGTGAAAGTGTGGGTGTGAGCCATGGACGTAGCCAAATTGGTGAACCACGTAAATTCTTGTGTCGTGTGCATTTCTCTTAATTAATCGAGTCTCAAGGTCCTGCAAGGTGGAAATTAGCAGCGGCTAATATCCCAACAGAGAAGACTCAATTAGCAAGGTACTGAAAACAAGAAGACAACATAAAAGACCTCAATGGAAAAGAAATTAAAGTGATCTTGAAAGAAGAAATAAAAACAAGAAAAAGTGATTGAGTAACAATGTACGATGATCAACACTTATAAAAATGGAAAAGAGAATCAATTTCCACGTTTTGTAGCATTGCCTATTTAGGGAAACCTACAATTTGCCTTAAAATCATGGATGATGAGCTGAGCTAACTGCTAATACTGAAGTAGTTAGAGACACTTCAATAACGGTGACCTCTGAATACCTAGTAAAATTGCATGGTAATAATCTGAACCATCAACAAAAACATAAGAAAATATGTAAGCATCAAAACAGAAAATAGACCACAAGACATAACGAGATATGATCCATGACAATTCTATCGAAGGCCAAAAATCAAACTGCATGAAAATCAGCAATAGCAAACATAAATAATGAATTTTACTCTTACCATGCAATTGTACTGAGCAGAAACGAAGCAATGACACACCATCCAGTAACCGTGGCAATGCTAATGGTAGCGAAGTCAAAGAAATACACTAGGCTCATTCGAGAAACTCGTGTACCAACGAGGAGTGACAAAAACACTCCAAGAGTATGATAGTGAAGGCACTGCAGGGTGACATGCAATCTGGGCAACAATTAGCCACGGGTCCCATACCACTGCACCGTAAAACATCACTGCAAAGAATAGTATTTCCTGGACTCAGTAGTCACTACCACCCTAAGCACCTCAATCGACAAAGCAGAATCGCCAAAAATTCAAATTTCTTAACAGCTACAGCAAACCTATACAATCTCAGCATTGTTTTACCATTTTTAGGAGAAAACAGTTTATGCTACAAGGAAAAGACACAATTCAACAGAAAATAATGGTGCAGAATGAACTTAGTTAATTTCAGCGTAAAAATTTAATAATGGGTAGTAATCCATGGAAGAAGTTCTGGCATATCTCCTTTGTTTTTTGAGTACGTAGCTTATTCTTTGAAGTTTTGAATGAGGTGGCAAGCTTAGAACTAGATCTTTTAGCTAAACGAAAAAAAAAACAAAAAAAAAAACTACTCTACTAGAAGAGTAGAAAACCAAACTGGAGGTAAAATATATATTCATGATTTAACCTTAAGGATTACTGCAGATGAAACAAAAGAGATCATGTTAAAAGACAGAAATTGATAATGGTCCGAACATGAAAATAAATTGCCTTATACAATTCATTGATGAGAAATCTCAAGTCAATTAGAAGCAAGGTACTGAAAACAAGAAGACAACATGGAAGACCTCAATAAGTATATATCGGGAAGGAAATTCTACAAAATGTGATGACTGCTAAATACAGCAGTAGTTAGAGACACTTCAATAACTGTGACATCTGAACACTGTATGTAACTGTATATTGTTAACAATTATAGCGGAAATGTAGTATATTGAAGCTTATTGATGCATTCAACTTGTTCTTCATTAATGACAATAGATCCTACTTATAGCACATTGATTCTAATACAACAAGAACTAGCTACTACAAGGAATATTATTAGGTGCTAAAATATACATTTAACTAATGTGACATATGTAGCATGTGTAGCATTTTAAGGAAAAGAAGTAAGACAAGGAGGAAGACAAGGAGGGAGACAAGGAGGGAGACAAGGAGGAAGACAAGGAAGAGTGGTGCCAAGGTGTACAAGGCACTTTCCAACACTCCTCCTCAAGTTAAATAGTCGAATCTCCAATATTTAACTTGCACAATACGTTCCTAAAACTTGCTCCATTGACAGCTTTGGTGAGTATATCTGCCAGTTGACCTTCAGATCGAACAAACGGAATTACAATAGTCTTGTTCTCTAACTTCTCCTTTATAAAGTGCCGATCAATCTCAACATGTTTGGTGCTATCATGTTGGACTGGATTCTCAGAGATACTTATAGCTGCACGGTTATCACACATTATCTTACATGGTTCCTCAAGAGGGAAACCAATCTCTGTTAATAGCTTGTTCAGCCATAGCACTTCTGTGAGACCTCGAGCAATTCCTCTAAACTCTGCCTCAGCACTCGATAGTGCCACCACCTTCTGTTTCTTACTCTTCCAAGTTACCAAGTTTCCTCCCACCATGGCAAAGTAACCTGAGGTTGATCTTCTATCAATCGGATTTCCTGCCCAATCCACATCTGTGTACGTCTCTATCTTGAGATGTCCATTCTTCTGGAACAACACTCCACTCCCTGGTGAACCCTTTAAATATCGAAGGATTCTAAGAGCAGCTTCCATGTGATCTGTTTGCGGTTTATGCATGAACTGACTTACCACACCCACCGCATATGCAATATCTGGTCTGGTATGTGAGAGATAGATCAATTTCCCAACTAGATGTTGATATCTAGCTTGATCTGTTAATGCAGCTCCTTCTACTATCCTCAACCCATGATTCAGCATTATTGGTGTCTCAGCTGGTTTACAGTCCATCAATCCAGTTTCTACTAGCAGATCTAAAATGTATTTTCTTTGTGAAATGAAAATACCTGTTTCAGACCGTAGTACCTCAATCCCCAAGAAGTATTTGAGTTCTCCCAAATCTTTCATCTCAAATTCCTGGAATAGATTTGTTCTGAGCTGAACAATCTCGTCTTCATCGTCTCCTGTAATGATCATATCATCTACATATACAATCAAACAGGTTACCTGACCTTCCCTTCTTTTTATGAACAAGGTATGATCAGAGTTACTTTGTCGATAGCCATATTTCTTCATGGCTACTGTGAATCTCCCAAACCATGCCCTTGGTGCTTGTTTGAGCCCATAGAGCGCCTTCTTTAATCTGCATGCATCTGTCTGTTGAAACCCTGTATTGAAACCTGGTGGTGGCTCCATATACACTTCTTCTTCTAAGTCCCCATGTAGGAAGGCATTCTTGACATCAAACTGGTGTAGCGACCAATTTTTGTTTGCAGCTATGGAAAACAGGACCCGAATAGTATCAATTCGAGCAACAGGTGAAAAAATTTCAGAATAATCAATACCATAGGTTTGAGTATATCCTTTGGCCACCAATCTCGCTTTGTATCTCTCTATGGATCCATCAGCCCTGTGTTTTACAGTAAAAACCCATCGGCAACCAACTGCTCGTTTTCCATGAGGCAATTCACACTTCTCCCAAGTTTGGCTTTTCTCCAAAGCCTCCATCTCGACTTGCATGGCCTGCCTCCATTCCTTACTTTGTAAGGCTGACTCAACATTGTTGGGTATGGATTGAGTGTATACTGCAGTAGCAAATGCTTGAGCAGTGTGTGTCAGACTCCCCCTTGCCAAGTTTGCTACTAGGTAACGGCTTTTTCTTGGACTGTATTCTGGTTCATATCTGACAGGAGGAACTCCCCTGTCTCTTCGAGCTGGTAGCACATATCTTTCCTGTACTGGTGAGTCTTCCAAGCCAACATTTGGAGATATAACGGAATCAGGAGTAATCCAATCAGTATTACTAACCTCCGGAATATTCGTCGGGGTTGACGTGATTGAAGCATCAGAGACCTGTACGATGGGAGATAATGTCTCGGTGGTTCCACCAACTTGCCCTGTTGGAACTATCTTAGGAAACATGGGAGTGGTCACAGTAGTCTGGATCAACCAATCTAATGGAGTACGATCAAAATTCTCCCCCTGGACAGAAGATTGGGTGGCATAATAGAATTCTGTTTCGAGAAATGTACAATCCATAGTAGTGTACATACGATTAGTTTTTGGGTTAAAACACCGGTAGCCTTTTTGATGAATCCCATATCCCACAAAGACACATTTGACAGAACACGGGTCGAATTTAGAACGGTCTGTTTTAGGAATATGAACAAAAATAGAGCATCCAAAGACATATGGTTGTAGTGTCAAGGCTGTGGAGACACTCATATGACTTGACAAAACCTGAATAGGTGTTTGAAATTGAATCACAGTCGTGGGAAGATGATTCATGAGATAAACAGATGTAGCAATAGCCTCAGGCCAAAATGAAGTTGGAACAGATGATTCAAGCATTAATGCTCTAGTCATTTCTAAAATATGTCTATTTTTCCGTTCTGCAACTCCATTTTGTTGAGGTGTATGCGGACAAGATGTTTGGTGAATAATGCCTTTATCTTTTAGGAATTGTTGGAGAGCAGTATTGACATACTCTCCACCATTATCTGACCTGAGGACTTGAATATTTGTGTTATATTGAGTTTTTACTAAGTTGTGAAATTCTACAAACTTAGTGATAACTTCTGATTTGTTTTTAAGAAAATATACCCAGGTCATACGTGAATAATCATCAATAAAAAGCACAAAATATCTAAGGTCATTACTTGACATACATGTGCTACTATTTGGAGCTGGCCCCCAAACATCAGAATGTATAAGAGAGAAAATTGACTTGGCCCTAGATTCCGATGTATGATACGAGTTTTTATGGCTTTTAGCACGAATACAGGTTTCACACACAATTTCTTGACTTGACGGAAATAAACTAGGAAATAATTTATGAAGGTACCCCCCAGATGGATGACCCAACCTCCGGTGCCACAACCATTGTTGCCTCGTGACTGTTCCGTGGGCAAGCATTGCAGTTCCGTGTTGAGTCACTTCCTCCACATAATACAGGCCTTGACGTTCAATTCCACGTCCGATAATTTCCCCCGACTGAATATCCTGTAGTAAACACAAATCGGGGTATATTAGTACCGTACAATTTAACTCTCTCGTGACATGACTAATAGAGAGTAACTTGCATGCCAAGCTAGGTACATAAAGACAATTCTCCAGTTTAATATTTGAGGAAATATTAACAGTTCCTCCTCCCTGAACCGGTACCAATTCTCCATTGGCGGTTTGTATCAACTCCCGTCGTGGATTTGACCAACTTATAAAATCATTCCTGTCATAGCTCATATTATCCGTGGCTCCACAATCTAGTAACCATTTTCCACATTTTTCGGATATATCTTTTTGAGCAAAAAAAGTACGAGCAATTTTATCATTTTTATTTATCCCGATAAAATTACTTTGGCCTGAATCTGGACTTTCAGGCTGGACCAAATTCGGACCAAATCCATTTGCTGGTCCAGCTCCTTCACTCGGCCCAGCTCCTTCATTACTCCATTGGCCCGCCTGGTTCGGCCCGGTCCGACGCGGCCCAAGAGACTCGGCCCAGCTCCAATCTGTTAACAGATTAGTTAGGGGGGTCATTTGAAACTTACCCCCCTTCAAACCATTACCTGATGGTTCCTGCTCTCTCCCTTGCGATTCTAGGGTTTGTGTGTGGGAAAACCTAGCTTGGCCGCCGCCGTTCTCTCCTCCTTCGTGGCCAAGGGTTCCGGCCACGAACCTTTGCCGAGTCGCCTCCTGCTGGTTCCAGTACTCATGAGGACCGCCGGGCCTCTCCCATCCTTGCCATCCAAGTGGTTCGGCCGGAGCCCTAGCCATGGCGACCACCCCTCCTTGGTTCGGTTGTCCTTGGTACGACGGTGGGTGGCCGAGAGGTGGAGGCTGGTGGCCGTACCCTTCGGTCCCATGGCTCCACTCGTTGCGGTTGTTTGCCACGGTGGCGAATGTCCCTCCGGCGCCGGCTCCATCTTTCCGTTGGCTCCTCCAACCTTCGGGGTACCCTACTAAGAGGTAGCATTCGGTTTTATCATGTCTTTGCTTACCACAATGTGTACACCGTAGGTTTTTCCGGTCAACGCCACCGACCCGGCTCGGTTTGCCTTTGCCGGCGAGCTGCTGCGGCCTGGCGGCGTGACCCGGTCCACCTCCTCCTGTGTTGGCCTCGGGGAAGTGCCGAACCACTAGCCCAGCTCCGACTCCTGATTCGGTTCCAGTGACAGCCCCCATAACGGTTCGCCGGTCCCGTTCCGATCGAATAACTGAATACGCCTTTTCAACTCCCGGTAACGGTTCAATCCTGAGTAAATCACGTTTTTCATTATCGTATTCATTACTTACAGCATTGAGAAATTGGTGTAATTTGGATTCGGCCCGTCTAGTGTTGAATGTTTGGATGTCCTTTGGTGACTCCATCGGATTCGGGTCCCGCTGTTCGATTTCTCGCCATAATCCTTGCAATTTATTATACAAGGATTCTAACGAATCTGTTCCTTGACGTGTGTTGCTTGCTCGGCATATTAGGTCGAAAAATTGTACCCCGTCTTTGGCTTTACCGTATGTTGCAGCTAGGCCATTCCAGAGATCCTTCGCCGTGGGGAACTCGGCATATTGGTTAACCAATACCGGTTCCATGTTGTCGAGCATCCATGAGCATACTACAAGGTCATCTTGCTCCCATTGTAGGTATGCTGGTTCGGTTATATTGGGTGGTGCCGGAACACCCAAAAGGTGATGAAGCTTTCCTTGGCCGCCTATCTTCATTCGGATTAGGCGTGCCCACAGGGAGTAGTTTCCTTCATTTAGCTTAGTATTTAAGCTAATATTGGATAAACTGACGATTTTATGAACGGTGTTGGTTTGTGGCAGGTTTGAGAACATCGCCGCCCATTGAGCTGCAAACGGGTCACCGCCCGTTGGGGTAGTCTCGGTGGTGCGGGTGCTGTCCCCTTCGGAATCTGCCATAATACAGGTATGTCGGTCGGCTCCGGTATATGATGATGCCGAGGAAGGTTCAATCGATCAATCTGATCGAACAATCCGGCTCTGATACCATGTTAACAAATATAGCGGAAATGTAGTATATTGAAGCTTATTGATGCATTCAACTTGTTCTTCATTAATGACAATAGATCCTACTTATAGCACATTGATTCTAATACAACAAGAACTAGCTACTACAAGGAATATTATTAGGTGCTAAAATATACATTTAACTAATGTGACATATGTAGCATGTGTAGCATTTTAAGGAAAAGAAGTAAGACAAGGAGGGAGACAAGGAGGAAGACAAGGAAGAGTGGTGTCAAGGTGTACAAGGCACTTTCCAACATATATATGAAGAGAGTGAAAGTTAAGAGGTTCCTCGACTTTGCAAGATTTAGTGTATGTGTTCTTGAGGATTCAAGAGTCGAATGAGATGAGAATATCAGTGACCACAAACAACATCAAAGGAGTCATTAGGGTACGTAACGACGATCCAATATCAGTTCAATTTATTTTTTTTCCATTTTTTCAATATTTATTTTATTTTTACTTTTCATTCACTATCAGCGGCACGTCACTATTCCATTAATTAAACTTGACGGTCAACAGTAATTTGGACTAAATAACAACATTCTGAAACATAAAGTACTAAGAAATAACATAACAACATTCTGAAACATAAAGTACTAAAAATTAACATAGGGTACTAACCGATAACATGGGTCAAACATATGGTACCAATGAACCATTAAACCCTTTAAAAATGACGGCCATCAACTATATTGAAAGAAAAAAAACTGTTCGTCTCATGTTTAGTCTTGCTATGAAGACACGCGGAGCGTCTCGGGTATTGTTCGTCGTCTCCGTGCGTGCCGTCCGTTCATACACCACAGCTGCTGCTGCTTCGGCTGATTTTCTCCATCTTCTTCAGCTCTCAATCCGGACTAAATCTCTCAAACAGACCCAACAATCACATGCTCAAGTTTTCACTTCTGGTTTTGTTGGAAAGTCTTACCTAGCGACCAAACTCATATCCGCATATGCTGCTTGTAGTCGCCCATGTCAGTCAAAGCTCGTTTTTGGGTTCTTCGCTGATCAGAATGCGGATGTCTGTCTGTGGAACTCGCTGATTAACGCGTACGTCAAAAACCTTGCCTACTCTGAGGCTTTTAGCTTGTTTAGTCAAATGTGTCGAGAGACACTTGTAGCTGATGATTATACGCTTGCTACGCTGTTGAAAGCTGCCGGAGAAAGTCGAGACCTGCTATCTGGTAAACTGATGCATTCAGTTAGTGTGAGATGTGGGTTCGTTGAGGATGGTGTTCTTGCCAACTCTTTAATGTCCATGTACAGTAAGTGTGAAGCGTTAACTGATGCTAGGAAGCTGTTTGAGGAAATGCCTGAGAGAAATGTTGGTTCTTGGAATGTTCTCATTGCTGGGTATGCGGGTTCAATTGATTCTCATTTGGTTGAAAAAGTATGGGGATTTGTTAGATGCATGCAGAAGGAAGGCTTAAAGCCGGATGGTTTCACAGTTTCTAGCATCTTGCCTTTATGCGGTGGTGGTGCTGATGCCCAAAAGTATGATCATGGACGGGAGCTTCATTCTTTTATCCTAAAAACTCAATTACATCTGCTTTATGGAGCAGATGTTCACTTGGGGTCTTGTCTGATTGATATGTATTCAAGGGTTAATCGAGTTGATGTAGCAAGGCACGTTTTTGATGGTATGAAATGCAAAAACATATATGCTTGGACAGCGATGATCAATGGATACGTGAAAGATGCCAAGCCTGAGGAAGCTTTGAACCTTTTTCGTGGAATGCAGGTTACGGATGGAATAGAGCCAAACAGAGTATCAATTGTGAGTGTTATCCCTGCTTGCAGTATGTTTTCTGGTCTGAAAACTCTCAGAGAGATTCATGGGTATGTGACTAGAAGACGAGTCTGTGATGATGTCCCCATCTGTAATGCACTGATTGATACCTATTGTAAATGTGGTCGTCTAACATATGCAAGAAGGGTATTTGATAGCATCACTGCAAAGGATGCCATTTCTTGGAGTTCATTGATTTCTGGGTATGGGCTACATGGGAAGGGGGAGGAAGCCATGTCTCTGTACAATGAAATGCTTAGTCTCAGAATCAAACCAGATTCCATTACAATGGTCGGAATCCTTTCTGCTTGTGCAAGATCTGGATTGGTTGCTGAAGGTCTTCGTATATACAGCTCTGCTATTAATGACTGTGGAATTGAGCCTACAGTGGAGATATGTTCTTGCATAGTCGATTTGCTAGGGCGGTCCAACCAGCTAGATCGTGCGTTGCTTTTCATCAAGGAAATGCCGGTGAGAGCAGGGCCGAGTGTGTGGGGAGCTCTTCTTAGTAATTCCATTATCCATGAGAATAATACTATGAGGGATTTGGCTTATAGATCTCTTATTCAGTTACAACCTAGCAACCCCTCGAATTATGTCTCACTATCTAACCTTCATGCTTCGTCAAGCAAATGGGACATTGTGGCTGGGGTGAGGAGAACGATGAAAGAGAAGGGGTTGAAGAAGGAAACTGCCTGCAGTTGGGTCACTATTGATGGCATGACCAGCTAGGGAGGTTCTTACTCCCCTATCACTTGAAGGTTTGTTCTTCATGACCACAAACTTGATCATGTTTTTATTTGACTTGATGATAAATGAAGAAGGCTATAATCAACTTGAGTTCCCCCCACCCACCCATTTTTTCTGGTGAAGCGAGTCAAGATTCATCAAAGCATGATTCTGATGCCGATTCAAAAGAGACATCTGAGCAGCATTTAAGATGTGAAGTTAGTTAGATGAAGCTGAAGGGGCTCATATTAAACCCTTATGAACATCTCTCCATGATATCAGAAGATCGCACCCCTAATATCGATGTTACTAAATGAGAGGTACACTATACATTTCTAGGAGAACAAGGCAAAGTTTGTTACCCGACTGAACTCTTCAACTGTTTTAATGTCTTTTTGATAAATGGATATGCTTTCTTGTTCCCAAATGTATGTGATGGAACGAATGCAGGCTTATCTGGTGTCAAAGGAGTTCAATGTGAAGTTTGGGATGTCGAAAGATGAGCTCTCAGAGTCGACCAAATGGAAGCAGAACAAGAATAAGAAGGCACTTCACTTGTTGTAACACAATTTCTTAAGGAAACCCAAAGTTACGTGCCTATACGATTGAGATTGAAGGGTCTGAGAGTTTCAATGGTTGTCTATCTGCTGGCTGAAGTAGATAACTCCAATAGGATGGACATTGTGTAACCTACCAATACAAGCACAGTTGTCATATCATGAAGAGGAGTTAGGGTTTTATGCTCCTTCTTGAATGAATTCGTTTTTCGTTTTTTCTTCTTTCAGGATTTGAGAAACAGTCAAGCTTTCATGCTTATGTTTTCCCATTTCTGTCGTGTTGCAACATATAGTTTATTTAATATATATAATTTTTCATTTTTTAAAATAATTAAGGATAAATTTAATATTATATAATAAAAAATTATGCATATTTCTAAAAAATGTTAAAAATATTAGTATTTTTTATAATATTATCTACTCCATGTGCTTCAATACTACAAAGTATATTATATTATAGAATAAAAAGATTAAGTATAATTATTTATAAAATTAATTGAAAATACATAAATCAATAATAAAAAGTATTGATACAATGCTAATTAATTTTTATTTTTTTTAAATTGTTTGTGACTTTTATTAGTGTTATATGCTTATAAAAATGTTAGAATCATCAATCGTCGTTATTCATTTTAGTAATTTTAATCATACAAACACTATTATATTTTCTTAACTCACAAAATATATTAAGAGATATTTATCATATCATTGCAAAACAATATCTTTATAATATTCTTAACTTAAATTTTATAAATTCCACTACATAAAATATATTTTACACAAAATTATAAATATACGTGTGAAATAAAGAGAAATAATTAAGATTTTGTAATTTATCTTAAGAATGAATGAGTAAACTTGAAAGCTTTTAAAGTGATTTACATGGCATATCACTTAGGAATGAGAATTATATGTTTGACATTGACCAATTATAATTGATTAATTTGACATTAGGAATAAGAAAATGCATCAAAATACTTACTTGTCACAATTGCATATAATTTAGCCAAATTAATATATATATATAGGTAGATATTAATCATATTATCATTTATCATAAAAGTAATTGTTTGGTTATTTATCCTCTTTAACATATTTGTGTATAGTAGACATAGTGTATTTATTTGGTTTATAATTTCATCTAGTTCTCGTAGCTCAGTTGGTTAGAGCACCCGTTTAGTAAGCGGGAGGTCTTGAGTTCGACTCTCAACGAGAGCAACATTTTGGGACGAGTTTTCTAAGTCTGGTTTTGAAACATTCTTTTTTAATGCTAAACCCAATTCTATATTTCTCATCGCCAAAAACCCTTTGTTGGCTCTACTGGTATGGTATACTGGTAGTTGCCACTGTCCTCTCCCTGCCGTTCTTCCCTTTCTTCTCTCTCTCTCCATGGGCGACCGAGATCGAGAGCGTGAACGAGACCGAGACGCCTATAGAGATAGAGAGAGGGAAAGCGGCCGTCACCGAGACCGGGACCGTGAGAGAAGACGAGATAAAGAATCTAACCTTGATAGGGACCGGGAACGACGAAGCAAGCGCTCCTCCAGTTCCGATCACGGCAGATCCCGCCACACACGGTCTCGAACCCGCTCTCCCGATGACCGCTCCTACCACCGCCGCCGCCACAGGGGCACTCCGACCCCCGATCCTCCCGCAAGGAAGCGCCATCGCCGGGATTCTCCGGAGAAAGGCGATAAGGACCGAGAGAAGGTAGTAGCTGACTTTGTTGAGGGGATAGCCAAGGAGCACCACACCAAGAAGGATAAGTATAAGAGTAAGGACAAAGATAAGGAAAAGAACAATGGTGGAGGAGTGGGAGAGGAGGCGATGGTAGATGATGACATTGAGATGATGAAGAAGCTAGGGATTCCAGTTGGCTTCGACTCGACCAAAGGGAAACCTGTTCCGGGAGCTGATGTTAGCGGCATTAGGCCTGTGACGAAGCGTCAGCCGAGACAGTACATGAACCGTCGAGGAGGCTTTAATAGGCCATTGCCGATGGAGCGTAACCGGTAGCTTGCGCTTTAAAGGTTAGAGCTGATTTTGCTGGTTTAATTTCTGTTGCTCTCACTTGCAGTTTCTCAGATTGAGTCATTAGGGTTTGCTTATTTACTTTATTCGTCACTTCCCGTTTATTATGATTGCATTGAAAATTACCTTACTCGGTTTGTCCATTCAGTAATTAAATTGTTTTAGTTGCTGTAAGTTTGTATGTCTTGAAGAACTTAATTGGTTTGGGCCCAAAAGAGAGACTGTTTTTTTCTTTCTACGAAAGAGATCCAATTCATTTAGAGTTTAGACCGTTGTTGATTGGCATCTGCTAGTGTCCTTAACATTACGTGTTTTAGCTAGGTATATCCACTCCCTTGATGGTTTCTATGACTGTTTTATATGAATAACAAGAGGAAACAAGGTACGGGATCAATTAATTGGATTGTTTCCCACATGAGTAGCCATAGTGTGCATTCGGATCACTTCCATCTTTAGCTTTGAACTTGAATTGAGGAGTCAACTGGAACTTAGTGATGGCTTTGGATATTAATGCCTCCTAGAGATTCCCTGTTAAAGGCTTCAGAAGAATATGCTTTTGATGTGTCAGATTCATCTGATGGAAGACCTTGTATGCTCGGATTGAGGTGCCCTTGTATTCCAAACTGCATTGATGTTACGAGCTGCATTAAGAGCAAGGATGTTTAGGTATAAGTTATTGACGTTAACATGTAAAAAGTTTTTTGTTTTTTTTTTAATCGTAAAAAGGTTCATTTGGAGACGTTGATATTAAGAACATCTCTTTGGCCAAAAAAACACACATAAAGAACAAAATTGTTAAGAACTTGTATACAGAGAATATAGAGTCCAAGTACGTATTTTTGTTATCTTATATAGTGATGTTCTTGAATGATTCAACTGATTTATGTTCGTAGAAAACTTTATATATTTTGACCGTCTTTACTTTTGTGGAAGTTATATGGTGTTTCTGCTTTTGTTCTAATGTAAATTATGCATATAACGTTTTAGTTTCCCCCAAACGAAACATAATGACTCACCTGGAAAAAATCCTGAAACATAAGATGTCTAGATATGTTGTCATTTGGTTTGTTTATATGTTTAGTGTGTGGGGTGATAGTGGGAGGGCATATGACTGGCAGTGTTGGGTACTTGTTCTTGACTGCAGAAAACCATAAGACCTGCATAGAATGTTGAATGTTTGTCATTCTTAGTTAGATTTATTTCTTCTTCTTTTTTTCATGGTTTAAAACTTTTTAGTATTTCTAGAATGTCTTGTTGAGAAGGGTGCATATCCATATTTTCAGATATCTTTAGTGGTGGTGCTCGCCATGTTGGATAGGTTGCATGCAATATAAGAGTCAAGAATTAGAAAAGATGGGTTTAGGGGTTATGCTATATAAAGTGGCACAAATATAGGCTAATCTAGATTATATGGTGGGTGAGCGTTGGTAAACTAGATTGCGATGGGAATCTTTACTTGAGTTTCTTGTCCAGATCCCATAAGTCGGCAAAGATGCAGCAACTGTTCCTGCTTGCTCCTAACATTATAGTAGACTCAGTAGAGCAAACTTTAGGATCACCATCCTGATAAAGAGTAGTAAACTCCATAGTAAGAGGATACTAGACCAACTAATTTTTCCTTTTTAACTGCTTCTGAACAAATTAGATTACATATTTCTGTTGCTAAAGGATAGTTCTTTTTTTTTACTGCAGATAGAGGGCTGTGCTTGCTTGCTCAAGTTCATCTTCGTAGCTTTTGATTGTGGACTTACTGTCTGGTGAATCCTTTTATTGTATTTTTCTGGGAATAATATTTTCTGCGGTTAATCTTATCGTGATAAATACTGTAGTGAATTGATTTTGTAGATGGTTCGGTAAAGTTGTTTTATCCTTCCCTTTTATCTGCTGCTATTATAATCATGCACTCAACACGATATCGTTATAATTACACTTCAAACAATGGAATGGAATCGTGCACTTCAGCAGACAAGGCAAGCAAGCACACAAAGCAAGTTGAAGTTCATTAGCATTAGTGGTATTGCATTGCAGGTGTGCTTAACTGGTGTTGAAGCTCTTCCTGCTACATTGAAATCTTTAATGATCGTCTGTTGCTGAAGATCAAGGGATTCATCCAGAGATGCTGCAGCAGACACACCACAAAGAAGACAAAAGCCGACGATACTAACGAAGAAGAACTCCAGTTGTGAGGTGGCAACGATCCTTCAAAGTCATCCCCTCCGGACTCCAGAACAGAAAGCTCTCCCCATCATCCTTGTATGTAGATTTATTTTATGCATTTTGGAGTCCTTTCTTAATGCTCTATGTGACAAATAATAAGAAATTTAATTTATAAATTTTAGATGTACGCCTTTTGGAGATATCTAGTTACTATTTCATTGCGAGAGCACGTAAAGGTTGAGAAATGTTATCAACACTCAAATGAAATGAAATAAAAGGTAAGAAAATGAAAGCATTTTACAAACACAAACTATATGAATCATTCCTGAAGCATATTTTACTGCCTTCACTCCAATCAATATTAGAGTAATCAAGTTCATCATTTTCCTCTATCAAAAGCATTGGAATAGCATGCTAAAATTGTATTACCATCAAGAGAGGAACAACACTCAAAATCATCTCTCTTAATCTTCAAAAGGAGGCAGATCCCACTCGCTCGGGTTGAAATCCAACAATGAACTCAGAACTTGATCTGCAACGCCATGGTAAGAGCTGTCCAGCCTTGGATCTGGAACCATAACTGAACCTACTCCCCATTGGAGAGAGAGACAAAAGCATCAGTATGTGTTTCTCCAGTAGTATCTATGTGTTTCAGTATGGCTTCTTGCACTTCTGTATAAAACCCTTCTGTATCTGCGGATGAGGTAACAGCATACAAGTATGTGATCAGAAAATCTTCCGAGAAACATAATTACACCAGTCTCTTCCAAATGATGCTATTTCATGTTAGGATCAAACAACACTCAATAATGAAGAACACACCTAGGATTGAGGAAGAACACTTAGGATTTTTAGAGAGGAAAGGAAGAGAAGCCAAAACTGATTTCTTGGGGTAACACTCAAGTGAGCAACCTCCACACGGTTTATCATGATATTATTGATGACGGTTACTGTTACAAAATACGTATACAGGAGAAATACAGTACAGTACAGTATAGCCTATTTGGTTGAACAGCGAGAAGCGTACATTAATACATAACCGACCATTACATATCAATCAGACTACAATACCTAACATTTCAGTCATTGATGATTCAAGTGAAAAGACTCAACTTATTATTAGTTGTAATAACATGAAGATACACGAAAAACAAATACACGCTACAATGTGATTTTCATCACGAAAGAGTAAATTCATTATTTATACCATAATTTAGCTCTTATTTCATACTGTTACACAATAAAGACATTCATATTTTGAAGAAAGCAATACCTTAGCTGACTACAAAGAAAAAATCACTGATCTCAACACCATTGGGTAACTCCAAATCAAGAGCATATTGCTACTAACGTCCTGTATAATGTCATAAGAGTGGCAATGGACGAACAACCCACACAAGTTTCGCATATTCTCTTATCAAAGCATGCTTAGAACTTAGTTAACCGCTATTGATCTTGCAGGCCCACCTCTAGTTCCATAATCCAGCTTAGAGAAAGTAAAAACAATGCGTGCTTTCCAAATTCAATTGCAATGTTTACTGCATAGTTTTCCAACCTAATTTACATAATTTTTAAATCACACTTCTTGGTTTTCCCTGATGCAGAATGATCAAATTGATGATATAGGCTTGCCAAATATGTGCAATTATTGAATCAGTAAGTGTACACTATATACTGAACACTGGCCATGTCTGCATTGTGAAGGCCGACTCTTTTCAGAGGAAGCATCCATTTTCATGGAATCAAGCCCAATTTGCTCAAAGGTGTACTTAATTTTCAGCATCCACACGATCATCAAGCTTAACCACTAAACCACCACAACCCAGTAAAATGCTCTACCATACACAAAACGTGCTACGTAAGTAATACCACTAAACATTTTAATTGGAAAAACTAGGGAAAATAAAAGTTTCTCAAGTATCAGATGGAAGTACCAAGCAAGATGCCGTCCATGCCGAATATGACATGGGTGATGGATCCTATCTTCTTCATTGCAATAAGGGGGTGATTTGGGAGCTTCAATGGAAGCTTTATGTTGCTAGATTGAATCTGAACTAGCGGCGGAACTGAAGCGCAAAGTGAGAACTTCTACATTCGTCTTTCTGGAAAGACGAAACCATCATCATGTGCTAAGGTGCTAACCACATCATTAGGTAACTTTATAAGTTATTGTTAACCTTTTTCTTCCAAGAAAAACGAAAAAGATATGAAATTTGGTGCAAATGGATTTCATACTGATATTTGTGTCAAACTAATACAAAAATCTTATATAGACACACACGATCAAGACATTCTTTACACTGCCGAGCAAATATTGATGACTAATTGTCAGATAGATTCCACGACGTCCGCCCCCAGTGCCGGCGGACTGGATCGTGGAAGCTGCTCAAGACATTGCTGCAATAAAACATGAGGCGGCCAATGTCGAGGCAGCAACTGCATCGTTCCACTATCCACCGCCGATCAAAGGTCAATACATTAATGATGATTTATCCGGCCCATGTAATTTGTTAATGGTATGAATGTATGAATCCATGAAGACGGTTGTAAAAAAAAAGTGGTCTTGAGAAGTCTACGAGCTAACAGATGCATGCAGGGGGATGAAGCGCAACCAAGAGAGAAACGGAATCTAATTCATTCAATTCATTTCAGCTACACAAATAAGCAGCAGAGCAGCCCTAATTGATTAAAAAAGTTTACAATACAGGAAGATCTAACCCTAACCGCCGAAGCCGTATAGGGTTCTTCCCTGCCTCTTGAGCGCGTACACGACGTCCATGGCGGTGACCGTTTTCCTCCTAGCGTGCTCAGTGTAGGTGACAGCGTCTCGGATGACATTCTCCAGAAAGATCTTGAGAACGCCACGGGTCTCCTCATAGATCAGGCCGCTGATACGCTTCACGCCCCCACGACGTGCCAGACGGCGGATGGCTGGCTTGGTGATGCCTTGGATGTTATCCCTCAAGACCTTCCGGTGACGCTTCGCGCCGCCCTTTCCAAGACCTTTGCCTCCTTTTCCTCTCCCCGACATTCTTGCTCCTCTTTTTTCTTTGCTGGAAAGGTTGAGTTGCACAGATGTATGATTTTTTATGTTTATAGGAGGGAAGCACTTGGTTAGATGAAGTACTGGTCGTTGGATCAAATGGTAATCCGCGTGAAAGAACTTAAACCTGCTATAAACCGTTGGATTATTGGAGAAGAATTTTGAATTTTGATACGCGGGAAGCGAAATTTAGAACGGAGGGAATCTGAATAAGCACCAACGAACCTTGTGTATTTTTTTGTTGGCCAAAAAAAAAAAACTTGTGTATTTTTTTGTTGGCCAAAAAAAAAACTTGTGTATTTTTTTCTCTCTTAATTAGAGAATTTTAATAATAAAAAAATATTCATGGCAATATAATATGGCGCGTTCTTTTCGCGAAAAATTTATATAATTTAATTTACAAATTTCGTAAAAAGTTAATCTTTTTGCGAAAATAAAAAATTTGACTTAAACATTCTGAGTGGGGTAAACTTACGCATTCCTTCCCAAAACCCAAGAAAATGTTAGAAGGGACATCAAGGAATCTGGATTCCATGTGCCAAAGTCTGTTTTGCCCTCATTACATTTCATTTATTCTTAAACTACCCTTATTACATTTCGTTTACATCATTTGATTCTCTTCATTACCGAAGCTCCAAGCTGCTCCAACCGAAGCTCTGTTCTGCTCTCCTTCTCATCGTGTATGCTCTCATTCTTCTTCTAGGTTCTGATCTCCTTCTCCGTGAAGAACCTAGAATCGATTCCCATGCTCATCTCCTTTCCAAACACAAAAAGAACCCAGAATCAGTGATTCTGGGTTCGAACAATTGATGCTTGGTGAAATTGATGAAATAGGTGTGTTATTGATGCTTGGTCGATTGACAAATTTTAATCTTAATGTTTGGACTGAATGAAAAATACTATGTGTCTGTCCAAAAACTGTTTATTTGTTACGTAAGCTTACTCATGTGCTTGACACTTGAGTTTTATACATTTTGAAGGTACAAAATCATCATTCATCTTCATTCCTTCAGCTGGTAATCTTCTTCTTCAAAACGGAACCAACGAGTGGACTTGTGGGAACTAGTGGGAATTAGAAGAGAAGCAAGACGAACTCCGGTGAAGGGAATCAGCGTATACAACTCCAGTGAAGAAACAAACAGTCACAGCAGCATCGACTCTCCGACCTCTGTCCTCCAGTTTAGATCTCAATCCTCGACCAGGTGAGGAAGAAGTCCATCGTGTGTGTTTTGTTCATATTGGACGAGACGAGAAAGAAGTATATGAAGGAGGGGAAAGCCACCACCGACGAAGGATTGAAGGAGAAGGGGGAAGGCCACCACCGACGTCCTCCACCAACGCTGCAAGGAACAACGAAGACTGATGAAGGAGGCGGTCGCGCGCGCGAAATGTGGTCACATTGTACTCTGCTATCTTAGAAATGGTTTTAGTTTATCGAGTTGTTAGAAGATACAGTCGGCCATTGGTGGAGCTTCCATTTTCGACTGCATCGTTAAGAGTAATTTTGCATATTTCTTTATGTGATTTTCTTTTAGTTCTCTTTTCAAGTAATTTCGAGGCAAAGCGAAGCGACTTCAATGAAGCTGAACCCAGAAAAGTAGTTGTGCTGCCGAAGAACGCATTTTCTCCCTCAAGGAGACAGAATTCAGCGTCGGGGAAGGAAAGGGCTTCATTGACCTTAAATTTGTCTCCTCATTGGAGACAAATCATTAAAAAAAATTACCTTTTTCCCCCAAATAAGCACCTTTGCAAATTTGAGTTCTTCGATATGTTCATCACAGAGTTGCCGGCAACTTGGGATCGGAGCTCCTTGAGAAAATCAGTGATTGTGGAGGGTATGAATGTAGAACTGAGATGCAAGATCAGTTCCCCATCTTCTTTTTCTGCTTAAGTCCTTGTTGCGGCTAATTATATATCAAGGTTGATTTGCAAATGAATGTAGAACATGAAATAGGGCAATTTTTGCACTTGGAAATATTAAGACACCACGTCTCATGCACATGAGGACCAATCCGTCAGAAATCAAGGAAAAATTAACGGAAAGATAGTGTTTTTCATTCGGTCCAAACATTAAGATTAAAATGACTTTTTTAAAAAGTAAACATTTTTTTTAGAAAAGTATGTATACAAAAAAAAGTATTTTAAAAAATAGGTATACGCGCACCCCGGGTGACGCCTATTGAATAGGCGCCACCCCCAAGTGGCGCCTATAACATTATTATTTTTTTTTAAAGATTTTGTCGATAACGACGACTCGATGTTTAATTAAAAATAAAATTATGTCTCTATTTAAAAAATTAAAAAAATTATAGTAAGTACATATTTTAATTACGATTCAAATGATGCAAAAAATATTAAATTTGGATTTACGGATTGACTGTACGACATGTTGTAAGTTGAGATATGCATATTTTACTTAAAACATTATAACTCAGACCATGTAAGTTCAAACTCAACACGGTTAACGTCATTTATGCTGTAATTCAATTATCTATCTAGGATAATTTTCTTGATTGGAAATACAGTGATTTTGTAACCTAACATCGTTCGTTTTATAATTTGACCGAAATAATTAAATGCATTAGGTGATAAATTTAATTATGTACTTACTCAAAAAAAAATCAAAAAAATTACAGTGCGTAGATAATTTAATTATGAATTAAATAACGCTAACTATGCGTTAATTTTTTACTTTTAGACTGACTGTATAATACGATACGTAAAAAACTCTACATAAAATACAAAAAATTCCAAATAGTGTTTTAAACAGTAAATTTACTGTTTAAACAATGAAATACACTCTACCCTTTTGGTCGTTAATTCAGTCGAAAAATGATTGGATACAAGTGCGCTAAGGTAAGGATTGGGATGTAAGTTATCTTATAAAGCAAGGATTATCTGTAACGATCATTGTAGCATTTAGTATAATATACCTAACAACCAAGAAGGTTTAAGACGCACAGCAAATTATAGTCTTCTTCTTTTCCAATCATTAAGTAGGAAGGAAGGAGTTGTTGAATTTGAGATATCACATACATAAACATAAAGAACCATTATCCAGTCATCAAAAAATCTCAAGTATCATCGAGATTGTAGTTGGTGGTGACAAATCCCAAATTTGTAACCTCAAAAATCTTCTTCTTATCTTTGGAACAAATAGAAATCACAGATCCAACATAAAGTAAAACATTGTATGGTATGGATGCAACAAACAGCCCAAAACTCCATGCAAAACTGAATATCTACGTAACTCCAAGGAATTATGTGAGGATTGTGTTTGTTTCCATCGATCATGGAAGATCTGCATCTGTCTGTCCATTAGCAGCTAATCAATGGCAATGATGAGGAAACCAACAGATACGTACATTAGGAAAACAGGGTAGAGGGCGAGGGCCTTCCTCCTTGGATTCACAGCTGAACTCATGAATGGATATGCTGCCCAGGAGCTCCATGCAAGAGTCACGCACACCACAATCACTTTCAGGATAACATTATCTTTCAACAAACATATTAGGGCTCCCACATCCAGTGGAAACAGACAGTACCCAAGAAGACTCAGACTTTGGAAAAATATGATCCTTCCGCCCTGAAAATTATATAGAATGTTGTCAGTTTTTTTTTTAGTTTTTTATGTGTGTGTGTGTGTGTTAGAAAATTGTGAAGAGAAAGTACCAGCAAGAGAACATTAAGTGTCAAGATAATAGCACCAGCTGCAAGCACAGCAAATGCAACTGCAAAAACCTCAGACTGCACTACAGAGAAGATCAATCAGTAAAAAAATAAAATAACTAAACAACCAAGTAAATAGTTTAACTTTAGACATGTAAGACGGTGAGCAAATTACTCATTTAGACCCAGAACCGACACTTTGGATAGGTTCTGGGTAGTAGTTTTAAAAATAGGGTAGGTTCCGAGAAAAAAAATCCAAGAACCTATTTATTCGATTCCATTCTCTTATCTGGGTACCCTAAACTAACCGGAACTGGTTCTCTATATATATTATTAAAAAAAATAAAATAATAGAACGAGAGCACCCTAAAGAGCCTTCATGCGCAAGTGTTGATGATTGTAATAAAGGTTGTGATCTTTGATGAGATTTGTGTAAATGTGAATGAAATGATAATATTGAAAAATGTATCATCCTCAATAACCAGATCCGATCCAGAACCATATTTTTTGGGGTGAGAAAATAAAGAAACAGATTCCTAACAGGATACCCGGAACCGTTTGTACAAACAGGTTCCGGGTAGGTTCCGGTTCCAAAATTAAACGGGTAGGTTCCGGTTCCAAATTTAAATAACCTGTTACATACTGGGTAGGTTCCGGGAACCCCTAAATTTACAGGGTACCCAAAACCGTTCACCCCTGTAAGAGTCCTTCTTAGGATATCTCTTAACTATTCTTTATGCACAGATGAAGATATAGTCCAATCACAGAGTTCTAACCAAACATTAGTGCTTAGATTCCTTTCTAAATTAAGAATTATGATTGTATTCGCTGCCTGTTACAATGGTCCGGGGTGCTCAAGTAAATTTTCATTTCCTGGCGGTGGCTGAAGATATTATGTTCCTAATTTCCTATAATATTCTCTATAGGCTTATTTTGTATTATACTAGAACCGACAAGGTATGTAAGATATTAGGTACATACATCATCTGCAACTAGCCAAGGACCCAGGTACGTACTTGACAGTAAACATCTATCTCACAAATTTGACCCATTTCTAAATTCATCCAGTTCAAACTTCAAACGGATTCTAGGAACCGGTGGGCCAATCAATTCATTCCTTTCAGACAATGTCTGGTACAGGAAATTATACCAATCCAGGTCCCTTCCTGTAAACTATAACCTAGCTCCATGTAAGTAAACCATGTAAAATCGGTGACAACTTAGCTATCCATCAATGGAAGAGAAACATTCTGTAGTCTCCCACGAATGGCAAATCATCAGCTTGTACAGCTACCAAACACATGAATATTTCTAGCTAAAGATTCTTAAAAGGCAATCACTCCTAGGTAACCTCATAGAAACCGTCATTATTTGCAGTTATAGCACAATTGAGAACAATTTCTTCTAAGCCGCCTCTAAGATGGTGATTAAAAACAATTCATTTCGATACCCCGTAGCTAAAATTGAACTCCAAAAAAAAAATCAGTGTTCGAAAGTTAATCCCGAGCAACCGTGACAATATTAGAAATTCTCACACTACTTGCAATGTAGATTGGATCTAAAACAAGTAACCTAAGGAATCCTCGCCCAATAATGGAGAGTAAGAGGACAAGGGAACTGACCTTCTTCACAGACGCAGACCAAGACAGAGTAAGACCCAAGAAGACGATGAAGAAAAAAGGACCCCAGAGATCCCAATCCCTCAAGGCCTTCCCTGGATCTTCACGGAATGGATTGGGGAAAACCACAAGCTTCAAGTTGCTCACGATTCTGGACAGATCGCGCTTGACGGTGTCCCAGACCGGCTCAGTTAGCGTATTCGGGGCCGGCCCAAACCCACTCGACCCGATCCCGTTGTTGGGGTTCGAGGTACCTGCCGCGGGAGGAGGAGCCGAAACAGCGAGTACAGGCGTCGGCTTCTGGGCTGAGGAGACTGGAGGAGGAGGAATGTTGGAGGGCATGAACGGGGAGGAAGAGACCGGGATCTGAGCGCGCGGTGGACTTGGCGTGCGAGCTGGGAGGACGGTGGAAGGGCCGGAGTATACGCTAGCATGGATGAGGTCCTCGATCTCGTCGATATCCGACTGGGAAGTTGCGTGTAGAGGGATGGTGTCACTGTGGGAGTGCGACATTTTTGGCGGGGATGTCAGTCCCTACCTGCTGTTGCTGGGGAAATTGACGAGAAACCCCGAGTGGATCTGGATCAAGAGAGCTGGTCTATCGGTACTGGAAGGAAGAAATCATGAAGAAGACGATGAGAAGGAAGAAGCTTTTCTCTTCTGCAACATTTCGATTAGGAAGAGAGACTTTGGCGCTGATCATTGACCGCGTTTATTTTGCTTGGGGCCAACAGAAAACGTTTTTAGAAAATAAACCGGGGAGTAGGGCTGGGAAAAAAAAAAGGTTCGTCCGAGCCGAACCGTATCTTTTCCGAAACCGGTTTGGTCGAACCGATTCACAAAAAACTTAAAAATATGAAGTGGTTCAATTGAACTATAAAAAACGGTTTACAGTAAACCGTAACTCTTTAATAATTGATTTTAATATATTATTATTTAATAAAATATGTAATCTAAGTATCTAACCAAGTAAGAGTTAATTCTCCAGTTTAGTTCCCGAAATTATCTACTTTGCATTGATATGTCTTAATTTTTGATTTATTTTTTCATTTTTCAAGCATCATATTTATATCTAATAAGACGTCATATTTGGATCGAGTAAAGAAGACAACAATATTAAGACACTTTTGATTTTAATATTTATGTGGAATTGTTGATGTATTATCATACTAAATTGTTTATGTATTATTAGATTGATTGTCTTTTTTTAAAAGTTCGATTGAACCAGTTCATAACTGTTTTTTGAACCGAATCAGAAGAGGTACGCTAAATCATAAAAAATATGGAGTGGTTCGAGTGAAGGGGTCAAACTGTTTCTGAATCGGTTTGTTACCTAAAATGTGGTAAATGTACAGTTCTGGATCGGTTCGGCCCTCAACTGGTTCATGCCCAGCCCTACCATGGAGGGCGTGAATAAACACGATGGAGCATTTATAATTTTTAAATATACATAGGTAAAATACGACATTACATTTTAATATGTATTAGATTTAGAGTTTCTCTTAAAATTTAAATTATTAAAAAAACAAAACAATTTAGCATGTTTGGTCAAAGTACAAGTTCGCTCCCTCCGTAAAAAAATTTATTCAAATTTAACAGAATAAGTTTTATAAATTACAAAAGTAACAGAAAAAAATCAAAAATGTTACAATTTAACTATCTCAAACTTTTTCAAATGTTACAATAAAGTTCCAATTCGATTAGGGCTCGATTGAAACCGAGGGGGATCAATTTTGGGTCTGGACCCATACTGACCCATGAGTGGGGGATTGAAGCCCCAATCGGGGGCTCGTATCTGAGTCTTAACCCACACTGACCTTCCATGGGTGGGCAATCAGGTCTGGGTCAAGACCCAGAACTGATCCCCAATCTAATCGAGACTCCGTCGTAATATTTAAAAAAATATTGAAATGGTTAAATTATGACATTCTTTAAAATTGTACGTTATTTTTAAAATTGTTAAAATTTATTTTGTTAAATTTGAATTGAAAAGTTGACGAATGGACAAATTTGCAATTTGGTCAAACATAAACATGAGAAAATAAAATGTTAAATTTTAACTTTAGGGAAAACTTGAAAACACCTCGGGTATTTTTTTTTCTTTCAAAACTCGTATTCATAGTTATCAGATCCGAACTGGACAGACGGTCCGACCGAGAACCAGCCCCTTGTTTGGTTTGGTTCAATTAAAAGTCTGACTTGCATGGCGGACCCAGTTGAACTGGTGAGAACCGATCGATTTCTGGTTCATTTGTTGGGTGTGTTTTTATTTTTTTAAACTGACCAATCGATTTTCTTTGGTTTAAACCTTTTTTTTTTTGCTTTGAACGTCAACCTATACCTAACTTAAGAAATCCGAAAAAGGGTGGATGAGCATTTTGAGGAGAGCGGGAGAGGAGATTTGGAGCCTGATCCAATCGCGACTCTGGAGGGGATGAATCGTAAGAGGAAGGGAGAGGCTGGAGATGGGGGCGAGCTGGAGTAGGGGGAGGGGGGAGGGGCTGGATATGGTGGAAGGGAGGTGGGCATGTGAAGGTGGGGGCAGCAGGGGAGGCGACCTGGAAGTGGGGTGGAGGAGGTGGGCGGGTTTGAAGGGTCGGTTGGAGGTGGCGAGCGGGTGACGATGATTAGCGATTTAGGGTGTAATTTTCTTCTTCCTTGCTCGAACTCATTGAAACCACCATTGACTCCTTTCCACTCATGGTCGCATTTAATTTTGTGAGTATCCTTTTTATGTTTCTTGAGATTTCGTATAAAATTTGCAACTTTATGTCTACATTCGATATTGGTTTTCTGGGGTTTGATTAATTTCACTAGGATTTTCTCTGTTCAACGGACTTGGATCCACATGCTCTCAAATATGGGTTGCTTGATTTTGCTTCAAACATCTAGGGTTTGTTATTGATTGGTTTGAATTTTATATCTCTGCTTTAAACATTCAATGTTGTCATAATACTAGGCTTTACTACCTTCATTATGAGTCTTTATCATTTCATCCTTCACTGAGATTAAATCGTATTTTCATTGATGTAGTTTGTATTTTTACTTATGATCAGTGAACCGCAAATTAAACCGGATTAATTCGAGTTGGATCAGATGAACTGGAAACCGGCCTTCTCGCCGGTTCGAGGGCCGGTCCGGTCTGATAACACTGCTCGTATTTAAAAAGTAATCGTGCAAATAGAATTTTTAAATTGTTTATGCATTGTGAATGTTAACCCTATAATGTTTTCCTCTAGAGCCGTCCATGTTAATGCAGTAGACCCCATCAGATAAATCAACGGTCCAGATGCAAGCCACAAATATATGCTCCCAGATTCCCCTAACTTGAGTACATTATTTTCTTCGTCGCCCCGCAACGATAATCTATTCAAGAAGAAAACACAAGACGAGAAGAAGAAGAAGACGAGGACGACATGGGTGGTAGAGGAAGAAGGAGACCCCAGGCGAGAAACATCAGCGTGGGAAATAGTAGCAACAGTAAACACAAATCCAAGAACGGAGACAACCGAAGAAGAGGATCCGCTTCATCTTCGTCCTTTAGATCTGGTCTCTTCGTGGAAGGCGGTGCCTTAGACGATTGGCAGCTCACTTCTCCATCTCCGTCTTCTTCTCGAGGTTCCTTCTCCAGAGCTTCCCTTTATACCAAAATGTAAAATCAACCAATATATTGGAACTTTACTGCTTTCTTGTGATTTATATCTTGGAAGCTGCAATTCTCTTCGTGGTTTATTTGGATCTTGGGACTGATTCAGTAGGATGGGGAAATTAACTGGTGTTTCAATGAAGAGTAGTATTTTAGGTTGATTTCCCAGTCTATGGGAGAAAATTAAACCTGGGTAAAATAGTGAATATTTTGGTTCTTGATGTCAATACTTCATCACACTTTGTGTTGCTTTAGGTTTGGATTCTCTTCGTGGTTTATGTGGATCTTGGGACTGATTCAGTAGGATGGGGAAATTAACTGGTGTTTCAATGAAGAGTAGTATTTTAGGTTGATTTCCCAGTCTATGGGAGAAAATTAAACCTGGGTAAAATAGTGAATATTTTGGTTCTTGATGTCAATACTTCATCACACTTTGTGTTGCTTTAGGTTTGGATTCTCTTCGTGGTTTATGTGGATCTTGGGACTGATTCAGTAGGATGGGGAAATTAACTGGTGTTTCAATGAAGAGTAGTATTTTAGGTTGATTTCCCAGTCTATGGGAGAAAATTAAACCTGGGTAAAATAGTGAATATTTTGGTTCTTGATGTCAATACTTCATCACACTTTGTGTTGCTTTAGGTTTGGATTCTCTTCGTGGTTTATGTGGATCTTGGGACTGATTCAGTAGGATGGGGAAATTAACTGGTGTTTCAATGAAGAGTAGTATTTTAGGTTGATTTCCCAGTCTATGGGAGAAAATTAAACCTGGGTAAAATAGTGAATATTTTGGTTCTTGATGTCAATACTTCATCACACTTTGTGTTGCTTTAGGTTTGGATTCTTCTATGTTATTGAATTGCAGGACGGAACTCCAGTTCTAATTTGTCAAAATCTCAAAGTCTTACGGCAGCTCAAGCTTCTAGTTCTAGAAGCGCAGTGCGGAAGCCTACTAGAAATGTATTTGCTTATCAATACCCAGCTGTTGATATCCAGGTATCACTTCTAGGATCCACTGTCATGATATTAGCGTTTACTTAGCTCACTATTATCATGGTATATTGCAAATTTCGATCTGTTGGACTTCAGAAAAACCATACTTTACAAATGCCATAATCACTTCTGGTTCATTGCTGTCTGGTATGTAGAGATTATTGGGATGAAATATAACTTTTCTCCACACAGATGTAATTCTCTGATGCTGTACACATTATTTAGACTCACTTATGTAGTTTATTCCTCAAATTTTATCTTCTAGCTATTATATTGATGTGTTTGGGTATTGGCATTTGTATTTCCATGTTGCTTTTTTAAGGGTTAGGTCCTGATAAGGGAACTGTATTTGTTTTGTATGTATGCTTTGCATGAAGTGTTACAAATGAAGCAGCATCGGAGTCTTGACCTACATTTGCTTGAAAACAGGAAGGCAAACATGGGAATGATGTTTATGAAGGGATTGAGTCACAACGTGTTATATTATTAAATTCCAAGAAGAACCAGATTGTTGCTTTTATGGATGAAGAACCGTCATCAGAACCTCATAATGTGCCTATCATCTATGATTACACTTCAGATATGGTGTTAGGTGAGTCCTCACACAGAGGATTAGGCTTCCATGACACATCTGATTCAACCCCAAGTGGCGTTGAGGCATCTTCAAAAACCAAGGAAGATCAAGAAGAGTCAGGTGGTGATCTAGCATCACCAGAGAATGACATTGATACTGCTGAAGAGATGACCGAAGAAGTGGTGTTTGAGAGGTCATCTACTCCTATGAGAAATGCTGCTTATTTGTCAATTGAGGGTAGGAAATTTTATACTGAAGATCTTTCTGGTGAGGAGAGTGATGAGCGTATGGCTGAATCAGGTGATGATGAAAGCTTAGAGTCCTCTGATTCAGAAGATTCTGTTGAATCATCTGAAAGTAGTGGTTCTGATGAAGATTCTGACAGTGGTTCTGAAATTGACCAAGATGTTCTTGAGGATTATTTGGAAGGAATCGGTGGTGGTGAAGCTCTCCTAGATTCTAAATGGCTGCTGCATAATGCGATCGATGAGTCTGATGATTCTTCTGGCAGCAGTCTAGATGAGACTTTGAATAAATTGAGTGGTATCGCTCTCCAGGATGCTTCTAAGGAATATGGTATCAAGAAACCATCTCCTTTGAAACAGACGTTTCAACAGACGCCTCAATCAAAACAGAAGTTCTTCTCGACGAATATAGATGAACAGTCATCAGCTATAGATGATCTTTTTCTTTTCAAGGATCGAAGGTCTTTTTCTGCAAGGAAGAACCATGCTGTACGATTTCCACAATCCTGGCCAATGGGGGATCAAAAGAGTAAAAGATCAAGATCTTTCCCTGGTAGTATTTATTTACTTTCTCAACTCTTTGTTAAAGTTGATTGTGAATATTATGTTTTCTTATCATCATTGACCAAGGATAATACTGTAGATTTAACAATGCATTTTCTGTGGTTTGTCTGTGCTTTAAAAAAAAATAATCTCTGACCTTTCCTTTTGTTATGATCATTGATAACTTCAGTTTTATATTATTGAGTGATACTGCATTAGATATCAAGTTTGTGGTCATTGAGAAGGATGTCTAGGTAGTTGCTGTTTATGCAAACTAACTTTTTTTTTTTTTATGTCGGAACAAATTGTTAGGTGAGAAAAAGAAGTACCGTAAAGAACTAATTGCTGTTAAGCGTCGTGACAGAATGATACGCCGTGGTGTTGACCTTGAGAAGATAAACATGGTATGGAACCCCTTAAAGGACTAAAGGGTATCACACCTTTTCTTTCCTTTTTTGCTCAATAATTTGTTTTCGTCAGCGGATAAGTATGATCTTTATTTATATTTTCTACTTGTAACAATCTGCCCATGAAACTCCAGATTTCCATCTTCAAGTTTCATCCTTTAATATTTACCAGCAAAAATTGTGTCATTGGAATTCTTTGTTAGAATCTATTTCAAAAACTTTATCAGTAGAGAACTAATGTGCAATATTTTATTCAAATATAGCAACTTGAGCAGATCGTCGTAGATGGGATTGAGACCCATTCGTTCGAACCAATGCATTCCCGCGATTGTTCCCAGGTAAACTATATGTTGGCTGGCGTGCTCCTTTAATGAAGTCAAGACAAAGCGAAAACATTCTATTCTCTATTTTCTTGATGAATTCAATTCTCTATTTTCTTCTATAGTAAATAATCAAGGATGAGGTGAAGAAAATTATTGTACTGCTCTTAAAAAGGAAGTTTGATTTAAAACATAGGAACTTCCAGTTGTTAAAACTTTAAACAGTTGAAATGAAGGATCTCAAATGGTTTCACACACAGATGTAGGAATTCATTTATTACGAATTATTTATTTCAAATTTAGAAGTTCTGAAGTTTCTTGATAGAATAGGGTTACTCGGTAAGTAACTCTGAAATGATCCCATTTGTTTCTCAATTCCTTCAGATTCAAAGATTGGCAGCTATTTATCAGTTACGAACTCTCTGCCTCAATTCTGGAAAGAAAAGGTAAAAGCCACATCCCTTTTCTCTGCTGCTTGCAACATTGCTGATCTTTTTCTGTAGTGAAAATAGTACACTGATATCCTTCTGTTTCTGCAGATTTGTGATGGTTGAACGAACACAGCGTACATGCATGCCATCTTCAAGTGATAAAGTGCGGATTGAAAAGGTGCCGTACTCCTAGAACTAATATTACATAGGAACACTTTTTCTCATCCATTAGCAACTATTAAATATTCAAATCCTTGAATTGTTTTTTGTGAGTTCTCAGCTGATTGGAGCTTTCAAAGAGGATGCTGATTTTCCTGTAGTTAATGTCCCAAACTTGAATTACAGAAGTGCGGGTAAAAGAAGTGCAGGTAGAAATACTAAAGGAAGCAATTCTATGAAGAACTCTGCACATCGATCTAGCAACGGCAAAACAAGCAACAGTAGAAGGGTGAATTTGCCGTTAGCTAGTAATCCTGTTTCTTTTGTATCATGTGGAATTATTGAGTCTGATATTCTTGAGATCAGAGATACCGATGAGGCAGTTGAAGAAGCAAGTGGTAGCAACAGCAAGACGATTGTCAGTATTGGTGCATTTGAGGAGCATACAACAGGTTTTGGATCAAAAATGATGGCAAAGATGGGATTCATTGAAGGCAAGGGACTAGGTAAAGACGGGGGCGGTATGGCAAAACCGATTGAAGTGATCAAGAGGCCTAAATCACTGGGCTTGGGAATGAACTTCTCCGAATATGGCGAAGAAGAATCATCAAAGAGGAGAGGTGAACCACATAGGAGTAAGATGAAGTCACCTGTCGTTAGTCAGAAGCTGAGCAAAAGTGAAGGAAGAGTTGGCTCCTTTGAAAGACACAGACAGCGCAAAGATGAAGGAAAAGTTGGATCTTTTGAGAAACACACAAAAGGTTTTGGATCGAGAATGATGGCGAAGATGGGTTTTGTCGAAGGGGAGGGATTGGGGAGGGATTCCCAAGGAATGGTTAATCCTTTGGTTGCTGTTCGTCGCCCTAAAGCTCGTGGATTGGGAGCAACAACTACTTAGCCTTCGGTCCGTTTTCTTTCCTTTCTCATCTTGACTGCTCATGCTCTCTGGCCAAACCAATCTATGAGATGGGGTAAGTTCCTCTCATCATGGTTTTGAGTTTGAATTAGTAGCTACTTACCATTGCATAGCCTGTACGGACTTTGGTGTTCTATTTGATCATGGCCGGTGTCCTTCCTAGAAATGTCTGCTCGTGTTTGGATGACCAAGTTTTTTGTTGTTGTTTCCCTTGAAGGTACTTGCATTACAGCCATGGATGATGTGTATGTTTGTTTATTTGTACGCTGTTGGTGGTGAAATGCTAATCTGTAAAATAGAAGTCTGTTTGAATTGAACAGTTATCATACCCATGTTTCTCAAGCTTTTTCAGATGCTTTAGGTAAACCACTGTTTCTTCTTCTCTTCCCTTGATTGAATAACCCTAAATCTTCTCAATCAACTTCTTCTGCACCATCGGTGCCTAGGTGTTCTTCTCCCTCTTCCTCTGTTGATTCAAATTCGGGATCTTCCTCTTCCATTGAGGAGATGAAGCGAACCGGGTTGTTGCCTGGCGCATTAACAATTGATATGCCGGTTGAATCAGATCAGATGATGCAATGTAAGAAGTTCTTCGTAACACTCGCATCGCATGGTGTTTTGTTTTGTATGATTTTTTCTTTACCTTATAAAATGTAGTAAATATGATTTTATTCCGTATTATGTTAATTTAACATTGCCATAAAAGAAAATAAAAAAAGGGGTCGGCAAAAAAATCATTTTTGCATTAATCTCGGGAATTCTTGCATTAAAGCAAGGGCAATAGCATTTAGGGCTGACAATTTCTGACACGACACGATTAAACGACACGACACGACACGATCTGCTTTAAAGTGTATATGAGTTTGACCTTAATAAATCCCGTGTCTAAACAACTCTTATATGTTTAAACACGATTATTAATCGTGTCTAAACAACTCAGATCTGCGGATATATGTATAAACACGATTAAACACGATTAACTATTCGTGTATAATCGTGTTGTGTATACATGTGACACGTTTAGACACATTTAAGTGTAATAATAATAAAATATTAAAATACTCACTTACTTTGTAATATTGAACTATGAAGACCTTACTTTGTATATTTTGATTTGTATATATATGGATTTGTGTATATATCTGTTTTAAAGCGTATATGAGTTTGACATTAACGGATTCTGTTTCTAAACGACTCTATACGTTTAGACACGATAAACGACTTATACGTTTAGACACGAGACATATTTAGACACGTTTAAAATTTATCCGTTTAGACACGAGACATGTTTAGACACGACACGATTATGACACGACACGATTGTCACCCCTAATACCATTGGACCAAGTGTCCATTGGTGTTTTGATGTACTTAATCTCATCTTATATCTTCATTCTGATCTGCTTATTTTTATAAGAAGAAACCGAGAAAGACACGACCTTCTTCGTCTCCTCCGTTTACCCATCTCCTTAAGAATCTCATCTCATCTTATATCTCTCTGTCCAATGGAGAAGTCGACGTCCGGTCACCGGAGGGTACAGAGTACAGTCACCTCCTGTTCTTGCCCATCCGATGGGGATGATAAATTCAAAAGAGACGTTAACGAGTTCTTCAGTGTAATGTTTGCTAAAGTTAGGTCTGAATTCACGTACTACTTCTAAACTTCCAGGAAAAAAAAGTGTAGAGAAAAGAAAGTGTTGAATTTTGTGTTAAGGGTGTCGCACTACTTATGTCGCAAAATGATTTGTTTGCCGACCCCTTTTTTTATTTTCTTTTATGGCAATGTTAAATTAACATAATACGGAATAAAATCATATTTACTACATTTTATAAGGTAAAGAAAAAATCATACAAAACAAAACACCATGCGATGCGAGTGTTACGAAGAACTTCTTACATTGCATCATCTGATCTGATTCAACCGGCATATCAATTGTTAATGCGCCAGGCAACAACCCGGTTCGCTTCATCTCCTCAATGGAAGAGGAAGATCCCGAATTTGAATCAACAGAGGAAGAGGGAGAAGAACACCTAGGCACCGATGGTGCAGAAGAAGTTGATTGAGAAGATTTAGGGTTATTCAATCAAGGGAAGAGAAGAAGAAACAGTGGTTTACCTAAAGCATCTGAAAAAGCTTGAGAAACATGGGTATGATAACTGTTCAATTCAAACAGACTTCTATTTTACAGATTAGCATTTCACCACCAACAGCGTACAAATAAACAAACATACACATCATCCATGGCTGTAATGCAAGTACCTTCAAGGGAAACAACAACAAAAAACTTGGTCATCCAAACACGAGCAGACATTTCTAGGAAGGACACCGGCCATGATCAAATAGAACACCAAAGTTCGTACAGGCTATGCAATGGTAAGTAGCTACTAATTCAAACTCAAAACCATGATGAGAGGAACTTACCCCATCTCATAGATTGGTTTGGCCAGAGAGCATGAGCAGTCAAGATGAGAAAGGAAAGAAAACGGACCGAAGGCTAAGTAGTTGTTGCTCCCAATCCACGAGCTTTAGGGCGACGAACAGCAACCAAAGGATTAACCATTCCTTGGGAATCCCTCCCCAATCCCTCCCCTTCGACAAAACCCATCTTCGCCATCATTCTCGATCCAAAACCTTTTGTGTGTTTCTCAAAAGATCCAACTTTTCCTTCATCTTTGCGCTGTTTGTGTCTTTCAAAGGAGCCAACTCTTCCTTCACTTTTGCTCAGCTTCTGACTAACGACAGGTGACTTCATCTTACTCCTATGTGGTTCACCTCTCCTCTTTGATGATTCTTCTTCGCCATATTCGGAGAAGTTCATTCCCAAGCCCAGTGATTTAGGCCTCTTGATCACTTCAATCGGTTTTGCCATACCGCCCCCGTCTTTACCTAGTCCCTTGCCTTCAATGAATCCCATCTTTGCCATCATTTTTGATCCAAAACCTGTTGTATGCTCCTCAAATGCACCAATACTGACAATCGTCTTGCTGTTGCTACCACTTGCTTCTTCAACTGCCTCATCGGTATCTCTGATCTCAAGAATATCAGACTCAATAATTCCACATGATACAAAGGAAACAGGATTACTAGCTAACGGCAAATTCACCCTTCTACTGTTGCTTGTTTTGCCGTTGCTAGATCGATGTGCAGAGTTCTTCATAGAATTGCTTCCTTTAGTATTTCTACCTGCACTTCTTTTACCCGCACTTCTGTAATTCAAGTTTGGGACATTAACTACAGGAAAATCAGCATCCTCTTTGAAAGCTCCAATCAGCTGAGAACTCACAAAAAACAATTCAAGGATTTGAATATTTAATAGTTGCTAATGGATGAGAAAAAGTGTTCCTATGTAATATTAGTTCTAGGAGTACGGCACCTTTTCAATCCGCACTTTATCACTTGAAGATGGCATGCATGTACGCTGTGTTCGTTCAACCATCACAAATCTGCAGAAACAGAAGGATATCAGTGTACTATTTTCACTACAGAAAAAGATCTATATTCTTCGGGGGGGTTTCTTTATCTGTTTTGTATATTTTGGGCTTATTCTGTTGTTTATATATTTGTTGGACTAAGTTGATATTTCCGTATTGTTTAGGATGTATTAGTTGATTATTTTAGTCTTAGGGTTATTTAGGGTGAGAGGGGTCCATATGAAGGAACACTCCTCTATGATCCCCAATTCTGCGCCTCCTGATTTTCTTAAACCGTTCTCTTCGTCTTCTCCATTTTTCTAGGTTTTCTGATTTCTTGCTAAGGAAATCCTAGTTTTGTCAAGATCGGCAATGTTGCGAGCAGCAGAGAAGGGATGTAGCTTTTACCTTTTCTTTCCATAATTGAGGCAAAGAGTTCGTAACTGATAAATAGCCGCCAATCTTTGAATATGAAGGAATTGAGAAACAAATGGGATCATTTCAGAGTTACTTACCGAGTAACCCTAGTCTATCAAGAGGATGAAGAAGGGTCTTCAGGGGCCAACATTTTGTACGGTATGAACAAAGCATATTAGTAATCATCAAATCTCATCGCCAGAACTAACCTCAGCTATTGATAAACCACAAGATTGGAAATAGCCATTCATAACTAAGAGTAAAGAAAATTGAAAAATAGCATTCAACATCTAATGGAAACTCAAGCAAGAACTAAGATTCAATGTAGAACACCTCAACGTGCAGAACATCATATCCGAAAGGAATGGTACTTATGTCATTTTAGAAGGGTCACATGAATGACACATGCGAAACTGACGGGAAATTTTAACGGATGAGTAACGGAGTAACCAATCAGTCACATGCTGGAACATGTGTAACCATTCAGTCACGCGAAAAAATATGTATAACCAATTAATCACATTGGTCAAACATGTGTAACGTTTCAATTAATTAACCCTTTATAAAATTAGAGAGAGTATTTTATTTTTCAAATCGAGATATTCATAATATATATATATATATATGTGATAAAGTCCAGGTGCTATATTATTATTATATATATTATGGATTTTGAATATAATTGATAATATACATGATTAAATATATATATATATATATATATAAAGTCCAGGTGCTATATTATTATTATATATATTATGGATTTTGAATATAATTGATAATATACATGATTAAATATATATATATATCATTATAGATATACAATAAATTATATTTAACTCTAACTGATATGCTAACCACTAGAGAATATGCATATTAAATATTTTTCAATATCTTTCCATATATCTAGCCTTATAAGGCATCTTATTAACTGATATATGTCTTTAATGGTATCAATAAATTAATGAAAAATACGAAACCTTAAAAATAAACTATATATATATTATACTTTTTGACTTTACCCTAATCATTCGTCAAGGACAGGACCCATTATCATCATCAGCCACCGCCATGTCCAAACGTGAGCTCCGCCGGCCGCCGCCAACTGCCAGACACCTCCAGAAGCAGAAATCTTGGTCGCCGGATCTTGTCCGTGAAGAGGCGTGGCAGAGAAAGAAAACCATGTCTATCCTCCGTTGTGAACGGTGCAAGAGCGTGACCGTCGAGGACCTCGAGGAGTTGAAGGCTTCGATGGAACTAGGGTTTTGCTTTGACTCGTCGGAGATTGACCAGAAGCTTCACGATGCGTTTCCTGCACTGGGGTTGTATCAGGCCGTGAACCGACAGTATCAGCAGAGCTTGTCGAGGTCGTCGTCAGTCTCGTCCATGGTTTCCGACAATGATTCCGAAGGTTCTTCCATGTCCATATATGATCCAGGTATATATGCACTGCTATTCAACACGTGCCATATATATTATACTGAGGCATAGAATTAACTAAACTAAATACCAAATCAGAAATTCATCAAAAATCAAATTTTAAAAATAAGATAAATATAAACTTTTAAAAGTTTAACTTAAAAATAATTATACTTTTTAAATTTAAAATTATACAGCGTTATTGAGGAGACAATTACACCAAGATATGTCCTCGGATGAAACCGAACATGCAAAATTTTAAGTTATACTTTTATTTAGTGATCTATCAAATTTAATAAAAAAAATAGAGGAACGAAAATTTAACATTATTACCTATATTTTTGAATTAATTTTTCTTCGTAAAAATACTAAAAGAAATGTACAAGAAAAAATACTGTATTTTCTGAATGAGTTTTTATTATTATTTATTTGTATGGATTTATTTAAATTATTATTATTATTTTGTAAAATATTATATGTAAGTGGACAATTTCAGGTGATGATCAAGAGACAGTGAAAACGAGGTTAAAACATTGGGCTCAGGTGGTTGCTTATACGGTGAGGAATGCGGCTATATTTGGACCAAGCACATGATGATTGTCTTGTCTCGGTCGAATTAAAAATTTGTACAAATATAGGTTAAGAAGAATGAATGACTATTTTCTTAATTACTTAGGTTATATGATTGCGTTGTGTTTTGGAATTTTTAATAAATTTTAGATGGTATGCTTTGATAAAATAGAAAATAATATTTTGGTTTTTATTATTTTTCTGTTCTTTTTTAATGTTTTATTCATGTATTATATAATATATACTATTTACAGTGTAGTTCAATCACATACGGTCACATATAAAATTTGTAGAGGTGAAACCAGACCGGTTTTTATACTATTTCGATCGGGTACTTATATTTTCAGACTGGATTTTCTTCAAAAAAAAGTCCAACCAAAAGACCGTATAAGAAAAAATAAACTGTCAATTCGGATTTCGGATTTTTGGTTTAAACCGAAAAAATAAATACTAGGTGTTTCATAAATACTAGGGAGGGTTAGCTTAGGGAGAATAATACAAAAATTGATGAGTGGCATGGGGGAGATGAAAAGTTGAGATTTTGGAAAACATGTTCACTCTTGAAAGTTGAAAAAGACAAGTTTTGACTCTTGGACCAATGAAAGAGTTGGTATATGTGCACAATGTTTCATATTAATTAATAATAAATATATTATATATAATTAATTCGGTTGGATCGGGCCCATGGTTTTTTAAACTTAAAGACCGAACCAGACCAAAAATCCGAAATAAATAAAAAAAAACATTTGTGAACCGAACCATGTGTTTTCAGATTGTTTTTTGGTTCGGCTCAGGCCGGTTCTTATAGATTTTTCGAACCAACCGAAATTTACTTTCACCCCTAAAAATTTGTAGAGTCATCAAAGTTAACGGAAAAGTTGACTGAAATTTGTAATTCATCTAAAATCAACAAAATAAAAATAATTTATCACCAACCAATAATCACCAATAAGTTGCATTCAGTAGGTAATAAATTTACATTTTTCTTCTTCTTAATTTTCCTTAATAAACTATCAATATTAATTTAATTGATTTATGTATTTAAGTGAAAATTAGGGTTGATAATTTTCATTTCTTATATAATATCAATATATACAAAAAAATGTGTTCGTGAAAATATATTACATAACAATAACACTAATTAATTTTTCTTGTCGAAATTAGTTGTATATATATATAAAAAAAAAGTCATGCACAATGTGTTTTTTTTTACATATTTTTGTAAACAAATCTTATTTTGAGTTTTAACAATTTTACATTAAAAACTTGGTTAATTGAATTCTAGTACTTATTATGTGCATATCATTATATATTTTCTTGTAAATATGGAATGTGGAAATATAATTAACTATCTTAACACAATACGACATAAACACGCCTGAAAAATTATATGTCATGTTTGTATTGAGGAACATGACATGATTAGTTTATCATGTGTTTCATATTTGATAAGTTTGACACGATAAATATATTAATATGCACAATAAGACACTCGAAATGTTGCCCTAGTAAAAATAAACTAGAATGGGAAAGTAGTAAAGTTGTAGGATAAACAAAATTGGGTAAGAATAAAAATATTTAAAAATTGAGGACTAAAAAAAAGAAGAAAGTTTGATTGGACATTCTATATAGATATAATTAGGGAGATTCTATTTGCAGACCATCGACTACTTTATACAGACCACTTTTGTTGAAAGACTAAAAATGCCCTAATAGTATTTTACATATTTGTCCTTACAAATTTTAAGGAAATTAATTATCAAATTGACCTCATATTTTCGTAGTTACTAAATAGACTCAATATTATCAAAATAGTGGAAAATTAGGCTTCTAGCAAGTTTTGAACCCTAGACCTCTTACATACTAGCTAAAAGTTGTACCACTATACTAGTAATTCCAATTGTTTTCTTATTTACTTCAAATATAGTTATTGAAGCAACTCTCATATTATTGTATTAAACATCTCATGTTTATTTATTGATGCTCTTTAGTTTTTAACATTTGTTCAACGTTGTTTGTTTAATTGTAGTTTTAATTTAATTATGTATCTACTAATCAATTTTTTTTAATGATTTAAAAATAAGTAATTTTCTAAATTTAATATTTATAGACTACCAGAATACTCATTTTGAAAATATTTTTTCAATCATCTCTAAAAAAATCAGAAAGACTATAATATGTAGATAATTAAATTAGAACTCTAACACATATGATGCTAAGTTTCAATTTTCCCATCAACCATAAAATTTGGTCAAATTTATAAAAATTAAAAAAATTACCAACACTACTTTGACCAAATTTGATAATTGATAAGAAAATTGAAACTTAACACCATATATGTCGTTAGAGTTCTAATTTAATTATCTAAATACTATAATATTTTTTTTAAGATGGTTGAAAAAATATATTATCAAAATGCATATTCTAGTAGTGTATAAATACTAAATTTAGAAAATTACTTATTTTTCAACCATTTAAAAAACAAATCAGTAGATACAAAATAAAATTCAAACTATAATTAAATAAATAACGTTGAATAAATGCTAATTACTAAAGAGCGTCAATAAATAAACATGAGATATTTAATACAATAATACGAGAGTTGCTTTAATAACTATATTTGAAGTAAATAAGAAAGCAATTGGAATTACTAGTATAGTGGTAAAGCTTTTAGCTAGTATGTAACAGGTCTAGGGTTCAAAACTTGCTAGAAGCATAATTTTCCACTATTTTGATAATATGGGGTCGATTTAGTAACTACGAAAATATGATGTCAATTTGATAATTAATTTTCTTAAAATTGGTAAGGACAAATATGTAAAATACTATTAGGGCATTTTAGTCTTTCAACAAAAGTGGTCTGTATAAAATAGTCGATGGTCTGCAAATAGAATCTCTCGTATAATTAACGTTAGAGAGTTATACAGTTTAAATAAATGCAAAATCGGGCTTGAAATAAAACTATTTATAGTTGTATGACCAAGTCAGGATAAATTAGATAGAAATATTAGAATTTAGAACGTTCTATCTATAGTCAAACTTGACACTCTACTTGGCCAAAACGAACAAAAATAAAATGTTTATGATATTTATTTTACTACTATTATATCTATATATGTTGAGTCTCAACCCCGTCTGGATAAAATTTGTCGATGTCGTGCCTTTAAAAATACGAGTCGTCACAGTGCGGAGGAGTGTTGAAGTCCACTGTGACTAAAATACTACATTGGTGATATACAAACAAATAGAACCACATATACAACAAGATTATCTCATCCTATAACCAGTTGATTTTATGATGGAACTCAAGTTGTATATTGTGGTTGCTATTTGGGTGTGCCTCATTCCCGATATTAAAATTGAACATGGTATTAGAGTCTAAATCCATTTGACGGTGTTGAGTTGTTTCCCGTTGTGGGTACCTGATAGTGAGTTTGTTGTGTCTCATTTACTCTGCATACTAGAGTTCGAGTCGGATCTGGACGTGAGATGAGATTTGTTGAGTTTCAACCCGCCTGGATTAAATGTGTCAGTGTCGTGCCTTAGAGCTTTCATGGTGGCGGGGAATGTTGAAGTATAAGTCCACCGTCCCACATCGGTGGGTTTCCACACAGTTATACTCCATATATACAATAAGGTTAACTCCTCCTATCACCATTTGATTTTAGGATGGAATCCAAGTTGTATAATGTGGTTGCTATTTGAGTGTGGTTCAACTCCGATAATAAAATTTAACAATATATTATTTTAATTGGAATTTTAAATTTCTAACACATGATAAAATAGGGAAATTAACATAAAAATACCACAACAATATTACATAGGGGTGAGCAAATTTCCTATTTGGACCCGGAACCTATCCATAATTGACACTTCGGATAGGTTTCAGGAAAAACAATTGAAAACCTATTTATTCGATTTTGGTTATCCTATTTGGGTATCCTAAAGTAACTGGAACCAGTTCTCTCTCTCTATATATATATATCAAAAAAATAGAAACAAACCCTAAAGCTTTCTCTCGCCTTCATATTCATAACAAACAAGGTATTCAATATTCATTTGTGCGCAAATAAATTTCGTTCCGGGAAAAAACAAGGTTCCGAGTATTAATATTTTCCCCAGTGAACAAACAAGGTATTGAATATTTTAACCCTAATCCAGAACCGAATCGGGGACGAAAAGAAACAGATTCCTAACAGGGTACCCGAAACCGTTTGTACAAATAGGTTTTGAGTAGATTCCAGTTCCAAAATTAAATTGATAGATTCCGGTTCCAAAATTACATACCCTATATTAAACTTGGTAGGTTCCAAAAACTCATAAATTTACAGGGTACCCGAAACCGCTAACGTCTAATATTTACATATATCCTCAATTACGTGATGATGTTATATATCTACATTGAGTCAATTTCCCGAATATCATTCTATTATTTTATAGGTTTCTTGAGCTTATTTTATATATTTTCACTTTTATTTTTTGAAAATTGATATATTAATATATTAGTTGGCTTTATGAATTCTATTTATTTATTATTTACACCAAAATTGATAAAGTATAGTTTAGCTCTAAGCAATTCATTTTAAACTATTATAATAATAAGTTATGCCTTATTTTTATTTGTCCTATTTACATCTATTTGTATGATGGAATAAATGGACTCTATAGTCTATAATATATTCACAATTATTTGGCAAAAACAACATTTTTAATTAAAAGAGTAAATAATAGAAATAAAATAGTAAATAAATGCTAAGGAAGAAAGAAATTTCCGGAAAGAAATCTTACTTTCCCCTTGTTTGAATTGACCAACTGCTCTCTCTAGGACATTTCTTCATTTCTTGCTTTGCGTGTTCGTAGCAGTCTCATGGATTTATCCGAAACTCAGCAACAATCGACGAATCCATTTCCAGCAGCGGCACTCCTTTGATCAGCATCATCATGGATAAGTTAATGGGCAGTAGATCAAATCAGAGAGCTCCGAGAGACTCATTACCCACGTCGACTGGTGTTCCAGTGCCATCCAAGCGAAAATGGTCCAACTTTCTGCCGCTGTTCGTGTTCCTTGTAGTAGTCGCAGAAATTGCCTTGTTAGGTCGTCTAGATATGGGAAAAAATGTAGCCTTGGTCGATTCTTGGGCCGATTTGTTCCACCGAACACCTGCATCCGTAGAATTGGCCGAGAGAGATTTACCGCTCGTTGTTGGGAAAAGGGATCAGAGCTCACAGACAGAGAATGAGAGATGTGAGGAATGGTTGGAGAGAGAGGATAATGTTGTCTACTCAAGGGATTTCAAGAAGGACCCTGTCTTGGTTTCTGGTTTTGACGAGGTTTGTATCTTCTTTAATCTGCACCTAAAGCCAGAGTATTAAGTTCTTTGATTGATGCTTCAGAACATCCTTAGTAGGCTATTTGTTGAATTCTGTCTGAAACTTTGTTTTGTGTAATTAGGAGTGGAAAAACTGTGCAGTGGGGTGTAGATTTGCATACAATTCAGAAACAAAGTTAGATGCCGGGTTTCGAATAATTCAAACTGATGGAGCAGCTAGCGTGCATCGATCGATGGAATCAGCAACGTACTATCCGGAGAATAATATTGCTCAGGCACGACGGTGGGTAAGCACGGTATAATTTGCCTAAGCTGTATTGTATATAAACAGCAATGTTGTAAAATGACTTATCAACGCAGCATTGCATGATGTATCATCTAATGTAGAACTAGTATACAGTCCTCATAGTGATGAAGCTATCAATACTGGAATGGCAAACAAACCTGCTACAGAAGATTTGGTAGTCCTGTAATTAGGTTGTTGATGCAGCTTAATGAAAGTGACTATCTTTAGCTGCTCTAGTTCTTGAGAAATATCAATTTTGTCTATCCGAGACATCAGTTTCCTCTGAAAAGCATGCTTCCCTCTCAATCCATCCTATCGTTTCCCCCCGTAAAACCTGAACACCAATTGACTTTGGTATGTGATTTCACAGTTAAGATCTGGTTCTTTGGTTTGTTCCACATTCCTAAGCTCACTAGCATCTAAGTATAAATTTTTGTGCTAAAAAGTTCCCCAGTAAGATTGGAGTGCTAAATATATATATATATATTTGTTTTCTTTTAAATAAATGTTGTTACTGTATAAATATTGTGGTGTTATCACTTTCTTAGTTGCCATGAATATATATTTTTTGAATTGAAGCATATGAAAGAATAATTCTGGCTTTGTGATCCATCAATGGCACAACAGTAGTTCTTTGGCGCTTTCTTGTAATCTAATTATTATTTTTTCGTGTTTAGGAGGGGTTTTACTATTGTGATGACAACAAGTCTCTCCTCAGATGTTCCGGTTGGATATTTTTCATGGGCAGAGTATAAGATCATGGCACCTGCGCAACCAAAGACAGAAAAATCTCTTGCAGCTGCCTTCATTTCCAACTGTGGAGCCCGCAACTTCAGGTTACAGGCTTTGGAAGCCCTTGAGAATTCAAATGTTTCAATCGACTCCTATGGTGGTTGCCATCGCAACCGTGATGGAAATGGTAAGAAAAAAAAATACAGGGGAGAATTTGATTCGAGAAAGAAAATTAAACAAGTTTTGCAAAGTTACAATTTTGTTACTATTTGCAGTTGATAAAGTTGAAACTCTGAAGCGCTACAAATTTAGCTTGGCTTTTGAGAATTCAAACGAAGAAGATTATGTCACTGAAAAATTCTTCCAATCACTTGTTGCAGGTACTAATATATTGATCTGTTCATCTTAAGGATGTATATTATACATATTCCACAAAACTAATTTTTTTCCTGCTTGAGTAGGTTCGGTTCCTGTAGTTGTTGGTGCTCCAAACATTCAAGATTTTGCTCCTGCACCTGGTTCCATTTTGCACATTAAGGAGCTAGAAGATGCTCCTGAGGTGGCCAGGACCATGAAATTTCTAGACAAGAATCCGGAGGCATACAACCAGACTATTAGGTCGTAGTGTTTGATCGAACACATTCAAATGCCTTGTTTCAAGAAGACATCATTGGGATTTTTTTTTAATAAAGAAATTGGGACGTATTTTTTTTTTCCAGGTGGAAGTATGATGGCCCATCCGATTCTTTCAAGGCTCTTGTAGATATGGCAGCAGTACACTCATCATGTCGGCTCTGCATTCACCTCGCAACATCAATTCGGGAGAAAGAAGAGAAGAGACCAAGTTTCAAGGATCGACCTTGCAAGTGCACTCGAGTTCAAGAAACCGTGTATCATTTGTATATTAGGGAAAGAGGGAGGTTCGAGATGGAATCCATTTTCTTGAGGCAAGTTCCTTCTTTCTTTTCTTCATTTTTTGGGTTTAAACTCAAAATTTCTAGCTGAACTTGCAGTTGATTTGGTAGTTGCTGGCTGAGCTTTTTCTGTTAAATTACATAGAAAAATTACAGCGGTATGCATTTTTGGTTTAACGGTGAATAGACGAAGCTAGCGAGTTGAACATCAGTATCAGTTCAACTAGTAAAAACTTGCAAAAAAAAAGAACCCTTTTTTTAATAACATCTACACAGATTTTCAAATTGATCTTGTGCTTATTTCAGGAATTTAACCTTAGAGTCCCTCAAATCCGAGGTTCTAAAAAAGTTTGAGTCTTTAAAGCACGTTCCTATCTGGAAAGAAGAAAGACCAGAAAGCATAAGAGGAGGTGATGAACTCAAAGTGTATCGAATATACCCAATTGGATTGACTCAACGCGAAGCTCTATATACGTTCAGATTCAATACCGATTCAGATTTCCAAGCTCATGTGGAGAAAAACCCATGTGCAAAATTCGAAGTTATCTTTGTCTGAATCAATGATTGTCGGATTGGATTCAAACAATGAGGTCAGTATAATATACTACATTATATGGATCGTTGATCTATGGAACACAGCATAGTGCAGGTAGAGTTGCTTTCTTTTTCATAATAGTGGGTTTTATTGTAGTTGGGTAGGCAATAACTAACTTTTATTGACAGTTTCTTTTTATCGTGATACTGTCGTGTTTGTTCTTGGTTTTTGATGTACGATGGAATAACTTTGATTGTGCTTCTGTATTAGTTTTGCAACGGACGTGGTGTTTCTGCTCCTGGATTAGTTTTTCGGGGTGTATTTAGATGCAAAAGGAAAGGGAAGGGTATAATTTCGAAGGACCAACTTCACTTGTATTTTATTTAAGGATTTAAGATATTTGTGTTTTTAATTCGAAAAATCGTGTTAACATTTTTAGTCTTAAATTAATATATAGTAAAATAGTATGTATTTTTATTATTAATTTATTATAATAATAAAATTAATTATTGTTTGCAAAGTTAATATATTTATTTTAACCCAATTTGTTATTTAAGTCACATACATAAACAAGTTGTGATTCTTTAAATCCAATACTCAAAAGTAAAATATTATAATAAATAAATCTATCAGAATCTAAAATTACTCGTGTGTTAATTATAACATCAATTTTAAATACAAAAAATTGTTAATTTTGATATGTGTTATATTTGTTTACATTAGTTAGTAAGAAATATGTGATGTTTTATATAAATAAATACAAAAAAAAATAATATAAATTATATCCCCACTGATAATTTGTCATGGTCTATTTTTTATTACATTAAATTTTGAGGTCATATTATTAATTTTCCAAATAAATAATGTGAATTTATAATAGATAAACCCTCCATGTGTCTCTTAGCAATTAAAGATTTTATCTTCCCCAAAACAAATGACAGGGACGCACCATTAAACGTACATCTCTTATCCTTTTGTATTCTTGTGGTAGATCTTTACAAAATTAAGAAATTAGTCACTCAAAAAAAATCAAGTATCACAAATTTCATTGTTGGACAAAAAAAAAAGCTTGCTTTATTCATTGCAAAAACAATACAAAAATCATGGCAGTGCAGTAAAAAAATATGGGTAAAATACGACATTAACTTTAATTTTATAAAATTTGGAGTTTTAAATTTAAATCGTAATTTTTTTTTAATAATTTGACCATTCCATCATCTTTCTATCAAAATTTAACATAGTAAATTTTATTTTATTTTTAAAAATAACAGATTTTTTTTTTTAAAAAAATAACCCTTTGAAATTTGTTTCAAATATTATGAATGAGTTTTGATTGAATCATGACTTAATTGAACCTTAATCGAATTGGAAGATGATTCAACTCATACTTGGTCATCCACACATGAAGGGTTGGTCTGGGCTAGGACTCAGACCTGAGCCCTCTCGATTGAGACTCAATTGTATCATTTAAAAAAAAATTAAAAGAGTTAAATTTAGTCATTTTGAAAGTTTTATATTATTTTTGTAATTTTCAAAATTTATTTTGGATTGAAAAGTTGACAGATGACAAACTCGAATTTTGACCAAACATGATTTCTTTTAGAATTTAAACTTTAAGGGAAAATTTTGAAATCTAATCAAATAATAGGGGACAATGTAATATTGAACCCTAACATATATTAAATAATAATAAAATTAGAAGTTGATAATTTTTTATGAACATATATTTTAACGTAATAAATAAAATAATAAAAAGGTTAAATGCCATATGGATTTTTTTTCCCTACTATCTATCTATATATATTAATTTGATTGAAACATATAAAATGTTAGACACATAAGAAATATTAAGTAATTTCTCTATCATAATGTTATAATAATTGGTTGTTATTGATCTATGTCATCTTTAGTTATATTTTATTTTAATAAAAATATTACTGATACCACGTGGACACTTTAGAATTCATCATAAATTTCTCATTTATCTTTAAAAAAACGTTACAAATTCATGTCACCTTTAGATCTATTTTATTTTAACAAAAATATAACTGATGATATGTGTACACTTTAGAGTTTAGAATTCATCATAAGTTTCTCATTTATCTTTAAAAAACGTTACAAAATAGTTATAGATTCTAATTGATAAATTTTGTATTTTTCTTCTATAAAACACAATTTCTAATCACATATCTCCATTGTTTTATCATTCCATAATTTGTGGTGTACGACCTAAAACTATATTTATTCCATAATTATGTTGTAGACAACCTAAAAATGTATTTATTTATAAAATGTTACAAAAGTAATTCTAATTCTAATTCAAAATAACTATATTTATACACATATTGTTTATATACAATCTAACATATATCATTTTTAATTCATTCTATCATCTTTACAATACATATTCAGAGTTAAAGAAAAATATGTATAAGTAAGCAGTAATTTAAATGTCACACATTAAAATCTGAGTTAAAAAGTATAATATTTATTAATAATAGTTGATATTCTATTTTAGCATTATATCTTAAAAAGTTATATTTATATATATATATATATTTATACAATAAATTAAATATATTTTTTTTATAATCTGCGCCAAGCGCTGATGTTTTTTATAGTATATACTAATTTAGAATATATTTTTTTCCCACACAAGGGAAAGTAATAGGTAGTAAAAGTTATAATTGTCAATTAATTAGAAGAGCAAATGATATGTTTTGCAAACTCAGTCAACAATTTAGCTTCCAAAATTTCCTTTTTACGTTTACCTTTGGCCTTAGGCGTCAAAACAACTTTGACAAAATTGGGATTGGCACCTAAAAATAACATTTTTCACAACTGAATAGAACAGTCTTCTCATCTCCAAAATCCACACCTTTTTTTGTTTGTTGACGGAAAACACCACCCAGATCAGATCCCTCCACTTCCCTCTTCATCCTCCTCTTCTCTCTGATAAACAGAGAGATTGGAGATCTCTACACCTTCCGTAGTTTGATTCCCTCCTCGATTACTTTCGGCATTCAACAATTTCGCTGCTGATTCAGATAATGCGAGTGGACGAAGCCTCTCAGGTGGTCGTGATCTACAACTGATTGGCGCTTCTTCTGATTCTTGAAATGGAAAGCTCGAGCTCGGCCGCAATTGACGCGCCCAGTCTGTGGAATTTCTTCATTGCCGTATACTTCGCCGTCTTCTTTGTCGGCGCTAGATCCTTCTTGGACAGATTCGTCTTTCGCGTAAGCCTTCTGGGAACTTACGCGCCATTGATGATTTATTGTTCCTGCTTGATTGAGATTTCAGTTTTTTATCTTCAATTTGGAACCTAATAGAAACAGTTCGTCATCTGTGGTGGCAATTTCCGTAAAGTTTGTTCTTTTTCCAGCTTTGAAGAAGCATCCATGGTTTGTCCTTTCTGATGAAACTTTTGTTTATCAATGGATTTGGATTTGCAATTATGCGTACGGCTTCTATCTGTTCGTTTCTGCCTAGCAGCAGCATATCTGGATTTACTTGCCTGCCCTGCAATTATTGTTGAGTGTCTGATTATACAGTACGGTGCATTGGTCACAAATTGAACTACAAGATTTAGATCAAATCCATTACCTTATTCCATACTTGGTTTAAACTCTTGAGCTGGAGATAAGCATATGGTTGAGTTATAACACAGAATTACCAATTTCAAAAAATGAAGAGAAATACACTCATGCTCCTTAGATTGAGTTTTATTTTTGTCATTACTAAATCAGTCAATCAAAATTTGAACTTTCCTAAATAACTGATTAAAACTCCCCCCCCCCCAAACCAAAAAAATAAAAAAAATAGTATGTCATGTTGCACACAGAAAGTCAGCAATTTAGATATTTTCTTGTTTATATATTAATGCCCTTGATTATATCGAAAACTTGACTGATCGCACAATTCATCTGCGAATAAGTCCTATCTCTGCTGTTTAATATCTTCTTTGTTATTCTTCAGAAACTTGCAACCTGGCTACTGCACAATGGAGTTGAGCCTCTAAAGATCAATGAGGCCATGCAAGCAAAAATTGTCAAGTGTTCAGAGTCGATGTGGAAGCTAACATACTTTGCTACTGCCGAGATATGCATTCTTAATTTTACGTATCAAGAGACATGGTTCACCGATTCAACTCAGTACTTTAGAGGGTGGCCTAATCAAGAACTGAAGTAAGCAATTCATCTGATGTTCACATTGCTACCCCCTTGCTTTATTATCTGTCATTCATCAACTAGATTAAGTAATTTCCTTTTCTTGTATCATCAAAGCATGTTTTTTCATTATCTGCAAGTTTTCTAATTTTGGATTGCAAAAAAAATCTAGGGGTCTTAAATTTGAATACATCTTGACATATGAAAAATACATTATTTGTGGACATTTTCGTAGTAGCTTTTAACAAAATAAAAAATCTTAGCTTCATCTTCTCTTTTCAGGCTTCCCATAAAGCTTTACTACATGTGTCAATGCGGCTTCTATCTCTTCAGCATTACCGCTCTACTGACATGGGAGACACGGCGCAAAGATTTTGCTGTCATGATGTCTCACCATATTGTCACTGTCATCTTAATCAGTTATTCTTACTTGACGAGGTAGTTTACCTTTTCCCTTTCTGCTACCATTTCCCAATGTTGATTAAAAAAGAATCTCTTTTTAATTGACTGTCATCATCCTCATCCCAGGTTCTTCCGTATTGGGTCGATTATACTTTTACTTCATGATGCAAGCGACGTATTTCTGGAAGCTGCCAAGGTTTTCAAGTACTCAGAGAAGGAATTCAGAGCAAGTGTGTGCTTCGGATTATTTGCCATTTCATGGCTAATTCTCCGACTCATATTCTTTCCCTTTTGTGTTATCAAAGCATCGAGGTTCGTTCTATAATATAACCCTTTGTTGTTGTTACTGTTTGTTTCTTTTGCCTGACATACATTTTTCTTTTTTTACAATGCAGCTATTATTTCCAGCAATTCTTGCCACTACATGAGACATACATCTGTTTTATGTACTATGTTTTCAACACAATGTTGCTGACACTGCTAGTATTCCATATATATTGGTGGTATCTTATCTGCGCGATGATTCGTAAGCAGCTGAGGAACCGAGGCCAAGTTGGAGAAGATATAAGATCGGGTATACCCTCGTCCTCAAATTTCTAATTTTGCTGCATCAGATTACACAATTATCCAATAATGTCTGCTAGGCATACTATGCTAGTTTTATATTAGGGATAATAACCGAGTTGCATGCCAAACGTTGGACGAATTACAAATAACATAAATAGAAACCGAACTTAATCCGGTTTTGCATACTCCTATCATCATTAACACGATAATCTTGTGTTTCTAAGCATCTTGTTTTGATTTTTTTTGTTGAATTCAGACTCTGAAGATGACGACTAGATTCAAGGTCATGAGCTGTTGTGTCTGCAGCATGATTGGCAATTCCTTGGGTGAAAGAATGGAACAGATTGTGTCGTCTATTTGATTTTGGTACATAGCTCTGCTGAGGATGGGAAATTGTATAAATTTTGTGCTATATTAAGTTAGTAACTGGTAAGTAATCTTTGTAGCGCTGATGTTATGTTATTATATTATTATGTTTCATCCACTCAATCGATCAGTCACAAATATAAAAGGAATTTATCAACTGTCAGTGTTAATATTGAAATTAATTCAAGTAGAAAGAGGTAAAATTTCCATGTTGTTATATGATTATAATAATAAAAAAATATATCTAGTTATAAACACTTATGATTTTGATTAGAAGATATATTATGTTGATAAATAAGTAAAATGAAGATTTTTATTCAATTTGATTGGTTAACATTACCATGCATTATAAATATTTATTTGATATTATACTTATGTGGACAAATTCAAATTGCTCAAAAATGTCTTTCAATTTGGAAAACTGTGTTTTGTTTATCTTATTTATCTAAGGGTAAAATACCTCAAAGGTATGTCATACCTGAATAGTCAATTAGAAAATTAAAACTCAATGCCTAATTAACATTATTTATATCGCAATTAAATTAATCTATATAATGTATTTTTTTAATTAAGTATATAATTAAAATTTTCATCTAATTTATTTTTTATCAAATTATGGAACAAACGATATTTGGTTAAAAAATTAATTATATATCTAATTAAAAAAATTCAAAAAAATTAGAATAGATAGATAATTAAATTTTGCCATAAATATTATTAATGGTATTGAGTTTCGACTTAGATAATCTAAGTCAATTTTTTAAGTCAATTTTTCATATCTCAACTTAGTACATAACTTAATACATAGCGTAAAATGAATATATAAATTTAAATTTAATATTTTCACATGATTTAAATGACAATTAAATATCTACTCACTTTAATTTTTTAATATATACATAATTTAATTTTTAGTTAAACATAAAAAAAAAAAAAACATAAATGTAAACACGCCACTTAGAGCAATGCACAACACGCACTCACAAGGATCAAGTATACATATTTTCCTTTTTTAAAAAAAAACAAAAACTTTATACTTACTTTAAAAAAAATATATTAAATTGCATTTCTCAAATGTATACTTGTTTAAGTAATAAACTTGTGATTTCAAACTTGCAATTTCTCCTTCATCTGTCCATTAATACTTAACAACATGCCGTAAATACAACTCCTTTGAGGATGCCAACAATCTCCCGCCACAAAAACACTCTTCCTCCTCTCCACCTCAATCCAGCTACACCCGGCCACCTTACCCCTCGTCCCCTTTCTCATCTCCACCACCTCCTCCCACCTCGACTCCTCCGCATACAAATTTGACAAAACCACGGAATTTCCAGGATCACACACTCCGATCTCAAAAACACGACCTGCAACAACACGGCCGAGTTCCAACTCATGTTGGTTCCTACAACCACCGAGCAATGCGCTCCATATATTCACATTCGCTTCCAAGGGCATTTTGGTAATAAAGTCGTAAGCATCATGGACCCGACCTGATCGAGACAAAAGGTCCACCACGCATGAGTACTCCTCCATCGTGGGATCCATTCTGTAAACCTTATCGATCGAGTCAAATATCGACAAACCTTCTTTTACGAGACCTCCATGACTACAAGCAGATAAAACCGATGTGAATATTACGTGGTCGGGTTTTATCCCAACTCTATTCATCGACTCGTAAATCTCGAGTGCCTTTTCTCCAATCCCATGCATTGCGAATGCGTGAATCATCGCGGTAAACATCATAAGGTCTTTACGAGGGTAAAATCGAAAGAGTTTATACGCACACGAAATGTTGCCGCATTTGGCATACGAGTCTAGAAGTGTGCTTCTTAACCGAACATCGTCGAAGCAATTCCGTACGAGATAACCGTGGCATTCTCTCAACCAATCGAGGGATGCCATCTGGGCGCAGAGAGGAAGGAGGCTCATTAAGGTTACCTCATCAGGCTTCATTCCCTGAGCTTTGAACTCATCGAGAAGATCAATTGCCTCGTCTATACAGTTATTCTCACAATAAACCCGAATCATTAGATTCCAGGTGGTAAGATCCGTTTCAGGCATTTGATCGAATACCTTCCAGGCATCATTATATGATCCACTGTCGACATACCCAGATATGATCGAATTGCACGTCACCAAATTCCGCTTACCCGATAAACCCTCGAAAATCTTTAATGCAGAATCCATTTTACCACATTTTGCATATGCATCCAGTATAGCATTTCCAGCAGCAGGGTCTATATTGATAAGATCAGACTTAATCGAAAAACAGTGAATTTCTTTCACCATAACTTCTCTGGAGAAGGCCGAAATCGAGACATTCAGTAGTGTCAAAATCGTAATAATATCGGGTTTGAATCCTTCTTTGAGCATCGTATCGAAAAAAGATAAGAACTTTGAATGGTACCTGGTATCAGCAAGGGAATCAAGAACTGAGTTCCAAGATACCAAATCTCTATTCGGAATCATCAAGAAGGTCTTAATCGCAGCTTCGGTTTCATTGCATTTTGCGTATAAATTAACCAAAGCATTTCCAACAGCTGTATCTTGACGTAAACCATGATGTCGAATTACATAGCTGTGAATTTGTCTGCCCAGTTGCAGATTCTGAAGAACTGCACAAGAAGGAAGTATGCTCACAATAGTAACGGAATCAGGATTAAAGTTAGTAATCGAGATTAACTCGTTAAACACTACTAATCCCTTCAACCACTCTCCGTTGGATGTATAACCCGCAATGACAGAGTTCCAAGAAACCAAATCTCTTGATCTCATCATATGTGTAAATAAGAATTCCACCACACCCATTTGCCCAATTCTAGAGTAAAATGTTAACAGAGCATTGCATACAGAAACATCTGCTGCCAAATCCGCTCTTCGTAGAACAAATCCATGTACTTCTCTTCCAAATGACTGAGCTGCACTACTATCATCATCTAAAGAAGCACAAATTGGTAAAACATTTGTTATGGTTGCTGAGTTTGGTTGTATCGGTCCCTTTGCCATCTGACTGAACATTCCAAATGCATCAGTCATCAACTTATTCTCAACAAACCCAGCAATGATTGCATTCCATGAAATAACGTCTTTTTCGTGTATACCGGAAAAGATAGCACGGGCATCGGGAGTGACTTTCCCACATTTTGCATAGAACGATACCAATGAATTACCAGAAAGAGTATGTGTATCCAAAGCAGACTTAATACAAAGTGAATGCACAGTTTTCCCGGCCTTAAAGTTACCTAACCGAGCACATACTGGAAGAATGGTGGAAATGGTAACAGAGCTAGGTTCTTGGGCAAATCGCATTTCATTAAAGAAGCTTATGGCTTCAACATCATTGGTCCTGCAATTAGCAAAACCTGATAATACGATATTCCAGATGACGGTATCCAAAACATCCAATTCACCAAACAACTTGCAGCAATCACACAAATGCCCAGACTTGGCATACAGATTAAGCAAAGCTTTTGAGACGTTATTGCAAGAGAGATTGCCGTTTTTCAGAACGTAGCTGTGAAGACTCTTTCCTAGTCGGGTGGCTGAGTGAGCGGAACAAGATTTGAACAGAGCAGACATGACTTCGCTGCTTGGTCTGAATTCGGAACTGCATCGTGTTTTCTCGAGGAAAAAGGATATTGCTTCCCTGTGCTTGGCATTCAAACAGTAGTCTTTGATCATGACACTCCATGCTTTGAAATTTGGCCAAAACATAACCAACGAGAAGCAATTTCAAAGCAGAACTGACTAGTATCAATAGCTGAGACAGAGACATGAACTTTCTTCAGGTTCGCCTCGCACACAGAAATTTCAACTTGGTCTGATTGGAACTTCACTCAATCCCTAGATATTAGAAAGAAAAAAAAGCATCTTCTTCTTCAACATACATAATACCTGTGACAAAGACAGAAACCGAGTTTGAGAAATTAGAAACCAGACTCTATTTCAACATTTTACATAAAGTTGCACCTTCATTTGATTCTTACCAACAGAGTAGCCAAGAGGAGGAGAATGAAGAACCATCAGGAAGAAATGCTAATAACACGTTGCAGGCCTTAGCAGCAGCAGCGCGAATCGGAAGGGAGTGAAATGTAGCTTGATTAGACTGGAGCATCTAAAACTTGATTACGCTAATGAAGTTCATCGGGAAAATAAAAAAATTTGGCGCTAGGGTTCTTGCTTGGGTTTTAAAACATAGGATTAGTCCTCGACTGTAACTAGAATGTTCGATAGCCCCTCAACTTATAAGACTGAAACTTTATTACCCTTAAATCCTCCATCATCACCGTTAATAGCTGACGGTATATATCCCCGTCAGGCCGTCACAATTCATTTTAAAGTAATATTATATTATGAGACGTATTTGAGTTTAATATATTTTGACATGATTTGTTTATGATACGAATTACAGTTGATTCATCTATACGAATTGATACTCAAAGATGGTTCTAAGTCCGAGGTGCATTGACGTCTGCTAAATTTATGCTTATGTCTTGCAATTTTTAACACAATATAATTAAACGATTTGTATTTATGTGTATATGAATTTGCATTTATACATCTCGTCTCTAACTAATTCATATACGTTTGAATACGATTAACAAATGTGTAAACACTTATGATATGTAAATATATGCATAAATACGATTAAGTTTATATATCTAATATTTGATTATATGTCTAGTTAGAGAAAGAAGAGCTGGAGATGCAGATGGCACTCGAGTTCGAGAGCTTGAAGTAGGAAAACCATGATCTTTTCTCACATTCTGACTAAGCATTCTTACCTTTGGCTAAGCACATTCAAGTTCAACCTTTCCTCATTCTAACTTCCTTCAATCAATTTCCCTATCTGTATAATATGCGAAAATCTAGTTCAGTAATTTCGAACCAAAGATCATAGCAGATGGACAGTAAGTTTTGCAGAAACTCTGATCACCTTAGGGACAACCATGTCAAATGCTGCAGCTGTCTTTCCATCATCGTTAATCCGAACATAAACGGTTTCGCTTCTCGAGGGAAGTTATATACGAGTATAGGCGATTTATAGATCTCATCGCACAAGTAACTGTCATAGGACAAAGCAAATGTTAGTTCTTCCAAGAAAGATGGAAATTAACATATTTAGTGGACAAGCTTACTTAAGATGTTCTGTTGTCAGTGTGAACCCGTGTCTGGTCTTATCTCCATCTGATCTTTGACCTGCAAACAATAATATTAGATTGAAAGCAATAACACTTTGGAATAGATGTGAGAAAGTGAATATTAGTAACCTTGGTTAAGGATTCCACTGCTTCAGCATAGGTGATCTTCGGAACAGGTTTTGAGATGATAGATTGAAGATGGTCTACGCTATTCTTGTCAATCCTCTTGCAGACGAATTTCATATCGTCATTGCAATTCCCCAAGACCCACCTGCATCGGAACTTGAAGAAGTCATCATATTCATCACAATTCATGGCACCCTAACAAAGAACTTCTATAAAAAATAAACAGCATAACAGTCCAGTTTCAAAATTTATGTTTCCTTGATTCGGTTCTCATTATCGACTTTGGTGAATTTCTCATTGTATGATTCAAACTCCGAGTCTGCAAAATGCAATCAAGTAGCTATCGAAAATTATGCATTTCTGAGTCCAATTTTTTAAAACAACCAGAAAAATGAGGACAATGGTGTCTGTTAAAATCAGAACGGAGCAACACCAAACAACAGAACAGAGATCCAATCAACACTTGGGGTTCATCGAAGTTGATTCCTTCATTTGGCAACTTCTCCCCCTTAAATACCTAAACTACAAGTCTGATACAATAAATGTAATAACAGAAGAGAAAACGGAAAGGCAACAAACCATAGAACACAGTCAAGATTGCAGAAATTGAAGTACAACTTAAACCCTAGACGGAAGCACCTAGAGAGAAACTAACAGACGCAAATAATGAACAGATGCAAAGGATGAGGAACTGAAGAGGCGCGGAAGCTTCTGGAAGAGGGCTGACGCGGCTTACTGACTGGGCGGGCTTGGACAGGCTGAAGACCTGGGCCGAGTAAATGGGCCAACGGATTAATAATGAAATAAGCCCAATAAGATGGAAGCCTGCACATGTTGTACTCTGCATTTTAACACTCCCCCTCAGGCTGACATCTCCCCCTGTCCTCCAAATATGTTCCACATACCAAGCTTGACTGATAGATGATTGTGTTGTTGGGTTCCTAATGCTTTTGTGAGTATATCGGCCAGCTGATTTCCTGTCTTAACATGCCTCAACTCCAAAATGTTATCCAACAACTTTTCTCTAATATAGTGACAGTCAATCTCAATATGTTTAGTTCTTTCATGGAAAACAGGGTTGTTGGCAATTTGTATAGCAGCTTTATTGTCACAATGTAAAACAGATGGTTTTGTTTGTTTAAAACCCAAATCATTCAACAAATTTCTAAGCCAAACAATTTCAGATAGAGTAGAACCCATACTTCTGTATTCAGATTCAGCAGAAGATCTGGATACAGTATTTTGCTTTTTAACCTTCCAAGAAATCAAGGATTGCCCAAGAAATATGCAGAAACCAGTGACAGACTTTCTAGATTCAACACAACCAGCCCAATCGGAATCACAATATCCGATTAGGTTGGGTTCACAATTGCTAGATAACAGAATTCCCTTACCTGGTTCCTGCTTGACATACCTTATAATTCGAAGGGCTGCATTCAAATGAGATTCCTTTGGATCCTGCATATACTGACTCAAATTATGCACAACAAAGGTTATATCTGGACGGGTAATACTCAAATATAACAGTTTTCCTATCAGTCTCCTATATAGGCTGACATCATCTAGGCCCTTATCATCCTCATTAACATTTAAATGCTTATCATAATTTCTACTAGTCAGCCTCAGATTTGGCTCCATGGGGTTTTTAGCAATTTTGGCCCCTGATAGCCCAACATCAGAAATCAATTCCAACGCATATTTTCTTTGCGACAAAACCAAGCCCTTTTCAGATCTAGCAATCTCAATCCCCAAAAAATACTTCAACTCCCCTAAATCCTTCATCTTAAAATTCAATTCCAACACATGCTTTAAATCATCAACTAATCTAGAACAATTTCCAGATATAAGAAGATCATCAACGTATATCAACAGCACAACAATATCAGCACCATCATGCTTGGTAAACAGAGAATAGTCAAGTTTGGATTGCACATACCCAGCTTTAACAAGAGATTCACACAATTTCAAATTCCATTGTCTACTGGCCTGTTTTAAACCATAAAGCGACTTTTTCAATTTGCAGACCAAACCAGACTTTTTACTATTAAAACCATCAGGAACATGCATGTAAACCTCTTCATCAAGATCACCTTACAAGAAAGCATTATGCACATCCATTTGATATAGAGGCCAGTTACGAATAGCAGCCAAACTCAGAACAGTCTGCACGGTATTCATTTTAACAACAGGAGAAAAGGTCTCAAAATAATCAATTCCCAATTTCTGATTATAGCCTTTGGCTACTAATCTGGCCTTATATCTGTCTAAACTACCATGAGACTTATACTTCAGTTTATAAACCCACTTACTTCCAATGATAGATTTACCTTTTGGGATTGGAACCAAATCCCATGTTCCATTCTCTTCAAGGGCTCTAATCCCATCTTGCATAGCCTCAATCCAAGATTCATTTTTTATCGCCTCACTGAAGCTTTCTGGTTCAACCAACTTAGAAATCGAGGTCAAATAGCACTGATATTGACTTGATAATCCATCATAAGATATATAATTTTCAATTGAATGAGGGCAAGAAACATTTGACACCTGATAGTCCTTCATCCATATAGGTGGTCTGATGATTCTCCCAGATTTGCTCATCAGTGGTTGACTAGATTCTTCAGTGAGTGGAACGATTCCATCAGAGTCAGCATCTGAGCCATCATGTGGTTCAGTTCCATCAGGATCATGCTGAACTTCATCATCTGGATTACCTGCATCATAATCTCCAACATTCTCCTCAGTATCCCCAACCACGGGAACACCATCATCGGAGTTATCAAAAAGCTCAAAGAATATGGGCTGCTGATCAAGTTTACCACTCTCAAAAGGGAATACACTCTCATTAAACCGAACATCTCTACTTATAAAGAATTTTTTTTCAACCAAATCATAGAGCTTATATCCCTTTTGAGTCTCAGAGTATCCCATTAACACAGACGGGATGGCTCTGGAAGCTAACTTGTTTGTAACCAACATATTCTTGGCATAGCACAAACAGCCAAAAACCCTAAGGTGGCTGAATGCAGGTTTCTTTCCATACAGCATTTCTAAGGGTGATTTCCCTTTTAACAACTTGGATGGCATACGATTAATGAGGTAACAAGCTGTAAGGATGCAATCCCCCCAAAAATTGTTCGGGATTGATCCTTGCAGTTTCAAAGCTCTAGCCACCTCCCAGAGGTGTCTATGCTTTCTCTCGGCCTTGCCATTTTGATGGGGGGTATAAGGGCAACTACTTTGATGGATAATCCCCTTATCATGCAACATGCTATTTATTTGCTCATTAAAAAACTCTCTCCCATTATCAGTCCTAAAACATTTGATCCTCTTTTTAAATTGGGTCTCTATCATGGCAACGAATCCTCTAAGCACAAGAAAAACATCAGATTTGAATTGCATTAAGTGGATTCAGGTTACTCTAGAAAAATCATCCACCAATGTTAGAAAAAACCGTTTGTTATCATGAGTAGGACTATGATAGGGACCTCAAACATCAGCATGCACAAGATCAAACATAGCATCAGACTTAGTATTGGAAACAGGGAAAGGAGATCTAACAATCTTAGCCTTCGGACAAATGGCACAATCATGAGTATTCAATTCATCACACTTCACAAGATTCAAACCATCAATATGTTCAAGAGCCTTCAAGGAGGCATGCCCAAATCGCAAATGCCACAATTTTGCATTACTTACAACAGAACTATTCACAACAGATCCAACAGAAGTCGCAGGCAATTGAATGAAGTACAGTCCAGATCTTTCCTCGCCAGTCCCCAAGACCTTCCCATTTGAGAGGTCCTGCAGGATTGCGAGGTTAGAGTAGAAAATCGCAGAACATTTCAAGTCATTTACAAGCTTAGAAACTGAGAGAAGATTATATCTGAAATCTGGTATATATAAAACATTCTGCAATTTTCTTTCTGGTCCAATAAGAATGTTTCCAATTTGCTTCACCTTTGAATAACCACCATTAGGTAACTGAACCTTGATATCAGGAGCATCCTTAATATCACATAACCAATCATTTCTGTTGGTCATGTGATTGGTTGCTCCTGTATCAATGATCCAGTTATCTTTTTCGTATAAGGAGATAGAATTAAGAGATATACCAGCGGTGTTTGCATGTGGGTCAGAAGGTGTGGTTGCACTTGCTCCAGCTGCAATGCCTCCTACACCCTTAAAGGTTTGCAAGAACCTTTCAAATTGATCACGGGAAAAAGTGATCCCACCCTGCACTCCACCACTCAGATCAACATCATTAGTAGAGTTCAACACAACAGAGTCAATGTCACTACTCCTGACGGAGGTAACATTGACTTTAGAATTCAAGCCCTTTTGTTTCAGTTGTTCCTTGTACTTGAAGCAATTATCTTTGGCATGACCTTTTTTCTTACAAAAGTCACACCCTTTTGAAAAACATCTTTCTACAGTATGACCCCGTTTCTTGCAAAATGTGCACTCTAAGTTTGGATTTCCTCTCGGTTTGTCCAAACTCAGAGACACATTTCCAGAACTGGGATTATACGAAGCATTCAAAGTACAAGAAACATCCCTTTGAGTCTCCTCTTGTGTTAACAAATTGTATGCTTGATTCACAGAAGGCAAAGGAGACCAAAGTAACAAATGACTTCTAACATTGGCATAATTTTCATTTAAACCAGTCAAGAATTGAAAGAGTCTTTGGTTTTCTTTGTGCTCAATGTGCTTTTTAAAATCATCACCCTCTATAAAAGGAAGAGCACAAGCAGTATCGTATTCAGCCCAAAGAACTTTCAATCTAGAAAAAAATGTTGATATAGAATCCAAACCTTGCCTACACATAATGATCTCAAGATGCAACTGATATGCTCTAGGACCACTTACCTTATGAAACCTTTCTTTAAGTTCTTTCCAAACGAGAAATGCATTTTCAGTATACATCATCCCGCTGGAAAGATCCTTAGAGATAGAATTTGTAAGCCATCCTATAACTATAACATTACATCTATCCCATAAATGGTGCAAGGCAGAATCAAAATCATCACGCATGCAAGTTCCATCAATAAATCCCAATTTATTCATTCCTAACAACATGAATCTAATAGCTCTACACCACATGATATAATTTTCAGGACCAGTCAAGGTAACAGATATCATGTTAACACCAGGGTTATCACTAGCATGCAAGAACAGAGGATGATGAAAATCAACAGATGCAAGAATATCATGCTCATCAAGATTAACCTTTCTTTTTCCTTCATTAACAGGTTTTTCTTCAGCCATAATGAAAACCAAAAACAAGGAAAAAGACAGAATATGTGAAATAACAGGAAATAACACGATCTTGATATAAAAAACAGTATTACTACAGAATATTAACAGGATATTTCCAAATAACAGAAAGCATCAAGATCAACAATGAATCGAAAAATCCAGATCTGAACCACAATATCATACAATCAGAATAAACCACAGATCCGAAAAAGAATATTTCTTACTAATGATAGAAACAACAAGATCAGTTAGCCTAACAAAAAACAGGACTAACATATACAACAAAAAAAACACAAATCCAGAAAAAATTTGGAAGAAAACGCCTGAATCGAAAAAACGGCCGTTCTTTCAGCCTTTTGTCTCTGATACCATGTTAAAATCAGAACGGAGCAACACCAAACACCAAAGATGGCACTCGAGTTCGAGAGCTTGAAGTAGGAAAACCATGATCTTTTCTCACATTCTGACTAAGCATTCTTACCTTTGGCTAAGCACATTCAAGTTCAACCTTTCCCCATTCTAACTTCCTTCAATCAATTTCCCTATCTGTATAATATGCGAAAATCTAGTTCAGTAATTTCGAACCAAAGATCATAGCAGATGGACAGTAAGTTTTGCAGAAACTCTGATCACCTTAGGGACAACCATGTCAAATGCTGCAGCTGTCTTTCCATCATCGTTAATCCGAACATAAAACGGTTTCGCTTCTCGAGGGAAGTTATATACGAGTATAGGTGATTTATAGATCTCATCGCACAAGTAACTGTCATAGGACAAAGCAAATGTTAGTTCTTCCAAGAAAGATGGAAATTAACATATTTAGTTGACAAGCTTACTTAAGATGTTCTGTTGTCAGTGTGAACCCGTGTCTGGTCTTTATCTCCATCTGATCTTTGACCTGCAAACAATAATATTAGATTGAAAGCAATAACACTTTGGAATAGATGTGAGAAAGTGAATATTAGTAACCTTGGTTAAAGATTCCACTGCTTCAGCATAAGTGATCTTCGGAACAGGTTTTGAGATGATAGATTGAAGATGGTCTACGCTATTCTTGTCAATCCTCTTGCAGACGAATTTCATATCGTCATTGCAATTCCCCAAGACCCACTTGCATCGGAACTTGAAGAAGTCATCACAATTCATGGCACTCTAACAAAGAACTTCTATAAAAAATAAACAGCATAACAGTCCAGTTTCAAAATTTATGTTTCCTTGATTCGGTTCTCATTATCGACTTTGGTGAATTTCTCATTGTATGATTCAAACTCCGAGTCTGCAAAATGCAATCAAGTAGCTATCGAAAATTATGCATTTCTGATCTCAATTTTTTAAAACAACCAGAAAAATGAGGACAATGGTGTCAATCCATCTATTCCCAATGGGATAATCTGAATATCCTTAAACATATCCTTCATTTCTCCTCCGATGCATAGGGTGTCGGGAGTGACACCTCCATCTCATAGGATAACTCTCCAAACATCTTCAAACAGCACAGACGACAGGGACATTTGTGGAATTTTATTTTTTAATGGACACAAACGGACTTCATTAAAAACCAAAAATACCAAACATTTTGTATCAAAAATAAACATTGTGCCGCTTTTACCACTTGGGACAAATATATTACATTTTTTCGTACTTTTTCCTTTCTTCAAATATAAACTTGTCTTAATTTATTAGAACTATTTTAATTACTATTGTGCTAACTTAATCTTAGGCACTGCTAATATAAAAATATAACTTTTTCTGAATTGAAATTTATCAATCTACGCAAAAAATAAAGAACGAAAGAAAAATGATAGACTTTACAGTTCACGAAAGAAAAATATTTTATTTTAATTTCTTACTCTCTTTATTTTTAAAGTTTTTTTTCTTCATAAAGTAGGCATGAAAAAAAAATATAAAAGTATATATGTATATATATAAAATATTTCGAAATTTAGGTATACGTGCTACCATAAGTAGCGCGTTACTTCTTTTTTTTTTACTAAAAGTGCACCCTAGGGTAGCGTGTACCTTAAGTGGCTTCTATTGTCATTTTGAGAATACACGCTCAAGTGAGCCTTCTTTGTTTTGTTTTTTTTCGACGACGACTCGATATTTAATTAAAAATAAAATTATGTAAATATTTAAAAAATAAAAAAGTATAGTATGTATATATTTTAATTGCGATTCAAATGATGTAAAAAATATTAAATTTGGACTTACGGATTGACTGTACGCTCTGCCGTAAGTTGATATATGAAAATTTCACATAAAAAAATATAGTTAAGACTCTATCAGTCCAAATTCAACACGGTTAATGTCATTTATGTCGTAATTCAATTATCTACCTACTATAAGTTTTTTTTGTTTTTTTTTATTAGACATATTTTTTTTTAACATAACATCGTTTGTCCTATAATACAACCGGAATGATTAAATTCATTATGTGAGAAATTTAATTATATACTTACTCCAAAAAATTACAGTGCGTAGATAATTTAATTGCGACATAAATGACGTTAACTATGTGACTTTCTGACCGACCGTACGATACGATAGACAAAAAAAACTATGTTATACAGTCAATCACAAAGTCAAAAATCGATGTCTAGTTAACGTCATTTATGTCGCATTTAAATTATCTACGAACTGTAATTTTTTATTTTATTTTTTTGAGTAAGTATACAATTAAATTTCTCATTTAATCATTCTGGTTGTATTATAGGACAAACGATGTTAGGTTAAAAAAATAAATATATATCTAATCAAAAAATCCAAAATAATTATAGTAGGTAGATAATTGAATTACGACATAAATGACGTTAAACGTGTTGAGTTTGGATTGACAAAGTTTTAACTATATATTTTTAAGTCAAATTTTTATATCTCAACTAACGGCAGAGCGTACAATCAATGCATAAGTCCAAATTTAATATTTTTTTGCATTATTTGAATCACAATTAAAATATCTACATATTATAATTTATTTAAATAATTTTATTTTTAATTAAATATCAAGTCATCGTCGAAAAACCTTGGGTAACGTGTATTGTCATTTTGACAATACACGGTAACTTGAGTTTGAAATACCTTGGGTTTGACAATACAGACTACCAAGATTTTGAAATCTATTTTTTTAATTATTTTTTAAAATACCTACTTTTTGAAGAAAACAAAAACTCTTCTTTTTTTCACGTTTTACTTTCGACTAGTCTCCTCCTAAGTTATTTCTATTAATCTTATAAAAGTAATTCCTATCTACATAATAACTTGGCCAAAAACAATATCTACATAATACCAAAACGTCCATTTAATCCCAAGTCCCACTCATATTCACAAACGTCCATACTCCATACATAAGAATGCAGACTACCTTCTCATTTCCATCCACACATTTCTATTTTTAATTACTTCACTTCTCTTCTCATCATTGCCTAACCTTCTAAACCTTTCAATACATTTTTCAGACATGGATTCCGACATAGCCCTGGATCTTTCCCCGATGATTCGTGTGTACAAAGACGGTCGAGTCGAACGGCTCATGGGCACAGACACGGTGCCTGCATCACTCGATGAGAAGACCGGTGTCCAATCTAAGGACGTGACCATTTCGTCTTAGCCAAGCTTATGGGCTCGACTCTACATTCCTAAATCCAAAACCCTAAACCTAAAAAAGCTCCCTCTCCTAATCTACTATCACGGTGGAGGTTTCAAAATAGAGTCGGCTCAGTCGCCAACCTACCATAACTACCTCAACTCCCTTGTGTCGGAGGCTAACATAGTTGTTGTTTCAGTCAACTATCGAAGGGCGCCCGAAGACCCAATTCCAATTGCCTACGATGATTCGTGGTCCGCCCTTAAGTGGGTGGGTTTGCACTCCGGCGGAACTGGGCCCGAAGAGTGGCTCAACACCTATGCTGACCTCACTAGGGTTTACGTTTCAGGGGACAGTGCTGGGGCCAACATTGCGCATCGCATGGCCATGATGTTTGGAACTGATAAGGTAGGCTTAAATATCATGGTCAAAAGAGTATTGGTTTTAATTTATTTTCTAAATTAGTGCAAGCCTATATATTTTTTTTAATTTATTATCTAATTTTTATTTATAAAATAAATTCCTATCTTCGTTTATTTTTATAAGGTGGAGGGGATAAATCTCCACGGGACCATACTAATCCATCCATATTTTTGGGGGTCGGAACCGATCGGCTCTGAGTCCACTGAAGCCGAGAAGAGAGCCTTTGCTTTCACCTTATGGAAGTTGGCGAGTCCAAACTCTTCTGGTGTGGATGACTTGTACATTAACCCAGCCATGGATCCAAACCTGTCGAGTCTAGGATGCTCGCATGTCTTGGTAGCCGTCGCGGAGTCGGACACCTTGCGTGATAGGGGTTGGTACTATAGTGAACTCCTTAAGAAGTGTGGATGGGGAGGAGAAGTAGAGGTGATGGAAGCCAAGGAGGAGGGTCATATTTTCCATTTAATCAATCCCACTTGCGATAATGCTCTAGCTTTGATGAAGCGAGTAGCGACTTTTTTAAATGGCGATTCGGGTTAAAAATAAGTTCGTATTTAAATTTATTATAAATTATAAATTTCCTATTTAGAGATTTGAAATGTATTAAGATTACTGTATTGTTATCAAATTTAAGTCACTTAAAGAATCACCTATTATTAAAGTACCGATTAAATAGTTTTTAGTATTATTTCTGACTAGACAGTCCTTCACTCCTTTGACCAAGTCATGCAATCATTATTCAAGTGTGAAATCTCTGAAAACATTACAAAAACTGCCACGTTCTAGTAATAAATGCTGAAGCTGCCCATACTAGTCTACTACCATGGTGGAGCTTTCTGCATCGAGTGGGCTCACTCGCCGACCTATCATAACTACCTCAACTCCCTTGTGTCGGAGACTAATGTAGTTGTTGTTTTAGTCGAGTATCGAAAGGTACCCGAAGATTCGATTCTGATTGCTTACGATGATTTGTGGTCTGCACTGAAATGGGTGGGTTTGCACTCCGGTGGAATCGGGTCCTAGGAGTGGCTCGCACCTATGTTGACCTCACTAAGGTTTACCTTGCAGGGGACAGTGCTGACGCCAACATTGCGCACCGTATGACCATAATGTTTGGAAGTGATAAGGTAGGGTTAACCCGTAGTGGTTAGATATTCACGGTCAAAAGAGTATTGGTTTTCATTTATTTAGGTGCTACTGGTGGTTGCGCATATTGAATAAGCGCTACCATAATTCAATACGTGCAACTACTAGTAGCGCCTATTAATCAACACACGATCTAAACATACGTGTTTAGACAATCTGCATGCAATTATATGCATCTTCATGCAATTATTTGCTATACGTAAACAGTTATTACAAATTATTGTAGTCCTCTTTAAATCCTTCGTTCTGAGGTCGTGATTTTCTTACTTCCTTAGCAACTTCCTTTCGTCCTCAAAATTTGCAGCTCTTTATTCTTCATCAAAATTTCCAAAGGTATGTTATATATTTTTATCCATACTTTAAGTACAATTTTTTGAAAATTAGTAGCAATTATGTTTATATAAATATTAGGTTAACTAAAAGATAAACACATCTCATAAGAACTTTCATAATCATAATTCTTTAGGATCATGCATGAGAGAGATTGATATCATTTGCTCATATGACGGTGAAATACTATCTCAGAATGGTAGTGATGTTTATGTGGATGGTGCCTCCAGTATTACTACAACTACCCTGAATATCTCTCTTTCTAGATTATAGAAAATTATATGTATGTAGTGCGGTTGGTCGGATGTTGAAGCCATGTCCATAAGCATTTCATATAAATTTACAAATATCGATGGACTTTGCAAGTTTGTACGGATCTGATCGTAAAGTGCACTGTCTTTCGCTTTACAATCAGGGACGAAGCCAGAAATTTAAGTCAGTGGGGGCAATAATTAGTATAAGGGCAAATAGTTAAAATAATTTTTTTTCAGAGGGGGCAAATGTAAGAATTTAAAGGGCTAAATTGAAAATAAATATATTTTTTAAGGCTACATTGACACAAATCCAAAAGTTGAGGGGGACAATTGCCCCCTCACCCCTATGTGGCTTCGTCCCTGTTTACAATTATGTGTTGCTAGTCAATTTATTGTGTTTAGCGTGACTAGATGACTCAACGTTATTGCAAACATTACAGATAGTCACGAGACAGTGAATATTTTGTGTGGTCATACCAATGATCTCTCAGATGACGATGTCGACATTGATGCACTCTCAGATGCTTAGATAAATGAAGAAGATCCATATATTGAGCATTTCATAAGTCACATTGATGAAGACAACCAAGAGGCGTTTGAGGTTGGCGAGAATTCTGAGAATGTACATGGAGGTGTCGATGGTGGAAGTAGCTCACAGGACGTGCAAATGATGCAACCCACTGTTGAAAATTAGATTGATAGTAATTGAATTGACAATTTTCAATCAAGGGATGAGTGGTCTATGGATGTTGATGAACTTTCGACTGAAGGTTTTCTAAATACAAACATGAAATTTAGTAATAAGAACGAGTTAGCTGCCGCTGTGAGGAAATGAACATAGCTAACTCAAAGGTTTGCATTGTTGAGTCATCCAATCCAAAATCATTGTCTTTAAGTGTAAAGTTGATCACACAAATTATTCGTGGTCATTGAGAGATTTTTTTTTAAAGTATACTGGATTGTGGAGAATTTCCAAACTGCATTCTCCACATACATGTGCTAATGAAGTTCTCATTGAACGACACCAAAACATCAATTGCAAGTTGATAGCGTCTTTGATTCGAAATTTAATTTTAGCTGATATTGGTTTTAAAATTTCAGTAATTCATTCGATGATTGAGGATGAGTTTAGTTCAAAGATTTCATATCCAAAGGCATGGTACTCCAAAAAAGTAGTGTTAAAGTCTTTATACAAAACGCACGAAGATGCCATTGTAAATCTCCATAGGCTACTATCATCCATGACAGTATATATCCGTGGGATAATTTATGATTTCATGCCCAAATGAGTAAATGTTGAAACTCAAGTAGCTAACAACCTTTGGAATGATGTTTTGGTCCTTTGGTCTAACAATTGAAGGATTTGTCCATTGTCGGTCACTTATAAGTATAGATGTGACACATTTGTATGAGAAATACAATGGAAAAGTGTTTGTAGCCGCATCGTATGATTCTAACAACGACATATATCATTTGGCATTGCAGACGGATAGACAAACGAGAGTTTGACTTTTATACATCTCGTGTCTAACCAATTCATATACGTTTGGATACGATTAACAAATGTGTCTAAACACTTATGATCTACAAATATACGCATAAACATGATTAAGTGTATATATATATATAATATTTGATTATTTCTTTTACTTATTTTTGAATACTTGTGAATTTTAAAACTTTATTGTGAAATTAAATTATGAAATTTGTGAGTTACATGTCATATTAATTGTGTCGTTTATTTTTATATCACGTGACACGACTTGTGTCATCTACATACAAAGTTTTTTTTGTTTAAAAAGTAAATTGTGTGTATCATGTATAATATGTTTATTAATCGTGTCGTGTTAAAATTTGAAAACACATTTATCACTTATCCGCTTACACACAACACAATTAATAATATATGAGACATAACACAATACACAAATTATCACTCCTAGTTATGCTTGCCTTAATCCCTCTAACGCTTCCCTATACAAAAAAATAATACTTCATATGATACACTTTATTTTCACCAAAAACTTTCAAATTGCATAAACTCGCCTCTTATGTGCAAAGTCTTCAAAATAGGCTTGTGTTTTGTAATTTGTTACATACTTGTAAGGGTAAGCAAAACTCAGTTCCGATCGATTCAGTTCGATCTTGGGATCGTGATTGAATTTTTTTATCTTTTAATTTAGATGTTGAAATTGAATTCTTTAAGATCGTTTAATATGATATTGTTTTTTTTTATCTTATTTCAGTTTAGACCGTTTTGACATATATATTTATATAATTTGTATTATTTTATATTTTATAAGTGTTGGTTTAAACAAATAAAACCAAAAATATCTTAGATATAACACCCAAAACAATAATATATAATTGAAAGTTGTTGTTTTAAATTGAATATGTTTGGACTCTAAGCAAATAAGATTATAAAAAGATAATATTTTGAAAGTGTTTGAACCCATATCAAGTTTCTAACCTTGGGTGAACTGGTTTAGGTTTGGACCCAGACTAGGTGTGATCCATGTGTGACTCAAATAAAGTTAGGATTTATTTGGAATATTAGTATACGTTTGCCGGGTTTAGTCAGGATTTATTTGGAATATTAGTATACGTTTGCAGAGTTTAATTGTAATGTTTAAAAATGTATTTGGTTAATTTGAAAATATTTAACGAATGATTGACAAAAATACAAATTAACATCATTTTCAAACATGCTAAACAATTTAAAATATTTTAGGTTGAAAAATCGAAAGTATATTAGACCATTTTAGACCTTTCACTAAAATATATCTAACCGCTTTAATTTGTTAGACATTTTTTTTTATCCATATATATATATGTGACAACTATGAAAACATTATTTCTTTTTTAGTAAACTAAGACATACTTTTCTACAAATATATATAATTTTAACTAATAAATCACGTCTAATAAGATAAGTATGTGGTTTCTTCAAAGATAAACTTGTCTTAATTAATTAGAACTATTTTAATTATTGTACATGTACTAAGTACTAACTACTAACTTAATCATAGGCATTGTTAATATAAAAATATAACTTTTTTTGAATTGAAATTTATCAATCTACGCAAAAAATAAAGAAAGAGAAAAACGATAGACTTCACCAATGCTCTTGTCCCAAGTCTTTATCACATTTTATGCTCTACCAATGCAATTATGCCATGTGTCTCCTCGTTTATCTTTGGTTTTGTCTTTATGTTTTTAATTTCTTTCTCTCCCTTTATTTTTTTCATCTCGTTTTAACTTTTACAGACTTGTCTGACCGACCATAAATTATTTCTATTAATTAATATTATTAAAATAATTTCTATCTACATAATACAAAAACGTCCATTGATTTAATCCCAAGTCCCACTCACATTCACAAACGTCCATCCATAAGAATGCAGACTCACCTTCTCATTTCCATCAACACATTTCTGTTTTTAACTTGACTTCTCTTCCTATCATCGCCTAACCTTCTAAACCTCTCAATACATTTTTCAGACATGGATTCCGACATAGCCCTGGATCTTTCCCCGATGATTCGTGTGTACAAAGACGGTCGAGTCGAGCGGCTCATGGGCACAGACACGGTGCCTGCATCACTCGATGAGAAGACCGGTGTCCAATCTAAGGACGTGATCATTTCGTCCGAATCGAGCTTATGGGCTAGACTCTACATCCCTAAACTCCAAACTCCAAACCCTAAAAATCTCCCTCTCCTAATTTACTATCACGGTGGAGGTTTCTGCATTGAGTCGGCTCAGTCACCGACCTACCATAACTACCTCAACTCCCTTGTGTCGGAGGCTAACGTAGTTGTTGTTTCGGTCGACTATCGAAGGGCACCCGAAGACCTGATTCCGATTGCCTACGATGATTCGTGGTCCGCCCTTAAATGGGTGGGTTTGCACTGCGGTGGAACCGGGCCCGAGGAGTGGCTCAACACCTATGCTGACCTCACTAGGGTTTACGTTGCAGGGGACAGTGCTGGCGCCAACATCGCGCATCGCATGGCAATAATGTCTGGAACTGATAAGGTAGTGTTAAATATCATGGTCTAAACTTTAAAGAGTGTTGATTTTAATTTATTTTTTAAATTAATGAAGCCTATATATATATATATATTTATTTATTCTCTAATTTTTATTTATAAAATAAATTCCTATCTTCGTTTATTTTTATAAGGTGGAAGGGGTAAATCTCCACGGGTCCATACTAGTCCATCCGTATTTTTGGGGGTCCGAACCGATCGGCTCTGAGTCCACTGAAGCTGAGAAGAGAGCCTTTGCTTTCACCCTATGGAAGTTGGTGAGCCCAAACTCTTCTGGTGTGGACGACTTGTACATTAACCCAGCCATGGATCCAAACCTGTCGAGTCTAGGATGCTCACATGTCTTGGTAGTCGTCGCGGAGTCGGACACCTTGCGTGATAGGGGTTGGTACTATAGTGAACTCCTTAAGAAGTGTGGATGGGGAGGAGAAGTAGAGGTGATGGAAGCCAAGGGGGAGGGTCATGTTTTCCATTTATTCAATCCCACTTGCGATAATGCTATAGCTTTGATGAAGCGAGTAGCAACTTTTTTAAATGGTGGATCGGATTAAAAATAAGGTTGTATTTAAGTTTATAATAAAATTTTAAATTACCTATTTAGAGATTTGAAATGTATTAAGATTACTGTATTGGCATCAAATTTAAGTCACTTAAAAAATCACCTATTATTAAAGTACCGATTAAATAATCTTTAGTATTATCTCTGACTAGACAGTTCTTTGACCAAGTCATGCAATCCATTATTCAAGTGTGAAATCTCTGAAAACATTACAAACTACCACGTTCTAGTAATAAATGCCGGTAATAGGAATGTTATTCATCTATATAAAAGGAACCCCAACTCACAATTGCATTATCACCTCACCCATTTCCTACATTTTTCAGCCATGGATTCTGACATAGCCGTCGATCTTTCTCCGATAATCCGTGTGTATAAGGACGGTCGAGTCGAGCGGCTCATGGGCACAGCCACGGTACCTGCATCACTCGATGGGAAGACCGGTGTCCAATCTAAAGATGTGACCATTTCATACGAGCCGGCCTTATGGACTCGACTTTACATCCCTAATAAATTCCTAACCTCAAACCCTAAAAAGCTGCCCATACTAGTCTACTACCATGGTGGAGCTTTCTGCATCGAGTCGGCTCAGTCGCCGACCTACCATAACTACCTCAACTCCCTTGTGTCGGAGGCTAATGTAGTTGTTGTTTCAGTCGAGTATCGAAGGGCGCCAGAAGACCCGATTCCGATTGCTTACGATGATTCGTGGTCTGCCCTGAAATGGGTGGGTTTGCACTCCGGTGGAACCGGACCCGAGGAGTGGCTCAACACCTATGCTGACCTCACTAGGGTTTACCTTGCAGGGGACAGTGCTGGCGCCAACATCGCACACCGCATGGCCATGATGTTTGGAAGTGACAAGGCATGGTTATATATTCACGGTCTAAAGAGTATTGGTTTTCATTTATTTAAGTTAATGGGGTTTTATATATACTTATAAAAGTTTTAATTTCTTAAAATTTATTTCAAGTCTTCACTTTTGGTTCATTAAAATTTGTTCATTCTCTAATTCTTGCCCTACAACAGATAGACGGAATTAATCTTGGTGGGATCATACTAATCCATCCGTACTTTTGGGGAACCGAGTTAATCGGGTCTGAGCCCACTGGAGCCGAGACGGCAGCCTTTATGACCGCCCTATGGAAATTCACGAGCCCAAAATCTTCTGGTCTAGACGACCTGTACATTAACCCAGGCATGGACCCGAATCTGTCGAGCCTAGGGTGTTCGAGGGTCTTGGTAGCGGTTGCGGAGTCGGATGCCTTGCGGGATAGAGGGTGGTACTACAGTGACCTACTTAAGAAGTGTGGATGGGGAGGAAAGGTGGAGGTGATGGAAGCCAAAGGAGAGGGACATATTTTCCATTTGATGAATCCAACTTGTGATAATGCTATAGCTTTGATGATGCGAGTAGTAGCTTTTTTAAACGGTGAATCAAGTTAAAAATGACTTCGTAGACTATATAATAAAACGGATGAAAAATACGAAATTGTCCTCACGTGTCTTAAAGTTTAAATGTAATTTTTTATTCTTTTAGTTTGCTCTTTCTGTTAAGTTTTTTTTAATCCAAATTTAACAGATTAACAATGCGTTTATTTCACGGAATAATGAATAAAGAATATAAAATAGTAAATATAAATAGAGAATAAGGAATATAAGATAATAAAATGAAGTTGTTTTTTTGGGGATTGGAATGAAATGAAATAAGAAATTTCAATATTTTTTGTGTGGAATGGTATGTGGAAATGGAATGGAATGTTGTAAAATTATATATATGTCCTTATTTTTATATGTATAGTATATAATACAATTAATTTGTATTAATTAATTTTAAAAAAATTAAGAATAATAAAAACTTAAATATTATTAATTAATAATTTAAAAAATCTTTTAAATCTTTTTGTTAATAATTTAATTAATTTTAAATATAAATTCCTTTACTTATTGTTTAGTAAATAGTTGCTCAAAAAAAAGAGTAAATAGTTTAATTAATTTCCATTATAATCTAAATTCATTTTTTTCCATTGAGTTTATATTTATCTGAACCGTAATATCATTAATTTGATCTTCATTATATATTATGAATCCATCTATTCAAAGTGACTAAGTTTTTAGAATCGAATTGATACATATATATATATGTACACATACCTTAAAAAAACAAATAGTCTATAAATAGATTGATGTTCCACGGCCGAGCAAGAGTTCAAGAAACTCAAAAACGTATTCCTTTACATATAACAAACATACTAGCTCCAAGTACACTATCTTCTTCATCAATCACATTGTCATATGAAAGTGGATTACTCAACAATCTCAAACATCCATCAAAACCAGTTTTTATCACCCACAGCAAACCCAGATACTACAAAGGCAAGACATATTTAATCATCATCACTCAAACACGATACTATAAAGAACAACAAGGCCGCCAACTCTGAACCCAGAATCATGATTCAGAGAAGGAGAAGTCGAATAGATGAAGGAGAAGACGTACCTGAATGAAGGAGAAGCATTCGGTTTTCTTCAAATACCGCGTATACCTACTTTTCAAAATATTTTTTCCCCGATTTTTTTTAATTATACTCACTTTTGAAAAAATTCATCATATACATAATACATTGTACGTATTTTTTAAATCAGAAAAAAATGTTAAATTTCATACATTTTTTTAAGTTAGGACGATAATCACGTCGACCACCGTCTAACGCGCACAAATGGCGCGTGGAATATGAACATGATGACACGCGTCCTGATTCCTAGAAGGTGCTCTAATAGACTATAGTATCGTTGAAGCCGCGAACCGTCTGGAAATTGCAAGAAGCATTAACGACGACATAGTCGGAAAGAAGGATTCAAAATCTTCGTATAATCCAGTAATTTCATAATCCGGAGAATTACTGTTAGACGCTCCTCGGTCTCATTTACATGTCCACTCCCCTTAAACTTCATCCCCCCAGGTAAAAACCTTTCTGTTATCTTCAAAATAAAAGTTATAAATTTATAATATATATTCAAAGATGTCTTTAGTAAATAGCAATATTATGAATCTTTTCAAATTAAATATAATCTTATGCATCTGCAGCTACATTTCTAAATATTTGGATGATAATGGATTTCCTGATATGTCATATGTGCTTTCTATCACGGTCTGGAGAGCTGCTAATTCATTCATCCTTAAAATGGTCATCTGTAATTTTCTACTTGTTTTATCATTCAACTATTCCTTATCGAAATTAACCACTGTAGTAAAACAGATGAATCATCTAAATGAAACTTCATTTGCACTTATTATTAGAATGACTTTGGACTTGACCAAAAAATGAAAAATAAGCCTCTTATTATGGTAAGCAGATAACAATCTTTTTCTTCTTCTTTCTAAAGCAACCATAGAACTTTTCCAGAGCACCAATTTGCTTAATTTAAGCTTCTATATCGTCTTTCTTATTGGACAAGCAGTGGAAAAAGCTGCTAGTGTATGTAGTAGCATTTGAATGGAGGTGCTTACAAAGGAAAGAGATATTAAGCAATATCACCACTGTCCACTCACGGGCTGCTACTAATCTCTTCAGGAGCTAACATTTTGAGGATATGTGATGACATTGCCATATTTCTCTATATTGTCCTCCACATAATCAGCTACTTCACAGAAATGGGTAATTTGCAGATTTATCGTGATTGACGTGCAAGTGTTTGTTTTCTCATTGCACAGAACATAACCTTCACAGAGGTTTATATTTCTAAGGCTTTTAGTCCCAGGTTCGTAGATTAAGTCCCTCAGCAGTTTATTTCCATGATCTTGTCCAGTGTTACAGCCTGCAGGTGCAGATTTGGCAGAGATCTTTGGTAGTCGTAGGAAACATGAAACTTCGTTTCAATACTAGTCTGAACTTTAAACGTTATCACACGCAATGTTTCTACTTCTATATCTGATAATAATATATTGATAATGTTACTGATAGTGGTTTGTAAGTCGATCTCTAGCGAGTCCATATTTGTGCTTCTTAATTGGTCATTGTCATCATTTGCTTGCACATTAAGCATCTCGAGCTAGAGTTGAAATGCATTTTGGATTTGAGTTGATCCCGGTTATTGTTTTTAGCAAAGTAGGAAATTCAAAAAAAATAAATGATTTGAGTGATGCAAAAGGGCTAATGCATTTGCTCATGTTTGGGATACCTGCATCTCTTAATCAATTTGCTACTTGAAACTTGAGTCTATTTCTCTATCAAGTGACGAATGGAATATCCACAGTGACATCCATTCAAGACGTCACGTATACATATATATATGCATTATCTATGAAGCTAACATAGTTCAAAAAGTCGCAAGAAAAGTTCACTTAGCAATTAATTATTTAATCCTTTAATCTGGTAGGATCTAATTGCAACAAACTCACTTAATCGGATGAAGATTGCACACAATTGAGAAGGAATTTTAGAGAGGAAAAGGAAAGAAGAACTGCTGATTTACGTGGTAACACCCAATAGGGTAACCTCAATGAGTTTGACTTTTGTATTAATGATGATTACTGTTACAAAATACGTATACATGAAGAAATACAGTACAGTACAATCTACGAGTACATTAATATTAATCAGACTCCAATACCTAACATAATCATGTCACTGTAAAATACCACAGTGGAGCAAGGAAACATCTAAACTGATTCACCAAACTCTCAACGTAATTCATAAAACTATAACCGAATCATGACTATAACTATCGAGTCCGAGGAATAATCCACAATGTTACAAACAACTAATGTCAGTGCCAAACATATGACCCGAAAAAATACAAATACACTGTTCTTGAAAAGCTTAACTTTACACAGTTTTCCACATACCGGAAAGATCAGTCAAAGAAAACCCAAGTCCCCACAGTGTGTAGAGTCTCTCTAGCAATAAGCACAACCTCAAAGTTCACAGCCTGAAGCTTCCATAGCCACCAAGACTAGAGGAGTCATATCCACTGTATTCTGAAGTATACGATGGTGGGGCATATGGTGTGTCACCTAACCGAGAATACGATCTCAAACTTGTGTCTATTTTGCCATAGTTGCCTATGGTTGGCTCCTGGTGTCCATTTAGAAATTCCTATTTAAGTAAAATCATAAGCTTATTAGCAATTTGACCAATTCTATTTATCACTGTATCACAGTACAGTAGTACAGAAATTCATTGGAACCTCAAAAGCATAAATTATTATGCAGTCAAAACATGTCAATAAGTTTTTGTCAGCTAAATATGAAGAATAGAATGAATCCTAACTGACCTGAATCAATTGTTGTGCTGTCTGGACTTGAGTAGCAGATCCTTTAATCTCTACATTTATTTCATCGGGAAATCCTCTGACCTCTTGCACAGTTAATACAGCTCCACTGGTTCGGCGTATATAAGCGATATTAGCTCCTTGAACACCGATGATGTCCTCTGCATACGTCAGTGGTATTTGCATCGTTTGTGTGACCTGTAAAATAGAAGTATAGGAGAGATAAGATATATAAGTACACTTGAAAAAAAAGTGGAAAAGTTAGTCTAAAGATGTCAGATGCCATGCCATGCTCCAATATCCAAATATCAAACAAAATCACTTCTTTAAGAGGTTTAGTCTTGTATTTTTAGCCCAATTCAATATATATAATTCAAGAATCAAATAAGATTGGACCTCCCAAATCCACATTCTGGTTTGCTCATGGGTTTTGAATGGCTTCAGGAGCAGTTTATAAGGTTATAGTGTAATTAACTCAATTCCTACGATAAATAACCAAGAGCTGCCTCTCAATCTAAACCACACTAAACTAGTTTCTCTATTATAATACATAGGATAATTCAATTTTTCCAAGTAATTCAATATAATATATAGTTTTTCAGTAATCAATGACCCAATATATAGTTTCTTGCATACGTATTGCTTTTGAGTGCCAATGGAAGTTGCGGTTTCAGCCCGAGTTATGATATTACTAAATTTAAATTCTATACCAATATCATTCTGCCTCACTCGACCAGATAAAAATTCTCCTTGCCTAAAAATGCTTCAGGCTTCGGAAACAACCAATTTAAGCAAGATGAAACGGACCTGAGTTAAGATATAGTTACAATACAACTCAGGCAACTGTCCATATTAGGAACAGATAAAAGATGAAACGGACCTGAGTTACGATAGGAGCAGCTGGACGCCCAATTCTGGAAGAACGAAGTCCAGATAAGGCAGTTTCTTGCCCATAAAGGGGCAGACCAGATAGCCCAGACGATGTGATCTGCGACTCTAACCGACTTTCCAGGTCAGAAAACAGTGTCTCCCTCTTGGCCATGAGTCCATAGTCAGCACCAATCACACTTTGAGAAGAGGGAATGGGCAATGATTTATCTGCCCAGGGATCGGTTGGTCGGTCTTGTTGCCCCGTCATATTTTGCTGCTATAATAATTGAAAGCAATTATAATTTAGCACTCATCAACAGTGGAAAGAATGGAAGTGAAATATGAAAAATAACAGATAGGGCTTTGAGATACCTGCTTTTCAAAGAGAGGAAGTACACTTTGATCGACCAAGAACTTTCTCAAGTGTCCCACCACAGCTTCAACTGCTTTAAGAACCTTTGGAGCTTCTCCTTGAAGATCGACCACCCGCTCATCTGCAGCCACCAAATTTGGCAGTTCCCCTAGCATCCAAAATTCGTATTAGACTGGATTTTTTTTAAAGAAGGAAAAATCAATTATTTCTTCAAATTTGGTAACCCTTTCCGGGTAACAGAAGTGAACAACTAAGGGAGTGCTGGGTCTATGCAGGATTCTCGAGTGGAGTACCCCACATTCATGCATTTGTGCTAAAGACCCAAAACAACCACGAGAATGTGGAAGGTAATCTTTGCACGAATGAACTTCCAAGCTTATCTGCTTTATTAATTATTCAGGTCTTGCATATTTCTAACTACTTTTTATCCCCACAACTAGATTACCTGACATTCCTGCAAACCAACGACTACACTCTACACTTCTTATAGCACATTCCCCTCCACAATCCAGGGCCCAACATTCCTACCAAACGCCCCCTAAGTGAAAAGATCAATCCTGATTCCATAATTGTGAACCAAGGAAGAAACAGACGCTAAAAGCGTACCTTCTGAGAGGACTCGAACAGAAGCCCCAGTGGTCTCTTGTATAGATTTGATAGATGAACCTTGCTTCCCAATAAGATTAATGGCCTGTGAAGATGCCACCAAGAATCGAATCGAGCAAAAACCAGCTGCTGAAAACTTATTCTGATCACCTTCACCCTCAGACAATCCACACACGCGTTTAAACACTCTAAGAGCAGCATCCATTGCAGGCGACAAAGGAAATTCTGGCTCTTCCTTTCCAGAAATCAGTACCTAACACCAAGAAGAGATTCAATTGGAATTGCTGCACCCTCTTGATTTAAGCTTTAAGATACAGAATTGAACTTGACTTCCTATTTTTTTGGCCAAGAACTTGACTTCCTTATGATCAAGACTTAGTATTACTCCGAGACTCAGAGACACCAAAGCAGCATGGAATTAACAGTTATGCAGAAACTAGATAGACGATAGAACTTACAATACGGTCGGCGGTGCCGACGGGGGCATCAAGAATGCGAATGCGAGCTCGTGTCTCCTCACACATTTTCTTAATCAGCTCTCCCTTGCGCCCAATGATGCTGCCCACCTTGAGAACAGGCACGATCATGCGAAAGACGCAGTAACCAGGCCACCCCGGCCACTTCTTCTCGGAGATGTTAGTGGTCGCAGACGGTTCAGTCTCTGCTGGCAGCGCATCGGTCGCATATTCCACACCAGCGATGGACGCGTCTCCGCCGTTAGCTGCGTGTTCGTTGGCCATTTGGATAAAGAAGATGAAGCGAGTGAGGCAGAACTTCTATTTCAGCAATCGATTGGTTTCCAAATCCAAATTGACGTCGAAATTTCAAACTAGGGCACCGTCAGTAGCCAACCATAAGAGCCCTTGTCACTTTTCCGGCAGGGAAAGGTCTGTTTGGTCCTCATACTTCATGTCTATGTTCATCTATTTCCTTTCACAAATTTTATTTTCTATTATTAATAATTAGTGACCAAAAAAAGATTTTTTATTAATAATTAATTAATTAATAATATTGTCAAGATTAGAAACAACCTCAGCTCTTGCAAAAATCTGCACCGACAAAAAAGCTCGTATTGTTGTCGTCTTGACGTCCAAAGATAGGCCCAGCTTACAACCCAAATTGCAAATTGAATCGATGTTCAATCTCCCGCCATCGTCACCATTTCCGCAGCAACCCTCCACGGTGGCGACTACTGCTCCATCGCTCGATCATTAGCGCACAACCGCCGTAGGTTTCTTCAGCCTGCTCGAAACAGTCCTGAGCGGTCGATTCTCTTAAGGTGGACGCTCTTCCCTCGAAGGATTGATTTCATTCCATAAAGATCGTGGTTTTGCTGCGAAATTGTGAGTACCGGTGCTTCTGCGATCAGGCCATCGAATGATGAAGATTACGGAACTGAATTGATATGGGTAAAGGATAATGAAGAGACGCGAGTAGTTAGGTACCTTTGCTTTTAATTAACTATTAATTACTGTTAAGCGATACTATGCTAATTGATCCGAGGAATCTTGATAATTGATTAGGTGATAATTGGGATTGAGTTTTATCTTAAGATTATCGTTGGGACCCGTTTGCTTTCATTCTCAGTGAAGAAGTTCTGATGCTCATCCTTATTGACAATTTCTGGTTGTTCGGTTAATTTAACAGCTCCAATCACGATGTCTACGATCAAGCCCTTACACTGGTCCGTTCATAGCTCAATGCGATCTGGAGTTGTTTTGTTTGACTTGACACGGGTTGTTGAAGAGCTGATCTTCAATAGTCTGGATGCTGGTGCAACAAAGGTATCTTTTTGCCGTTCCATGTACTGACCCTAATTTATGTCGTTTGGGGTTGTGAAGTCAACTCATAGATGAAGTTTTGAATCTTTTGATTGCATGTATATTGAAAAGATGAAGCTGATGGTTAATGATTCCTTCTTCTTGCCAGGTATCAATTTTTATAAGCATAAGGGCGTTCTCTTTGAAAGTTGTGGATAATGGTGAGCTCAATTATGGAGTTTGGGTTCTATATAGTAAATGTGGTTTTCCTCATTAATCTTATTGTCATTTAATAGTTTAATTTTATGTACCAACAGGATTCGGTGTTACTCGGGATGGCTTGGTCTTACTAGGAGAGAGATACTGTGAGTTTTCTTGCAGTGACTTTGCTTGTTAGAAATCAGCTATATAGTTTACTTGGCTTCATGCTCCATGGCTTTTTTTTTCAGCAGCTGATATAGTGTTTGATCTATTTATGTACGTGCAGCGACCTCTAAGAGCTCCTGCTCAGGTGATATGGATACTTCCACGAGCTTTGGGTCTCGCGGAGAAGCACTAGCTTCCATTTCTGATATCTCTTTACTAGAAATCAGTACAAAAACTCATGGAAGCCCAAATGGATACCGTAAGGTGCTGAAGGTGATGCACATTTAAAATTCCATTCTGTATTTCTGTTTATGTTATCAATCATGTCTAATTCACCTTACTTCCAGAGTAAAGAGAAATCTAATTTAGCTTATTTATCCAGGGATGTAAGTGTTTGTATCTTGGAATTGATGATAACGCAAAAGATATAGGCACAACAGGTGAGATCTTTACTTGGATATAACTTGATACTTGTTGGACGCTTAAACCTTTCTTCCATGTGATGTGGATTTAGGTGGTATATATTTAATTCTCTTCCTCCTAAAACATCGACATGACACTGTTTCTACCTTCAAAGTTCCCTGTTCTTGAATAAAGAGACAAAACAAGAAAGAAATAATCGTGCTCCACAAATATAGAAAGGTCATTTATGGTCCAAAGCTGCTAATATTCCGCCCCGTTTGACTAGTCATTGACTTATTGTAACCCTTCTTCCTCATGTTTCCAAAATTTAATGAAAGCATGGAAACTCTTTCTTCTTCTTTTCAAAGCTTTCTTTAGATGGTAATGTAATAACTTTCCTCACTCTTTTCTGCATATTCTAGTTGATGTGCATATTCTGATTATGTCCTTAGTAAAAGAATCATTTTATTTGGTTCTTTGCAGTTCTAGTTCGCGATTTATTCTACAACCAACCGATTCGGAGGAAGTACATACAGTCTAGGTACCTTACTAGTCTACAAAATATTTTTTCATTCTGAGAAGGATTTACCAGACAGAACCATTCCGTATTTTGCAATTTTGCTGCGTGCTGATGAACATGTCTCTCTTTGAATTTGACAAGTCCCAAGAAGGTCCTGGACTCTTTGAAAAAGTGTATACTTCGGTTCGCTCTTGCACATTCTCAGATCTCCTTCAAGGCTATTGACATTGAAAGGTTATTGTGAATAGACGCGTAGTCATGTTTGTGTTTGTATATGACATCTATGTATTCACATTTAATAGAGTATACTTGGGTATATTACATTCCGGTATTTGGTAAATGCAGTGAAGGTGAACTGCTTTGTACAGAGCCTTCTTTGTCTCCTTTGTCACTATTGAGAAGTAATTTTGGGATTGACATCTCCAATGGACTTCATGAGTTGAATGTTCATGAAGAAACATTACACCTAACAGGCTATATGTCTAGTCCCTATGGTGGTTACAATTTTAAGGTAGCTTTGAAGAGTTCCTTCCATTCTTTTCTTCTTTTTTATTTTCGTCCTTCCTGGTTAGAGTTTTCTTCCGTCTCTTTCTTTTCAACGTTTCTGCTAATTGTGATAACTCAATATTGCAGGCCTTGCAGTATGTCTGTATCCATGCGTTATGTTAATGGTTAAGTATCTTGCAGAAGTCTAATGTGTAGAAAGTCGGATATGGAGGGTATATCACTTGATTCATTTATCTTGGCCTTGACTGTGGTAAATAGATATAAACGCACAGTTTGTATGTAGAGGCCCAATACATAAGCTGGTGAATGGAGTAGCTGCTACATTTGAAAGTTCAGATTCATGGAATATCAATTCGAGTTCTCAAAATGACAAGAAAAGTAGGCCTCATGCATACCCTGCGTATCTCTTGAAGCTCGAATGCCCCCATTCTCTCTATGACATGAACTTTGAACCGTCAAAGACATATGTTGAGTTCAAGGTAAGAATCATTGTGTTTGATTTTGAGGATACTCATGCAAGTTGAAGTTTTCTCTCCCTTCTATATTTGGATCTCACAGCCAAAATGTGAGTTCCTGCGAGCTAGGGTTCACTAGAGGTTTTAGTTTGTAGAATGTCAAAATATTCTACTTCAATCTTAAACTAAAAACTGAACTACTGAAGATGTTGTTAGGTTAAATGACTCCTTTTCAAGTTTTCATACATGTAATGTTTCATAGCGTAATTTTTTGTTTGCTTTTGGGGTGTTGCTCTCATATTTGCTAATGTTTCTTGCCAAGTTTTCGCTAAATTCGTGGTAATTCAATATCTTATATGACTTGGTGCAGCTTAAAGTCTTTAAGTCCAGTAGCAATTTAATAAATCTGCTTATGAATTTAAATTGCTTTTCTTTGATTTAAATGCTAAAGATGTATAACATGCTTACTGATAATTCTCCTGGTTCTGTTTTAAAAGGATTGGGTTCCTATACTTGCTTTTGTTGAGAAGGCTGTTCAACTTTTCTGGAAGGATCATGTAACTCAGGGTATGTTACTATGTTGACTTTGCACCTTCATGTGGTTGCTTCTGTTATTGTGTTAGTGTATATGCTACTAAATCATCCTTTTCCCTAAGATTCTTTTCTGCCCCATATGTTAGTACAAAATGTTCAAAGGAAGGTGGACGAATGTAAGATTGTCTTAGTAGAGAAAAATATGATGGATTCTAACATGCTTCTCGATTCAACTAGGTTTGTTTATGTTCCTTAGTGATCATTAAGTTCGTGGATATCATTTTTCTTCACTTCAGAAAAACAGCTTGATTTTTCTTAAAGGAAATTATATTTTATTTTTCTTCTCAATTCTAAGACATTTTGTTGGCCTACCTTTTTACGTAGCTGGAAGTCTGTTGGGGAAGTCTGAATCTGGAAAAAAAAGATGCAAATTCAAAGACGCTGCTCTCTATTCAAGCACAATGGGTGATGATATATACAACTTTTCATATGACAGTGAACTAAATATTCCCATTCCCATTCAAGACTGTGATCTGAGTACAGAAAAAATTGGTGAACAGCTACAAGAAATTGGTCCACCTATTGACTTTGATCTCTCTCACAGAAAGCATAGTTCACTTCTAAAATGCATTTCAAGCGGGACTCTTGAGGGCAACAAATTTAACTGGGAATCGGGGGTTAAATTCCAATCCAGTAGTAATAACTTCATCCAAGCAGCAAGAGAAACCTTTGAAAGTAAATCTGTTGTACAACGAGGAGCTAGCAATAACTTTGGGAGCCATGTTTTGCATTCAACATGGGAAGATGAGTTCAAGAATGTCGATTCCTTTGTTAGTGATGAAATAAAAGAGCGCACATTATTTTCTGAATTTGCAAACGTTAGCAATGACTTGCAGATTGGTTCAGAGAGGAAAAAAACATTCTTGCAGGGCTGCTCATCCCGAGACAAGCTGTCACTAAGTTGGGGTAGTTTTGCGAGAAAAGGCGATATAGTTCCATTTGGGTGTGATGGTGATGAAGGATTTGAATATCAAATTGGAAGCCGCAAGATGAAGCGAAAGCAAACTTGCCTCGACAATGATATTCACTCTGATGAAGTTAGAAGCGATGGGTATGTTGGATTTGAAATTAAGAACTTGAAGACGGATGAGAATAGAACTAAAAGAAAGTACGATTTCTTTCCTGAGCTCTCATGTCAAGGTGAACTGCATAACTGGCAGCATCCCTTTGGAGATATTGATCTTCAACTCATTCCCGCTGTGGAGTCAATTTCGTCTTTTCAAAAGCCCTATTTTGAAGAGGATTTTGTATCAGACATTGGCTTTTCTGGAACACGAAATACTTCATGTTGGCAGTCCATGGATTCTGATCAATTGTTTATTTCTTCTGATATCTCTCTGGATGATACATCATGGTATAGGAAATATCTTTCAAAAAGTATTCCTCTCGAATCAAGCTGTAGATACAGTAAACGAATGAGCTACGGACGTCCTGTGAACCAAAACCGACTTAAGTATCGGTATGTTCTGATTCCAAACTTACTGCAATATTGTTTCTGTAGACAAAAGTTTCCAATTCTGAGAATCAGTAACACGGACTTCCATATTCAGGTAAGCCATATCCAAAATGTCTTCATAGGCATAACATTAAGAAATTATGTAGTAATATGCTGTACTGTTAATGTTCTACTTTTTTTATAGCTTATTTAATGGTCCAGATTGTGGATGTGGATTATTCTTGAATGGTAAACGACTTTCTTTTGGACATAAGTTGCATTTTCTCAACCAAGTTGAGATAGTGTATTCAGGACAGTCTCTGAGAAAGTGCACCTAAATTCTTTCTTATGCTTCAGTTTTGGTGTGTAACTAATGAAATCTTTTTCATTCATTCAACTTAAAAAAGAGAGCAATGAACTTATGACCATATCCTTTCCATGGAAAGTATGATATAGACTAGGTGGCTCAATTTGTTTTTATGCTTATTTAAAGTAGAAATTTAGAGAAGGCTATGGTTGCATAGATATTAATGGTATGATATTTACAGGAGAAGCAAAGAGATTCTGAATCAGCTGAACTACAGTAATGTCAAGCAACACGCTGGGCATTCAGGAAGATCAAGACGAAGTCAATCTGCTCCTCCATTTTATAGCCAAAAGAGAAAGATCATTTCTTTGAGTAATCTTCAAATGGGAAATGCAGTGAAGCCTAGTGCTGAAAGCAATCCTAGCACCTTATCTTGTTCAGGTTCTTGCCCTGTAAATTGCTTTCAGTAACCTGACAACTATGATGATGCAAAGAATTTTGATGAATGGTCTAATTTGTGCAGAAGGCAATGAGCTAAAGCACACGAGCATGAAGCATTTGAGGTCTCAAAGCTGGTTGGAAGCTCCAATTCCTAAAATCAGGTATTTCCATCTCCAAATGTCCTTAGGAGTGATTCAACGTCAGTTGTACTATGAGAAAACCTATAATTTTTCGTTGTCATTTCAGGCCTGATGCAAAGATAAACGATGTTGATGATAATATAGGTGAGATTTTTTTTAAAAATCTTCTTTCTATTTCAAGTCGATCAATTTAATTTATTCTTGAAGTATATTCATGCACGGGTTTTCTATGGCGAGTTTGATGGTTGAGTATGTGCATTCAACATTTTCTCAACTTGCAGAGCTCATATCTATAGCTCTAGTAAAGTTACATATCCCTAAGCAGAATTCTTAATCTTTAAAGGAGTGGGTTTATAGTCGTAAATAGAACAGCTTCAATAGCAATCTAAGAGATGTCTACCACCCAATTAGATTGGTTATCATCTTGTCAGGTATCCTGATTTTTTCATGACTATTTGAAACAGTTAGCATTTAACAATTTCATCTTCCTCATTCCAGATTTTGTCAAAGTGGAAGCTCAGCATTCAGAACCGTGTGGGAACAAATGGCGGGAAAGCTCTCTCCAGGTTGCAATGTATTAGTCTCGATATTATTGAAAAACTTTTGGATAATTTAGAAAAATAATGTATTAAATACTGTTGTCCTTTCTGTGTGCGTGATTATAACTCTCTGCTTGTCTTTATATAGAAAAACATTAAATCTGGGAACAGAAGTGATGTTCTTGACATCTCATCAGGATTCTTGCATGTCGCCGGAGATTCACTGGTTCCAAGGTCTATAACTAAGAATTGTCTTGCAAATGCAAGGATCCTATCCCAAGTGGATAAGAAGTTCATTCCCATTGCTGCAGGAAGAATTCTTGCCCTCATTGATCAGGTTCTGTTGTTTGCTTCTCTTTGGTTCTATGCAATTTTCTGGATTTCCTCTATTTTCTTTTTATGCAAAAAATGAATTTTCTACTAAACCATGCAATTAATTATATACAGTTTAGTTTTGCAAATCTGTAAGTACGCATTGGTTGAGTTAGTTTCATTGAAACATCCCAAGTAAGCATGTCGGGAAATATCCACACCGTGCAGATTAGCAAAGTTGTAAATTCTGTAAATTTGCTGTAATTGATACATTTTGATTCTTATGGCAGCATGCTGCAGATGAAAGAATTCAACTGGAAGATCTTCGTCAAAAGGTCTCTCTCTCTCTCCAAATTTTCCTAGTACCTGTTCTTTGAAGATACTAATGATTAAGTGATAATTAGGTCTTAGCTGGGGAAGGGAAGACGGTTACCTATCTGGACTCCGAGAAAGAGCTGGTATGATCTGATCGATTAAAATGTTTGAGCTCAGGCTGTAGCTGCTAAAACTTATTGCTTTTGATGGCCAATCTCATTTAACATTGAGATTCTTTGACAGATAATGCCAGAAATGGGGCACCAATTGCTGCACTGTTATGGTCAACAGATAAAAGAGTGGGGTTGGATCTGCAACTTCCACGGTCAACAGTCAGGATCCTTCCAGAAGTAATTCCTAATACCTTTCATAGAAACGTTTCTTACTAATAGAGAATAAGAGATGATTCCCATTTATCTTTAATGCTAAATTTTTCAAATAGAAGCATGTGATGTATTGTATACCGTAGCAAGTAGTATTGCAAACTTTCATGTTGGACTTCCCCTTTAAGTATATGTAGTATAAAACATAATAGTGCCATCTTAAATCTGCAAAAGCTCTAAGATACACTCTATAATGCATCAAGGCTGTAATTGATCATTGCTTATGGATGTAATTATAACATCATGGAATCTATAAGGTACCCTTGAAGCTAGAGAACCCCATTGACAGTGTAGATCTGATTTAACTATTCTTTATACTGTTTTTCCATCAATATATATCTTATGTTACATTTTGTTTTTTGCAGAAACCTCAATATCATCCACAGGCAGACAAAGCTGGTCACACTTGTTGCGGTGAGAAATCAGATTATTTTCTTGTTTCATATGCTTACACCCCCACCCCCCCCCCACCCCCCCCCCCCCACCCCCCCCCCCCACCCCCACCCCCCCCCCACCCCACACACACACCCACCCACACCCACCCCCGAGTTACTATTGTTAGTAATATAATTAGGTATCCACTATAGTAGTGGTAGAATTAGGTCTCCACTATAGTAGTGGAATGTTTCAACTATAGTAGTGGTACAAATAGTGCAATTGTAAGCCTTATATAATGTACTAAGTTTTAATCAATAGGAAGTTCAATCAATACAATGTAATCCATGAAGAGTTTATTTTGACAACTATGTCCTGCATGGACTTCGATGGAAAGATAAAAACTTGTCTTTGCTATTCTCTTATAAACCCTAATAAATCGCATCTTGAGGAATTATAAAGTTGTTTCTGGGTTATTTTCTAGAATTTCCGTCTACTAAACAATAATCAGCTTGTTCTATGAACATGCCCAGGTTCCCTGCATTTTAGGCGTCAATCTGACAGAAGCAGATCTCATAGAATTTCTGCAGCAGGTGGGTGTGAGGCTTATTATAATTATTTTTCTTCTTCCTATTGTGGCCAAATAAATGAATTTGTTCAGCTTCTAATTTATCAAGTACATGCTTCAGCTTGTTGACACAGATGGAGCATCAATGGTCCCTCCTTCAGTTCTACGGGTCCTTAATTCAAAGGCATGCAGAGGTTAAACGATGAACTTTGTCTCTTATCCATTTAGCTTGGTTAAATTTCAAACCTATCTTTCGAAATGATATATATCGAATCTCCGACCGAAAATAACATAATTCTGGTTTTTAAACTTTAAGGCGCAATCATGTTTGGCGATTCTCTTCTTCCTTCAGAATGTTCACTCATTGTAGAGGAGCTCAAACAGACTTCTCTTTGCTTCCAGGTGACTAACTCTGTTCTGTTAGTTGATTGCCTTAGTACGTGTTTGGGTTGGTGAAAACAGAGTGTAGGGAAAGCGAAAGAACGAGCTAGACCTTTGTTAAGATTGAAAACATTTTAAAACAGAAAAAGTATTCAGGGAATCGGAGTGATTCATTTCTCCTTCTACAACTCAAGTTTTATATTCCTCTATAGTGAGAAAATTCGGGCGTAAATGAAGGGGAGATTTAGTTTGTTATTACACTTATACCCTAGCTTTCTCTTTTTCGTTTTCTTCTATTTCATTCAATAAGTTTCATGACTTAACTCTTAAAGTAACAAGTTTTATGCCAATGCGGTACTGTAATTACTGTTAATGTTTTTTTTGGTGTGGGATGTAGTGTGCTCATGGGCGACCCACCACAGTCCCTTTAGTAAACTTGGACGAATTGCATAAGCAAATATTGGATCTTTGTGGTGGTGGCGGTGGGGATGAATCATGGCACGGGCTTGGTCGCCATGAGGTCAGCCTGGAACGTTCCACTCAACGACTGCGATGCTCACAATGAAGATCAGGACCCCACTCACCACGTTGATCTCATTCTCAAGACAACCAGGTTTGAATTATCTTCATTACAGATTGGCTACTTACTGTTAAATATGTGATTGGTCAATTGCAATAACGTCAATAATGAATTGAACCATGGTGTAATGTACATAACAAATAGATCAATCAAGTCAAAATTTCGAGTGTAGGTTAACAGTTACTGCAAATGTTGATTCTATTTATAGACTGAAAACTCTGAGCTTTAGAGCATCTCTGGCAATATATTTAGAGTACTAATCCATGTTTACTTGAATGAAACGAAGTTGATAAGAGACTGTTTGAAGAGCAAGGGAAGCTGCGTTAATACTGAAACAACTGTCCCTAACAAACATTACAACACATCAATAACCACATGAACCATTAAACATAAGTTACTTCTGAGAACCTTGAGGGGCAGAACTCTCCGTTCCAGCCCCGGTTCCTGTGCCATCCCTGGACCACTACTAACCCTAGACTCCAATGTGCAGTAAATTGTTGGTAATACGGAGGTGGCAGTACATGACCTTGATAGTGCTTATATGGCATCAATGGTGGTGGCATGTATCCATAAGGAGGAGGGTAGTACTGGCCATGGAGGCGGTGGAGGGTGAGGATAATGCTGACCCTGGCGGGTTCTCATTCGAAGAAGAACCTTCTTCAACAAGGGCACCCATCCTTTGAGGATCATGGAAGGGTAGTAATTCCTCCCCAGCTGAGGTGGAGAGAAATTTTACTGCATAGGAGTATTTTGGTGAAACTGTGGCTGAGACATCACTGCCCTAGGAAGCAACCCACTGTGAGCCATGGCTCTAGCTGCCTCTGAAACATCGGGTTCGGGTCTAGGTACCTGAGGTCTACCCCCACATGAGCCCCTTAATGCCCAATTTGTTGGAGAGCTCTTGTGCAGCCTTCTCCGGCATCTTCTCTAGTGGTGTACGTGACAAGGGCACACCCCTTTTGTAGGACCATTTTGATCGACTCAATCTCACTATAGGCATAGAAGTTGTCCCTTAGGTCCTGCTCGGTTACCCTAGTGTCAATGCCCCTCACATACAGGGAGGGGCATGTCTCCTGCCTTGTTCGAGAACTTCAATCGGTATGCGATCATAGCTGATCTGCAATTGGGTGTAAGTTGGTTATTCAAGATTTAGCTAGGAAAAGAAACAAATCTAGGAACTATAGAAATGGAAGAAATTAGCTTCTCTTTGTTGCAGTACTAGTCAACAATGCAGAGAAAGTCACTGCTGAACAGAATAAATGATCAAGTTAAGATTCATTCTTTCTGCTCCAGTGCACATGCTGAAGTTAGAACAGTCCCAGATAGCTGTTGGATAGAAACAAGAACATGTTGTTTGATACCAAAATTCTAGTACTAGTCATGTTTTCCCCTTATTCTATCTAAATCAAATTATGTATTCTTTTGTAGCCCTCAAGTGAAGAGCATTATCCAAGCAGAAGAAACTGCCAAAGGGAACAGAAGAATAAAGCTGAATCAAAGCATATGTTTGCTTAAGATTACAGAATCAATGTTCTTTCAACATCTGAAGCATAATCATAATCCAGAAATATGGAGAAGTACATGAATACATGTTGAAGCTGATTAGGTCGCCGGAAGGAAATCCTCAGTGTGTTACTCACGAGTCACGGGTGGATGGCTAAAGAAGATAATATAGGTAGGCAGAGCAGAGATACCGTCTGAGAGAGATCCACATAGCCGCCGGCCGTCAAGGAGATAGGAAGAGATGGTCCGGGTCGAATAATTCAGCGTGCAAGTTTTACTTTACTGGCTGCATTGGAATCATTTTTGCTCAGAATTGAAGAATATAATTTTGCATTCTAAAAATATGTGTTTGAAATAATTTTCGTGTCGTCCAAGCTAGACAAGCTCATCCAAGAGTGGTAATCTCAACTTCCAGTTTATATACACTTGCTTGTTCATGATATTAAATGTTAATCAAACGAAATGATGGTAGAGTTAATATTTCTAATATACCCTAAAATCAGTTAAGAACAGAAAAGAATTGGACTATTCTTCATCTTTGAAAAACCTTTGGGCTTTTCAAACATTTTCTTAAGGGTGTCAATTCGTATCTACAGTCAATCGTGGGTCGTGTCAAATACAGATTGTGTCCAAATATGTTTAATCCAAACACACCCGCGGATACGCAAGTTAACCCGTCTACTTACGTGACTCGTCGATCCATATGACCCACTGATTTATACAAGTCATGTGACTCATGCGATGCGACCCACATAACTCATATGATCCACACGCCTCGTGCAAACCGTGAATTTTTATATAATTTATTATTGTATATTTAATTATACATGTTCACGAATTGATACGGGGCGTAGATAAGAATTAAACTCAACTTCATTTTTCATACGGATTACATAAGTCATGTCAAAATAACTCACGAATTCAAAAAAAAATTGGCCCAAACACCGCCAGATCACATATGAGTCGTGTCTAAAATCTGTATATATATTAATTTGGCTAAGAAACATAATATGATGACAAATCAGCAATTTGAGATTTTTCATTCAATTAGATTAGTCCAACACTACATGTTACAAGTAGATCTGTGACATCACATTTTTGCTTAGGTGAACATGTTCAAATTGTTCCAAAACTTCTCATTCAATCTTGAAAACCGTTTTATTTTAGCTTAATTTATCACTTATTTCTCTTCCAAAAAAATAATTGTTAACGTGTTTTTTTTCACAAACTTAGTTCTCTATTTTAAAAAAATATATATATATATTTGTTAAAAAAAACTTCATTAATAAGTTTGATATTTTGAACCAATTTTATTAGAAAACCATTTTTATATAAAACATCTCATAATCATTAAAAATAAAAATATTATAAATTAAATGTGTATTTTTAATATAATTATATATTTGATAAAAACCTTTAAATTATTTTTAAAATTAATAATATGAAATTTCAAATATATTATTTATTTATGTTTTTCCTTTTTCCCATTATTAAAATTTAATATAATTTTTAAGTAATCTAAAAATTGTTACTTTTAACAACACATAAATATATATTCAATATACTAATAATCGATCAATATATATAATCACAGCATTATTATTTATTAAGGTATCACTATATAATAATAATTATTATTATTTAATATTAATGTATAAATACTTTCATTATATATAATTTTATTATGATATTTGTGTATTAAATTAATTGCAATCAATTATTCAGTAATTATTATTATTTTTATCTAAATACCTAATTTATATTGAACAATTCACTTTATATATTTCTTTTCATACATTCATCATCTATTTTTAATTATTTTTTCTCTTAAATATATGTCATGTCAAAATTACTTTGTGAAACGACAAATAGTAATATGGTATAATATTAATACATATTAAATTGAGATTATAATAATCATGATAGTAACAACGATACTTTATATTAATAACAGTTTGATATTATTTTCTTATAACTAATTAAGTTATAATTTATACCTATTAATTTGACTATAATTACAATTGTGACAAGTAAGTCTTTTGATACATTTTCTCACTCATATTTTTAAATTAATCTATTTTAATATATCAAGTATACAATTCTTATTGGCATGTCATATAAGTCACTTTAAAAATCTATAAATATTGTTATTCATTCTGAAGATAAGTTACAAAACTTTAATTAGTTTTATTTATTTCAAATGTATTTAAACTCTATAATAGTAAAAACAAAATTGCAATTTAATTTTATTGAAAAATTAAATTAAATAAATTTTATAATATGCATTATAAAGAATAAATTAAATTTACTATTTACTGCGTTTTAGATAGGGTTATTACTTAATTGGTTACACATGTTTGACCATTGTTCAGAATAGTTATGCATGTTTAAAAATGTGATTAATTGGTTTTTCTATGTGACTAATTGTTTTTTCTACTGTTCATCGTCAGAAATCACCGTTAGTTACTATTCTAACATATGAAATGACAATATTACCCCTAAAACCTATGATTCACTCAAACCACCAGGAAAACACCATGAAGAACACTGAAAGTGAGAGAAGCAGAGGAAGAGCTAGGTCTAAAAGTAGAGCTGGTATGCGTCAAACTCGACTGAAGCTTGGACAGAGACCAAAGGTAGAGAGAGTGGAGGCGGCGGAAATCGCCGAGAGGGAGGACAACGGATCTGAGTTGCTGTATGCTGCAACCGATGTTGGCCAAGTGCAGAAGATCTGAGTTGATGTGCTAGAGCAGAAGATCCTCAGGTGTCTGTGCTTCAGAATCTCGAACAAAATATTCTCGTTCAGATGCGTGAACCCAATTCGCGTTTGCGCGTTGCAAGAGATTCTATCTTCCTCCTCAAGTCTGTTGGGTCCTTCGTCGACGATTCGAAGGTCTACCTTTACCTCCTCCTTAATCGAATTTGATTAGAATCCATCTAAGCCTCAATGACAATTCCTTCGATTTCTCATCTAAGCCTCGAGGAACGCTTGTTGCATCAATCAGAATCATCTCCCGACATTGCATCAGTCGCTATGTACTCCAGAGAGATAAGAGTACAGAGTGCTGCATCATCTCGCTTTCCCTGTCAGGAGTCATCTTGATTTTGAGTCTCTGGAGCAATAGTCTAGTTACTAAACCTCATTAAACACATTTTGAGTCTCCATCAATCTCTTGAATTCAGTCTAGATCAATTTTGAGAAGAACAGAAAGAAAGGATTTCTTCAATTTCAATCGGATCAGTCAGAATCGATTTTGTGATTTCTTCCAATGTGATTTCTTATATTTTTTCAATTGTGATTTCTGATTTTGCTATGGAAGATGAAAAATAGTGAAGGAGAAAGATGAAGAACATAGTCATTTGATAATTAAAAAAAAATATGATAAAAAATATATTAATAAAAAAGATTAACGGTTAATGACAGAATAATTAATTAATCACACTGGAAAAAATAGGTATAAACATTCAATTACGCACAAAAACTAATTATTCACATTTTGAAATATATGTAGCTATTATGCACACTAATAACATAGAAACCATTTAACTCTTTTATATACATAGTTTACACGTATTCTCGATTAAATAGTAAAGGAAGGATACGCCACGTTTGCTCCGTCTCTTCCAAAATTCAACACTTGCAGAAAAAGCACGACGAAAACAGTAGCTGACCTCCGCAGCAAGAAACAGGTTACTCCTTTTCTCGCGTTGATTCTCTTTTGCTCCTCTAACTCCATCGACTGAAATCGACTTCGTCTGCTCTATTAGGTTTCTGTTCTAACTTTTGCAGATCTTTTTACCAGTAAAGTGCCTAATGGGCTGCCTCTGGTCCTTTCTCTATTCATTATGTTCTTGATTGTTCAATTAGAACGAATTTATGGTTTAGGTGGTTTGTTGTTAGATGCCGTTACAGGATAGATTGTAGTAGTACCTTCAAAGTAGTTGGTTGCAGTGACGAATTTTCATCTTTGTTCCCAGATCCCGACGTACAACTTTGAGGAATGGAATTCTTTCCGGTGGGAGGCAGACAGATTCATGAAGAGTGCTCTAATCTCGTAGTGGTTGGTACATTTTTTGTTTTGTTTAATTCGAGATGTTATACAACTGTGTCTGTCACATTGTAGATGTTTTGGCCGAATATGATAGCTGTGGAACTCAAAGTAAATTTAGTTAAGATTATTTTTCCCCTTCAAACTACCTATGAGATGTTACAAAGGTACTTTCAATTGCTATGGGTAACTCTGTTCGGATTTGCTTCTGTAGCCAGCACTCTCAATTGGGAATGTGGGTCAGCTAGCTATAGACCTACTGGTATCAACATTGAGAGCTGAGAAGATTGGGTTCTTGGATGATCCCAATGTTCTCCCATGTGTCGGGAATGATGCATATGGACCATTTCCTCAAGGAGAGATTGCGCTCCCTCTAGAAGGTACCGTATTCTGAATTTTCAACAATAGTTATGCTTGGAAAATGCTATCAAAATTTTACTGTGAAATTCTAGATCAGTAAGATGCTAGTTTTCATACCATAGATAATATGAGTTCGAATGATTTGTCATTTCTATGTTTTGCAGCCTATGGTTCGTCAAGTAATGCTTTGACTCTTGTTCAACAAAGATCGCCCGTTGTAAAGGTATCGAGTTAAATTATTATGTATCATCTCTATATTGAAGTTGGTGCTTCCCTTTCTACATTATCAGTGTCAGTTACTATGACTTGCCCAAGTAGATTAATCATTAATCAGACTTGCCTAAGATGCATGCGTTTTTTTTTTTGATGATTTTGATTCTAATTCATCTTTACTGTAACTTGTTTTATGTAAGTCATATTAGATTGGGTTAATTACTTAATTGGTCATGTTTCACCATTGTGCAGAATGGTTACACATGTTTCAAAATGTGATTAATTGGTTTTGCTATGTGACTAATTGGTTACACATGTTTTTCCAAATGTGATTAATTGGTTATTCCGTTAGTAAACCGTTAATTTTAACGTTAATTCATTTTTTTAACATATTATTGAATTGTGAAAGGACTATTATGCCCTTAGTTGTATTGAAGAACAGATTGGAAGGATTGAAGAACCAAAATCGAATCAAATTCGATTTGATGTTCTTGAGAACCCAGAAATCAGATTTCTGGGTTCTTGAAGACCCAGAAATCTGATTTCTGGGTTCTTGAAGAACCAGAAATCTGATTTATGTGTTCTTGAAGACCCAGAAATCTGATTTCTGGTTCCTCAAGAACCCAGAAATCTGATTTCTAGGTCCTCAAGAACCCAGAAACAGCATTTCTGGGTTCTTCACAATGTGGGTAATATGTCGAACCTTTTAATCACATCATTTCAAACAACAGTATCCATTTAATCACATTATAGAGAAACATGTATGACCTTTTAATCACATTATAGAGAAACATGTATGACCTTTTAATCACATTATAGAGAAACATGTATGACCATTTAATCACATTTGGTGATAACATATACTGCAATACAGAACTTCAAGCACTCAGAATTGCGATTCTGGGTTCTTGAAGTACCCAGTAACAACATTTCTGAGTTCTTGAAGAACCCAGAAACAACATTTCTGGGTTCTTGAAGAACCCCGAAATCAGATTTATGGGTTCTTCAAGACCCAGAAATCTGATTTCTGGGTTCTTCAAGACCCCGAAATCAGATTTCTGATTTCTCAAGAACCCAGAAATCAGATTTCTGGTTTCTTCAATTATTGTTCTTGAAGATGATGATGTGTTCTTGAAGATGATTCTAGGGGTAATTTCGTCATTTTACGTATCTAAATAGTGACTTAACTGTGATTTTAACGGTGAATAGTGAAAAAACCAAATAGTCACATTTCAAAACCAATTAATCACATTTTGAAACATGTGTAACCATTCTGAACATTGGTCAAACATGTGTAACCAATTAAGTAATTAACCCTATTAGATTTGGCACTGTCAAAGTTCTCAAGGATAATTTGGAGCTCATTCACCATTTCTTGGTCTATATACTGTAACTGGTTTCTAATGCACCATATTGCAATGAAAAAATGACCCATGTTGTCTAGTGATAGATTCTTTCGTAAGAACTGTGAGCTGCACAATGTATATGTGATACGAAACTCAGATTGTGAACTTGTTTCTGGTATAATGCAGGGGATGATGATAGAATTTGCAAAGAATCTGTCTGATTTTGCTGCTGCAAATGGGAAAAAGCATGTGGTTGTCCTTTCTAGCTTGGATTTCAGAAGATGGAGAAATATTGATATGTCAAGGTACTCTTATTTGCCGGGATTTTCGATCCTAATTTCTACTCCTTCCTATTTATTTCTTCAGCTTCAATAATAGTGCTTATAATCCTGTTTAGTTTTACTTGCCATTGATAACTGATATAATGTCAAATATACTACACCCGTGTTCTGATCATATTTGTCCCAATTCCTTGGTCTGTTCTTGCCCTTCACTCTACTCCATGAATGCTACAAGAGCGTAGACATCAATCTCCAATTTTAACTGGTAGAAACTGAACCTTCACCTCCAAAACCTAAATTAGATGCCTCAGTTATTCTTAGGAAATTGGACCTTCAGCTGGACAACCAAACTGGAAGCCTAATATCCATAGTTTTTCATGAAAAATGAGGAAAACTGGATTTTCAGTTCGAAAAATCAGAAGTCCAATATACACATTTTTTTCTTGAAATGAGAAACAACTTGAAACCAAAAAGTTGAAGCCTATAAACCACAGTTTATCCTGGAAATAAGAGAAATTGAACCTTCAGTCGAGAATCCAAATTAGAAGCCTGGGATACACGTTTTTTTTACCTAGAGTATGGAAAATAGTTGAGTTAAGCTTCAAGAACCAAATCAGAACCCTAATGTAAGTTGTTTTTCTCTCTTGAAAATGAGATCTTTCAGCAACAAAAGCCTATTATCCACTGTTTTTCCTGGAAATGATATAAACCTTCAACTCAAATAAGAAGCCTAATATCAACATTCTTTCATGAAAAGGAAAACTGAACCTTTTAACTTGAAAACACAAATCCTAAGCCTAGTCAACACTTTTTTTTCTTAATTACGAGTTCAGCTCTAAAACCCAAATGAAAAGTCTAATGTCAACAACTTTTCAATAGAAATGAAGAAAATTGAACCTTCATTTCCAAATGACTTCTCTCTTTGCTCTGGCATCAGTAACCAATCTAGGACTCTGATAATATAAACCATGTATTTGTTCTCTCGCTAAATTTGTTCAGTCCCTAATGAGAATATTAGTTTGATAAGGTGTAAAAAATTATTAACCTGATTGTTTGAGAATATTCAGTGGTTTGCAGATGTTTTATCTATCAAGTGCCAATCCAGATGGAACAGATGATCTGTGTGAACAGTTTGGGTGGAAGAAACTGCCGGAATACAATCCAGAACAAAGGTCTTGGAACTGTCTTGCTTCTTTAGCTGAAGGAAGTTCTACATCAGAGGAAAGTTTACCTACAGAAGACGATCTCGAAGAAGAAGATTATTACCCAAGCTTGCCTTTTGCTAGTCTTTTTTCCTTCTTCAAGGTAATTGACTGAATTACATGAAAATGATATTCCTTTAGGTTCATATCATCGCAAAGTTAATCTATTGGAGCATGTTATAAATTTCTAGTCTCGTTGTCTACTAGATAAAAATCATTCATTTGTATATGTAGCAGCCACTTACTAACTACTCCAACATACTAACATATTTGTGGTGGCAAATTTTAATTTAGGCGAAAGGGTTAAAAGTTACGTGCTTGTTATGCTACTGCTCTGAAGGAGACAACTTTCCCGATGCCGTCCATCTTGCTGAAGCAGCAAGCAAGGTTTTGGGAATAAGGTCCTTTAATCCTCAAGGTGAGTTGTAACCAAGCGTTATAGTCTCAACTAATAAGAAAAAAATGACAAAAAATATAAGTTCAAATTGACAAATTCATCAGATGCATGCTTATTGTTCAAAAAATTGCTGCAGATGACACGGAAAACGTCCTTGTTTTTCTGACAATGCCTTTGTGTGTGTGTGTGTGTGTGTGTGCACGCAGCTGATGGCCGTGGCTTGATTGTCCCTCTTTCTTGGAATACCTTGTATGGACCTCCACCTGATATCTCCATGTTTTAGACGATTCGAGACTTGACTTGAGGTACAAGAAATCAGCAGAGAATTATCACTGCACTTTCAAATGCTGATGTATCTACTCTTGGATAGAATTTATTGCCCTCCTTCTCTTTGATATCAATTTTACACTGTAAAAGATTTTGATTATGTTGAGATTTCTAAAAGTTGCCTGCCCCATTCATGATGTCACTTCATTTTCTTTGCCTTTTCTCTTAATTTTGATCTTGTCCTGGTCCTCCAACTTTAATTTCGATCGATTTGGTCCTTGAGCTAACTATTTTAAGAACACTACTGTAGGGTGGCCGTGGGTCCACTGCAAGCTCTATGATTAATGTCGATACCGTGGGCAATTAGGCTTCTTCTACCTCGTTTTTCTATTTGTCCCTTTCTCAACCTGTCCAGATTCAATGTACTGTAATATCTAGTTAGTGACCTTATTATATATCTTTCTCCTGCCATGGCTTCTGTTGCCCATCAACACAACAAAAGCTTCTCTTAGGGGTAGCCATGGTAGAGGTTGATCCAGCTTTTGTTCAAGACATCGAGCACAGGCCGAACACCACCCCCATTGAAGCCGAAGGCATCCCTTTAATCGACCTTTCAGCCTCCGATCGAGTCATCGGGGAAATAGAAGAAGCGTGCAGAGAGTGGGGGTTCTTTCAAGTGATCAACCATGGAGTGCCGCCGGAGAAGCTTGCTAGGGTTCAGGCAGCGGCTAAGAAGTTCTTCAATCAGACAATCGATGAGAAGAAGAAGATTCGAAGAGGGGAGGTAGATGCAACAGGGTATTACGAAACAGAGCATACCAAGAATGTGAGGGATTGGAAGGAAGTTATCGACTTCACCGTGCCGGACCCGACCGTGGTGCCTGCATCGCATGAGCCCGATGATGAGGGTCTCACTTGTTGGACCAATAAGTGGCCTGAGTATCCTCCTGAGTTGAGGTAAATTTGATGTCTTACATTTAAAGCACATAAATAATATAATGACTTAATATATTAAACCCCAAAATAAATCAGATATTAACTTTATTCATATGCGGATCATATTTAACAATAATACTTAAATTTAATTGGTATGTGGATCATACTTAACAATGTGGATCATATGATCCACATATTGTTAAATATGATCCACATATAATTATTCATATGTGGATCATATTTAACAATAATACTTAAATTTTCATGGCAAATCATGTAAAACCACATAAGTTACTCCAAACCTTCTCATTCATAAAATCACATAAGTTACAAATAATAAGTTACAAACCTTTGCATAAGTGTACATATGAAATTTTGTTATTAAGTTTTATTTATAAGACTCAATCATAATTAATTTTATGTATTACATATATTTTTTCTCTAGATTAATAATTGCATGTATAAGTCTAATAGTATATACCCAATTATAATTATGCATTCAATATAAAATTTAAGAATTGAGTACTCTTATTTGTATAAATCTAATAATAAAATTTATATTTATATGTTTATAATGTTTAGGATTAATTAATGATTAAAATTTTAACTATTATAATTATCTTGTAAGTAACTTGAAACATCCAAATCTATATTTATACTTAATTAATATATTTAATTTTTAATTGTAAATATTTATATGTTCATCCATCAAATATAATATTATGTATTTTAGTATTTTATACAGTCCACTAAATACAATATATTTAAGATAAAATCATAAATATACATATACATATAAAAATAATGTACTTTGATCAACTTAACTCATGAGCCTGATTAATAGGTTCCTTACTCTATTAGTATAAATTTAAGTCTAACTCAATTCATAGAAGTAACCGTGTACACAACACAATTATACACGCTTAGTATACAGTTAAACACCACATGATTAGACAAGAGTAATTAATCGTGTCTAAACGTGTGTTTGTCGTGTATTTGCATGTTAGATGTGTTTAGACACGATTATTAATCATGTCTAAACGTATAAAACTTGTTTAGACACGCTTAGTAATCGTGTCATGTCTAAACGTGTAAATTACAGATCATTTAATCGTACCGTGTCAGAAATTGTCACCCTAACAAAAACAATAAAAAACCTGAGCATCACCAAAGCTATTTATAAGAATTTATCTTATAGCTAACGTCTTTTATAAGATTAACATTTCGGAAACATAGCCATAATTAATATTCTAATAACTGAGTGATCATGGAATATATTATATACAAGAAATTTTATCATATGATCACTTTGATTTAAATTATTTTCAGGTAAATGTCAAATCATATGGTCAAAAATATTAATATATAAAATTAACTAAATACTTAATAAATTTATAAAATTAACCAATTTTTTTTAAAATGTCATTATTAAATTCTAATAACGCGAACCAACAAGGGTTCTGGATTTGGATCTACACACCTAGCCTGTGTGGGTATCCAAACCAAGTAACTTTCGATTAGATCTCAATTCGAGTGTCCGGACTAAGCCTCTCAATTTTTATTTTTATTTTGGCCAAAAACTAAGCCTCTCAATTGATTGGAGTCAAATTAACTATTCATTTTTGAACATTTATTTAGTGAAATTAATATATATATATCGATTGGATGTGATATACATGTTATTAACCCATGCTCATGTGATTAGGGAAGTCATCGAAGATTACATCACAGAAATGGAGAAACTGTCCTTCACACTAATGGAGCTCATCGCGTTGAGCTTAGGGTTACCCGACAAGACATTCCATGGCTTCTTCAACCACCACCAGACAAGCTTTCTCCGGCTCAATCACTACCCTCCTTGCCCTTCTCCCCACCTTGTTCTTGGCGTTGCACGACACAAAGACGCAGGTGCCCTAACTGTCCTCGCGCAAGACAATGTTGGAGGTCTTCAAGTCAAGAGAAAGACCGACGGAGAATGGATTGAGGTCAAACCGACACCGAATGCTTACATCATCAATGTCGGAGATATTATCCAAGTGTGGAGCAATGATAGGTACGAGAGTGTGGAGCATAGGGTTAGGGTTAACTCGGAGAAGGAAAGGTTTTCGATGCCATTCTTCTTCAACCCTGGTCACGATGTTATGGTGGCGCCATTGCAGGAGCTCGTGACTCAGGGAAACCCTAGAAAGTATAGGGCTTATAGATGGGGGAAGTTCATGGTGACCAAGAAAAGAAGCAACTTCATGAAGCTTAACGTCGAAAATCTGCAAATCTCTCACTTCAGGTTGCCGTAGATTACTTTACGATCTCTCTCTCTCTCTCTCTCTCTAATGAGTTCTTTTGAGCTCATGTTCGTGTATCATCGTAATGAATAAGATGACGATTGGCGGAATTATATTTGTGAATTGCATCAGTATGCATGTTATCGGGTTTAGTTATATGACTTTGTAAATTAGTTACATATGTTGTCCATCCATGAAACTGGATGATCTTTTGTTTATGATCAATAGTTTGTACGTGTAGCAATGATGCTAAATAAATTAATCTTATATAGTGATGATGAGTATTCGTTATTAGTGTTTATGTAATGTTAATATCGAAAACAATAAAGTATACGCTAATATAACCCACGTACAGATGATATATGTGAAGCTTCATCTAGTAAATGTTTCATGACACAATTAGCATGTTCATGCAGTAAAGTGTGGCCACAATATCATGTTACTTAGTATCCTGGCATCACAGGTGGCGGGGGAGATGAGTAATGGCTTCCGAATATCGGAGGTAGGTATATATCGTGGAAGCTTGGGGGTGGAGGTGGAGAAGCGGTTGGTGGTGGTGGGGAGTGCACGGGCGGTGGAGGAGAGAAGACGGGTGGAGGTGGAGAAGCGGTTGGTGGTGGGGGGGAATGCACGGGTGGCGGAGGAGAGAAGACCGGTGGTGGTGGTGGGGAGGACACGGGAGTTGGTGGTGGTGGTGGGGAAGACATGGGGGCTGGTGGTGGCGGTGGAGAGGAGACAGGAGTTGGTGGTGGTGGTGGTGGGGAGGAGACGGGAGCTGGTGGAGGTGGCGGGGAGGAGACGGGGGCTGGTGGGGGTGGTGGAGAGGAGACGGGAGCTGGTGGTGGTGGTGGAGAGGAGACGGGGGCCGGTGGCGGTGGTGGAGAGGAGATTGGAGTGGGTGGTGGAGGTGGAGAGGAGACAGGGGCCAGTGGCGGGGATAAGATGGGTGTGGGCGGTGAAGTGGAGACAGGGGCCGGTGACGGGGATGAGATGGGGGTCGGTGGTGGAGAGAAGACAGGGGCTGGTGGAGGGGATGAGATGGGGGTCGGTGGTGGAGAGAAGACAGGGGCCGGTGGTGGAGAGGAGACAGGGACCGGTGGCGGAGAGGAGACAGGAGTTGGCGGTGGTGTAAGAGACGGAACCGGAGTTGGTGTCGGCTTCGAAGGAGTCCATGTCGATGGTGGTGATCCTCCACTTCCACCACCACCACCACCGCCGCCGCATTTTGCTTTACTACAATCTACAGGTTTGCTCGTGACAGCCACACATGTATCAGGCGACCTCTGGCTCTGTTTCCCCGACATGCAATTTCCTGAGTCTTCAAAGGTGACCTTCGTGTTCGATCCCGGGACACATTCTGGATCCTCTGCCGTAAAATAGTTATCGGAGAAGGTGAAGTTACCCAACTTGGGCAACTTGCAGATACTCCCCGGCACGGACCCCGTCAGCTTGTTGTTCCTGACATCAACCACTTCAATGTTCTTCAGATCCCCAAGACACGGCGGCAGTGTCCCGATGAAGGAGTTGCCGCTCACATCAAACACCGTCATCCCCGAAATGTGTCCGATCCCGGACGGGAGACAACCCTCCAACTCGTTGTTCAGGAACATGATCTCCTGCAAGTTAGGCATCGAACCGATGGTGTCGGGAATACACCCCGAGAATTTGTTGTTCGCAAACGTAACAATGGACACCGACGAGTTGCCGATCGTGTTCGGGATCGTCGACGTGAATCGGTTGTTGTTCAATAACAATGCATCGAGCTCCTTCAGGAAGATCTCCGGAGGTAGCTCGCCTTCAAAATCGTTGTATCTATTGATGGGAGTCCGTCCACATGTACGTAATTAGTAAAATGTACGTACCACACACGTTAATTAAACAATATGTAAGCATTTATAAATCATTTATTTATCCTTGGTTAATTTTACCTTATGTCGATGTACTTCACGGACGGCCATGTCATCACGACCTTGGGGAACTTCCCGACAAAGCGGTTGTTGCTGATATCAAACTCAAACATCAGCTCAAGCTTCGACAGGCTCTTCGGGATGATCCCGCAGAACCGGTTCGAGTTCAGGTGGAAAAGCGCGACGTCTGTCAGAAACCCTAGCTCAACCGGAAGGTACCCTGCTACGTCAGCATTGTTGAGATCAACACCTCCGACGACTTTCACGGTCTTGTCGTCCATCGCTTCGTCACAGAACACACCCGTATATGAACAAACATCTGACCCGACCCAGTTCTTGGTCGTGTTGTACGGGTCGGAATATATGGCCTTTTTCCATGCTTGAAGCGCGATATAAGCCCTCCGGAGCCGCGGGTTAGCAAAAATCAACTTGTGATCGACTTCGTATTCAGATTCCGGCCGAAGATCGCCGCCTTCTTTTTCCGTGAAAGTTAAGAGTTGGCGGCGGGTGATTAGAGAGACCTCAGCATCGGAAATGGCAACCAAGAAAGTGGGAAAGAAGCCGAGGAGGGCGGAGAAGAGGAGGAGGCCGCCGGAGGGCTTCATTACCGAGGTTTTTATTGGGTTGATTGATGATATAGATTTGGAGGGTTGGAGGATCCTTTATAGAGGGAAGAGATAACCATTAGTAGGACGTATTGAAGAAAGATGCCATTTTTAGCTCCTAAAAACGTGGAGAGATGATGCTTTTGGGGACAACTGCATGGATTGCTGTCGAGACACACCATTCGAAAGACCATACCTTCTCTAGTTTAGCTAGAAATAGAAAAAATAAATAATGTTTTGTAACTAAATTGTCAATTGAGGTACGGTCGTAAGGACACAATTTCGACCATATCATCAACCCTTGTTGGGGTTTGGGAGATTGAAGCAAAATATGAAACTGTATAATTATTCCAAATTTTTTATCACTACTTTAAATTTTGGGAAAAGTATACTACTTTCAATTTTGGAAAAAGTACGAAAACGATATAATATGTTTAATCAAATCATTATTGAATACAACTTGTATTGAACTTCTGGTTTATGATAAATTATGTTTCATTCTATTATTGGTTTTAGATTAAATGTTAACTTTTCGTTAAACTATTCTGTTAACTTTGATGACAGTACAAATTTGGTACATGTGGCGACATATAATTGAGCCACACTGTAAAAATAACAATATATTAAAGGGAAAAGTAGGAAATTGCACTCGAATGTTTGCACCCGTTGGTAATTGGATTCATAATGTTTGTTATCACACCTGAATGTTTGCGTTTGTTGATAATTGTACATTTCCGTCCATTGTCGTTTGTTGTTCGTTAAATTACCCTCATGTGGTTTTCATGTGCTTGACTCATAAATGTATATACCTAAAATACCCTAGCCACTTTTTGTTGATAAAGTTTGTGTATCCTTCATTTTTCATTTCGTCTTCTCCCTTCGGTTGGGTCTGCTCTCTTTGCGTCTTCTCCGTTCGTAACATGAGGTTTGGTAACTACTGTGAATGTTCTTCCGATTCTTCTTCCCATTTAGCATCTAACCCGAATATAACCTATGAGGAACCACTTTGCTACTGCGGTCTACAAACCCGTGCGAGAACAACTTGGACCATGAAAATTTTCGGTCGTCTGTTCTTTTCATGTTCGAGATACCAAGTAATGATGTCAATTCCTTGAGTTAATTTCGAAGATATGGTCGATTAGTGTATTTCGAAAAAATTAGTTTTTTTTTAAAACCCTAATTTCTTTTTACCACTATGCAACTATTGAAGAGGGGTTGTGATTTATTCGGTTGGGCAGATCCACCGATGTGTGTGTATGGAAGGAGAGCCATGACCAAATTTGTGTCAAATGAATCTGAACTGAACAATTAAATTGTTGTGTTGCGTAGTAGAAATCAACAGCATTTGTGTGTCATAGTGTTCTTACTTGTTGTTGTTGTTGGGCTTATGTTGAAGATGTAGCCACGTGACAAACGTTTGTTTTATAGTGTCTATGTTGTGTAATTTGTCATTCAGTTGTACTATATGTTTGTTTAATGACTACTAGATGGACTCACTAGTTTATATAATACTCAGTAAAGTTGTGTATAAGTTTACATATGACCGAGTAATTACACCATTATGTTTGGGACAAACATTCAACAGAACATTCAACACATGTGTAAACAAAGGTTTACACATTATCCAACAGAACATTCAACTTAGAGCATGAGACCAATCTGTTTAGATAATATCCAACACAAAGCTTTAACTGACAAAATATCCAACAAAACGAAGTCACCGAACCTAACATACCACAAAACATGACTGAACCTAACATCCCACAAAACATTGCGGTCACAACATCCATTTAAACAAAACGGGGTAAAGTTCTTTCACTGAGTAGATCTTCGCACAAAACGGGGTGAAGTGCGGTCACCGCGTACCATAGTCTTCTTTCTTCTTTTCCCTTTTTAAGTGGTTGGGGAGATAACACTAATGCCCGACAACTAAATAACTCTGGGGCATTTGATCTGACCGTCTGAAAATCATCGTCTGATTCTATGTTGATTGGTGCTGACTTAGATGAAGATGGTCGCTCAACCTACATAACTAGAAATGTTGAAGATTCTGTCCATATCTAAATGTATCGTAAATACCCAATTTACATACCTTTGGTTTGCTTCTTCTTACTGACAACTTGACCCTTCTTGTTCTCTTTTGAGGCTCCACATGCGGTTGTTCTAGTGCCTCCATTAGTGCCTCGGCCATTGGTGGTTCAGCTGTTTCTTGCATTGGGGTCTGACTTGCTGCAAATGTGGCATCCATTGAAGGTTGATTTCCGACATGATCTGTGGTCATCCACTCGTGTATATGCATAGCATAGAATCTGTGGTCACTAAAAGACATGATCTCCTCGACTGCTGTTATTAAACCCTATGGACACATAAACATACATAGTCGATTAAAACATACATAGCGGTGTATTTACAAACACATTGTTAAACCTAAAGTATATATAATTTGTGTTAGTACAAAACATGTTGTAGTTATAATTTGTACGAATATTTCAATCAGGTTGCATGAACTAACCTTCTGTCTATCTGACATAATCACTCAGTTCTTGTCGTTACCCACATCTTTACTCAACAATTCAAGGAACCAAGTCCATGAACTCCTAGTTTCAGCTTCAACCCATGCGTAGGCAAGTGGAAACACCCGGTTATCTGCATATCTGGATACTGTAGATAATAATTGACCACTATAGACTCCCTTCAAATGGAACTCATCCAAGCCTATAAAGGGTCTGCATCCAACTCTGAACCCATCAACACATACCTTTAAGCATACATACATACGTTCAAATTTTGGCCGAAGTGGAGATGAGATAGGGTCTACTTGTATCACAACACTGATGTTTGGGTTGTGCAACATAACTGTGCCAGCATAATCACGCAACCTCTCAAACTGCCAAACTCTATCTCCTTCAAGGGCTTTCCGAGCCAACTTGATACCCTCGCATATATTCCACCTTTTAACATCAAAGTTGAAGCTTTTTTGAATCTCCTCGACAATAGTCTTACTCTTTATACCTGGTTCGTTCCTTATGAGTTCCATGAATGTATCCGCAATCCACTTCCCATCAATCTTCTTTGTGTGGTAAGCTCGTCCACATGTATGTTCCCGTACCAACTTTCGTATCTGAAATGTCTTCTGCCTGTCCATTTTCGCACCAAACACGACAAACCCACAACCTTGCTTGCAAACAACTTCTACACGGTCGGCGTTGTTTTTCTTGCTGAAATCTGGTTCGTAACTCTCCTCAATACTGTGATCTGGTTCGTAACCCTCCTCAATAGTGTGTTCGACGACATGCTTCCTGAATGCATGACCGTCTATAAACCTCATCCCTAATTTCATTTCATGTTTAGGTCGTTGATTGCCTATCGTTTTTGCGTTCAGAGACTCATCAAATATTTTGTAATTTTGTGCACTTGTGATGTCGCCTTCAATGTCAGAACCAACGGGAGTAATTAGGGTGTCACTTCGTCATCTTCCTCATGTTCCTCATCGTCATCTTTACCGACTTTCCAATTCGAATCGGATATAGCATCCGATAGTGAATATGTCTCCTCTGATGAAGATAACACGTAGTCTTCTTCCATGGGACGTTTGCCTTTATCTGCCGAAACTTGACTCTCCAATGCCTCTTCTATCCGTTGAATGGCTTTTATGCGAATAACTTCCATAAATGGATCATTCACACATACAACAAGATCAAAAGGTGCCAACACATACATGGTCAAATCCAAACTTCCATCCTGCCTCTCCAACATTTCAGTAACGTCTACATTGCTTTTCAAAACTTCTAAATCTGTTTTCAAATCACCAGTAGGAAGGAGATAGCAAATACACCCACCGACGAATAATCCATAATACTCAATGAACACTTCCATTGTTTCATAACTGATTACATCCCTCTCTAAATCAGTAATTTCGGTCTTTCCAACCCAATTTCTATCAATAAACTGTCTATTGTGGTGAATCGTCAACTGGTAAGTTTGGCCACTATCGTTGTCCATAAGTTACCCTAACAAATTAAAAATAAAACCCATGAGCAATATATAAAATCCAGATTTTGGGTATTAACCGAACCATTCTATAAGCATCTAAATTTTATACCGAACCATTGATGATAATACAATCATTCTACAAACAAAGCATTATCTACAAACGAAGCATTCTCTATACAAGCATTCTAAACCGAACCATTTTGCACAACCGACGCACTCACCTGCCGTGGACAGACCGAGTTTCTCTGCACAATCGACGGACAAAGTGGAGCCGCAATCAAGTTTCTTTGTTGCTTCTACAGAGTGGAGCCGCAATAGAGTTTCTTCGTCAGAGTATTTGGGTCAGTTCGTCGCAGATGGGAAATTTTCGGAAGAACCACTTCGTTTCGGAAGACTAGAGTTTCATAAGTTTTCAAATTGGAATATCAGTCGAAGTGAATGCAGAGGAATAGCACCAGCATCGGTTTCCAAAGAAGGTGATGGAATGTCAAAGGGGTAAACATGTCTTTTTACATTGCATTCTTTTAACATAAACGTTCGCACATGATTACCACGTGACACTTAACGAGTATAATTAACGTTTGGTGCAATTACCAAAATTGTTATAAAAAACAAACCAGAACAGTTCGAACCGGTTCTGAATCGGTTCGAACCAAACGAGTTCTTTTTTCCTTAAATCAGACCAGTTTTTTTAGAAACATAAAAAAATAATGTTTTTTTTCAAACCAGTTCAGTTCAGAACCGGTTCGACCCCGAACTGGTTCATGAACAAGCCTAAACAAAATAAAACACCTGAGTGGAATAACTTGCGTCAAAAAACATATAGGTCCAATTACAAAAAAAAAAAAAAATTTGGGTGCATTTACCTACTTTTCCCTATATTATATAAAACATGAGTAAATACATAAAAATCAGATTTGTTTTTTAGAAAAATCATTTAAACAAATACTATAATATTATTTTTATATATTTCCTATTTTATTAAAAACAATAAAACAAAATCATAAAATAAAATAAATAATATGAAAAAATACATAAACTTTATTTGTATATTATTTATACAAATAAATTAAAATTATTCTAAATATTGGGAAAATATATTTCTAGATGTTAGATTTTATTAAAATTTGAAATAGAATATACAATAAATTTTATTTAAAATATAATTTTGTTTATTTTATATTTTTATAATATATGCTATAAGTAAAATGATTTTCAAAATATTTTTATTTTAATAAAAACTATTTATAAGAACAAAACATATTGCTGATTTGTTTCCTATATTTAGATTTATATTTTATTAAAAATATGAACTATATTATCCAAAAAAATTGTTTTGTTTTTTAAATATATTTTTGAATTTTAAGTATACTTTAATTTATTTAATACTTTTTATTATTTTTGAAATAAATAAAATGTATATTTCAAAATGTTTAAGTATTTTTATATTTTTAATAATGTATTTTATATTTGTATAGTTGTTTTTAAAAAAATATATTTAGAAATGTATTTAGATTTTTACTTAATTTGAAGTATTCTTTTTAATTTGTTATAATTGTTTTCCATAAAAGTAAATTACTTACCAGTCACATCATCATTTCACCTACCACATCATCATTTCACGTGTCACGTTATCATTCCACCTGACACGTCATCGGTAGTTAGTTCTATTTAACGTAAATAATCTAAAAACAACAAAACAAAACGAATACAAAAAATGTATATACTCTTAGTCTCTTACCACTTTGGTCAAACATATTACCTCTTAAATTTTACCTCAATCAATTAACTTTGTAACCTATATAATACTGTATTCATTATTTATTATGTTAGAATTTCTATGAAGAATATACCAACTACCAAGACGCTGAAAGAGGAAAAAAACACGGCTGCCCTTGTCTTTCCTAGCAACTCTTGACCAAGTTGTTTTTCACTCTCTTAAGGTTTTCTAACGACACTTGTCTCTCTCTCTCTCTTTCACATCCACATTGTTTCTGTTCTTGTTCATGTTTAGATGATCTCCTCAATAACCCCATTATGAGCCGCCAATGAGCCATTCTACCTTCTTCCCAACACCACCGCCACGGCCACCGGAATATCCCCGTGAGGCGGCCATCAAAGCTTACGATTTACTCCAATCTATTACGATCAAGGATGATTACGATACTTCTCCTCCACCACCGCCACCACCACCACCACCGCCACCTCCACCACCACCTCCTCCACCACATGGGTCACGCCATAGGGCACCACCAACCAAATCAGCGTCTAACAAAACACCTCTCATGGTCGGAGTTTTAATCGGAGCAATATTGCTTATCTTAGTCGCCGCACTTTTAATCTTTGTCTATTGCAAGCGTAGAAGGAGAAGATTGGAGGAGCTTGAACTTTATACTAGTCGTTCTCATAGTTCCAATGGTAAGAAACTCACTGTAAAACTCCAATCTAGATGTATATATGTATGTATGAGAAAGAAATTATGAATTTAAATTGAGGGGAAAATATTAATTATTTAGGATTATAACATCATTTTCTCCTTTAATTTTAAATTTAAAGGGAATTTTATATAAAAAAAAATATATTTTTCTCGTTAAAATTGCATACTTTACAAAAGTTTGAGGGAATGAAACGTAAAACTCATATATATTTGGAGTAAAATGTCCACGCTGTACACAAATTCAGGAGGGCAAAACTTACAAAATTTTGGGGTACAAATGCCTAATTTACAAAAGTTTAGGGATTATTCTCTCCTTCATCTCTTAATAGCTTTATTCTTGAGTTATGCATGCATGGCGTACGTGAAATAATGTACGTACGTAATATATATACATATATAGGGTATACGAAATTATTCTCTCTTTCATCTCTTAGCAATTTGGTTATTGTATTATGCATGCATGCATGCATATGGCGTACGTCGTAATATAATGTACGTGCTATATATATAGGTCAACATTACGGTAGCCGTAGCCCACGTTATGATTATGCTAAACAACCTGAAGGTGATACCATCAAATTAGCTTCTCCTTTTGGAGTGGCCGCCACCATTCCTTTGGCCGGAAACAACAGCGGTCCGGCAAGCTCCAACCTCTCCCATCCACTTGGCCCACCCATGCCGCCCCCACCTCCGACCGTAGCATTAGGGTTTATGAAAACTGTCTACACCTACGAAGAGCTGTCGGAAGCGACTGCAGGGTTCTCGAAGAAGTACCTCTTAGGTGAAGGAGGATATGGTTATGTTTACAAAGGGGTTCTGCCGAATGGGAAGGTGATCGCGGTTAAGTTGCTTAAGTCGGGCACTGGACAAGGGTTTCTCGATTTTCAATCAGAGGTCGAGATCATCAGCAGAGTCCACCATCGTCATCTGGTGTCGCTTGTTGGGTATTGTTTGGAGGAAGATAAGAAGGTCTTGGTCTATGAGTTTATACCCAATAATACTCTTGAATACCACTTGCATGGTAAACCCTAAGCTCTACAATAATACATGCAGGTTTATATCATTTTTTATTTGAAAATCGTAATTTTGAAATGTGTAATTGAGTCTGCAATCTTATAAATAAGAAAATACACAATATATGTTAGATACATAGTAATAATTATTTAGTCAAATACGTACATTTCAGGGAAGAAGAATCCTCCGACAACATTGTCGTGGCCAACTAGGCTTCAAATTGCACTTGGAGCAGCCAAAGGACTGGCATATCTACACGAAGATTGTACGTGCCCTAACCCTAAGTGCTTCTGTCATAAAGATGATAATAATTTATGTTATATATATATATATATGCATTTTATGTTGTAGGCTATCCTCGAATCGTCCATCGAGACATTAAAGCGGCAAATATCCTTCTAGACTTCAATTTTGAAGCTAAGGTGTGTGTTTATATATATATATACTTTTCTTTTTTTTGGCCACTATATATATATATACTCAATCGTATAAAATGTCCACATAATAATAATACGACCGACCATATAAAAGTGTGTACATATAACAGGTCTCGGATTTCGGATTGGTCAAGTTATTGTCTTCGGAACATACTCATGTTTCGACCCGAGTCATGGGAACATTCGGGTAAGAAATAATTTCAGATCATCAGAAATTTGAAATGTACGTACAAGTTAATAATTGTCTTCTTCAACTTTCAATGTTGTACCGTTTTATATTTAAAAATATAATAATTTTTAATTTAATCCTTTAAATTCTTATATTTAATTTCTGTTTTTCTTTCTTTTATTCTAATTATTACGACCCTGAACCTGAAGTATATTTCTGATGTTCTTACTCTACCAATTACATTTATTACCTCTAGAATATATAGCTTAGGGTTTTGACAAAACATTTGCATATACAAATGGTTATATTGAACATGTTTTGCAACATATATATGTATATATAGTTACCTTGCACCCGAATATGCGGCAAGCGGGAAGCTAACGGAGAAATCCGATGTCTTCTCCTACGGAATAATGCTTTTGGAGTTGATCACGGGAAGGCGGCCCGGCGACTCAGTCGGCGAATACATGGATGAAAATTTAGTCGATTGGGTGCGATTTTTTGCAACTATAATACAATCTCTTTGTAATCTCGACATCAATTGATTGAATAGGTGTTGTGTTTTACAGGCAAGGACGGTGATCGTAGAGTCTCTAGAAGATGAAAATTACAATTTATTGGTCGATCCACTTCTAGAAAACGACTACAACCCGATGGAGATGGGGCGGTTAATAGCATGCGCGGGGGCATGCATTCGGCAGACTGCTCGAAAACGACCCAAAATGAGCCATGTATAGAGATATCTCATAAACCCTAATTTTGAGTTAGTTAGTTTTTTTTGAATTACTTGTGACAAGTTATTGATGAGGGTGCAGGTTGTTCATGCTCTAGAAGGCGGAGTATCGTTCGATGACTTAAACGATTGGGCAAAACGTAGCAATAGTTCGATTTTTGGCGGAACCATCACTCCGGAATCTTCTATATCCGATATGCAAAATGTGAATATGATTAGTGATGATCAAGAGAGTTCGTGCGGTACCAGTGAGTATAAATCAAAACCACCTAGCAACTCACAAGAGAAAGAGAAAGGCAAGGTAAGATTTCAAATATGACACTTGATATGGCGATGTAGTTGAGACTTTCAAAACTCCATTATTAGGGTAATTGTTGATTGTTTGTAGGGTCATTTGCATTATGATTGATTTGTATGGGGTCATTAAGTTAATATACCAAATTGTTTATGTAATTTCAATACTGGGATTCGAACTACGTTTCTATTCTCCGTTAACTAGTTCATCCGACTTTACGAGTTTACTATCGTTACTCACTTTACGAGTTCATCCGACCAATCATGGCAAAATAGAGAAATTTCAATCAAAATTGGGATTGGATGTCAATTTTAACCGTAAATCGAATAGCAAAAACCTGAAGTTGCAATGGCGACTCGGATAATGGGTACGCCGGGTGGACGAGGAAGCCACACAAAAAGAATATATTTTGTCCTTCACGGAAAGGAAAATTAATTTAGTTTTGTGCTGAAATTGAGTACAACGGGCTCACCAAATCTTTCTTCCGAAAAAAAAATATTTTGCTATTTTAGAGCCATTTTGCTGCGCTCCTTCAAATACCAGGTGAATGCAAAAACTGAGATTTCTTATTTCTTCGCACTTTCAGTTTTACGTTAAAATAAAAGAGGATTCGGCACTTTAAGTTTCTATCTATACTGATATTGCCTGCACAATTTACCCATTTATGTTTTTTTCTTTCAAAATAAATATCCTCCATAACCCACTTTTCAAAGTTAGGTCCGAAATATATATTCTTTAAATTTTTAAAAAAACTCACAGAATGGTCCCCCAAATTCTTATTATTATTTCAAATTGAAAAACACCTCCGGATAACCATTTATTGACGGGCCTAAGGTTGACTATCTATTTATGCCACTTCAAATCCCATCATGACCCAAGAATTCCCATAATTCTTGATGGGACTAACGTGAGCCAATCCGATGCCCACGTGACCCAAATGAAGCCTACTTGTACTTGACTATGATTGGCCTAAATTTCACAAATTGAGTCACCTAGAAGCCCATTGTCATCCAAATGCAGCCCAATCAAATATGGTAGGCCTAAGGTTAAATATAGTCCAACTAACTAAATTGGCCTGAGATTCACTAGTTGAGAGTCCAAACAGTCATGGGCCTCATGGCACAAATATAGCCTAATCCATTCAATATTACAGTTTGGCCACTCTGAATCCCATTATCACCCAAATATAGCCCAATCCAACATGGCAGACCTAAGCTTGATGCATTGGGCCCAACCACATTGTTCGGCCCAGAATTAATGACTTAACATTAAATGCAGGCCATTTAACTATCATGGGCCTAATGTAAATAAATGGTTTATGCTTTTATCCCTTTCCAATGCCCGTCACAACCAATGCAGTTCGGTCCACTTTGATGGGCCTTAAAGGTATTAATTTGGGCCGATTTACAACCGAAATTCAGCCCACTTTAGTACGATGAGCCTGATTTCAATAAAGAAAGTCCATTAATCTCAAATTCAGCCCATTTAATTTTTATGTGAAAGAGACCACGATACTACTATAATGGGCTTTAATGCTAATGATTTGAGGCATTCAGAAGTCCACCAAATCCCAAAACAAGAAAACATAGTATGAATGGTTCGGAACACCAAATCATTTTTATCAAGATCTTTCAAGATTCGTATGCTTGTGAGTCATCAACTGGGTCCCAGAACCTATTGCGCAACCACAAGGAATCCGCCTCCACCGCATAACCGTCATCGTTTCGGTGCCAACAATAATGAGCGTGTGTTCGGTTTTTTATGTCAAATATCGCGTGACCGAAACTCGCTTCTCTATAGGCCGAATATCCGGGCTGCGGCTCGGTCATCTCGTTGGCCAAACCCTCGATGTTGCCTCCATCTCCAATGGTGATGTAAATTGGGGCATTCAGATTTAATGTAGGACTCGCGATTCCATTGGTTATATTATATGCTACATTTGATATGCGCTCCTGAATCGTAAAATAAAATAAATAAATAATTATTAGGAAAAAAATATAAATTAAATTAAAATCCATTTGTTTAATTAAAAAAATGATAGAAAGTTACCGATCTCTCGTAGGCATGGACGTGGCCGGAGAAGACAATGTCGACTTTATACTGCACAAACCATGGCTCGAACTCGACCCTCATTGATTCTCCTTCCATGTAATGGTAGGCGTAGCTATTGTACCATGGCGAATGCAGCATCACGATCAACCATGGCGTCTCCTTTCTATTCACTTTCGGAAGCTCTTGCTGCAGCCACATATACTGGGGAGAGTATGTTGCTGGAAAAAAAAAATTAGTGGTAAACTTTATAAAAGAAAGTAAAAAAAATAAATATTAAAATGAAAAAAAAAAAAAACTTAAATGAAAATAGGATTTTATTTTAGAAATATAAAAAATTAGAAAATGAGCATATTCTTAAAATGTAAATGTTTTAGCCTTTTAGGTGGTAAAGATAAAGCTTAAAAATTAAAATAGTTGATTTAAAATAAATGTATTTGTTTGGCTTAAATAGTTCATCAAAGTTTAGACCTTTATTAATAATGGGAGACTTTTGTTCCAATAATGGGAGACTTTTGTCTCATTACTTTTTAATAGATTCTTTTTTTTTTTTAAAGAATTATCATTCATCTCCAAATGTTTCGTTATTCAAAAGTTTATATAATCAGGAAAATAAATTTTTTGTTGTCTCTTCCTTAACCAGTTGTAAATGTAGGTGTGTCAACTCGTATACACAACATATCGTGTTGGAGATAAATTGTGTCAAAATATATCCAATTCAATCACAAACTCTTAATTATTAATTAACGGGTTAATTATTAAGATCTAAACATGACTTCCGAACCCATGTGTTGACATGATGTGTAAAATTGTACCCAATTCAATTTATATGATTTAAATTTAATATAATAAAGACGATCGATTTATTTTTTTACCGTATGCTGAGTAAGAAGAAAGTACGATAATGTGTGCGGAAGCCCTCTTGATGGCATACCACAAGGGACTGCTACTCTTGGACGCCAAGTATGGAACTCGATACCGATGCATATACGGTTTGAATGGCATCATTTCCCCCTGCAAAATTAGCGTAACGGCTAAGCAATCTGTTTCAAATTGAAAATAGTTATAATTTAGTGTGTTAGAGATTATACGATTTCCGGGGCGAAATCGAGCTCGTGATTGCCGGCGGTCCAAATCCAAGGCTGGTATGCAACCGATGGCTCAACGAAGCGTGCCCATGTGTCCCATCGGACATTGTCGTGAAAAGGGTGGTTGTCGGCATAGGAAAGATCTCCGATGAACAACACAGTCTGACCTTTCTTAGGATTCATCATGTAGTGTGTTAGGGTTCTGTTGGAATCGTATGTCTGTCCCAAATCTCCTAAAAAATGTTTAAAAAGTTAGACTAGCTCTCGACACAAACTCTTCGATTGAGGCTTAAAGTTTGATCAGTTTAATTGTTATATTACTAAAAGTATTTACTTATTTTTGTAATTTTTAAAACATATTCTGTTAATTTTGGATTTGAAAATGTCTATCCAAACATTAAGAGCCAATGAACTCAATAATATATACCTATGACCCCAAAAGTGTAGGGTACATCGGGGCCAACTTCCGGTGGAGTCACGAAGGAAAAAACGCGTCGAGTCTGTCCCGACCCGATCTCATAGTAGTATTTAGTGTCATGCTATCAAAACAAAGCAAATCATTACCCATTTATCCCCCGAAACTAAAATAAGACCGACGGTATCGGTCGTGTTACCTCTAAGTTGTGGAGGGTGCAGTGGTGTATGAACCCGGAGGTGTAGTTATAGAACTTATAGGTGGTTACGGACCCATTCACTAAATTCCTCTCAAGAGTCTTGTCCTTCCAATATGCAACCCGGTTATGACCCGGGTTTTCCGGGGTCACCCACGATACAATCACGGCTTTTCCTTCGTAATCTCCTTGTGTTATGTGGACCTATTGATTTTCGAAACAAATATATATTAAAATAATTTTAAAATTCTCCTAATCTATATATAAAATATCTATTATATTAATTAATCATAGATACAATGCTGCAGGCAGAGTCCGAACCTGTTGAGGGGCATTGAATCCGTGAGGTGCTTGAAATACTTGACTGTGAAGTGGCATATCCAATGACTTCTCAGCTCTTCTAACGAACACACTTGTCTTGCCTCCATTGCAGAACTCTGTGATGCTCATAAGGAACACGACAAGAACTAGACGCACATAGGAACAACACGATGAAAACTTCATCATCAACATCGCACACACTCTCTCTCTCTCCACTCTCTAGTAGGGTTTGAGATTTTGATAGGACGTTAAACCCTCATATATATTATATAGAAGAAGAACGTAGAAGATTTTTCCCAACATAACTTTGATTTTTTTTTTTTCAAATGTAACCCTAATTTAATAATTAATTACCAAATTAACCTTCATATTTTTAATATACGAAAATAAAGCAAAGTTGATGGGATCAACGATTTTAAGTTTGAAAAGTAAAAAATAATGATCCCATGAGCGTTCATAATGTCCGTTAAACGCTGATGCGTTGGCTTCTTTTGTTCAATTTTCCTTCCTCCATACAAGAGACGTTTGATGGAAGAAATGGGACACATTTTCTTGAATATCACGTTTGGAGGAAAGACAAATTGTCATGTCCAAATGGATGGGACTTGGAATAAAAATCTTACTATTTGACATTTGACTAAACCCTATACACTATATTGGAATTTTTAAAAAAAGTAGACATGTTCAAAAAATATCAGGAAAATATATATCCGAAAAATATATTTATCAAACTATGAATAAGCGCTAGCTGAGATAGCGCATAATTGTTTTTGTACCAAAAACGCTACCTAGGGCAGCAAATTACCAAATTCAACTTTGACCGAGATCTAAAAAACAAATTAAATTTTTCTTTGGAGCAAAAGACAAACTGAAGTTCAGTAATTGAACAATCAGGAAACTCAGTTCAAATATCCGTTAATTATGGACGGAATTTTGAATAGTAAACGGAATTATGAAGTAGATTACCGTTATACCCTTTCAACTTTCTTATAACAAATCATCCATCTCCTTCTTCGAAGATTACCGTTATACCCTTTTTTTTATAACTTTTAATTTTGACGACTTAATATTTAATTAAAAATAAAATTATATATCTATTAAAACAAATTAAAAAATTATAGTAAGTAGATATTTTAATTTTGATTTAAATTATTCAAACAAATATTAAATTTGGATTTACGGATTGACTGTACGCTCTGTCGTAAGTTGAGATACGAAAAAATATATAACTTAGACCCTGTAAGTCCAAACTCAACACGGTTAACGACATTTATGGCATAATTCAATTAACTACCTACTCTATTTTTTTATTATAAATATATTTAATTTTTTAACCTAACATCGTTTGTCCTATAGTTTGACCGAAATAATTAAATGCATTTAAATAAATAAATAATTTGTCCTACGCATTGTAATTTTGCATTTAATTATTTCTGTCAAGTTATATGACAAACGATGTTAGATTAAAAAATTAAATATATTTCTAATAAAAAAAATTCAAAAAATATATAGTAGGTAGATAATTGAATTACGCCATACATGTCGTTAACCGTGTTGAGTTTGGACTTACAGAGTGTGAGTTATATTTTTTTAAGTCAAATTTTCATATCTCAACTTACGGCAGAGCGTACAGTCAATCCGTAAATCCAAATTTAATATTTTTTTGCATAATTTGAATCGCAATTAAAATATCTACTTACTATAATTTTTTTAATAGATACATAATTTTATTTTTAATTAAACATTAAGTCATCAAAATCAAATATTAAAAAAAAATGGATAAACACCACACTTATCACAAACGCTACTTATGTAGCGTTTTTGGTATAAAAATAATTATGTGCTACCCCATGTAGCGCTTATGCATAGTTTGTTAAATATATTTTTTGGATATATACTTTTCTAAATATATATTTTTAACATGTCTACTTTTTGAAGAAAAAAAATCACTATATTGACATATAATATATTAATATTATTTTTCAATATGAAACACAGGGAAGGAGTAGGACATCATATCATCTACATTAGAAGATTTTTTTTTGTAAAAAAAAAAGAATGGACTAGTAGTGACGACCCTAAGCTCATTCCGCTACATAATGTCTGGGGGGTTCCTGTTGTCATTTGTGAGTTCTATAGTCATCTACCACATCTGAGAACAACCAGCGCTTTGCACTGGTTCCGTCAACGTAGCTCCAACGACAGCCTAAAGTTGAGATGTCGGCCTTTCGGACACAAGTTGACCCTTTCCCAAGAACACTTGGGGGATTCGAACTCGTGACTCTACAACAAAACCATTTGGGAGTCAGCGCTCTCAACCACTAGACCACAACTGTCGGTGGTACATTAGAAGAGTTGCATATGAGTTTAGAAGAGTAAAATAATTATCTTTTTGGTCATTTATTTTGTTGTCATGTTATTTTTAGGTTTAAACTTGTGATAATTAGTAATTTATATTGAATAATATATTTTTTAGTTAAAATTACTAAGTACTGTCACAACTCATAACCTAATTTCTTGTCTTTTATCGAACTTAATGTCGGATCAGAATTTTTTTTTTTTGGCCAATAAACATCATTCATTAAACATCGTCCGAAACCGGGTTCGAGTACAAAATAACATCCGCAATAATACAACGACATAAAGGGGTTGGGGGTGAGGACACCCAATCCAATGGACACAACCCCGCTAATACATTCTTTGCCAACCAATCCGCACAAGCGTTTGCGGATCGGGGAACATGTTCCCAAACAATCTCCCCAATCGACCGAGAGAGGTTTTTCGCATTTGACAAAAACGGATCCATCCTCCACGAATATTCCTTCCCTCGAAGGTGGTTGATGACGTTCAATGAATCCGTTTCAATGATTACCCGAGGCCAACCTTTGTCGATTGCGAGTTGTACCCCGTGAAGAACCGCCAAAGCTTCAATCTCGTCCACCGTTCCGACAAGTTGGGTTCCGGTAGATCCCCCACTAACCGCTCCCTTGTCGTCCCGCGCAATAACTCCGAAGGCTCCTTTCAAAGAGTGATTCGACCACGCCACGTCACAATTTATCTTGATGACTCCCCGAGGTGGCCCAAGCCACGCTTGGATTTGCTTGTCGGCTCTTACTTTGTGTTTTGCCGATCCCAACTCGTCAATGGTTCGGTTGATCTCCATGTGAATCGCGGTAGTGCACGGTTGAGTATTCTCGAACACGAGCTTGCATCTCGCCTTCCAAATGACCGACACCACCACCATGAGCAGTCTCCATTCGCGTGCCCTATGGGATCCCCTCAGTCCTGAAAAGTTAGAGACCATACCTAGCCATTCGTCGACCGACCGCGCACCCACATCAGCATCCGGTTGAGTCAGATAAGGAGTCCACACCTGTTTCACCCATGGGCATCCGAACAACATGTGTTCTCTAGTATCGCTAACCAAACAAGCCGAGCAAAGAGTGTCAATGTTCACACCTCGACGAGCAATAGTCGCCTTCGTCGGGATGATATCATGGGCAAGCTTCCAAACAAATGCCTTTATCTTAGGCCAAACATTTTCCGTCCACACCGCCTTCCATACAAAGGTGCTCACCCTCGGATGTATCGAGCTAGGGGCATTTACCGTGCGACGCCGAGCCTGCGAGGTGTGGAGTACATGGTACGCCGACTTGACTGAAATTGTACCCGACTTCGTGTGTGGCCATCGAAGAGTGTCTGTGGTCTCCCCGATCGGTATAGGTACCTGCAGAACCGCAAGGACATCGTCCGGGTGCACCACGTCCCTGATTAAAGATTCGTTCCACCCCCGGACACCTTGATCAACCCATGAGACTACCCTTTGTTGGGGTAGTTGACCATCGGACACGGCTGGTCTGATCCTTAGATCAGTTCGGTTTGTTACCCACGGGTCCTCAAACGGGCGGATGGATCGTCCATCCCCAAGAATCCACACCCCTTCATCTCTGATTACATCCCGACCCTCAAGGAGGCTTGACCAAGCCCACGATGCCCTCCCACCCGCCGAGGCCTGCATGAAAGAATCGTTCGGGAAATAGAGTCCCTTGAGAAACCTTACCCACAGAGCGTCCGGTTCTCTCAATATCCGGGAGTCCATGTTTGCAAGGATAGCACGGTTAAAGTTGTTCATGTCTCTGAATCCGTATCCACCCACTGACTTCGACAACGCCATGGAGCCTCAATTCTTCCAATGCATTCTCCTGTTGCCCTCCATCGACCCCCACCAGAATCGAGCAATGAGGCTATCAACCTCATTACACCAAGTGGTCGGGATCCTGAAAATATGCATTACATACGTTGGGATAGCATTGAGGACAGATTTGATGAGTACCTCCTTTCCCGCGTGGTTAAGCATTTTGTTCCGCCAACAAAGGATCTTATCCTGAACCCGCTCCTTAAGATAGTTTAGAGCCTCCCTCTTTGATCTTCCCCAAATGGTTGGGAGGCCCAAATAGAATCCCGGGTTACTCGAATGTGTTACCCCAAACAGATCAGATATGCTCCTTTTATACGCATCTTGAGCTCCAGAGTTGAAATAAAGCGTTGACTTGGAGAAATTGATTTTCTGTCCTGATGCCGAGCAATATGCACCTAAAGTATCCTTGAGGTTCGTTGCCTGTGCCAACGAGCCTTTGAGGAAGAGGATGGAGTCGTCCGCGAAAAATAGGTGTTGGATCTCTGGACAGTGCCTCTTCGGGCGGATCCCTCTGAAAGCACCCTTTTTGACCTGGTCGTCAAGTAATCTAGACAGGACATCAGCGACTAAAATGAAGAGATAAGGTGAAAGAGGGTCACCCTGTCTTAGTCCCCTCGAGGGACGGATGCTGTCCGATCGGTTATCGTTGATCAGAACCTTATATGTAACTGTTGACACGCATGCCTTAATCCAAGCTATCCATTTGTCATTGAATCCCCTTCGTCTCAAGCTCATAAGAAGGAAGTCCCATTCCACGCGGTCATAGGCCTTCTGCATGTCTATTTTAAGCGCACATTCCGATCTCCCTGACGGCGTTCTTGGCTTGCCTCTTGTCTTAAGGTAGTGGAACATCTCATGCGCGATAATAACACTGTCCTGAATGCGTCGCCCTGAAACAAACGCACTTTGGAACGGGGTGACCAGTTCTGGCAAATAGGTTTTCAACCTATTCGCCAGAACCTTAGAGATAACTTTATAGCCAAAGTTGCACAAGCTAATAGGCCTAAAGTCAGAAGCACAGACTGGGCTAGCAATTTTTGGGATCAAGGTAATATGTGTATGGTTAAGAAATGAAGGCATTATACCTGTCGCAAGGAAGGCGTTAACCGAAGTGAGCAAATCCGTTCCGACCGTTGCCCAACTCTTATGGTAGAACGTCCCCGAGAAGCCATCCGGACCCGGTGCTTTAGAATCACCCATCTGAAAACACGCCCTCTTAACCTCATCATACGTAGCTAAAGCTGTAAGTGCATCATTCATCTCCGATGTGACCGAATTGGGCACACAACTAAGAATTTGCCCAAAGTCTGAGGTCGGCCGAGATCCCCCCCTATCCGATTTGAATAAGGTCGAGAAGAAACCATAAATTTCAGCCTTTACCTTCTTGTCCCCCTCGATCCAATTCCCATTCACGTCCTTAAGACGCGTAATTTTATTCCGTCTTCTTCTAGCGAGAGTGGTTTGATGAAAAAACTTGGTGTTCCTATCCCCGTGACCCAACCACTTTATCCTCGATCTTTGCTTCCAAAAAATTTCATCCCGCTTCCATAGCGCATGAAGCTTAGACTTTAGTGCCCTTTCCACGTCCACCCCCGAACTATTGTTTTGCGCGGTCGGTACATTTCGAATTTGTGTCTTAGCCTTAGCAATCTCCACGAGGTTGTGCTTGAACTCCTTGGAGCTCCATTCGGTCAAGGCCACTCTACACCGGTCCAGTTTCAGTTTAATCTCATGACCATGGACCACCGGAATAAATTACATATTTATGCAAATAATATTAATATATTATGTCTTTTTTTTTTCTTTTTTTTTTTTGCGCCGTTGCCGGGGATTAATATATTATGTCAATACAGTGTATATGTAATTGGATATAAGGAATAGTGTTCGATCAAAAAAAAAGATATAAGGAATAGTGGTGAAGTGATTCTGCACGAACATTGAATGGAGGAGGTAATAATTTGGTGCGGAGGGAGGAATGAAAGTGGGGACAAAGATTGAGATATGATACAGCGAATGATGGTGCACAAGCAGGGAGGAGACTCATCTGTCATTTCGTGATTGGTGGTTGAGTTAATTTTTTAAAAAAATAGCTTAACGCATCATCATTAATGTAGCGTTTGATTGAATGTATTAATTAATACACGTATTAGTTAATACTATGTTTGAATGTAACATATATTAAGATATACTTATACGTGTATAACTTAATACAGTGTTTGATTCAATATAAAATTATTCGTAAAATGACAAAAATACATTAATACCCTTAAATTTATTTTTTTAATATTAAAATTGTGTACACATAAATTGATTTAATATGTGCAAATGAACACCAGAATCACTCAAGTGGAGTCATACAAGACCATGAAAGATTATAAGTGGCATTCGATAAGATTCATATGACGGGAATAAACACGGGGCGTGGATCGATGCGGATTGCGGCGGCGGCCCAAGCCCGAGCCTTTGATACGCTCCCGAAAATGTAGTCGATGCGATCGTGGTAGGCAGACTTTGATCGCTGTGATCTTTTGTAAAGGGTTCGAGTGTAAGTATGCATGTCGGGACCCGAAAATGCGGTATGCGGTTACCGGTGGGGTCCCGATCAAAATCGAGTAGCTTAATGGCGTGTGAGGACCAAGAGTAATGGTGTCATGAAAGAAATTGAGACAAATTGTTAAAAAAAAAGTGATGAACAAGGGTGAGAAATGTTTGAAAAGCAGGAGGTTGATAGAAAAATCGGGGAATTAAGATGTAAAACGGTGTTTTTAGAAGAAATTAGCGGGGCAAATCGCCTTACGACAATGGGTTGCATAGAATTCGAAAAGTTATGCGGTTTCAAAAAAAATCGTAAAAAACGATCAAGTAATTGAGTTATAGATAGGAATTGTGTGGGTTAATTGAGGGTAATTAAGTAATTTTTTATTATGTATTAAATAATACCATGATTATAGAATGTATTAGTTAATACACAATTAACACTATAAATGTGTATTAGCTAATACATAGGTATTAATTAGTACCAGCTATTATTTCTAATCAAATATTGTATTAATTAATACATGTTTTAACTAATACTAATACATAGTTAATACTTTAATCAAACATTACCTAAGGTTTTTCTCCCAAAACGTTGACTGTATCAGCGTTTATTTAAATGTGAAGGTTGATGCTGTCAACGTTTAAGACGTTCGTTAGACTGATGTCCTAAACGCTGACGTGGTAAGCGTTTTTTACTTTTTAAAATGAAAAACGTTAATTCCGTCAGCGTTCTGTCCTATTTTTTTTTTTTTTTGTATATTTGAAAATATGAGTGTTAGTTTGGTAATTAATTATTAAATTAGAGTTAAAATTGAAAAAAAAAAAATTCATACATATTTTCAAGTGGTTAATATAATATAATATGTATGTATAGATGTAGATATAGGTATATAAAGTTATAAACCGGTAAAGTTAACTAAGCTGATTGAGTAAATGTTTATGTTATTAGTTAAGCTGATTGGCTTATTAATTTGCCATTAAATATAACCTTTTTCGCGAAATTAATATTCTTCTTTTTCTTTTTTAATTTTTCTAACATTCTCACTAAATTAATTATGTAAATCTACATATAATATAAATATTCACTCTGAAAAGTGAATTTAAAAAGTATAGTCAAATGTATTGGTCCCAACTCTATAGAAAAATGAAAATCCAGTTGATTTGAGATCTGTCGATATGGAGAAACAATTAAATACTATTGGTTGATAAGTCAGAACAAATTAAAAATAAAATAAATCTTATTTAGATTCTGACCATTGAAAGTGATCGAATAATGGAGACACAGGGAAGACATCACTACTACTGGACCTTATTACTCCTTTGAGGTCACTTTTCAAAATGACTTTTTTTTTTTTTTAATATATATATATTCAGTCAAAATGTTCCATTTTGGTAGGATCTTTCACACTATATATAATTACCCACTATATATAAGTAACTATAAGGTAAAAAACAGAGACCACTGATGATTAGCTTGATAATTCATTAATTTATATTTAAAATTAGCACTATAATTTCATAAATATTTTTTAAAGTTTACACGTTGTAGATTTGATATATTATTCTTTAAGTCATATTAATATTTTTATTCTAAAAAATAAATAAAATAATTGTTAAGGAAAATCCAAAATATATTTTATATAAAAATATTATACATATATAAATAAATAAAAAAGTAAAATCTCTATTTAAAAGAAAGGCATCAAAGTTTGGATTTTTTGTTAAAAAAATAATTATTTTATGATTTTTTTGTATTCTTTATTTTTTCAAATACTATTTCCTTCTTAATAATTTATTTTATAAATTGCAGTATTTCCTTTTATTTGCAACTACAGATCGTTCATTCTTCATCTGTTTGCCCCTATGTCCTGGCAGTCAGTCAAGTGTATCCCGTCGTTGTTGAATCATCCACTGGATACCATTTCCTGTTGAGAAACCACATCGCATCTGCCTCCACAGCAAAACCATCCTGATTCCTATGCCAACTAAAGGAAGCATGAGTTCGGTTCGCAATATCAAACATCGCATGCCCAAAACTGGCTTCACGATACGCAGAATACTTTGGCTGCGGAAACGTCATGCTGCAGCACCACCAATCAATTTAAAATATCTCAAACATATCGAAAGACGCAATGGAAAAGACACAATGGAACACTTACCTGGTTGCCAACCCTTCAATGTTTCCTCCGTCGCCGATGATAACGTAAACCGGAGCCGATTGGTCGTGTACTTTCGGAATGCACTGACCGTTCACAATGTTGTATGCAATGTTAGACACACGCTCCTGTTACAACATTTAAGGTTGTATGTCTTAATTAGCATAACATAACAAACCTAAAAATTACCCCCCCCCCCCCCCCGAACTTAATCGCTAAAAATTACCCTAAAGAAGTGATTCGGCATTGGGATAAAAATTATTTAAGTACATCAGAAGTCGCGTTTTTACAAATAAGTACTTTAGCAAAAATTTAATACTTTTAGGTATCTTAGAAATCATAAATGTATCTACTTTAATATTTCGGTCATATGCTCGTCATGTATATAATATTTTGTTCCATTAATGTATTACTTTGTCTTTATTGAATTGTTATTTGCTTTATTTGTTACTTTCAAATACTCAATTAAAGTAGATACATTTATGACTTTTGAGGTATCCAAAAGTAATAATTTTTTTCTAATGTACCTATTTGTAAAAACGTGACTTCTGAGATACCTAAATGACTTTTATCATTTCATGTTTGTGATTCAAATGGAGGTCGAAATAAGAAAACGGGTGGTTAACATAACATAGATGACTTACCGATCGTTCATAGGCGTGGACATGACCGGAAAAGACAACATCGACCTTGTACTGAACGAACCAAGACTCGAACATCACTCTCATGGTCTCTCCTTCCATGTAGTGGTACTTGTAGCTGTTATACCACGGTGAATGCACCAAAACTATAAGCCATGGCGTCTCGGTTCTGTTCACTTTCGGAAGCTCCTCTTCCAGCCATTGATACTGAGGAGTATACATGCCTTTGGACATGGAAAAGAAACAAGAAAAGTGGAGTGTAAATAGACCCCCCTATGTTTGTATTAATGTGGGGATTGCACCTTTCATGTCTTTACTAAATAGAACAAACATGCATTTTTCATCCAAAATAACAAAATGATCCACAAAACTTCTTTTATCTATGTATGGGGTTAAGTACTTGCTAGCAGAACTTTGAGAGTTTGGAAAAAAATATTAACTTAAAGTTATAATTTATTTGTTCCGTATAATTAACTGCTAAATGGTGATGTGAACTTACATTTTGTTTATTAATTACTCTATTTTTTGTGCAAGTTACTAGTTGAATTTTTGAAAACGTTACAATTTGCTATCTAAATTTTTTAAAAATTTGCAATTTGTTAACTGAACTTTAATTTGCACTTTACTAGTTGATACATGACAAACATGTGCATGTTTTTCTTTTTCAACATTTAACAAATCAAACGAAGCTAACAAATTGCAATTTGTTCAAAAAAATAAGTTTAACTAGCAAATTGTCCATACCCTCAAAGTTCAACTAACAATCAGGTAATTAACCTTTTAACCAAAGCAGTGGAAAGGAAATCAATTTTACCATATGCTGAATATGATGCCAAGACTATGATATATGCTGAAGCTCTCTTGATTGAGTACCAAAATGGAGATGAACTGCCGGATGCTTTGTATGGAACGTGATATCGATTCGAGAAAGGCTTGAAAGGTTTGGTCTCACCCTGCAATACAATCACAACGCTTATTTCAATTTCACTCATTAAGAGAAGATGATGCCATGTAACTTGAGTAGCAAGAAACCAACGACTAAGACACCAAAAGAGAAATGCTTCTTTCATTGATTTAAGGGTTAAATAGAAACTTGTCAAATTGAACTTTTGAGTTATGGTAGTTAGTTAGGTAAACTAAAAAAGAACTTACATTTTGCTAGTTCTGACTAAATTCTAGTTAATTCTGAATGAGAAAGTGAGTGAGTATGCAATGTAACTTGAGTGGTAAGTAACTAGTTAGGATCAACATACATTTGCCACAAGTAACCACAGGTTGTTAGGATGAAAGTGGGGATAGGGACTTACAATTTCTGGAGCAAAATCGATTTCATGGTTCCCGACAGTCCATATCCATGGTTGATAAGCAACACTTCTCTCAACAAACCGTCCCCATGTATCCCATCGAACATTGTCATGGTTGGGATAATGATCTGCATACGACAAATCTCCTACGAACAACACGGTTTGCCCTTTTCGTGGGTTGTGCTCGTAATGTGTAAGTGTCTGGTTCGAATCAAAGGTCTGACCCAGATCACCTGCATTTAAAAAGAACATTTTTAAGCACAACAAAATATGATGATACATCTACCATGATGCCCAAATGAAGGGAAACTTTTGATTTCACCTATGAGACCAAATGTGTAGGGCACGTCGGGCCCGACCTCTGGAGGAGTGACGAACCAAAACTGCCTTACTGTATGTCCAATCCCTACCTCGTAGTAGTACTTGGTATTGTACTGCAAGAAAATGAATCAAATTCAATGCAATGTCTCTACAAGTTCAATGCAATTATGGCAAACCACATCGTTGCAAATTACGATCTATGACAAACACATAGCACAATTATTCAACTAGTACCTCCAAGTTGTGGATGGTGCAGTGATGAATGTAGCCAGAAGTATAGTTGTAGAACTTATAAGTTTGATGGCTTCCATTGGCTTCTTGCTTCTTGTTGTTGTTATTTTCGCTCCAATAGACCACGATGCTGGACCCGGGTTCGTCCTCGGTCACCCATGATACTATCACAGCCTTACCTTCATGATCTCCTTGAGTAATATGCACCTTTATTCACAGAATAAAATCATATCAACAAACCATGTTTATGCGAAAGAAATGAATATGACTAAATTGATTAAAAATCAATTATGCTTTGCGGAATAACATTACCAAATCAAACAAAAGATTAAAAATCAGAAGAATCGGATAGATGCGTACCAACAAACTTCTAATAAAGGATAAAGAACACAAATTCAGTCAATCAGGATACTGAAAATGGTAAACAGTTGAGTGCAAAATTAAAATTGAATCTATATAATAGCAAACCTAAGTGGGAAAAATAGTACCTGTTGAGGGGCATTGTAGCCGGGAGGCACTTGAAACACATCACTATCAACAGGCATATCAACACTTTCCTCTAATTTCCTCACAAAGGCACTTGTCTTCCCTCCATTGCACACCGCCGCTGCACTCAATCCAAGAACAAGAGCAAGAATAGCAGCATGATACAATTTTGATGGCGACCCAGATTTTGCCATGTCGGAATCGGATCGTTGTTCTGGACGAATCATTAGAATCCCATTCGAGAGAACAATGTATTGTCTAGTTATAAGCAGCTAAAGCAATGTTAATGGCAACATAGAGATGGATTTGGAAGAGAGTGTTACGTGGTGATCTAGGAAACGAAGCTATCAGCGCTGCTGTTCGTTGATTTGTGCAGAAGAGGACAAGAGAGAAAAAAGATGATTAATTAATCGGGTTTGACCATTGGTTTAGCGGGAGATCCTTCCTTGACTCAATGTTAATGACAAAATAATTACTGTTTCACAGATATCTATTCAATTTTATTTTTTTTAATATATATTTTGTTACTTATTTTTTGAAATTATATTAAAAATTTACTGTTAATTATTTTTTATTAAATTTAGTTGAGTAACTATAATTGGTCTATATTGTTTTTTTAAAAGGAAAAAGAATATTTAAAAAAAGGAAAAAACTGAATTTATAATATAATATTTTTATTAAAATATAAAATAAACAAATTAATAAGTATTTATTTTATATTTTTAATAAAAAAAAATATTGAAATTTTATTTTATTTTGAAATTCTACATTTTTTATTTTTTTTTATAGTTTTTAAAAATAATATATTTTTTATAATATGAATCAATGTTAGATAATTTTCATACAAATTTAATATAAAAACAAATAAAGATAACACTTTATCCCAACTCTTCAAAATACAGAAAATATTTTTAAAAAAATAAACCTCAATAAATTTTTATGATGTGACTAAAATCTGAATAGTTTTTAAATTAGAAATATAATTGTTTTTTTTCGACTTTCCCGAAGTTCCAACTCCGACAGTTTACAAGGAACAAGAAACTAGAAAGGGATACTTCAATGATTACATTGATTAGAACATCAAGTTTGAGTCGTGAATTAGGCTTTTCTTTTGGGGTTTAGTAGTTGTTTTGGTGTAAGAATAATAAAATGATGGAATCTTTTAAATAAAAAATTAGATGGAATGTCAGGACTCACGTCTGGAGAGGAAAAATTATTGAAAAAATCTCCGATGTGTGATTTTTGCTATAATTTATTGGCAATTCAAAGTGTGAGTTTATAAAAGATAAAATAAAATTGCATTTTAAAAACAAACATTGGACATACTAAGCAATTATCGAAAAAAAAAATATTTTTTTAAATCGGTAGAGGAAATCGGGTAGAAATACCATTTCAAATCTTTATGCACAAATAAATATTTCTATAGCGCGAGAGACCAAACTGAACCGACTCTAAAATAGAGTTAGAAATGGTAAGTTTAGCAAATGAATGATGCCCTCGCAGTCGATCCGGAAATTATTTCCATTAGTTTAAAAAAAAAAAAAATTCATTGGTTGATAAATAATTTTTATAACAGTGTGGAATCGCTATGTATATTTTCAGAAGCCCTATAATTCTTCCGAAACTTCGAATCGATTCTCAAATTACAAATTCTCCCACCTTCTCATTTATTATATTCATTTTGTATCAAAATATTATTATTTATTGTCATACAAATTTTTTTTTAAAATTTTATAACTAAATCAATTTTAATTAATTAAATAAATACTAAATATATTTAAAGTATTTCATTCTCATTAATTTGTCAATATAAAAGTTTAAAAATATGTATAATTATAATAAAAAATAACAAATATTTTATAGATAAATATCTATAAATACTCATAAATAAAACTAGCTCATAAAAATATATCATAAATAATAAACGTTATAAAATTTATAATGTAAGTTTAATAATATTAATAAAAATTATATTGAAAAAAAAAACACTTTCATTTTCAAAGTTTAGTTAATCTTATCAATATAATAATATAATTAAAAAAATATATAATAATATAATTAAAAATTAGTTTAATTTATTTTTACTTATTCATATAATAATTTAAACTTTATATTAAACTAATATATCGATAACTGAAATAATTTTTATAGTTTAAACAAAGGGGCAAACGGAGTCAGTTCTCTAGTTCTTATTAATGATGACAAATATATTTTAAAAAACACTAAATATTCCAAGTCCTAAGCCATGTATAAATCAAAGTTTGGTAAAAAAAAATGTATAAATCAAAGACCAAGACCATCCATGCAGGCTGCAGCTAAACATACATTATCACTTGAATTACCGGCTCTATTAAATCATCAACTTCCGCTTCCTCATGTCGAAAAAAAATAATCAACATGACAAATCTCTAATTACAAACCTGAAGCGGGATCCTTCTTCAATCGTCTTCCTCCGTCGCCAATATGAAGGTGAACGGGTAGAATTTGTAGCCATCTCCTTCATAGAATTTGTTCTGGAACTCGACCCAGTGGAGACGCAGCGCGTGGAGGAATGCACTTAGAGTCTCCATCACGAGGAGAACACCCACAGTAGCAAAGATGAAGACGATGATGCCGATAAATAAGATAAATACGTTGTTCATGCTGCATCATCGAAACAAACGTTGATTCTCACTAGTAAATTTCAAAAAGATACTAATGAGAAGAGGAAGTAGTGATTTGGAATGGAACGTACCCCCAAGCAAGCATTAGAACTTTCTCATAGAACACACTCGACAACTCCGAATGCGCAAGACTGAAAAAGAAAGATAAGAATATTAATTATCCGTATATAATCAATCTTCAAAGTCGTACATAGAGCTAATTATTCTAATCTATTCAGAAAATAACTAATGAAGGATGATAAAAGAAAAATGAGTCAAGACCTTCTGCTTTGTAAAGTCTACTATATTAAAAAAATGAGAAAATTGAATAGTTGATTTCTATTTCATTTTCCCAGAAATTTTGTGAGTTTACTAGTAGAGGAAACAATGATAAGGACAAGATGCTGCTGGTAGAAGAATAAAAAAACAGACAAAAGCAATAGCAGCTGACATCTTAATAGCTTCTTTACAATTTTATATACAGGGGCATACATATCTAGGATATTAACAAATAACATACCCCAACTCCTTGAGACCGAACCATAGAACCATATGATCAAGACACAAATGAAGACTTGAATAACAAAAAATAAAACTACTAACAAGAAATAAATTCATAAACTGGTTGCTGTTGAACACGGAACATAACACACCTGAGCAGCATAAGTTCGCTGAAAGGGACTCTTGTCTGCATTAAGCTGCAAAAGATAATTGTAAGCAATGTTACATGTTAGCCACGTTAGTAGACGGTACATAAATCAAATGATTACACGGATAAATAAACAAAATCCCATTTCACAAGTATCGAGTAATTCAAACCAAATCAGATACTCCAATGAGCTAGCTCTCTTTATACCTGTTAAAGTGATGGGAGTAGAAAACGCTTAGCGAAATCCCAAGCATTATCAGCAGTATAAATTGAGAATCATGCTAGAGAAAAAACGATCTAAAGACTTCACCAAGAAGTGGTAACATCAATCAAAGTTCAGAACGAAGTATCGAATTCCGATAACGACACCACCCAAAAAACCCATGCGTCACAGAAATAAAGAATACACGGAAATTAGGATTTATAGAAAACGAGTTTAACCAAATCGTTTCACGTATAAATTAGATACATGCGTGGAGATTGAGGAGAAGGGATACAGATTACGAACATCCTTAAATTGGAGGAGGCCAAGGTCGCCGAGGTAGGATACAGTGAGGTGAGCAGACTCGATTGGAATGATCAGCTGCACCAATTGCATCGGCTCCGACCGAAACAGATCCATCGGCGGACAACAGCCTCCCATTCTGCCGTCGTAGCTCAATTCATCGCCCTACCTATACGTACGTACACAAATAACGGTATACACACACGGAGCGATGGAAATGGAGAGGGAGAAGGAGGAGGAGGATCGATCTATCTCGCCTCAGAGAGCTCCACGGATGGCACTGGCACTGGCACTGGCAGGCAGTGAGATGACTCTCTGTTGTTGTATAGCGAAGCGAGTTTCCTTCCTACGCCCTCTCTCTTTCCTATGTTGTCTTTATAATTTTCGCTTCATTCATGTATTGGAAAAGTACGAAAATACACATGCATATTTGTTTTGTTTTTTTTACCTGCATTAATATATTTTTTGTTATAATTAATTGCACTCATATGTTTTATTTTGTTTATAATTACATATTCAGTTAAAATTATTCGTTAAGTATCACGTAAAAATCACACGTAATAGTTAGTTTCGAACAGTTTTCAAACCAAAAGACGTTTCCGTCATGAAGTCGCATCACATTGAAGACTCCCGTCTTCCTTCCCCCACCTTTTGAACTATATGCTCTAGCAGCATTCTTAAGAAAGGGAGAGTCGCATCATGTGGAAACTCTAATCGATAGACGCATGTTGATTAATGTCCATTCCAATGTAAAATCATAGTTTTTTATTATTAAAATTCATTCAGCAATAACTCATTTATATTATGGTTTCTTATATAGAAGGGTTAATTATTTAATTGGTTACACATGTTTGACCAATGTTCAGAGTGGTTACACATGTTTCAAAATGTGATTAATTGATTTTGAAATGTGACTATTTAGTTTTTTTTTTACTGTTCACCGTTAGAAATCACAGTTAAGTCACTATTTAGATACATAAAATGACGTAATTACCCCTAGAATCATCTTCAATAACACATCATCATCTTCAAGAACAAAAATTGAAGAACTCAGAATCGCGTTTCTGGGTTTTTCAAGAACCCAGAATTGCAATTTCAGGGTTCTCAATAACCCAAAATCGCGTTTTTGTGTTCTTAAGAACCCAGAATCGCAATTCTGGGTTCTTGAAGTTCTGTATTGCAGTATATGTTATCACCAAATGTGATTAAATGGTCATACATGTTTCTCTATAATGTGATTAAAAGGTCATACATGTTTCTCTATAATGTGATTAAATGGATACTGTTGTTTGAAATGATGTGATTAAAAGGTTCGACATGTTACCCACAATGTGAAGAACCCAGAAATGCTGTTTATGAGTTCTTCAATCCTTCCATGTGTTCTTCAATACAACTAAGGGCATAATAGTTATTTCACAATTCAATAATATGTTAAAAAAATTAATTAACGTTAAAATTAACGATTTACTAACAGAATAACCAATTAATTACATTGGGAAAAATATGTGTAACCAATTAGTCACATAGCAAAACCAATTAATCACATTTTGAAATATGTGTAACCATTCTGAACATTGGTCAAACATGTGTAACCAATTAAGTAATTAACCCTATATATAAATAGAAGCTAAGTATGTCGTAATGAAAACAATTTCCTTCCGGGGATATTTTGTTCTCCGTGTGGAAGAGAACATAGGTCAGCTACTCATTTTCCAATTCTCAGCTTCTTATCCTTGTCCTCTTAATTTATTTTTTTTCATTCAATCAATCTAATGAAGAATAAAAAATAATTAGGTTTGTTCAAATTAACCGGTTTGGATGAACTGGTATGGTCTAGTTCGAATCGGTTCGCCGAACTAGTTCCAAAATCAAACCAGTGTTTTGAAATAGACCAGTTCAAAATAATACCAAAAATCCAGTTCGAATCGGTTCGACTCCACTAGTTTTTTTATACTGATTTATACTTAAATTAAAATCAAATCATTTTAAACCTATATAATTTTAGAACCGGTTTGAAGCAAAATCAACTAAACCAGTCTGAAATTAAACCAAACCTAGAGATGTCTTCAATAAACCAAACCTAGAGATATATTTGACTCTCGTATGTTGATGTTGGACATGATTTCAATCGATTGTGGAACAGATTTTCAATCGGTTCTGTGTGTTTTTTAGTCGGTTCAGTGTATTTTTCAGTCGGTTTAGGGGGTTTTCAGTCGGTTCAGTGTTTTTCAGTTGGTTCAATATTTTTCAGACGGTTCAGTGTGTTGGACAGGATTTTCAGCCGATTTAGGTTCAGTTTGAACCAGATTATTTCCAAACCAAAATTGTTATTAAAAAAAAACAGACCAGAAAAATTGTTATTAATAAAACAGACCAAAACGAACAGTTCAAACCGGTTCAAACCAGACCAGTTTTTTTAAAAACGGAAAAAAGTACTTGTTTTTACAAACCATATCAGTTCAGTTCTGAACCGGTTCATGAACAAACCTACAAATAATTGTTGTGAAGTCATCATTAAATATATGTTATTAGCAAAAGTTAAATATGGTTCGCCAGCTTAGACGACCCCATATATAAATATTACACTAAACTTGGTAGGGTGCGCCTGATCTAAGCTGTAGTGTAAGGCTTAGACAACACTTGAAAAACCCAATAGCAAGCTACTGTAATGGTTTTTCACCCTTAAAATATTAATTTAATATCGTGTGAATCAATGATCCACATATCAGATATTAAACTGATAAGAACAGATACTACTATTGATCTTAGCCAAAAGGCCGAGAAAGGTATGATTTGGAATGAGAAGTAACACTCTTTTTATAGTGAAGGAGAGACTAGTATTAGGAAGAGCACTCAGTGTGGGATTACAACAGTGAGTTAGTTCGACGACGTTTAATTTGTTCCTTTTCCAATATGTGGGTCACATCATTAAATAAATATTATTTATATATATATGTGTATAATATTACCTTCAATTCATTATTTATATATTTTATTTAAAGAATCACATCCTCTTCTCACCAACCTGTATAGAAATTAGAAGAATTTTTTAAAAAAGTAGGCACTCTGTCAAAAATATTTTAAAAAATAAGTATACTGAAAAAATATTTAGCAAAATATATATAAACGCTATTACCAGTAGCGTTTTTTACAACGTTCGCTAATTTGAGTAGCGTTTTTCATAAAATAAATAGCGTTTTTATGAATTTCGTTACCCATAATAGCGGGTTTTTTAACGTTTTTTTGACGATTTGATATTTAATTAAAAATAAAATTATGTATTTATTAAAAAAAATAAAAAATTATAGTAAGTAGATATTTTAATTGCGATTCAAATGATGCAAAAAATATTAAATATGGACTTACGAATTGACTGTAGGCTCTGCCCGTAAGTTGAGATATGAAAATTTGACTTAAAAATATTATAACTCATACCCTGTAAGTCCAAACTGACTACGGTGAATGTCATTTATGTTGTAATTCAATTATCTACCTAAGGTAATTTTTTTGATTATAAATACAGTGATTTTGTAACCTAACATGGTTTGTCTTAAAATTTGACCGAAATAATTAAATGCATTAGGTGAGAAATTTAATTATGTACTTACTCAAAAAAAATTAAAGTGAGTAGATAATTTAATTACAAATTAAATGATGCTAACTAGACGTTAATTTTTTGCTTATAGACTGACCGTATAATACAATACATAATTTACTTCGTATTATATCGTATTATACGGTCAGTCTAAAAGTAAAAAATTAACGTCTAGTTAGCGTCATTTAATTCGTAATTAAATTATCTACTCACAAATAAACTTAAATATACAATTACAATTTCTGGGTTTGGCTGAACCCCAAAATCATATTTCTTTGAGACCCTAAGCTAATTGTTAAGGATGAATCTGATGCTTGCTGATGAGTGATGAGTGGTGCTGTCATATATATTTTATCATCTATAGCGTCTGGTGCGAACTTCTATTGCTTCAAGGACAAAATGTTAGGATCGATTCACACCAATTGATGAAGGAGAAGAACAAGTATTTTAGAGAGATGAGGGAGAGGTAGAGAGAGAGAGCTGATTTCCGTGGTAACAACCAATTGGGTAACCTCCACGCGTTTTGACCCTATTATTGATGAAAAATACACTGTTACAAGATACGTATACAAAAGAGAAATACAGTACAGTACAGTCTACTGGTTCGGGTCGCTGCCCCGAACTCCGCCTTCGGGCCGCTGCCCCGAACCCCGCCTTCGGGTGGGGGCTCCTGCCCACCCCCGGAAACCTCACCGCGGAGGTTGAATCGCGAGACGCGTATATTAATACATAATATAATATTACATATTAATCAGACTCCAATACCCAACACAAAATTGAGTCAAAATGGGAAGATCCTATCTGTGCTCGGTTGGGCAAATGGACCATTAACTTCAAAAGAGGAAAGTCGGACACTCCATGGCTTTATACGGTATGACATGGTGCTGCTTTATATTCATAAAGTAGGAGTGGGTTAAGTATATTCATATTTTTTTACCCCAAAAAATATATATTCATATTTTAATTTCAGATATATTTGGAATGTAGGGTTAAATAAGAAAATACTCATAGAATCTAAATTTGACCTAAAAATATTTTGTAAAGATAATAAATAATTAACCCTGAAAATTAATATTGATTTTTATATTTCAGTAATCCGTAAAATATTATTCCAACACATCACCGGGGTTATTTTAATTTTTTAGTAAAACATTTTTGTTATTTTTTCTCGATATGCAATACCTAAATTTTGGATGATATTAGTTTGGAGTAACTACATATTAACAACTTTTGGCAAAACTTATAAAATAACTAATAAAGATATTTTACTATTTTATTAAAATAGCTTTGTCAAAGTTCTCGAATAATCTATGCATTAATATTAATAATACTAAAAAATCTATAAGTTTTTTAAAACATTTTAATAATCTCATTATTTGAAAATACTATATAATGCATAATTATAATTATAAAAATGTATACATTAACCAAATATCTATTTTCATTTGGTTTTAATTTATCAAATTTGATTTTTTTTTTTTTTTTTTGTACTTATTGTTTCATGTAATATATTATGTATATTCAACATATAAATATATGTCAATTTCAATCAATTTTAATTCTGTTTGAATTATTTAAATTTATAGATGAAATGCAAAATTTCTATAACTTCTTGGAAAGACGAAAGAATGTTTTGAAGGAAACAAAATATATAATTTTAGAGACTTTAAAAAGTCACAATTACCAAAAATAAATATGAGGACGTGAGAACATAATATACACTTATCATTATTATGTAAAATTGTAAAGTTATAAAATATAAAAAATATTATAATTAAATTAAATAAATCAAAACAATGGATTAATAATAAATGGAATTTTTTCTTTCACTCTAATTTAAATTTCAAACTTGATTATATTATACATATTAATCATTTAAATAAAATGAAATTAAATATTTGATTAACTTATACCTCATTTTTTTTACTTTGATATTTTCAAAATTATGGTTGGTTAAGTGTATAAAAAAAATTAGTACTATTGATCTAGTGGAAAAAGTGTTATTGTAATAGTAATATTTATTGAGTTCAAAACTTCGCTGGAGTTTTTTTTTTAAGGGGTTTCCTATCTGTAAATTGCATTCAAGAAAATTGTGGAGAGATAAAATGTAAATAACCAGAATAGTCCTGATAAGTTTAAATTAATTAAATTATTAAGGGGTATTTGTATAATTTGTAGACGGTGATTACAAAAACCACTTTTGCATTAATATATATATATATATATCAACTAATGCATAAGATAAAAGAGACTAACATCATGTTCTTTTCACGGAATAGGAATGAAATATGTGTTACAGATTCCGTAAGAAGTTGTTCTTTTCGCGAAATTGAAAAATTTCGGCTTACGGAATCCTAGAGAGCTAGAGTTAGACATTCTGTCCAAAAAAACTCGGATTTCCTAAGCTTAGCGCGTCTGGAATCAGGAATAAATGCACAAATGACAAATGACGATTCTGCCCTCATTAACTTTTCATATTGCCCCAACTACCCTCAGCTCCTTCGTTTCTCTTCTCTTTCATGACGAACCCGGCTAGTGACGAACCCAGATCTCCCGTTCATCCTTCATCCTGATGCTCTGTGTTCTCCTTCTCCAATTGTACTTGGTTGGTTGATTTCCTCCGATGTTGTTGGCTCGATTTTGGTTCTGAATCCCGAATCGGCGATTCTGGTTTGGGATTTCATTATCTCGTTCCTGTGAGTATGGTCGGGATCGCGAATCTGATTGTTGGTAGGGTTGGGTCAGGATGAACACCCTGAATCAGAGATTTCTTCTTCTGGGTGCTCAATGCTGATTTCTTCTTCTGGGTGTTCTATTTTGTATGGGTTTCATCGTAGTTATAATTTTGGGAATGATTCGGTTCATGTTAAACAGTAGAAGAGTTGAAGTAGAGCTTGTTTGATCAGAAAAGTCGATGATGGGTTCTAGCCGAATTAGAATCATGGATTCTGGGTTCTGGGTTCGGTTCAGATAGAATGATTATGGTTCCACTGCTCAAAATGAGTATGGTTGTTCTTCTGTTTATGGTTGTTCTTCTGCTCATAAATCATGTTGTTCATGCTGTTCTTCTGCAATTTTTTGCAGATTATGCCATTTCCTGTGTTTGTGTTTGTTCTCGATCATGTTGTTCCATTGCTTCTGTCGATTGCTTGATCTACTATGTGCTGGTCTGGTCTGTTTATTAATTTATGAATGAAACTCGAAAATCCAAGTTCATCACGTTGATCAAGTGAACTGAAATTAACTAATTGGAATTGAATATGATGATGCATGCAGGGTGTGCTGTCATTGAAGGGAATGCACGATGAAGAGCAAACTAGTTCTACTTTGTGGAGTCAATGACAACTTGATGCATGTTTATGATGTACCAACGTATGTCAGCTACTGTTTTTATATCGCCCTCCTTTGTTAGTTTTGATGTTTAAAATAATGTTGATCTTTGTATCAGGTTCATGGAGAGGTGCAAAATATTCTCCAAACGGGAAGTTTGAGATGATGGATTGTGCAATAGTAGTACTACTACCCATGGTGGCCTCTTCTTCACAAGAGATGGATGAGGGCCTCTCAAAGTTTGGAAATGGTCACAGCCGCCGCAGGAAGAGCAAAGACAAGAATCATGTCATGTTATAGATAGATAGATACATGATGTATGTATTAAATTTTAATTTAGGACAAAATCACATTTTGTATAATGAATGCTGTCACACTAATGATGTTTGTATCATGTATGTGTGTCCATTTATGCTAAATTTCAGTCAAATGACTAACACTTTGTAAGACTTTGCATAGTCGTGTACTAATAAAATGTTATTTTGCAGATAATGTAATTAACAATATTTTAAATAAATATGCAATAATCAATTGATCGTGAAAAAAATATATTATTTTTCATTATAATTTACTTTATTTAAATTTTGTAGTAAAAAATAAAAAACGACAGCTTAACCACCAGTACATAAAATCATTCTGATGTAACGTTCTAGTTCCAAACAATATATAATCAGTCCGAATTTATCAGCTTCTCAATTGGCTGTGAAAGAAGGCCCAAAGCTACCGGGATTCATTTCTTGAATCATCATTGTGAATTTGTGATAAGTGGAAGAGCGAGCTTAACTTAGCCTCCTCACAATGGGATTTTGGCGGGTCCGTCATTTTCGGACTGGAAACAATTGATTTACATTTGCGGAATAATGTATATAGAGTTTATACATTTCTTGTACATCACATTTCTGCAAGCCTTATTAGTTAAGCCCGTCAGACCAGTTCAGACAGATCGAACCGGATCAACTATGAAAAAAATGTAAAATACTGCAATTGGCATACCTGCATTTCTCTCAGTCGGTCTGAATTGGTCTGATTGAATTCGGTCAAGATATGTACCTTGTGTTCTTCTACGCCGACCCTCTCAGTTCGAGAGGTGCAATGTTAACTGGGTTGGGTACGTTTTTCAACCCCAGCATCTCCTTTCTTATTTTACAGCATTAACGGGGCAGGTAATATCGAAGAAATGCGTCAATGTCACACTTTTGAAGAGGATCTCTACATACAAAGGAAACTAATTGGAGAATATTGCACTCGCTATCATCGCCACTGACCTGTAACAAAAAAAACATGTCATAAAACGTTTGTCAAGCAATGGTAAACATAGTTGGATGGATTAGTCCAAGAATTATACATACCTGTTAAAGAGTCGATACTGTGGAGCTAAGAAGCGAATGTGAAAAGCCTATCAGCAATCTTTGTACGACAAATCGGGCATTCCGAACAAGCCAATGAACAAGATTTACACACTGTGGACAGATGAACAGTTTCTTGTAACTAATATTGAAGGGGGATTAACATTTTTGGATGAATGAAGGGAAGAAAACTTACAACAAAAATGCCGACATGGCAGCAGAATCGCTGCTGTAGCGACCTCAAAACATACTTTACATGTATGGGAGTTTCCATCACCATTCCCCATTGACCTCAACTCCTTTTCTTTCATTTCTTGCATTCGAGCCTGCGAATTTTACAGCAATCAAAAACATTCCACTTTGAGTATACTATATAGTGTCAATTTTTTTCACAGCTTAAATGTCGAATTGCTAGTTGAACTTGTGGAGGATGAGTTGGTTGCTAGCTAAATCCCTTTTTGGGGACTTTTTCACTAGTTGAACTAATACTAAACTGCAACTTGCTAGCTCCGTCTATGTTTCTATTAACTTTCAATAACAATAAAAATAGATATGTGGTGCCTTGACCGGATGACATGCTCACCACTGGATTTTCTCTTCGTGACTTGACAGAAAAATGGAATGAGCTAGTAAATTGCAGTAATATGTTAGTTTAGACAGCTTATTGTATGTGTATCAATAAATATATATAATCAGCTAATAACCAGCACATTAAAATTTAGCTAGTAATTTGATATATAACCTTTTTCACTAGAAATGTTTTTTTTACTAAACTTTGCTCTAACTTTCACTTTGAAAGAATTTCGTCTCACTTAAACTCAAGGGACAAAAAAGTTACCTTCAAGCGAACAACAAGAGGCTCTTCCTTGACGCTTTCTTCTACTGGTTTAGACAAATCAGAAATTTGCCTCTCCTTAAGTACACCATTGTTGTCAACTCCATTCGACTTCTGGTCACTAAAATGAGAAGTGATTACATTATTGCCCCTTACTTCTTGGATTGGCTCCGGAATCCCTCCATCTTTCTTCATTTTTGCAACCAACACCCACATATTCGCAAGATCATTTTCCAGAGCCTCTTCTCTTCTCTTTGCCTCCTCAACCTTTTTCCGATACTCATTTTCCAAAAAGTCCTTTTCAGCTAAGGCAGATTCAAGTGCTGCTTCCCTTTGTTTCCTTACCTGCAACTCCATTTTTAAATCATTTGGGTCGAGATTCCACAAATCAAACTCATCAGAACGGCCTGCACGACCCTTTCTCACGGTTCGGGCACTGTTTCGACCGTTAGCTCTAGAAGCTGCTAAATCTCGGGCAACTAATAGATCATTTTCGAGCTTTGAATTTTGCATGGATAGCTTGGTTACTTCACTAGCCAAATTCTTCAGCTCTACCGCTGCAGCTGAAGCAAGTTCTTTTGCGTATGATGCCTCTTCTGCTAGTTTCTGATTCTGGACGAGTAAACCACTGTTTTCTTCTGAAAGATGGACTTGTTCTAATTTTAGTTTTTCATTCTCAATTTCCTGTGTAAATGGAAATAAATATATGAATCCTAATTGATAGGCCTTATTCAAGCTCACGATAGTAATGCATGGAGTAAGAAATTACCTGACTCTGGATTTTCCTTTTCAATTCATTGGCATAATCTTCAGATACAATGTTTCCTGAGAGGACAAGTGCCTTATCACCAGCCATTGAAGCCAACTGCTGCTCTAATGCGTTAACTCTCTCCTGAAGTTCGGTGTTATCTGCATACTGTTAAATAAAATTTAACAAAAAAAGATAGCAAAGTTCAGTGTGTATATATACACACACACACACACACACACATATATATATATATATAAAGAATGAAACTAACATGGGTTTAAGAATGAAGAACTGAAGTGCCAAACTGAAGATGGTTTGTGTTTTTTTTCTGTGCTTTACTGCTTGCATTTTTAGTTTAGTCTAAATAAGTGTATTTCTATCTTTTTAACAAAATTTGACGAAAAACAAAATTAGCTAAAGTTCAGTTTGCTGGTTGTCAGGAAAAATAAATAGTTGAGTATGCTTTCTGCAATTAGTCCAAAGTCCTCTATACAATTGGTAATCAACTGTAAAGAGAAACATCATATGGTTTTGCTTTACTATATAGTCTAAGAAAGAACTTCTAACCTTGTTCTGCAACTGTTCCTGCAGAATGCGGTTGTCTGCTGATTTTATCTGCATCATTACGAAATCTTCAACCCAAAGAAAACAATTTCATGCTAAAATTGGCCAGAATTGACGGGTTAGGCACTTTTTCCAAGTTTCAGAAGGAAAAGTGAGCCAAAAGAGAAGAAACTCAACCTCCAACTCAAAATCTTTCTCATTACACTGAGCCATCAGCTTCGCCACCATCTGTTGCAACAAACATAGTGCAAACAAAATCTACAATGTGAAGAATAACAAACACAAGTCACAACATTATATATAAGAGAGAAGAGTGGGAGAGGACCTGCTGCATTTCAACCATGGAGGCATTTGCAACTGAAGCTTCCCCGCTCTCAACAATGCGCCGTTCTAGCATGCTCATCTGCCTCCTCTTTTCTTGGATCTCGTGGTCTAAATTCTGGATCTGCACAAGAGATAACAACATTGCTATTCAGATTGCTGCCTGCTGCGAGTTGCTGGAATAAAGTGAATTGCAGTGCATATTTTAATTAAGAACAAATTTTATGCAAGAAGCAGTTGAATATAGAAAATATATTCAATATATATGTTTAGAGAAATTCTTAGCAAATGAACTGAAATAACCTGAGTTTTTGAACTTTCGGGATCATTAACAGACTGCTCCACTAAGCGTTTCATTGTGCTAGTGCCTAATGCTATCTCACCAGCAAGCATCTTTACTTGCTCGACAAGCAGATCCATCTCGTCGGACATTGTCACTGCTCCCTGAAGTTGAAAAAAAAATAATGAATAAATAAAAAAGTTTACCTACTCAATCAAAAATATTCTTCACTTGAGTTTCAATCCAGTTGATGAGAGATTATGCTAATTAATGCCATTAGAGGCCTAAAATAATTTTCTGCTAATAAGCATTAGTGGTTCAATTACATAATGAGGCACGGAAAATTGCAAATGCTTGTAAATCTAACAATTAAAGAAGTGAAAGATAGTGAAATTAAGAAAGTGTGGGTTGATAAATGATAAAAAAAGTGGGCATACCATAGTCAGCCTAGAGCCACAGATAAGTTCACCAGCTTGAGTTAATTCGGTAACTATACTGCCTGCAGAGGAGAAGTCTTCACTCCACTTGCTACAGGATCTCTTGTGCTTAGAATCATATGCTGGATCCGAGGGGTCAACCGATGCATTCTGACCCATGTTGTCTACTAGCAAGGAACACTCTTGCAATACATCCAGCTTCTATTAAGGCAGGGAAAGAATTTATAAAACAGTTATCAGCACTCATGAGATTCTACTACAAAGGAGAAGCAGAATATGATTACAAGGACAATGGAACAAACTTGCCTTGTCCTCGCCGGTTGAATGGCTTCTTTGATGGTTCGGAATATCGCCCAAATACCCAGGAATTGAATTTTTGGATGATACAAGAATAAGCTTCGTGAGCCTCTGGATTCTACTCATAAGAGCGGCCTTTGCTTCTTCTTCCTCCTCCAGTCTCGACTGCATCTTCACTTGACCCTCTTCCAACTATTTATAAGAGAATATGTCGGACAAATCAGCAACAGAGCGCTAATATTGCAATCTCCTCGAGCAAAACATTTTCAATAACAAAAAAAGAGAACCTTTTGCCTCAAGTTGATGATTTCTTCATGGCTAGGCCCTACACCCATTCCACTCCTTAGCTGATCCAGTTCTTCCTTAAGGGATGAGATTTCTCGTTGATACTTTTTGATCAATGACTTTTCATCTATAATCTGGTCCAAAATTTAACAAATTGCATAACGTTATGGATGATCATGCAATACTGTATAATTAATTCTTAATTAAGAATATAACGGACCTTGTTTCGTGAGGCAAAAATCTCCACTCGCTTTGCTCTACTTGCAAATTTTAGTGTATTATGAGTCTCCTCCATGTTACTTGTGGCAGGAGTAACAGTGCATATTAACTGGAAGAAAAATATATATGTGTGTATATATTAGAAGGGGACGAAAAGACAGTGAAGAGTACTACCAAGATGATTCCTAAAGAATCATAACTTATGTGGAGACCAGACTAGATAGAAGCCTAGAATGAACTCACAGAAACATGTCCATTGCCACTTAAAGAAGATTGGAGGAGGCGAGTAAGCTTAGAATCACGAAATGGAACATGGGATGATTTTCCCTCACTCAATTTCCCAATGACCTGCACATGACATCTTAATAATTGATCGGACAAAATGATACAAATAACATGTGATCTTCAATAAGTCAAATATACAAAAAGAGATATTTGCTATGCTAATAAAAAGATGGGTCAGACATTAATATAGCTACAGTAATACAACCTACTAATGGAAGTTTTAGACTTTTCAAAAGCATGGAGAAGTTGTTCTTATTGTATTCTTCTTAAATAAACCTACTGTTCCAAGTGTTAGGAGACTTTTATTAATATAAGCTCCTTCCTTTCTCCTTAATCCTGTAGTTTCAGTCTTGGAGCTCTCTGAACCGGCTAGATCAATCAAATTCTGAGAGAATACAAAAACATTTAGTCAATAAACTAATGATAGGGTCAGTACGTAATATCACAACTGCACAGTTTTCTCAAGTACCAGCTGAGAGAATATGACTCCATCGTATTCATCGTCATGGTCACTACTCTCAATCATCTGCAACCATGCCCAAAGAATAAGATAGCTTGTTAATTTGATACATTAAATGACCATAAGATTCCTAGAAATTCAGAAAAAAAAATGAAAAAAAAAATCCCCTTTGTTAGTAAGTAAAATACATGATGCACGTGAGATGTACAATGATGGATCAAACCAAATTGAAAAAATAAATCACCTTTTAAAAGGAAAATGGCAAGAAAAGGATATGCATGGGCTAAATGAATAATTAGGAAATTAGTTGTGGCGCTCATATGTATAAAACTTAGGATAACAAGAATATCAGCAAATGCCGCTTTAAAAAGCTAGTTAATCATCCGTGACAGGAGCCTACCAGTGTGAATATGGTGTGGCTTCTACTACTTAGAAGATTGAAGTTATTTGATCCAATGTGACGATGCTCTGCAATTACAATCAACCAAGAACAAATATAACAAGCTTGTAGAAATAGAAAATCTTTCAGTATAGGGGAAGTTAATTGTGAAAAGAAGTTACCTTCTCCAGCAGCAATGAAAGAAAGTGCATGTCCTGGTGATAAAACAACTTCTTCCTTGATGCCCTCAACATAAGTTCCCTAAGAAAATATTCGACAGTGGTTAAGATTGACCACCAGGAAGCAAGTAGGGCTAAGTATTATATATCTAGACAGAGAGGCAGCTTTGCACTTTAAACTCAAAAGAAAAGCTTACGTACAGATTTTGCCTACAAATAATCAAGTATAGTAACAAAGGTAGCATCATTAGATAAAGATATTTTAGATAAACTGTATCATGGATCAATACCAACGTTAAAAATAAGACAAATTACATCTCCAATGCTCAAGAAATTCTAAATGCCACAAACAGATAACATTGACATAGAAGAATTAGTGAGAACCTGGGCATCTTCTCTCACGCGCAAATTTTGACCTGTTGGATCCAGCAAGTCATTTATCACCTGAAATCAAGACAGATAGCACGTCTTTAATTGATGAAATTGAGCACACATCACCTCACTCAGATTCCCTCTCCAACCAGTTAATGTTAAATACAAGCCACCACTACATCCTCATTCCAAAAATTAGAAGAATTAACATAGGTAGAACAACAAACCTCATTGTAGATTTCAATATATGACACACGTAGTAGAAATTCTCTTCCGGGTGTCTGAAACAAGAATAAAATAGCACATACATAACTTGTAGCCAACTAGCCATTAAACTGTAAAGCCAGTGCACAAACACAATATAATTGACATAGAGTACTACACAACAACAGACGCAACATGGTCAGAGCTCGAACAGGAGGAAAATTGTGAGAGTGGTGAGAGACCAACATGAGAAGGCAAAACAAATTCATCATGAACAAATAAAGTTACTTACATCTTGAATAATTCTGAAAACATCTTTTATTGCCAATGGTATAATTCCAGGAGAAGTGTGATCTCCCTGCATTTGGAATCCGACAATATAAGTAAGAAGTAGCACTTGTTCAATAGAAATGAAGAACATACTGTTAAAAGATAACATGATGTATCCAAATAAGTTAATAGCAAATGGAAATAAAAATGTGGAAGGAAGATTTATTTAGACAGCTTACATGCATAGTGTGTGTCTTCCCACTACTCGTTACACCATAAGCAAAGACAGTCCCTACATTTTCATCAGGTAATTTCATTTGTGAACATCTCAACCAAATAAAGAGCTTGTATAATCATCAAACAAGAGATTGAAGTCCTCGCACAAAAGCTTCTTGAAACTACAGCAACTACCAAATCGAAAAAGATTCATCAAACTTACCATTAACACCGTCCATTGCAGCCTTTACTACCGGCTGTGCTGCAACTTCGTATACATCCGGTGTGGCTGTGTGAGGTCCAAAAACTTTATCTGCCATGTTCAACTCCACGAGTAAAGATTAATGGAACTTAAACCAAAAAGAATTTACCAAGCCCATTCTACTAGCTTGGTTTAGTCTCTGATGATCCATAACTACTCAATGAATGTGAAGTTCACTTAAATCAGATTCGGCCATAAACACTACCAAAGGCATAAGCAGTGGCTGGATTGAATTCATTCCTCACAATCTTGTCTCCGTCTGCATACCACGCAACCTCATCTCCTCTGTGATACTCTCTATCGCTGCAAAGAGAAACCGTACCACCGAGTCACATTTTTGAATGTCACTTCTACGAAACTGAAATTTCCTAAATAAATATCGCGGCAGAAATGCGATAGATCTGATTTCACCAGCTCAGATCTGGTATTACCTCAATGGCCGGAACCGTATCGTCACCGAAATGCTATGAGCTGACGGAGGCGCGTCCGCATGCTCGGAAACCGGCTCATCATTAGGGTACCCTACCGGAGAGAGGCTGCTGTATCCAGGCCCGCCGTAGTACATTGAATCAGACTGTGAGCGGCTGGGAGTCGTGGATCGAGCTCCGTGCCCTATACCGGAGTTGTAGAAGGAAGTTGCCGAGGAGGAGACGGGACGGGGGATCAGGCGCTGGTTGGTGAAGGAGGAAGTGGAGGAAGTGGAAGAGTAAGGACTGGAGGACTTTCGGACGGAGAAAGGCGAGCTGCTTCTACCTCGAGAGGAAGATGCCATACAGTCAACTCAACGCAATGGAAATCTGTCCAAAATGGAAATGGAAATCTGCCCGTAATCCAAACAAATAGGAAACAGAGAGGAAGAATAAACAGGAAAGGAGAGAAGAGAATATGAACCTGTCAGGGAGCTCACATGGCTGGACAGACAAAAGCATAAAACATTGTGTTCACCAATCCACTTTTCCTTTCCGAATTCCTTGGCGTTGCAGCTATGGCGGAAGCTTGAGTGACAGTCGAAGTCGAGTGCTCTGCTGTAGTACAGAGAGATGGAAAATGGAAATCCTTCTTCCTTCTTCTTCAAGACAAAGACTGGAATCGAAATCGAAAATGGCGGAGGAGGATTGGAGGAGAGAGAGAGATGGATGAAATTTTGCAGTCTCTTCTCTTACCTTGTCCTTTGAAATGTAAATTTCTAATTTGAATTTGAATGCTTCTCTCTTATTAATTAATTCTTTAATTCTGGTGTGGTGTTCAATGGAGAAGAAAAGAGACAAAAATTAGTTCGTCCTCAGACTTTTATTGTATACTAATTTCATCCTCAAATTTTCAATTCAATGATGTTTATTGTACTAGATATGGGTGATCCATAAACCTGATAATTTTGGTAGATCTTGTCATACCATTTAATTGTAAAGTTAATTTTTATGACATTGATTTTATATGATATATATTTTAATTATTATATATGAGCACGGAAGCACTAAGGGAGGAGGGTTTTAGTATTCTCAACTTTTGACGTTATGTAAATTTGATCATAATAATTTCTAATTAAGTCACTTTGTTTGTTCAATTGCTTGCTTCTACTTTAATTTTTGTCCCTCCAAAAAAAAAAAATTTGCTTCGTCCTTGCTTAAGTTTAATCCATAACGAAATAAAAAATAGATGAGTCAATTAAATAAAAGAAATCTTTAACAAAAAATAGGAAGTATCTTTAAAAAAAAAACGGTTTTTCTATCATGTACTTTAGGGCTGGCAATCGTGTCGTGTCGTGTCATAATCGTGTCGTGTCTAAACATGTCTCGTGTCTAAACGGATAAATTTTAAACGTGTCTAAACGTATAAGCCGTTTAATCGTGTCTAAACGTATAGAGTTGTTTAGACACGGGATCCGTTAATGTCAAACTCATATACGCTTTAAAGTAGGGTTGATCATGGGCGGGCCGGTCCGGTCCTGAAGGCAAGACCGAGACCGAGACCGAAATTTCGGTCTTGCCTTTTGGAGGACCGAGACCGAACCGAGACCGACCTCAGCCAAAAAAGCCCGCCCGAGTCGGTCTTTCTTGACTCGGGCCGGTCTCGGTCCTAGACCGAATCTACACTAAAAAAATAAAAACTATGAATTCACGGTATTCTTTAGTAAAAGGCGAAGAAATAGTTCACCTCTCAAATAAACACTATGAACTCTTTATATTCTTTAGTAAATTTATCAAGATGCACCTTTTATAGAGATAGAAAACCTCCAAAATCCACATTATTTTCGGTGTGGTATTATGAAAATCTCAAATACACATACATTCGGTCCGGGCCGGTCCTAAACGGGCTTTTGGGAAAAAAGCCCGAGACCGAGACCGACCTTGAAGGAAAAAACCCGCCCGTTCGGTCTCGGTCCTAGTCGGGCCGGTCTTGTCGGGAATTCGGTCCTACAGTCTTTTTTGATCACCCCTACTTTAAAGCAGATATATACACAAATACATATATACACAAATTCAAATATACAAAGTAAGATCTTCATAGTTCAATATTAAAAAGTAAGTGAGTATTTTAATATTTTATTATTATTATTATACTTAAATGTGTCTAAACGTGACACATGTATACACAATACGATTAGACACGAATAGTTAATCGTGTCTAAACGTATAAGAGTTGTTTAGACACGGGATCCATTAAGGTCAAACTCATATGCGCTTTAAAGCAGATCGTGTCGTTTAATCGTGTCGTGTTAGAAATTGTCAGCCCTAATGTACTTATACCGTTTGGCCAAAACAAATCATGTACTTATACCTTCTTTTTTTTTTTTGGGGGGGGGGGGGGGGGGGGGGGGGGGGGGGTTTATTAATTTTTTTTTGGGTTAATAGGTCCAATGGTACCATAAGTTTGGGCCATGTGATCGGATGGTACCCCTATGTTGTTTTATGGTACCATATGTTTGGTCAATGTTGTTATTTGGTCCACATTACTGTTGCTGTCAAGGTTAACTAACGGAATGCTGACGTGGCACTGACGTGGCGCTGGCGTGGCGCTGATGTGGCGGATAAAAATAAAAAAGAATAGAAAAGAAAAGTTAATAAAAATAGAAAAAATAGGGAAAAATCGGAAAAAATTATAAAAAAATTCAAAAAATATTTAAAACTTTATCTATTAATAAAATTTATTTTTTATAATTTTTTTTAAAAAAAAATCGAAAAAAAAAAAAAAAGCTAGGGTTGGACCATTGGGTCCAATTGACCCAGCCAAGGGTCGAACCCTGGGCTGGGTTGGACCCCCACCAGGTCGCCTGACCTGGGCGACCAGGTCTGGGTCTGACCCAGCCCTGGGTTCGACCCTGGCTGGGTCAATTGGACCCCAAGGCTAGTTCGACCCTTGGGGTCCAATTGACCCAGCCAGGGTCGAACCCAGGGCTGGGTCAGACCCAGACCTGGTCGCCCAGGTCAGGCGACCTGGTGGGGGTCCAACCCAGCCCAGGGTTCGACCCTTGGCTGGGTCAATTGGACCCAAGGGTCCAACCCTAGCTTTTTTTTTCAATTTTTTTTTAAAAAAAATTATAAAAAATAAATTTTATTAATAGATAAATTTTTAAATATTTTTTGAATTTTTCCGATATTTTTCATATTTGTTTCCTATTTTTAAAATTTTTTCTATTTATTTTTATTTTTTAAATTAAATATTATATATCTACGTGGCGCTGATGTGGCGCTGACGTGGTGCTGACATGGACCATTTAACAGAAAAATCTAACGGTTGACTAACAGAGTACAATAGGACAACATGCTCCAAACATAACGGACCATTTAACCACATCAAAAAATATACGGTACCATCCGATCACATGACCCAAACTTATGGTACTAGTGGACCTATTAACCTTTTTTTTTTTTCATTGTTAGATTATAATAGGGTAAAATAAGATATTGTCATTTAATGTTAGGTCATAACATGAGAAAATAATTTTTTATAATAGAAATTTTAAATAAATTGAATTAATCATTTTTTTAACACATTTTGAATTAAGCATTAGAGTAGGGGTGTCAATCGTGTCGTGTCGTGTCATAATCGTATCGTGTCTAAACATATCTCGTGTCTAAACGAATAAATTTTAAACGTGTCTAAACATGTCTCGTGTCTAAACGTATAAGCCGTTTAATCGTGTCTAAACGTATAGAGTTGTTTAGACACAGGATCCGTTAATGTCAAACTCATATACGCTTTAAAGCAGATATATACACAAATACATATATACACAAATTCAAATATACAAAGTAAGGTCTTCATAGTTCAATATTAAAAAGTAAGTGACTATTTTAATATTTTATTATTATTATTATACTTAAATGTGTCTAAATGTGCCACATGTATACACAACACGATTAGACATGAATAGTTAATCGTGTTTATACAGATATCCGCAGATCTGAGTTGTTTAGACACGATCAATAATCGTGTCTAAACGTATAAGAGTTGTTTAGACACGTGATCCATTAATGTCAAACCCATATACGCTTTAAAGCAGATCGTGTCGTGTCGTTTAATCGTGTCGTGTCAGAAATTGCCAGCCCTACATTAGAGGCAGTGTTATATTTAATCCTTTAAAATATTTCGAGGCAGCATAAAGTATATATATGTATGGCCATAAAAGATCTCAAGATGGTTCAACCACCATACCTGTGCGGTTGTGTGATGCTTTAATAAAGGAAAATATTAAATAGAGATCTTCCGTCCAAATATTTGGGTAAAGTGTTTAATTACCTTTAAAATTTATATATACATCACACATTATTTCTTAAATATCACAAATTATAAATCTTATTATATTACATTTAAGGTTATATTATATTAAGATTTTATTTAAAATCTGTGAGGAAAGTGGACTACATTTTATAAAAACAATTGTACAGTATATAATTTAAAATGATAAATAAAAGATATCGTCTTTTACTTTACACAAATTATATTTTTACACGAGAGTCAAAAGGATTAAAAAAAATATTAAGAAGAAAATATATGATACGTGTCACGTTAAAATGTAGTAAGTGATGTTCTGTTGTATCATATTTTAATTGATAATTTTATATAATATTTATACTTTACTATACAAATAAAGTTCAATATACTTTTTTTTTAATGTTCTGAGTAATTAACTCTTTTTAAAAATTAAAGAAAAAAATTTGTGAAAGTAAATCTGAATTAAAAATATGCCCTCATATATATTGTGGATTAAGTATAATCCAACGCTCTTGTAAATGCACATACAATATATATATATATATATATGTGTGTGTGTGTGTAAAAAAAGGTTATTAGGTGATGAATCGTTGGCTGCGGGTAGAGTAGTCTAAAATGTGGTCCCAAATTGACAAATTTCATGGGCATGCATATATTTGCACGCTATCTAGGATAAGAATATCTCATATATTTGAGTGTGGCAATGATATATATTATATACCCTTCCTTATTTACTTAGAAAAATATAATGTTAATTTATATTTTTTGAATTTTTTATTTATATAATAATATGTTATTATTTATCCAATAAATTGCAAAGTGCTAAATTATTTATTTTACTACTTTTATACATAATTATGTAAAAAATATTAGTTATTTTTATTGAAATTGCAGGGTGGTGTGCTTTGGGCTAGTTTTCTTGTTTAGTCATTGAGTTTGTTTTTTTGTGGTATTTCTTCAATTCATTGATAGTTTGAAGTGTAATTGAACATTAGTTTCTTTTAGGGGTTTGTATTTAAGAGTGAAAATTTGTCAAATGAAGGAATCATACTTAATGATCCATAATTGCTCCTCTCGAAATTCCTATGTGATATTATAGGGTTTCTTCAATTTTCTTCCATTTGGTTCCGATTTCAACATGATATCAAAGCTTAAGGCGATTCCGCCTCATATATGATCTTCTTATTATGCTTCAATCACCTCTCCAGAAATCACACAAAACGATTTTAAAATGGTTCGGCAAATTGCTTACGTCCGTTGGAGCCTCTTTGATAGAATTTGTTACAAGATTTTTGAGATATACAAATTCTCTCAATCTCTCACTCTTCTTCTCTCACTCTCTCTTGATTGTTGCTTCCATTCTGCAAATCAGAAATCTTCTATTTATAGGAGGAGTTCTCTTCAACTGCATGCAAAATGTGGGATGATCCTTGCATGAAAGTGGGATGCTCCTTTGGAGAAAGGTGGTGGAAAACGTGGGTGGTTGCTTCCTTGCATGTTGCATGTGGGCTGCTCCTTGGGTGGCTTTCAACAATCACTCCCTCCACCCAAGTGTGCCTTACCAGACTGGCAAACTGTTTGCAAATTTATCCATTCTTCAAATGAATTCACCTCTTACTTTGACATGAGAGATTTCTGCTATCGAACATGCTCCAATTCACCTTACGGTGCTCAGCAGTGTACAATACTGATCAAGTCCAAACAGTGTTGGAACTTGATTCCTGTGACGACCTTTGTCAACATATCTGCTGGATTATCTTCAGTGTCAATCTTTTGAAGTTTGATGTCATCTTCTTCTAATATTTCACATACAAAGTGAAATCAAACATCTATATATTTTGTTCGAGAGTGATAAACCTGATTCTTGGCCAAATGGATTGCACTTTGACTGTCACAGTAAATGGTAACCTCTTGCTGCTAAAGCCCAATTATGTTACCAATCCCTGTAACCAAATAGCTTCTTTCACGACTTCTGTTACATCCATGTATTTAGCCTCAATTGATGATAATGCAATTGTTGACTGCAAAGTTGATCGCCAACTAACTGGTCTTCCCGCCATAGTGAACACATAACTAGTTGTCGATCGACGTTTGTCAAGATCACCTGCATAGTCTTAGTCAATATATCCAGTTACTAGACTATTTACACTCTTATCGAACATCAAACCAACATCTACGGTCCCAGCAATATACCGTAGCATCCACTTAGTCGCATGTCAATGGACCTTTCCTGGATTATGCATATAGCGACTAACTAAGCTAACGGCCTGGGAAATATCAGGTCGTGTACACACCATGACATACATTAAGCTTCCAACAATACTTGCATATGGGACATTCCTGATGTAGTCTCGTTCTTCATTAGTTTTAGGATACTGCAATTCACTGATCTTGAAATATGAGGCTATAGGAGTACTCACAGATTTCGTCTTCGAGTCGATGTTGAAGTGTTGCAGTATTCTCTTCAGATACTACTTCTAAGTAAGGTGATCTGTTCCTTTCACCCTATCTTTGTTGATCTCCATCCCCAGTATTCTTCGTGCTTCTCCTAGATCTTTCATTTCAAACTCGTTACGTAATTGAGTTTTTAAACGATCTATCTCCTCCTTACGTTTACATGCAATCAACATATCATCTACATATAAAAGCAAATAAATGAAAGATCAATCTGCAAGTTTTATGAAATATACACAATGATCGTATTGGCAACGAGTGTATTTCAGACCCATCATAAAATGGTCAAACCGCTTATACCATTGTCGAGGTGACTGCTTCAAGCCATAGAGAGACTTCTTCAGACTACATGCCCAATTTTCTTTGCCAACTTATTTGAATCCTTCTGGTTGAGACAGATAAAACTCCTCTTCCAGATCACCATGCAAGAAACCTGTCTTTACATCAAGTTGTGCTAACTCAAGATCATATTGTGAAACCAAAGCTAGTAATATTCAAATGGATGAATGCTTAACAACAGGAAAGAATACCTCACTGTAGTCTATTCCCTCTTTCTGGGCGTAGCCCTTGGCTACCAACCTAGCTTTGTATCGTACTCCATTTTTAGCAGCTTGATCATCTTTCTGATTGATCCACTTACAGACAATTACATTTGTTCCCTTTGGAAGCGGCACAAGCTCCCAAGTATGGTTCTGGTGAAGAGACTGCATCTCTTCATTCATTGTCTTTGTCCATTCAACTTGTCACATAGTCTGCATAACGTGTTGGTACACGTTTCTCTCGTCTCGGTCTGTTAGTTGCTATCGATTCGGGTTGACATGAAGGTATTGTGACCGGTTCATCTTGTCCATGCTTTTCCAACTTCTGTGAAGTAATTAACTCCACCTTCTGCGAATCTTCTGATGTTTCACCATCACTGCTGCCTTCAGTAGAATCTTTATGCTTATGTGACTTAAGCATCTCATATTCATTGAATGTAACATTTCTACTAATTATTACATTTTTGGACTCTATGCACCAGAGTCTATACCATTTTACACTAGTACTAAAGCCCAAGAATTTTGGTTTCTTGGCTCTAGGATCAAGCTTACTATAGTAAGCAGGACATCCGAAAAATGTGTAAAAAATTATAATCAGTAGCATGTTTACCCATCCACATTTCAATGGGTGTCTTCCCATCATTGGTATTTGAGGGTAGTCGGTTGATGATGTGGCAGGCATATGTCACAGCTTCAGCCTAAAATGTCTTGCTGAGTCCAGCAGTCAGCATCATACATCATACTTTCTCTAATAAAGTACGATTCATTCGTTCTGCCACACTGTTCTGCTACGGTATACCTCGTACTGTGAAGTGTCTGACAATTCCCTCTCTCCGACATACTTCCATGAAGGGGCCTGACGTGTGCTCACCTCCATTATTGGATCTGAGCCGCTTGATCTTCCTGCCGGTTTGAGTCTCAACCATTTTCTTCCAATCAAGGAAAATTTTCAGGACTTCATCTTTATTCTGCATTGTATACACCCACACACGACGAGAATAATCATCAACAAAAGTTACAAACCAATGTTTACCTCCCAAATATGCATTTTGGGTCGGTCCCCAAACATCATAGTGCACATAGTTAAGAATTCCCTGTGTATTGTGTACTGCGGTTCCAAACGTGACCCGTCTCTGCTTCCCTAATACACAGTGCTCACAAAAAGATAATTTACCATAGATCCCAGTGAGATGAGATTCTTCCGCAAATCCTGAACATACCGAACTTTTGTTAGAGTCTTGATGCTACCATCATGCAACTTTAACTGAATACTACCTATTCCTTGTGTCTTACAGGCACTGTCATTGCCCATACGAACTGCTTCACCCTCGATCTTTGTGAAGTCAGTAAACCAGTCCTGATTAGGACACATATGATAGGTACATCCGGAATCCATAATCCATTCATCGGAATGACAAATGGATAATGAACTTATCAAGGAAAAATCTGAATCATCATCTTTGTCCACGACATTGGCTGTAGTAGGTTGATTCTGCTGTTGTCCCTTTCTGTTTGGACATTCCTTCTTCTAGTGTCATATTTTGTGACAAAAGGCACATTCGTCTTTAGCGAGTTTTTTACCGACTGATGAACCACGTGAAGTGGCCTGAGTCTTCGATTTAGAATCATTATTCTTTCTGGGATGCTTTGATTGTGGTCTCCCACTTGTTGTTAAAGATTCACTTGATGTATCTTGTTGTACCTGCTTATCCCTTTTCCGGTACTCATTACTAATTAAAGAACTAGATACATTGTCGAACTTAATACTTTCCTTCCCGTACAGTAGAGTAGTAATTAAATGCTCATGCATATCGGGCAAGGAATTTAACAAAAGTATAGCTTTATCTTCATCTTCTATTTCAACATCTAAGTTTAACAAATCAGCAAGAATTTGGTTGTAACTGTTCAGATGTTCGGACATTGAAATACCTTCACGAAATTGGAATCTGAAGAGCTTCTTCTTCAAGTGCAAACAACTCTCAATGCTCTTTTTCATGAACTTATCCTCCAATTTCTGCCAAAGTACCTTAGCATTTGTACCTCTCATGACAAAATACTTTTGTTCTTTGGTAAGGCATAATCGGATTGTACTACACGTTTGAGTATTGAACTTCTTCCAATCTTGATCAGTCACATCATCTGGTTTTTCTCCCAACGCAATATCCAATTCTTGTTGGATCAAGACGTCCATGACTTCACATTGCCACATGTCCAAGTTGCTTGTTCCATCGAACTTCTCAACTTGAAACTTGACATTTGAAACATTGGACTGACGCTTGGAGCTACTGACATTATCAGAGCTCTCATCTCTTCCCGATCTTTCCATTAGAATTTAGATATTTTAGACTCAAAATTTCAAAATTCTAACCGTACGGATGACTCCAGAATGATCCAAATAGTTGGAAATCACTATTTGATCGTTGAAATCGGACTCTAGATGGCTTCGATCAAGACCAGAGGATGGTAACAGAATTCGGCTATGATGCAAAATGAAATCCAAAGAGGGACAAAATTCGGCTATGAATGCCAATTTTGATTATGGTGCTGTGAATATTTCTGTGTGTTCGGACAAACTTAAAGGAAATCAAAATTTGGAATGTACTTTTTGCAAGAAAAAGGGGCATACAGTAGAAATATGTTTAACCCGAGGATGTGACTTCTGTAAAAAAAAAAAAAAAAAAAAAGACATTCAAATGACAACGCATAGAGATTTTTTGAAAGTGAAGGGGTAGACCTTGAAAGTTAATGTTGCCTCCTCTGATATTGGTGGCATTAACTCTGTTTTATATAAAGGTTTTTCTAATGATGCACATTTGAGTTCTTCTGTGTAAGGTACTATCACCCTTACCCGAGACCAATTTCAGAGACTCATGCACACTGTTGGACAAGCTGGCAGCATTGCTTCAACAACAGGTGTTACCTCTTCCGAGGATCATCGTGTGGACACGACAGGTATATCCCTCAATTCCATTGTGTCTTATAATAATGATTATTGGATTTTAGATACTGGGGTTGTCGGATGTCGACTCTGACTTTCCCCGCCCTTTTTGAAAATATTATTTTTATTTTTTTCGCTCGAAAATGTAGGGTCTTGGCGAGCGACAGGTCTGGTAAAGCGGGGTCATCAACCGAACCGAAAAATTAAAGAGTCGCCACCGATTAATTAGAAACTAATCAGAATCCTAAAATTGGCCTAGGGTACATGGTGTTAACATCCTAGGGCTTGGAAAAGTCTACGTCCAGGTAATTGAGTTCATGGGTTTTATTACGTCTTAAGGGCTCGCGAGCCCATAATTCGCTCTTTCGGTACTTTAGTTTGCTTTTGAATTTTGTTTTAACTAAATTACCCGTTTTGATCATGATTGGCCAAAAAGATTACATGCATTTTCTAAAAATAAACCATATACAATCATTTTTTTATGTACGAGTTAGTTTAAAATAAATACACAATAGAAGAATGAATTTAATCGAGCTCAAAAGAGATAGTTTAACTTTGGGGTCATTTTAAAACGTGTCAAACGTACACGAATGATTTTGAAGATATAAAGCTTGTTGGACTAATTTGTCACATTAAGTCCTCGGAAGTCCAGAAAAGTATGGGGACCAAAATGAAATTATTTAAAATTCAAGCTGAATTGGAAATATATTTTTAAAAAATTACAAAATTGGCTTTAAACTATTCCGGACTTATTTGAAACACTTGGTAAAGTTCCAAAATAACCTGAAAATTATTCTGGACTTATTTGTAACACTTTAAGAAGTCATGGAATGTCCAGAAAAGTTTAGGAATCAAAAATGTAATTTTCAAAAAATTATAACTGAACTGAATTTTTTAATTTTTTTTTTACTGAATTAACTCCTAAACAATTCTGTACTTATTTGTAACACTTGGTAAAATTCCAAAATAACCCGAAAATCATTCTAGACTTATTTGTAAAATTTTGAGAAGTGATGGGATGTATAGAAAGGTTAAGGGAACAAAATGTTTTTTTTTTAAAAAATCGTGCTGAATTAAAAAAATTATATTTGAAAAATTGCACAAATAGCTCAAAACTTTTCTGGTTTGGTTTTTAACACTCGGTAAAGTCCCAGAATGACCGAGAGTCCAAGGACCGAGTTGTAACCTTCATCAAAGTTCAAGAATAACCTAAGTCAGTTTTGAAAATATTTTAGATCGAAATAAACCTCCATAACTTTCACAAATGCCTAAAATGACCCCAAAGTTATACTGAACTTAAAACCGAGTACGATTATTATATGAAATATAACTATTAACACATAATATTGATAAGATAAATTGCATTCACAATAAGAAATATAAATACAATATTGAATACGAGAGAGATACGCCTAAGTTATTTAAAGTTTAGATACCGTACGAGGAACCGAGATCGATAATCATCGATTTTATTCCACTCATTTTCTCTCTATTTTTCACTCGATACCTCACTTTGAAATTGTTTTTCTCTATTTTCCCTTTCTTTTCTTTTTTTATTTTCTTTCCTTTTTTTTCACTATTTTCCTTCAATTGTCGTAGCTTACGATAATCCTTGTCCTTCTTCTCTTTGTCAAAGATTGATTCCTCTTTTAATGTTATTTTTGGTGCAAGTAGATGATAAAGCATGGACAATGCATAGTGGATGACATGGTGGGCAATGATCAATGTTGACAAAGGGTGGACTCGATACCAGGTGGGTGGTCAAGTGGATGGCATGGTAGGTAATGATCAATGGTGATAAAGGGTGGCATGATGGGTGGCCAAGTGGGTTGTCAAGTGGGTGGCATGGTGATGGATTTGTGGACGAGAGTTTTAGGGGTTTAGGGGTTTAGGAACTGAGAGGTTTAGGGTTTAGAGTTAAGGTTTAGGGTTTGTGATTAAAGGTTTATGGTTTGTGATTAAAGATTTAGGGCTTGGGGATAAGGGTTTGGGGTTTAAGGTTTAGGGTTTGGGGTTTAGGGTTTAGGATTTGGGGTTAAAGGTTTAGGGTTTGGGGTTTAGGGTTTGAGGTTTAGGATTTAGGGTTTTGAGTTTTGGGTTTAGGGCTTGGGTTTAAATGTTTAGGGTTTGGAGTTAAAGGTTTAGGGTTTAGGGTTTGGGATTTGGGGTTTATTTTATTTTTTGCTTTTTCTTTCATCTCTGATTTTCTCGGCTCAGATCCTCGCATACGATATTGTGACCCCGAGCCAAAATCAGGTGTTTACATGGGCAATAGATCACATGACCAACATAAATGATTGGTTGTGTGATCACAAGTTGGTTCTAGGAACTAAAGTCCAATTGCCTAATGGGGATATTCTTATGTTAGTAGTATTGGAAATCTGGCCTTTAGTAAAGGTAAGAAACTTATGAACGTTCTTTACCTGCCCAAGTTTAAATACAATCTTTTATCAGTTTCTAACTTACTGGAGAGCTAAATTGTGCTGTGATTTTTCATCCCAAGTTTGTTGTCTTGCAGAACCTCTAAATCTTGGGGATTTGCAAAGAGTTTTCAGGTATGTATTTCATTAGAAATTGTTGTGATGATGTTGCTTCTGATGTGTGTTCTTCTGTTGTTGGCAATATAATGTTGTGGCATAGGCATCTTGGGCATATTTCTTTAAAAGCCTGGGAACATATTGATTGTCTTGATTTACCAAAGAATAAAAAAATTCATACAGGAGAATGTCCTATCTGTCCCAAGGCTAAGATCATTAGAAAATATTTTCCTCTTATTGATTCAAGAGCAAATGATGCATTCGATCTTGTACATGCATATGTGTGGATGCCCTATCATAACCCCACACATCAAAATAAAAGGTATATTTTTTAAAATCGGTGGATGATTTTTCGAGGGTGACTTGGATCCACCTATTCCAGTTTAAGTATGATGTCATTGTTGTTATGAACATTTTGTTGCCATGATCGAAACACAATTTCATAAAATGATTAAGGGTTTCAGAACAGATAATGCCAGGGAGTTATTCAATGAACAACTGAAACAGTTTTTCAAAGAAAAGGGAATTTCTCACCAAATGAGTTACCCTCCCCCCCCCCCCCCAAACAGAATGGGAGGGTTAAAAGGAAACATAGGCACCTATTGGAAGTAGCTAGGCCTAATAAGTTGCAAGTTTCACTTTCGAATGATTTTTGTGGCGATTGTGTGCTTACTGCGTGTTATTTGATAAATATGATGCCTTCTAGATTGTTGGATGGAAAATCACCCATTGAGGTGTTAAGTAAAAGAAAACATGTGATTAATCATCTTAGGGTGTATGGATGTCATTGCTATATGCAAAAATATGTTGGTGACTGATAAATTTGCCTCCAGAGCAGTTCCATATGTTTTATTGGGATTTTCTGAGACTCAAAAGGGTTATAGACTCCATGATTTAGTTGAAAAATATATATTTTGCTAGCTGAAATGTGCAATTTAATGAGAAGATATTTCTTTTTGAGAATGAAAAATCTAATCAGTTACCTATATTTTTTTAGTATCATGATGAGTTGTACTCCTATGATGTGAGTGTCCCACAAGATGCAAATACTGAGGAAATTGACACTGATATTAGTGCAAGAAATCCACATGATGTTGCCCATGTTGGCACTGATGGAACCTCACTGAATGATGAGTCGCAAATCAACTATGATGGTGATGATGTCCCTGCTACAGAGGAGACTACTTGACCTGTTATGAGTAGATCCGGAAGGGTTATTAAACCTCCTATATGGATGAAATATTTTCAAATTTTCAAATGTATCTTATGCTTATTCCATTGACAATTTTATATCATATGATAAATTGTCTCATGAATATCAAGCTTATCTGAGTTCTGTTTCTAAGTTGACCGAACCTAACACCTTTCCTAAGGCCGTGAAGAATAAGGCTTTGCATCAAACACATGGGAGTTAGTACCACTCCCAACATGTAAAAAAATCGATTGGTTGCAAATGTGTTTACAAGTTAAAGTATAAATATGATGAGAATTTGAATAGGTATAAAGTCAGATTAGTGGCTAAGGGATATAGTCAAAAACATGGGATTGATTATTTTGATACCTTTTCTCCTGTTGCAAAAATGAATACTATTAGAATAATCTTAGCTTTGGAATCTATATATCAATGGTCCCTTTATCAAATGGGCGTTTATCATGCTTTTTTGCAAGGAGATTTGGATGAAGAGGTGTACATGAGTGTTCAGAAGGGTTTGGTGATAAAAACAATTATCATCTTGTTTGCAAATTGCGAAAATCTTTATATGGGTTAAAGCAAGGAAGTAGACAATGGAATATTAATCTGACTGATTCCCTTATTAAGTCTGGGTAGAAACAATCAAAATATGATTAGTCCTTATTCACAAATCATGATGGAAATCAACTAGTTATTCTTCTTGTTTATGTGGAGGATTTGCCTATTTGTGGCAATAGTGATGCATTGATTTTTGATTTGAAGCATGTTTTAGAATCCAACTTTAAGATGAAGGATCTACGTGACTTAAAATACTTCCCTGCCATTGAGATATCTCAGTCCCAAAAGGGACTGGTACTCTGTCAGAGGAAGTATGCATTGGAGCTTATTTCTGATGTTGGATTGTCAGGTGCCAAAACTGCTAGAACTCATATGGAACAAAATGTGAAGTATACTAACATTGAATATGATAAGGCACCTGAATGTTAATGATGAGGATGAACCCCTAAATGATATTACTATTTGTAGGAGGCTGATAGGGAAGCTTTTATACTTGACTATTACTCGACCATATATTTCTTTTACTATGCAAAATCTTAGTCAGTATATGCAGAGTTCGAAAGTCTCCCATATTGGAGATGCTCTTATAATAGTTAGGTATATTAAAAGGGAACCAGGTAAAGGTATTATTCTCTCATCCAGTTATATACCTAGGTTCGTGGCATATTGTGATTCAGACTGGGTCAATTACATTGAATCTAGAAAGTCTGTTACTGGTTTCCAACCAGTAAAGAATTCAGTCTTGGTGGTTTCCAGCTTTAGGCGGAGTATTGAATTTGCAGGTTGGTGTGCTTTGGGCTAGTCTTCTTGTTTAGTCATTGGTCTTGTTTCTTTGTTCAACCCATATGTTGTTCTGTTCGGTTTTTGTCTTCACCCTGAGTCTGAAGTAGGGTTGATCATGGGCGGCTCGGTCTGGTCTTGGAGGCAGAACCGAGACCGAATTTTCGGTCTTGATATTTAGAGGACTGAAACTGAGACCGACTTTGGACAAAAAAGTCTGTCCAATTGGTTTTGCTTGACTCGGGTCGGTCTCCGTCTTGAATCGAAATATTTTGTAAAAAAACACTTGGATTGACCAAAAAAAATCATTGAAACTTTGGTAATGAACCCGCTCGCTCCTCGTCTTCTGTCGCATTTTCCATATGGAACTGATCCAAGGGTTGTTGAATACTTCAAGGTCATGAATTATTAGTGTTTCAAGGGTTACACCATGAATTTTTACGGTTTTCTTCAATGTCGGGTCGGTCCGGTCCTAATCGGACTTTTGGGGGGAAAGACCGAGACCGACCTTGAAGAAAAAGAACCACCCGTTCGGTCTCAATTCTAGTCGGGCTCGATCCGGTCTTGTCGGGAATTTGGTCCAACCAGTTTTTTTTATCACCCCTAGTCTGAAGTGTAATTGGAACATTAGTTTCTTTAGGGTTTTGTATTTAAGAGTGAAAATCTATCAAATGAAGGAATCAAACTTAATGATCCAGAATTGCTCCTCTCGAAATTCCTCTATGATATTCTAGGGTTTTTTCAGTTTTCTTTCCAATTTCAACAATTTTATGTAAGGATTTTACAGTAGATTATGTCTCCCTATTTTTCAATGATAATTAACAAATTTTGTCATAGATTAATATATATCGTATACAATTATAAATAAAATTAAAATTTATATCACAAATTTTCCTAATATTTATATTAGACTCCGTTAAATTATATATTTCTTTTATATTATTGTTTTAATTATTCCCTAAGTGACAGAATAAAACACAAAAACAAATATTGTCGCTCAAGCAAAATTTAATAAATAAAGTAGAAAATTTGATGACCGGTCAAATTTAAGTTGAATATCCCAAACATTATACTATTTTATAGAAAAATAAATTTTATAACATTATTTAAGTTTATTTGTTACATTTTTTTTATATAATCATTTTTTGTATTAAATAAGTTTGTATTACACAAAACTAGTCAATACATACCTCGTTATGAAGCTAAATATCTATTTTGTTGTACCTAACACGTCATTCATCAAGTTAGGTGAACAACCTACGGTGAGTTCAACCAGTATTACAAAACTATCTTCGATATTGATTGATTTTTTGGTCAAGCAATCAGCAACCCAATTTCATTCCCGTAAGATATGTCTGAATTTGTACTTCTTGAATTTCAACAACAATTTTCTGTAATCAGAACTTAAAGGCATAAGTAGTATATCCTCGTTAGTTTCCTCCACAATCAAACCTATCGCTTCCTTAGCATTTGATTCCACGTAGATGTTTGTGATTCTCATACTTTTTGCCAGAGCTAAACCATCTTTTATCCCCCAAAGCTCCGCAACGAGACTATTTGTCGTTTCAAGTTTCCTTTGAAATCCGTTCACCCAAGCACCTAATTGGTTTCGTAGGACACATGCACACCCTGACGGACCAGGGTTACCTAAAGTTGATTCATGCGTGTTCAATTTTGTCCAATCGAAGTCCGGAGGTGTCCATCGAACCTGGATTGTTTTTTGTATTGACTCCTTCTGTCTTTTGGCTAAGATTGTGATGATCTTTCTTGCTTGCGAAAAAGATTAGTACCAGAATATTTGAATCTAGCAGTTTATTATAAATAAGTAAGTTTATGTTTTTCCAAATAATCCAAACTGCAAATGAAAATATAAACCATCATTGTGTTCCATTTGGGTGATTGTAGTTCTTTACACAATTATTGGACTTAAGCCAAAATTGATAAAGGCAGTGTTATCAGAACCGGACCGGTCCTTGAACAGCGAGCGGGCAGGTTCCCGGATCGGATTCGGTTCGACGTCCGGTTCACTGTTTACAAGCAATAAAAAAGGGAAAAGTATGAAAAAGATGTAACATGTTTGCCCAAAGTGGTGAATGCGGCCCAATGTTTGTTTTTGATGGAATATGTTTGTTGGTGTAGGTTTTTGATGAATTCCGTTTGTGTCCGTCAAAAACATCTGTTAGTTGCCTCCATGCCTTGCACGTGAGTTTCAATCCGTTTGAAAATACCAAAATGCCCCTTAGTACTTCACCTATTATAACAGTCTTCTCCTTCGTTGATTCAATCTGTTTCTTCTCCAACATTCTCCTCCAAGGTGGCGTCCGTAGCAGCTTAGCTTCCCGAATTTGTCGGCCCTTCATTGTTGGATCTCCAAGCTGGTCGCCGAGGAAGAATGGGACCGCAGTACTCAGGCAGCAGTACACCCAGCTCGAACTTGAATTCGGCCGTAGAGTACCCGAGTTGGACTTGCTACTGTGGGTTCACGACACATGCTAAACCCGCATCGACATGGAGGAATTTCAGTCGCATGTTCTATGGGTGTCCCAATTACAAGGTTTGTTTGCCGATTCATTTTATTTGGAATCTTAATTTTGAATCCGTAATCTTGAAAATCAGTCATTTTCGAAGCCCTAATTTGGTGAATTTCTGTTGAAGAACCACAGTTGTAGCTATTTTGAGTGGTGTGATCCGCAAATGTGCATATACGGAAGGAGGGCCGTGAACAAATTTCGAGATATGCATGTCAAGATTGAAAGCGAAGTGGTTCTTGTACGAAGGAGGGAGAAGATGTTGATTACTGCTGGTGGTGTTCTTGCGGTACTGCTGTTTGCTGTCAGCCTAAAACTGGTCATTGGGTGAACGTGTTTTAGTAGTTGTATTTTAAAGACTTATGTTTGTGCGTCAGGGTGTTTTAAGTTAACTATGTTTATGTTGTCTTAATACCAGATGACCTATGTTTTGTAATTGTTGGTATTTGATGAAACAAGTTTGTCCACTAGTTGAGAATAGATATACTATGTTTTGAGTGACAGGACAAAAATTGATCGACTAAATCCAAACGACATTCCACTTGCAATTACACACATGTCCCACAACACATACACATTCCAGACAACTTCAACAGAACCAAGTACTTCAAGTATGCAGACAACGTACATAATCCAGACAACCAAGTACATCAACAAAACCAACCTAAACAATACCAAGTTCATCCTAAACATAAAACGAAACCTAATAATGTTACAAAACGAAAATTAACGCCTCAAATTGACAGCATAACCAACAGTATGCGTCATTCCAAAATGGCATCCACAATAAGTCATACTACGTTAGGTCTTGAAATCACAGAATATCTTCATTGAGTCGAATACTTTGTGTACTTGCTTAACTTGAAACGAGGGGAACTCCTCGGCGGCATTGTCGATTTCTTATGAATATTTTTCTTCTTCGGTGTGATGGTCTGCAGAAGTTCGTCAGATATGCAATACCCTCCTCACTAAATGCAGTGCAACCACTGATGTTAAGCCTTGTAAGATTAGGGCAACCATGGTAAAGAATAGAGGGAACGATCTGTAAGTTTGAAGCTCTTGCTAAGGTCCAGGTCCTGAAGATCGTGGCAGTAGTTTGCAATGGCTTCCTCTGCCTCATCTTCAAGTTGTGCTTTGTCTTGACGCAGAATCAGAGTCTGAAGGTTTGTTAATCTGGGAGCAAGGGACAACACCATGTTGTTCATGTGCTTCTTCATCCTATAAAAGTTCAATATTCATGATCTCATTCAATTCTATTACTCTGAACGATCTTAAAAATTGATAGAATACTGATAAAGGTAAATACCAGATAAGAGAGAGATGGGTAAGACCCAAGGAAATAGCATTCCTACCTCTATTGAAAACCTCGGAAGCCATGATCATAGTGCGATGATCGACAAGCGACAAGATTCGCAGCAGAAGCTCGGTCGGGATATCATTCCACTCATTCATAGAACCACCTTCCATGTTCATTTTACCTCCACTGAATCCACAGTTGCCATCCATAGACATCATAAATTTCTCAAAGCACAAGTTCAAATCCTCACTCCGGAATTAGAGAATTTAACGATTGTGCAATAATAAACGACCCTTGTCCTGTGTCTTTTCAACAAACAGAACCAAATTACAAAAAATACAGCAGAGAGTAAGCAAAGAGACATTTATATCATCACTGATATGGTTTTGAAACCAGAAGGTACAAATTCCAGCACACACTCAATATTTTCACACCGAGATTTATATTTATTACAAATAAAAGCTATTTCTAATCTGCCATCCATAGACATCATAAATTTCTCAAAGCACAAGTTCAAATCCTCACTCCGGAATTAGAGAATTTAACGAATGTGCAATAATAAACGACCCTTGTCCTGTGTCTTTTCAACAAACAGAACCAAATTACAAAAAATACAGCAGAGAGTAAGCAAAGAGACATTTATATCATCACTTATATGGTTTTGAAACCAGAAGGTACAAATTCCAGCACATACTCAATATTTTCACACCGAGATTTATATTTATTACAAATAAAAGCTATTTCTAATTTGCTTTAAATTTCTACTGTTTTGCGCTTGGTGGTCAAGAACGGACATGGGATATTCTGAAATTCTTATTGCTGCGAATATCCCTACAAAAATCTCAATACTTCGAATATGCAATCATATCCTCAGGTAAGGATTTCAAAACTCAAATTTGAAGCAGACAACCCTGTTTTTTGAAGAAATTGCAGCTCCTCCCGCAGCAACGCCTTCACTTGCTATCTTCAGGAGACCTTAAAAAATGCAGCAGCAACTCCGATTACAAGTCTTCCACGCAACAGCTCCGATTTTAGGGTTTGGGGATTTCTTTATTCTTCGGTTCTTGAAACCGATGGGATGAGAGTTCTTCGGTTTTGGAAACTGAAGTGGTGCTATGTTTTAGAGGTGATATGTTTTTGGGGAGAGAGACCGGTTCGATCTTAGGGAGGAAAACGGTTCGGTTCGCACAGAATTAGGAGGGAATACATAGAGGGTAGTTTGGGTATTTTCAATTTTGGTTATTTCAACATTTAAATTATTTGTCACGTGACAAGCACGTGCTCACTTTTAACGGATAAATTAACAGAAAAACTAACGTTTCTTCAAAAACCTACAGAAGTAAACGTTTTACATCAAATACCCGCGGCCCAAAACAAATTTCATCGATTACCATTTTGGGCAAACATGTTACATCTTTTTCATACTTTTCCCAATAAAAAACTAAAAATACATACATAGTCTAAAAATCGATCGGTCTGGAAAAAAATCGTTTGGACTGAAAAAATATTAGCCTAAAAACCCAACCAGAAACCGATCGGTTTTGCAAAAATCGTCAGGTTCAACCCGATTCAAACACTGTTCATTTGCAAAACGGTCTTTTATCTTAACCAAATCGGATAGATATCCGGTTCCCGATCAGACCACCAGTCCGATTCTGATAACACTGGATAAAGGTACCCCATAATTACCTCTATCAAACTAAATTTTTCTCGCCACTCACAATCACGAAGAATGTGAATTGTGTTCTCATCGACAATGTTACAAACTTTACAACCCAGACTTATGTCAATACCCTTCTTATGAAATATACTGACAGACATGATACAATCATGAAGGCACAATCAAAGAAAATACTTGATCATAGGTATTCTTTCAAACTTCCACATCCAATCTCATATATCCCCTCTAGGCTTGATAGACTGGTAACATTGATTTTTTATGGAATGATGGACCAAAGCAACGAAAAGTATACTTTTCGGTGAACCCTTCCACATTTTCATGTCTAGATGACCAGCCCAAATACTTCTCGGAATAGTCCTAATAATATGCATTATATCATTAGAGATTTTTAAAATATCTTAGTCTCCATTATCCTTGATAAGATCCTCAACTTTGAACTTGTCTTCATAGAAAAAGAGATGATCATGGATAAGAGATCTAAAATTTGAAACACCTACTCACTTGTCTCACCATATATTAATTTTTTACTTATTCCATAATCCAACCTATTAATGTTATAGTGTTTTTAGAGCCAAATTACCCAGAATACAAGTAATCATTGATGTATCACTGCAGCAAGAAACAGCCTTATGCAATAATCGATGTTTCCAACATAGTTATCAGAACCGGACCGGCCATCGAACCGGCGAGGGTGCCGGTTCACGGTTCGAACGGTTCAACCCGGTCCAACCCGGTTCAGTGTGCGGTTCACTGTTCACAGGCTAAAAAAAACTGAAAATACAGACTATGTATTATGACCAACAAAGCATACTCACAGATTAATAGAATTATACAAGGAATGATAGCATTTATTATCTTCAACAAAATAAAATAATTCATTAATTCAATTACAAGATGTTTCAGTATTTGAACATCAATGAAAAAGGAACAGTTAAATCTTAAATGTCTATCCACATTAAAAGTTGTAGAATTGCTACAGAATCAGACTGTAAGTAATAAGGAAAGTCTGTAACTCTTTACGGTCTACAGAACAGACACAACTTGCAATTGACAGAATCTAAACATCTAAGACAGCTTACATAAGGATTCTAACAAAAAATTTGCGTACAGGATGTGCTCAATGCACATTGAGGGATTACAGGAACTATACGTATAAAAGGTTAAACTTGCAAATGAGAACTGACTAGAAGCAATGCAGCTATAAAAATACAACTTGCACATACAGAATTAATGAAAGTAATTAAATTTCTAACCAGAAAAGCTTAAAAGTAACCAACAACTAAAGATACAGATACTTTCTAAAAGATGATTGTAAGATATACCTCCTTCTGATTGGCCCGGTACTTTGATATACCAAAAACGTTAAGCCTAACATCATCAGCTCGAGAATCCCACTCAAATTGATGGCACCAGTCTTGAGATGAAGTTGAAGGACCATCCTGGTTGCAGCTGCTTCTAGAAGACCCTTAAGCACCGATTGTCTTTCATATGAATTCTCTTGTCGATCAAGCAAAAGCTTTATCTGCTCTGCAAGATGAAGTGAATGCGGCTTTATCAAACAATTTCTAGCAAAGAACCGAAATGAAACGAGCCTTGTCTTCAAATCAATTCATCAATATTCAGCTAATCAATTCATCAATATTCAGCTAACCAATTTCGATTTCAATTCAGCAATATTCAGCTAATCAGTTCAAACAGAAATTCAGCAATTTCAGCTAACCAATTTCGATTTCAATTTCAGCTAACCAATTTCAATTTCAATGTCGAACGGCCTGGTCTATCGAGGAAGCCTGCGAGCTGCGCAAGGAAGCTGTCGACCGGCTGGAAGCTGTCGAAGAAGCTGTGCTGAAGCTGCCGACCGAGCTGCGCGAGGAAGCTGTGCTGAAGCTGCGCGAGGACTGGAAGAGGAAAGTAAGGAACGAAGCCTGAAACTGAATACTGATTGTATTACTGATTTCTGAAATCTAACCTAGCTAGCAGTGAACCGAACCTTTGTAAAAAACCAGAAACAGACCAATCGGTTTAAACCGAAAACCGATTGGTTTGTAAAAAAAAAAAATCAACTAAAACGTGAACCGGAAACCGCCCGGTTTTTAAAAAACCGTCCGGTTTTTGTAAAATCGGCCGGTTCGACCCGGTTCAAACACTGTTCATTTGCAGAACGGTCTTTTAACTGAACCAAACCGGACAGTGGTCCGGTTCGCGGTCGGACCCGGTCGGACCGTCGGTCCGGCCCGGTTCTGATAACTATGGTTTCCAATATATAAAGTGATTAAGTAAAGACAACTGAGCTGTCCCCACTTCCTATTTTTTGTAATTTTCTGAAAGTTGTAGCTCAACCAGAAGTAAAGATAATTATACTTTTTTGTTTAAGTAAGTATAATTGTAAAAGTATTTATAAAAGTAACTAAGTGTAAAAAAAACAATAGAAAAGTATATATATGTAAATGCAAAGTGAGCGAGTTAGTACTAAAAAATACACAATTTAGGTACTGGATTGTGTCATTTTCCTTTTATGAATGTTGTTTGGTTAGAAATTAATTTTTGTATAAATAAAAAAATAAGGAAAAATTAGAGTGAATAAATATTAATATACATTGTATGTATATATACAAACATTTGTTTTATCTTACTGTCATTCCAAAAGTTAGCGACATTTATGTCATAATTCAATTATTTATGTATTGTATTTTTTTAGCAAGTATATAAGAGTTTTTTTGAAAAAGTAGTTAGTGTAAAATTATTTTTTTAGAAAAGTAAGTATATAGAAAAAATATTTCGAAATCTGGGTATACGCACTACCCAAAGTTATACGCACTATTCCAAATCTTTTTATTTTTATTTTTAATTTTGATGTTTCGATGTTTAAGTAAAAATAAAATTATGCATCTATTAAAACAAATGTAGTAAGTAGATATTTTAATTGCGATTCAAATGATGCAAAAAATATTAAATTTGGATTTACGGATTGACTGTACGCTCTGCCGTAAGTTGAGATATTAAAATTTGACTTAAAATCACTATAACTCAGACCATGTAAGTCCAAACTCACCACAGTTAACGTCATTTATGTCGTAATTCAATTATCTACCTAGAGTAATTTTTTTTTATTAGAAATGCTGTGATTTTTTTAACCTGACATCGTTTGTTTTATAATTTGTCTGAAATAATTAAATGCATTAGGTGAAAATTTTAATTATGTACTTACTCAAAAAAAATCAAAAACATTACAGTGCGTAGATAATTTAATTATAAATTAAATGACGCTAACTATGCGTTAATTTTTTACTTTTAGACTAACTGTATAATACGATACGTAAATAACTTTACATACGATACAAAAAAAAATTAAATAGTGATTTAAACAGTGACTTTACTATTACTGTCACTGTTTAAATCACTATTTAGGTTAAAATTTTCACCTGATGCATTTAATTATTTCAGTCAAATTATAAAATAAACGATGTTAGGTTAAAAAATCACTGTATTTCTAATCAAAAAAATTACCCTATGTAGAAAATTTAATTACGACATAAATAACGTTAACCGTGGTGAGTTTGAACTTACATGATCTGAGAAATAGTGTTTTTAATTCAAATTTTCATATCTCAACTTACGGCAGAGCATATAGTCAATCCGTAAATCCAAATTTAATATTTTTTTTGCATAATTTGAATCGCAATTAAAATATCTACTTACTACATTTTTTAATAGATACATAATTTTATTTTTAATTAAACATCAAAACATCAATTTTTGTTTTTTAAAAAAGTGATTTGGAATAGGCGCTACCTAGGTAGTGCCTATTTAAAAAACGCTCTACCACGGTAACGCGTATACCAAGATTTTGAAATATTTTTTTATATACTTACTTTTCTAAAAATAAATTACACTACCTACGTTTTCAAAAAACTCAGTATATAATTAAATTTGTATCTAAATAATTTTTTCCCTTATAGTTAAATTATAGAACAATTAATGTTAGGCTACAAATTTAATTATATATCTAACTAGAAAATTTTAAAAAAATCATAGTAGGTAGATAAATAAATTTCACCATAAATGTTGATAACTGTATTGAGTTTCGACATAATAAAGTAACTTTTTTAGATATCAATTTAAAACATAGCATATAGTCAATCCTTAAATTCAATTTCAATACCGTTTACATTGTTCAGATCGCAATTCAAATATTTGCTCACTCTAATTTTTTTTATATTTTTTTAAGTAGATATATAATTTAATTTTTAATTAAAAAAAATTGTCGACAAAAATACACATAAGTCTTGCACGTCATCCATTGGTGATGTGTTGTGCATTTGTGATCAACTCACTCCTATTCGTGTACACGCGTACCTATTTTTTTACACTCACTTCTTTATATATTTTTATAATTATAAATTTTTTTTAATAAAAAAAACATCTAAATCTAACTCGTAAAATTACTGACAAGTATTATGCATGAAGACGAATCTTCTACGTAGGTCGCTCTTGCAATATTTTTGATATGATTAACTGCACACTATATTTTTAGTAGGATTGATAATTTATCATATAAAATGATACAAATAAAATTACAAAAATATAAATATTTTAAATATAGTTACATAAATAAAATTATAGTTAAAAATCATAATTTTGAGTATAATTATGATATTAACAAACGTACACAACAATAATTATAATTACGGATTTGTCATAGTTTCAACCCCAGTCCTATTTGCATGTGCATTGCATGTGGATCCGTGTTTGAGATCCATAGAGGAGCCTTGCATGTGCTCCGTGGGTTCCATTGTAGTGTGTGTGTGGCCCTCGCATGATGATCACTTCTCTCATAATGTAAGAACTAAGATAGAGCTCACAATTCTTACGTGCGTACATATTATAAATAATACATGATAAACGAACACGAATCATTTAAAAATTTAATCGTATTACAAACATACGTTTGAAATAAATTTGTGTATGCTAACAGGACACGAACACAAACATAATAATACGAAAAAAAATATCATCACATTGTAACACGGTAAATACACTTACATGATAATATGAAGAATAATGTGTAAAGTTGTAACACCATAACCCAACATAACTTAAATGGTTCAAAATAAAATATTGGACACATTTAATTGGGCCTTATTTATGGCCTTTTGATTTAGTCTTTAAGCCCATTAGTGTTGGGCTTTGAGAAAGCTTTTAGCAGTTCGGCCCGTTTATTAATGATGCCCAGTAAAATCCAATTGGTTAAATTTTTAAGATGGCGCCAAAATGACAGGGAGAGAGGAGAGACGAGCTGCAGAATAATCTGGCGGCACATTCACTGGTGGGGGGAAATCCACTTGGCCTCTCAAAAGTCAAAACACACCAAAAATATATTTAAGAACCATAATAATAATATAAAAAATAATAGTCAGAAAATATACTTGTTTTTATTCTTTGAAAGTTGTATTTTTTCTAATACTAAGAATCCTTTACCTGATTAAATACCAAGACAAATACAAATATATTTCCATTACTAAAATTGGTTAAATCAATAATAAAAAATTACAATTCTAAAAAGCAAATTTAACTTTAATACATCAAATACAAAATTACGAAAGTAAATTTAAAAAAAAATGCAAGAGGGAGTATAAATGAGCTCATAACTTTAAACATTTAAATGCATATTTGTAATTTATGTTGACCTTTTTGCAAAGTTGGCATATATTGACCCAAATGTGTAGTGGCACTATGGTTATGGAGTCAATGGAAATACACTAGTCAAAGTTGTCTGCGATTTTTCACTTTTTAAATCGATAGTAAAGAACGCCCCCTCCCCTCACTATAAAATGACAATTCTATATTTCTTTCATAAAATTCGGAATAAGAAATACGAAATTAGAAATAGAAATTGAAAACAAGGAACATGAGTTAAAAATATGAAGTTGTTTTTTGGGTTGAATAGAATGGAATGAAATGAAATAAGAAATTCTGTTATTTATTTGGTGTAAAAGAATGGAATGCGGTAAAATGATATATTTGACCTTCTTTATATATGTATAGTATATAATACAATTAATTTGTATTAATTATTTTAAAAAAATATAAATAATAAAAACTTTAATATAAATAATTTAAAAATAAAAAATACTTTTTAAAATTAATTAATTTTGATATGCCCGGAATCTGTAAGTTAAATTTTGATAACTTCGCGAAAAAAAATAACTTTTTACGAAATTCGTAAGCCGAATTCATTTACCTTTCCGTGAAAAGAATATGAATATCTAAATAAATAATCCTCTTCGAAAATATTTATTTTTACGCATTTTTTCAACGTAACATTCTCTTAATAATTTCCCGGGTCCATTGTTGTTTGTTCAGTTCCGATTCGCACACTTGTGTGGTCTTCGATTGCGTCTTCTACCAAAAATTCATCCTTTCTTTATTATTTCTGCTTCAGAACGCCACACTGGACCGATCCAATTGGAGTGGCCCCTTAAGCAGATCTGTTCTTCGTTGTCTGTTTGTCTTCAACTGATTTATTCACAGCTCTGCGGAGAACCAGAGGCAGATTGAGGTCTCCACTGAGAGAGAAGAATGGGGATTCTGGGAACGATTCTGAAGAACCCAGATGACGTCTACCCGCTGCTGAAGCTCAAGATGGCGGCGAGGCACGCCGAGAAACAGATCCCTCCGCAGCCTCATTGGGGGTTCTGCTATACTATGCTTAACAAGGTATCCAGAAGCTTCGCCATCGTTATTCAGCAGCTCGATCCCAAGCTCCGCGACGCTGTAAGTTGGATTCATTGCTTATTTTCCTATTCGTCAACGTTTCCTATGCTCGAATTTGAATCCACAATCCGATATTATCTTTGAGCTTAAGATAGTTAATACTAATATCAGATTCTATATTCTTTTTGTTCTTCATCAGTTTTCATGTCATATAGAAATAAATCGATCATGAGCTGCTTTCTTCTCTAATAAAAGAAAGCTTGGCCAAAGAAATATTGATCCTGGAATCGTAAAATTAATTCGTTACGGTATACACTGATGGCTGGATTGACCATGAGCTGCAGTGTTGTTAATTCTTAAGAAGGGAGAATTAAAAGGAACTCGTCGAACCATATGTTGAATTTGCGGTCATGCTGAGCATACTGCATTGTTATTTTCTTATGCAAAGATAGAAATTACCTACCTTATTCAAAATTTAAATTATGGTAATCAGCACATTGATTTCAGTTTGCCGTGATTTTTGATTTCTTTATACTTTGGAAATACTGTGAATTGGCTAAGTTCAGCCAACATAAAACAATGTTTGCTAATTTCTACGTTCTCTGTTGTGGTTCTGCAGGTGTGCATATTTTACTTGGTCCTTCGAGCTCTTGACACTGTTGGTTAGTCCTTACTTGATTACTGTAACAATTTACCCAATTTTTCTATGCATTCTTGTGCTCATGGTTTCTACTTGGTCTATAATTATAAAATAACAGTGTAATGTAGTTCATAAGTTCAAATACCAATTACCTTTTTCAGTTGAATTTCGTTGCAAGTTTTGAGAATTCTCTCGGATAAATAGATTTCTCCAGAATCCACATCCATCAGTTATGCCTTTACGCGATTACTTAACTATCAAGTAACCGTTTGATCTTTTTGGCAATGTTATATTTTATATGGATCATATGTTTGTATGCATTGTCTAAGGAACTTTGTACTTGTCTTTTGCTGTATATTTGTCCAACCTTTAGTAAATTATTACATGGTTTTATTTTATGTGCAGAGGATGACACGAGCATAGAAAATGATGTGAAAGTGCCAATCCTGATTGACTTTCATAAATACATATATGACCCTACCTGGCACTTCTCATGTAAGTGCAAAAAAATATAACTTAAGTTTATTAGTCTAAGCTTCGTAACTGTATATTTAAGTTTATTTGTTGTAGTTAGAGTATTCAAACTTACTTGTTTTACAAAGTAACCATGTTGGTAGAGATGATTCTCCAGAAATTTTTATTTGCAGCTTTGAAAGAAATGGTTTTATCATTTTAGTGAGTTTTGCTATGAATTAGATTTTCTCTTTAGAACCAGTAGAATGAAAAATGTAATAAATTTATGTTCACTTGGAAGTCTATACAGGTTTTCCCCTCCCTGACATTACAGTTAATTGTAGGTGGTACTAAGGAATACAAAGTTCTCATGGACAAGATGCATCATGTTTCAAATGCTTTTTTGGAGCTCAAGAAAGGGTATTCCTCACTTACCCTCTCTCCCACTCTCCTCTGCATTTGCTTATTTTTCTCTGGAAATACGTACTTATCTTCTCGCCTTTTCGATATTTCAGTTACCAGGAAGCAATTGAAGACATCACTAAGAGAATGGGTGCTGGGATGGCTAAATTTATTCTCAAAGAGGTAAGGAATAGCTTTGCCATAGTACTTCCAAACACCTACATTTTTGTGTGTCTGAATTCTGCTACTGCATGTTGACAAATCGGTTTCCATTTGTCTCCTGTTATTACAGGTAGAAACTGTAGATGATTATGATGAATATTGCCACTATGTAGCAGGACTTGTTGGTTTAGGTTTATCTAAGCTTTTCCATGCTTCTGGCACTGAAAATTTGGCTTCAGATGAGCTCTCCAATTCAATGGGTTTGTTTCTGCAGGTATTTTTTTCTTCATAATATTGAAAAACAAACCTTGATGATAATGAAGTCTATCCCTATATCTACCTGCAAAAATAATTGTATTGACTTGAACTGCAGAAAACAAATATTATTCGGGATTATCTTGAGGATATTAACGAGATACCAAAGTCCCGCATGTTCTGGCCTCGTGAAATATGGTGTAAATATGTTCCCAAACTCGAGGTATGTTTTGATATCTTCTATCGTAATAGTAAATTTTGGATTACTTGTGTCACAAGGCAGTGACTTAGAACACTTATTAAATAAAATCTCGTTCTCAGGATTTAAAATCCGAAGAAAATTCCGGCAAGGCAGTAGAATGCTTGAATGACATGGTCACAAATGCTCTCACCCATGCAGAGGAGTGTCTGAAATATATGTCTGATTTACGAAGTCCCTCCATATTCCGTTTTTGTGCCATCCCTCAAGTAAACAATGATAACCATTTACTTAGTTTGTGAGATCTTATACTATGTGATCCACGTTTGCTTAACCAATCTGTGTTTCTTCTTCTTATAGATCATGGCAATTGGAACTCTTGCATTATGCTACAACAACATAGAAGTATTCCGTGGTGTCGTCAAAATGAGGCGTGGTACATATGCTAGATTGGTGTTTTTTATAAATTAAAAAAGTCTAAAAGTGTACCAACATGTTTCTGGAAAGTGGTATCTTAGTCTAATATGTTTTGATTGCACAACTATATTTGAAGCTGATGGTAAATCCACATTTTGTTAACCCCTGTTCAAAATTGTTGTTAAATACTTTTAACGATACATTTGGACTGAGGATATACAGAAGATATATTCACCATCATTTTCAAACATAATGGTGCATTCAGCCATGCAATACTACTTTTGTTCAACATATTGATTTCATTTTCAAACTTTTTTCTTTTTCTTGCCTCGCCATGTATTCATCGTGTTTCTTTACGTCTCAGGACTTACTGCAAAAATTATTGACCGGACAAAAACGATGGCTGATGTCTACGGTGCTTTCTTCGACTTTGCGTGTATGATGAAGCCTAAGGTATGACACTCAAAAATCATTTTTATATCTGTCTGTAACTCAGAAACTTAAGAGTTTTGTAAAATCAAATATCATCAAGAAGAATGTGACAAGATTCTTGTTGTCCGTTGGATCAGGTTGATAAGAACGACCCAAATGCTACGAAAACTTTGACTCAACTCGACGCAATACAGAAAGTTTGCAGAGACTCTGGCGTTCTTAACAAAAGGTTTGTAAATTACTGTTATTTTTAAGATGCAGATCAAACTAGTGCTTAAAAAATTTATACTGTTATTATTTTTCTAAAAGAACATGGGCAAAAACTTAAATTTCTAGATGAAAAAAGTAAAACCAGCCTGAAAAACCGGCAAGGGTCGAGCTTCAGTTTCACCCCTATTGATTAGTAGCTTGGTCTCTCTCTGTCTACAGCTGCCTCCAACTTCTTTTCTTGGGTCCCAAGCCACTCTTTATTTCCTCATTTTGATTCTCTCTTCTGCAATTTTCTTTCAGGAAATCTTACATTGTTAAGAAAGAATCCACCTACAATTCTTCTGCTTTGGTGAGATCCTTCAACCTAATTCTTTGCCACTGAACCGGGTCGAGCAAAGTACTGACTTTGTTATGATGTTTTTTGTTTTGCAGGTTATCATGCTGCTTATTATGATCTTGGCTATTGTGTACGCGTATATCTCTGCCAACCGATCGAGTTACCAGATTGAGTGAATTTCTTCCGAGAGAGAAACAGAGATGTTGTTAATTAGACTAAATGTCTGATTTGCTGTTGTTATTTATGTCAATTTAAAACTTTATTGATCATAGGGATGGGCAAAATGACGGCCATTGTTATTTTTGCTTCTTTACTGGATTGGAGTTGTATAATAATTTACTATAAAAGGAAGGCAGTTTGATTTGATTACAACAATGGGTGGTTGGGCTTGAAATTGGCCATTCTAATTTCTATACAGGTTGGTGAGATGAGGATGTAATTCTTTAAATAAAATATATAAATAATGAATTGAAGGTAATATTATACACATATATATATAAATTATATTTATTTAATGATGTGACCCACGTATTGGAAAAGGAACAAATTAAACGTCGTCGTACTAACTCACTGTTGTAATCCCACACTGAGTGCTCTTGCTAATAGTAGTCTCTCCTTCACTATAAAAAGAGTGTTACTTCTCATTCCAAATCATACCTTTCTCGGCCTTTTTGCTAAGATCAAGTAGTATATGTTCTTATCAGTTTAATATCTGATATGTGGATCATCGATTCACACAATATTAAATTAATATTTTAAGGGTGAAAAATCATTACAATAGCTTGCTATTGGGTTTTTCAAGTGTTGTCTAAGCCTTACACTACAGCTTAGATCTGGCACACCCTATCAAGTTTAGTGTAATATTATATATGGGGTCATCTAAGCTGGCGAACCATATTTAACTTTTGTTAATAACATAGATGTAATGATGACTTCATAACTGTAGTAGGAAAGAGAGGTGTTACCGTAGGAGGAGAGGTGTTGCCTGAGGCGGACCACAATAAACCATAAGAGGTGTTACTTGAGACGGACGAAGGCGAAATGACCGAGAGTAGTCCAGACAGGAAGAGAGTAGTCACGGAATGAACGAGAGTCTCATCAGGAGTTTTAGGTGTAATTAGAACAATCAGGATTTTCATTAAAGTCGGGTCGAACCGGTCATAGTCAGACTTTTGGAAGAATAAAAAAAAAACGAACCTGAGCCCGACCTACAAAGAAAAAATTTCGTTCGTTCGGTCTCAGATCGGGCTATTCAGACCGATCTCAAACCGGTTTTATCGGGAATTCTGTTCAGTCAATCTTTTCTGTCCACACCTACTTACTAGGAATAAAACATACATTGTACTCAACTATTTCACAAGTCCAATCCAAGTGAGTTCCGTATAGTTTTACAAAAAAGTAAAGCTAAAAACTTATTTTATTAGAATATGGATAAATAGTTAAATTTTTAAAAAAAATCAATAAGAACCAATATAAGATTTTAAAGGATTAAATCAAGGTAATTATACTTTTAAAGTTAAAATTGCACAAAGCAAAAGGCTGAGGAATCAAATTTTGGGCATATCTAAACAATCTTCCTTAGAACATATTTGTCACAAAAAAACAATATCGTCTTTCAAAAGTAATCAATATAAAAACATGCATATTATCTCTCAAATATTTTACTCTCTAGCCAAACCCAGTAGTCTTTTTTCACAAGATTATTAGTTTTTCCATAAGATTGTTTTCTGCAATTTCAAACGTCAACATAAAAGTTAAAGCTCTCTCTAAAATGATATCTTCGATGAGATTTGAACTCAGTTCACCTTAGACTTAGAGAGGTTGCAACTCGCTATATTAGTTGGTCCGTACCAAACACATTACTTAAGTTCCTCTTTATTTATTTATTTTAATCCTCTTTTCTACCTTACTGAAATTTGATTCTTTTGGGGAAAATGGTGTCTTGCTCCTATATAGATTTTTCTGTCAATGTGGAAATTTACCCATATTTATGTTTGTTTTCCTGAAAACACTCCGTAATTTTGGAAATTTATGGTGTTCCTTCTTCTAAAGTTCTGTTAATTTATATATATATATATATATATATATATATTAATTTGACTAAGTTGTATATAATATTGACAAGTAAGCAAAATGAATTCTTATAATCAATTCTATTGGTCCACCTAAATTGTATGTTACAATTGGTTATGTGACATTATAATTTTGTACATGTTGATACTTTAAAATTGCACGAAAGCATCACATTGAACCTTAAAAACTGTTTCAATTTTTCATATTTATTACAAACCAATTAGTTAATATTTTTATTTTTTTCAAGCTGAATTTTCTTCATTTTTTATTGTTGTACATGTGAATACTTTAAAATTGCTTCAAAACACCATATTGAACCTTAAAACCCGTTTCAATTTTTAATATTTATTACAAACTAACTAGTTAATATTTTCATTTTTTTATCAAGCTTAGTTTTCTTCATTTTTTAATTAAAAAGTCTAATAATAATTATGAATTTTTAATATATTTTATTCATAAATCTATATTTGTATTTTAGAGTTGAAATTCAAAATTAATTCATTAGGGTTTTATTAAATTCAATATATTAAAATTTATAATTAAAATTAATAAATTACACAAATTTATTTATGAGTATGTTTAAAATATAAATTTTATCATATGAACCAAAATTATTATTATTATTACTGATTTTTTTAATATGTTCATACTTGATAGACAACATAAGTAATAATTACTATCCAAGTAGAGTAGTTAGAGACTTAGAGTTATTAAAAGGGAAATGTCTGAAAATGGTACAACTTGTTTGACAAAAATTGTTTTTCAATACAAACAATTGTTTTTTTGTCCAACATGTTTAAAAATGATGGTAATTGACTAATTGGTACCTCCGTTACTTTTCTGTTAATTTTTTTTTTCAAATTTACAAAATTAACCAAATATGTTTCTAAATGTTACAATTAAACCCTACAAATTTACACTAATGTTTCAAACAAGTCCTGCCTCGATTCGAGCCACACCAGGGGTCCCCTAGCCAGGGTCCGAACCTAGACCAGGTCACCCAACCTTGAAGACTTAGTCTAGTCTCGGACCAAAACCATAGGACCCCCGATTGGGGTTCCAATTGAGCCCCAATCGTGGGTCCTATGGTCTGAGTTTGAACCCAAACCATAGGGACCTAGTATGAGCTCGGACCCAGACCATAGGGACCTAGTATGGGCTCGGACCCAGACCATAGGACTCACGATTGGGGTTCAACTGGAGCCCCAATCGGTTTGGACCGAACCTGGCTGGGTTCGGTTCAAACGATTGAGGCTTCAATTGTGCCCCAATTGGGGGTCTTATGGTCTGGGTCCGAACCCATACCAGGTATCCAACCATGGGGACCTGGTCTGGGTCTGAGCCTAGACCAGGTCCCCAAAGTTGGGTGACCTGGTCTGGTATGGGTTTGGACCCTGACTAGGGCCCCCCCGGTGTGGCTTGAATCGAGTCAGGACTTGTTTGAAACATTAGTGTAAGTTTGTAGGGTTTAATAGTAACATTTAGAAAAGTATTTGGTTAATTTTGCAAATACTTAACAGAAAAGTAACAGAGGTACCAATTACCATCATTTTCAAACGTATTGAACCATTAACCATCACGAAAAAAAAAAGTTGCACGAAAAACCATTTTGTGCAAACATGTTGGACTATTTTCATACTTTTCCCTTATTAAAATACATATATTCAATTTAATATTCATTAAAAATACACGATAATAATAAAGAATATAAAAATTAAGTTGAAGAGAATGAATTAACAACATATTAGTAAATGTTTATACAATTTATATATATATATATATAATAAAATACATTAATTTAAACAATTAGAGAACATTTCATGGATAAATGCATAATGATTACCTATATATGTTTCCGCTAGAAAATGTACCAATATATTTATACAAAAATCTAACTAGATCACAAATTATATTGAATTTAACATAACAAAACATTAATGTTTTTAGAAACAAAACACTAAATAACATCTAAAACTTCAAACATAAAAGTAAAATGTAAAAATAAAAAATTATTACTATTATGCCAAAAATTCTTTTAAATTAACACATAATATCATAATTAATAAATACAAATATTCAAAAAATATATATTCCTTTATTAATTAATATAATATGATATTCAATTCTGAAATATTTTTTATGTGTGTCTGTAAAAATTTAATTTTAAATAACTCAAATTACCTTTAACATAAAAATATATTTATATAATAGATATTTTTCCAATAATTTCACTTCATTAATAAATTATTATGTTAGTGCTAAAATTTTCAAACTCAACATATTAATCATGAGGAGTATAAACTAATATATTTATTATTAAAAAATATCATACATAAAAAATCTATATTTGATATTTCATAACATATATATATAAATAAAATTATTTTTTGCATTTTATAAATTTAATATTTTTTTATTATAAAATATAATTTAAACTAAATAAAAAATAATATATTTAAATTACTGTGCAAAACGCGAACCAAATATCTAGTAACACAATAATCCTCTTGTAAGGTTTGTTTTTCAACAAAATAATAATAAACGTAAAAAATTATTCACTTAGACTTTACTTACATGGCAGGTAATTATGTTTTTTATTTTTGATAATTGGCAGGTAATTATGTTGCTTATCATGATCTTAGCTTATAGGTTTTCTCTGCCAAAGACCGGAGTTAAAAAAAGGTTAATAATCAAATTGCACCCCAACTTTGGACAATTTATAAATCACTACTCAAACTTTAATTTTTAAAAAAGTATTACCTAAACTTTGACACATAGGACAAATTGCTACATCCATTAAGTTTTTCATTAAATATGAACGAAAAATGACAGTGACAGATTGACAGCACATGATTGGTTCATAATTTTGAAAACTATATTATTTTTTAAAAATATTAGAAAATAAGAATTTTAAATATAATATTTATATTAAAAATATGAAATAAAAACAAATAATTATTTTAAAAAAAACAATTGTTTCATATTTTTTTAATAACAATATTATATTAAAAACTCTTATTTTTCTTATTATTTTTTAAAAAATTCTAATTTTGTTGGTATTTTTAAAAATTTATTTAATTTTTAAATTATGGATCAAGTATATATTTTTTGTTTTTGACAGGATCAATTATATATTGTCACATTATTTACATTATTTTCCGTTCATATTTAACGGATGTAACAATTTAACCAAAGTCTGAAAGTACATATAGCAAAATTTAAAAAAGATCCGTTTAGGTAGCAATCCCAAAGTTGGGGTAACAATTTAATTATTAACTCTAAAAAAATGGTTAATTCCGTAGTAGTATATACTATATCGTGTTGCACCACTTTATCTTTACTATGCATGCATTTACTATAAAATATTAAAATGTGTTATCTCACTTTCCAACAAACAGAAAAAGAAAAAAGGCAAACAAATCCATTTATCCATAATTCAACAAGAAGATTGAATTGAAAAAAGCGCTTCTTCCTTCTCTCTAGCAAGTAATAAGCAACATTATACAGATAAGACATGTTCTAGACTTCGAGGATGGAGCTTTGATCAGGTACGAACCTAAAACACTTCGGCGACTTTGCTTGCAAGAAGACGGTCCCTTCTTTGCACAAACCCGAATGGAAACCAACCCGATCGTCCTTTACATTCACCTTCTGCCCACCCATTATCGCTAACCTGTGAAAACCATCGACATTTTCTCCTTAATTAGAGAAAATCATTTCTTTGCTTTTCCAATATAAGGTAGTTGCCTTTTTGTTTTTGTTTATCCAAGATGGAGAAAGCTTAGTACCTTTCGCACAACTACATAGTCACCAACAGACAGATTCAACTCCACATCAGATTCAGCTTCGTGTGGATGGATAACCTGCTTGACGTCCAAGAAATCAAAACCATCAACAAAATGAACATATTAACAAAATTTCAATCATCGGTGGAAGTAATCAAATGCAAACTGACAAGTTTGTAGCAGCTGACCTCTCCCAAGAAGTAGCTTACTTTCTCAGTGGGACCATTTGGTGCATTAATAGGGGGATGAATACCACTAATTTCTTCATCTGGTAGGGATGGAGTTACGCTATTATCCGAGTTTGATCCTTCAATTCTTTGTCTTTCTGATACAATCTATCGAATGCCAAATAGAACATAAGACCATGTTTTGTGTATAGAGTAAGGGGTTAAATACCAGATTGTTAGCTGAACTTGTGGTCAATGTATTGGCTGCTAGCTGAACTTTTTCTTTAGACATTTACCTAGCTAAACTAATATTTTACTGCAATTCGCTAGCTATGTCCGCTTTTTTAATAAGTTTCGGACAGAAAATCCACAAATGATGCACACATGTTGTCGTATTAGGGCACCAGGTGTACATTTTCTACCCAAGATTAATAGAAAAATAGACAAAGCTAGCAAGTTTCACTTTAGTTCAGCTAGTAAAAAGAAGAAGATAAAACAAACTAGCAACTAGCTCATCGGCAACCATTTCAACTAGCAATTTGGTATTATAAGACACCAACATGTTAGGTGTATACCTCATCCACAACTTGATCAAGAATCTGAAGGACTCTCTGGTGATAAGTTCTTTCTGCTTCTACCTATATATAAGCATTATTCAATATTACTACACTACGATGAATAAGGTTGAACAAACTCAGCTGAAGCTAAAATTATTGTGAGGCCTACCATGGAGATAAGTCGTTGAAGAGTTAACTTCTGTTGCTGAGCTTCAACAGCAGCCATTGATGCCACAGCTTCCTTCCCCAATTTTGCCAGGTTCACTTTGAGTTCCTGCAGCTTCACTTCCATTGCTTCGAGTTTCATGATATTCTCAGCATTGCCGGGTGTTTCCCTCACTCTGAATTGGCGCTTTGATACCTCAATAGCCTATTCATCCAATGGAATTAACAACAAGATGAAGTAGAGATCAATTGAGAACATGGTAGAAGATTATTATCAAATTGCACTAGGGAGACAGCTATAGCACAAGTTAGTAGAGGAATTGACTAATGAATATGTGGATGGAAGCTTATGAAATTTTCAAAGTTCAAATCAATGATTGTGAATAAATTCATGAATGGATCATAATCTATACAGTTCCGTCAAGATTCAAGAGCAAAGCTATAACATACCAAAACTTTTTTTGTCTTTTTCAAGTTTTCACACATTAAAAAAGTCACTTTTAGAACTGTCCTTTACTTAATAACAATGTTGGGAAGTACCTGAGCTTCTGTTTCTTGTCGCATTCTATCATATCTTTGAGCAATATGCCGTGCATCCTCCAATGGAGACGCTGTTACCATTGCTCTCAACGGTTCAGCAACCTAACAAAATAAGCATTCTTTGTCTTAAAACGTGTGTGCTGAGATTTTCATCAAGAAGAGATCAAAGAACCCCATTTTGTCATTCACTTAATCTAACAGAGAAATGTAAACTAAGGTAGTTTCATTCAGCTAACCTGTGTTGCTAGAGCTTTCAAAAGATTCCCGCGTTCTTTTTCAATTTCAGAACGAGCATGGCCATAACTTAGTGCAGCTTTGGTAAGGGTATCACCACTAGTGCAAGTATCTGCCGCTGCATATTTCTTAATGTCCTCTGCTAACTTTGTTCCTAAACAATGAACCAATCATAAAGTTTTGAAACTCAGAGAAATTACCACAATTAAGCCAATGGAATGGATTGAGCAATAGCAACCAACCAATATCGACTTGTTTGGTTCCAATGACTAAATATCCTTCTACACCACGAACAATATCCCTCTGAAAATGCTGTAATACGAATTGACCTTTCATGTTGAGCAAGAATGTTTAAAAGGCCTGATATTTAAGAAGATGATCAAGGGTGAGAAAAAAACCTTGCTTGATCGAGTCGAGATATACAGCTTCTCGAGCTTCTGATGCTGCTGCAGTTCCACCTCATCAGTGACTAAACTATCACCATAACCTCCAGCTCCAAATTGTTTGAACACAGCCTAGAGTCATAGAGCAAGTGAATGAAATCTTTAATTCATGTGCAGAAACCATTTATGGATATATTTCAGTTATCATTGATATTGCAGAGGAAATTCTCCATGGATTTTCCAACAGATCCGGTTCGCTCTTTACTATCATGTAAACAGAGAATCAAAACCTACACCATTTTTTCAAACAGTAAGTTGACGAACCTTTTCGTGAGTTCGATTGAGCATCAATAAAGCCACTCGACATAGAAAACGTACTTCATTTTCAACTTACGGATCAATTCCTGAAGCGGATGCGGTAATTCAAGAACAAAACTCGAGTTCCAAAATTGAAATCAAACTAACGGAATCGAGAGCAAGGAATAGAATGAAGAAGTAAACTGAAGCTGCTACATGAAGACGGAGAAAGGATCCAAGGACACAAAAACTGCAAAATTATCACACAAAAAAAGAGAGAGGAGAAACCTGCTGTTGCTTGGCAACTTGTTCTCTTAGCCTAGCTGCTTGCTTTCTGATCGTCTCCATTTAGATGACAACAACAATGGTGAATTCAATACTGGAACTGTACTGTAAAGACGCGGAGACGAAAACAGGAAGGAGGGGAGAACCCCTTTTCTTTTAAATTTTTGGTGAAGGAGAATTTCTTTGTCATTTGAATGTCTGGCCTACCTTTGGGCCGAAAAGATATTCCGATTTCGGCCGAAAACTTTATTGGGCCGAAAAGATGCTCCGCTTTCGAGCCAAAATTTTATTGGGCTCAAATGAGTTATCCGGAAATGATTCCCGAATGGAAGCGGACTAACTGAGAGGAAAGTGTACAACATTCCTAAACAGTAAAGTTAACATTCCTAAACAGTAGAGTGTAGCACATGCAGGGGTGTTCTACTGGTTGAGAGTGCTGACTTTCATGTGATTTGATTTTGGGGTTCCGAGGTCGAATCCCCGAAATGTTTTTTGGGGAAAGGATCTTCGACTTTGGGCCTAACGGACCGGCATCTTGACTATACTAGGTTGTGAGTGGTGCTACGTTGACAGGGTCAGTGCATGCCGCTGGTTGTTCAAATGTGAGTCATTATCCATTCGCAAATGAACAAGAAAGTTAGGATATTACGTAGCAGGATGGGCATAGGGATCGTCATTACTAGCCCATTCTTTTTTTATAGAAAAAAAAAACTTATTAAGGAGTACTTTGGTCAATCGTAAGCCAAAAAATTATATAATTTTTCACTGAATGCACCCCAGCTTTTAAATGTGCTAGAATAATAACGCTGATGTTTGGGAAGAATGAAGTAATGAACTACACCGACCATTTTTAATTTTATTTTTTCGAGACTGGTAAAGCCTAATCAGAGACCCAATTGTCTTGTCAAAATGTCAATCCTTAAGCTTGCGTTGGATAAGAGTTGGTCCTCAGAATATTTCAAGTTGGAATTTAGTCCGTCAACTTAAGAAACTGGATAAAATATGACTCCGCACCCTTATATTTGTGCACAATTTAAAAATCTTTCTTAATGTTTGTTTTCGAAATTTTTTGAAGCATAATCAAACATTAAGAAATGTAATTTTCAAAAATAAAATAAAATTAAAGAGCATTCTCGAATTATGCCTAAACACTGGGGAGTAAGTCGTATTTTACTCAAAGTCATAACAGAAATATATATATTAATTTGATTAAGTTTTCTAAGACATTTTCTCAAAGTTTTGTAAGACATTTTCTCAATTTTAATATCAATTTCATAACTTCTAATTGATCAATGTCAAACATATAACTCCCACTATGTGTCATATCATGTAACTTAGTTTAAAATATTTCAGTCTCTCATTTATTCTCCCAATAAATTACAAAATTTCATTAATCGTTTCTTATTTTTCATGTACATTTATGATTTTTTTAAGTTTATTTTATTTGCTAAATTTATATTTTATGAAAAGCAAGTAGATGCATATATTAAATATTTTTATTACAAGATAATTTAAGATGAAATTAAGGATTATTATGTATATGATATATAAATTTTATCAAAATAATAATCAGATGTTAATTTTATGTAGATATTTATAATTATGTATGCAGTGTAAAATTTAGAAAATTAAAAAATTATAATAATAATTATAATATAATTTCTTCATAATTTTCTTATAAGTATTTTTATAAAATATCATTGTTATATTCTACTAGAATCAACATATATTAAAAAATTTAAAAATAATTTATATAATTTATAATTACTATAACTAATAATTTTTATTTATTTAAAAATATGAAAGTAATAGATGCCATAAAATGAATTTTAAATTCATTAGTTAACAACATACTCATAATTGTTGACATTTGTTTTTATTATCTATTCATTTATTTTAAAATATTTTTATAAAATATAAATAATCATTATATTGTATAATATTATAAAAAATAAAAAATAAGTTTAACATTTTTTCATAAATATAATTAATTTTTATGTTGTGTAATTAAATTAATATTAATTAAATATACTTTAATAAACTGTAAATAATGATGTTATAAATATATATTTATATTTATTTAAAAAATGTTATTAACTTGTAACATAAAATAATTATTATATTGCGCAAAGCGCGAATCGGTTTTCTAGTTCTTAGTAGGCTTGTTCATGAACCGGTTCGGGGTCGAACCGATTTAGAACTGAACTAGTCTAGTTTTAATCAAACCATTATTTTGTTTTGCTAGTAAAAGAACTGGTCTAGTTTAGTGGGAAAAAACTGGTCTGGTTCGAACCGATTTATAACCGGTTTGAACTGGTCTCATCTGTTTTTTATAACAATTTTGGTTAGGAACCGATCTAGTTCAAACTCGAACCGAACCGATTGAAAACATGTCCAACTGAACCGACTAAACCGGTAACGATCCACTGAAATTGTTTATGGGGAGGAAACATCTACCCACCGGAGAGGTGAGTTTTGGCCGAGATTTGGGGGAAGTTTGCCATAGAGCTGGTTTTTGAACAACCTGAGTTCGTACAAGTTGGTTGAGTCTGCAATGCTCGGAGGCAGCTTGCCTGAGAATTTATTCTCGTAGAGATTGAGCGACTCGAGATGCAATCAAGTCAGTTTGTCGGGGATTGGACTGGATAGTAGGTTCATGGAAGCGTCCAGAAGCCGCAATTTAGTCAAGTTGGAGAGCCCCCTAAGAGAGTTCACCGGTGATGGCGTTATTGTAGAGCTCGATCTGGGCCACACTGTGTCAGCAATAACAACTCAAGATGTCAACAATAACCGCTCAATAATTTGAGCTAGTCAAAAGTGTCAAACTATTAGTAGTCAACAATAATTGCAATAGTGTCAACAATAGCTATCCATTGTATACTATATATTCGATGTACTCAAATTTTGTAAAATATAACTTTCAATTCAAACCAATACAATGTTCTCCTTAATCAAATTCATATCATCTCAATTTAGCCCACACTTAGAATTCTAACATGGTATTAGAGCAGTGTTCTTGATTCTAGAACTCATAGCAAGATCATCATCGTTCCATACCTCTCTCGACCAAACCAACCCAAAACCCTGCGGAACTAAATAAACATACTGAGGAGCAGTGCTTCAAGCTAATTAGCTTTCCTGAGTGGTGGAACAACAACCACAAGAATGGAGGTTGAACCACAGAAGGAAAAGGAAGAGCAGCCACAGCCGTGAGCAACCAAGAGATCGACAACACCAACAGAGGAAGCAACAAAGAAACTGAAGAAGGAGGAGCCTTTAGCGGAACAGCCTTCGGCACAACATCCATGGGTAACGTCACCACCACCACTTCTCCATGGGATGACCGATAGAGTTGCCATTGACGAAAGCCACAGAAGACCGAATGAGATTTTATAATTCTCTAGGGAACGAACGAAGATGACAAGAGAGCTGCGGGAGGAGAAGAAGGGAGCTTCCGAATAAATAAAGAAAAGGAAAAGTAAAAAAAAAACAAGAAATAATGATGACGTCGATAGAAATGATAATGTCGGCAGTAATAATGATGTCGGTAGATCCCCACTTTAATAAAGGTTATTCCACCTTTAGTCGTTCTTTTGTAAAAAAACGGCACTCCTTGAGCATTGAATGTTGCGCCAGTTGAGCATTGAATATCACATTGCTCAACTTGAAGGGGAGTGTCAAACAACAAACTCAGAGTAGACCTAGCTTCGATAGGGTCAAACAACAAACTCAGAGTAACCCTGACTCCGATAGAGCACAACAATAATTCGGAGCAGTCCTGACTCTGATAGGGTACAACAACAATTCAGAGCAGCTATGGACGACAATGGTGCAATGAAAACCCATAACCATGCTTATAACTGTTACTGTTTAATATGGTTAACTGAACCATTATGGTGCGGTTATGGTGATGAATTTTGCTACCCATAATGGTTATGGTTATGATTATGATATTTGAGTTATACTCATGGTTATTATGGACACTTCTAGACGAAAGCACGAAGCGCGTGTAAGGGACACGCTTCTCTCTATTCTGCCAGGAAGAGTTATTGCGATTTCTAGGTCGCCCAGTCCCGAGCTCGTTTCGCTGATTCCGTTCTGCTCACTCCGAGGAACTGCGGTCTGCTTGTGTTCCTTCCTCCAGCTCGTCTAGCTCAGGGGATCTTTCTCTTGATTCTGCTTCTGTCGCCTGGGACGCCCTGCTGCCGAAGCCATAGCCACCGGGTGCTTACCTCGGCTGGTCGCGTCGTCTCCGGCGGGACGCAACTCGCGATTAACTGTGTAATTCACCTCCCCCTCTCCTTTTCTCACCATTGCCCTGCCTCCTTTTCTCTGTGTGTAGGTTGGCCGAGACTTTGGTGTGCATATCTGATCTTGGGAGGCTTTCATGGCGTCAGGCTCCGGTTCTCACGGGGAAACGGCTCCGGGGATGGCGACTCTGTGCCTGCTGTCCTCTGATTCCCTTGGATTGGAGAAGGCTCCTGATAATCGGGCACTTGGGGTATTGCTTTCAGATAAGGCTGTGAAGAACAGTGTCATCAAAATCGTGCTAAGGGAGGCTTGGGCGAAATTTGGCCTGGTCAATATAGGAGAGGTAAACGATAATACCCTAGTCTTTGACTTTGCTAGTGCTAAGGAGCTTGAGCATGTCTTAGAGTTATCACCGTGGTCTATCCACGGGTTGTGCCTTAATGTGAAACCTTGCCCAGTAGATAAGTCGATAGCTGAAATTGACTTTACAAAGATTCAGACATGGGTTCAGATTCACGGTCTTAGTCTTGAAATGATGAATAAGACGAATGCTCAAAGTATAGGAGACAGCATAGGCCGTTGCCTTAAGTCTGAAGAGATCAATTTGATGAAGCAAAGAACGTACCTTAGGGTGCAAGTTGAAGTGGATACTCTCTCACCCTTGATGCCTAGGTTTAGGTGGTTCGACTCGAAGGGGGTTGGCAAGTGGGCAACAGTTAAATACGAAAGACTGACGGACCTCTGTTATGGATGCGGATTGGTTGGGCACTCCTCTAAGGTATGCTCGGAACCGGTAATTACGGACCCCGTAGATGGATCTCCCCTCTATGGGCCTTGGACGACATGTGATCGCCCCAAGATGAACAACCGATGGGTTACCGTTGGGGGTGGTGCACGGCTGGCCACACCCAGGGACCATCGGTTCAAATCATGGAGCGAGGTGATGAGAGGACAGGTGTCGGACGTCGGATCCGACTTTCCTCGACCGGTTTTTAAAAATATTTTTAAATTTTCGTTTTTGAAAATATTTGGGTCTTGGCGAGCGAAGGGTCCGGTCGAGCGGGGTCATCAACCAGAACAAAAAAAATTGAAAGAGTCGCCACCGATTAATTAAAGGCTAATCGGAATCCTAAAATTGCCTAGGGTACATGAAATTAACATCCTAGGGCTTAGAAAGGTCTACGTCCAGAGAATCGAGTTCGGAGGTTTGATTACATCTTAAAAGCTCGCAAGCTCATAATCCGCCCTTTCGGTACTTTAGTTTGCTTTTGAATTTTTTTTTTTTTTATTTACCCGAATTGCTCGTTTCGATCATGTTTGACCCAAAAAAGACTATATGCATTTTCCTTAAACCATGTATAAACATTTTTTTTTTTTATGATTTAATTTTAAATAAACAAAAGAGTACTAAAGTTAATCGTGCTCGAAAAAAAATAGTTTAACTCTCGAGCCATTTTAAACGTGTCAAAACATGCACGCGTGATTTTTGAAGATTTTAAGCTCGTTGGACTAATTTGTCCCATTTTGAGAAGTTATAGGATGCCAAAATAAATATAGGGACCAAAATGCAATTTATTAAAATTTGAGCTGAATTGGACAAATATTTCGAAAATTGCAGAAAATACCCTAAACTATTCTGGACTTATTTGTAACACTTGGTAAAGTTCTAAAATAACCCGAAAATTATTCTAGACTTATTTGTAACATTTTAAAAAGTCATGGAATGTCCATAAAAATTTAGGAATAAAAATTGTAATTTTCGAAAAAAATATAACTTAACTGAAAATATTTTTTTAAAATTACAGAATTGACCCTAAACTATTCTAGATTTATTTGTAATACTTGGTAAAATTCTAAAAATAACCCGAAAATTATTCTAGACTTATTTGTAACATTTTTAGAAATCATGGAATGTCTAGAAAAGTTTAGAAATCAAATTGTTTTTTTTTTAAAGAGCTGAATTAAGAAAAAACAATTTGCACAAATGGCCCAAAACTTTTCCGGTTTGGTTTATAACACTCGATAACGTCCCAGAAATGACCCGAGAGTCCAAGGACCGAGTTGTAACCTTCATCAAAGTTTGGGAATGACATAAGTCAATTTTGAAATTTTTATTTTTTTCACATATACATAATATACATATATTATACATAATACATAATATATATATATAGTATTACATAGACATAATATAAATAGATATTATATATATAGATAAATAGATAACATAAACATAATATAAATATATATTATACATATAGATAGATATAGTATTACATAAATATAATATAAATATATATTATACATATAGATTATATATAGTAATACATAAACATAATATATTATACGTATAGATATATATAGTAATACATAAACATAATATAAATATATATTATACATATAGATATAATAATATTACATAAACATAATATAAATATATATTATACATATATATATATATATAGTAATACATAAACATAATATAAATATATAATATACACATATATATATATATATATTAACAAGTATATTATACATAAATAGATAATATATGTATATAAACTCTCAATTTTATTTCACATTTAGAAATTACAAAATATGATATTGAAGATGAGAGAAATATACCTAACTCATGGGAGGTTTAAAATACCGTACGAGGAACCGAGTCCGATAATTATCGGTATTTTTCACTCTTTTTCTCTCTCTTTTTTTTTTTTTTTCTTTCTTCCTTCTCCTCTCCTTTCTCACGACCACTCCCCTAAATCCTTTCTTTCTATCTTCTATTTATACACAAAATAAGTAGATATTTTTTTGATTTTTTGATTTTTTTTGTTTTTTTATTATTTATTTTTCAGATATTTTATTTTCAGATATTTTATTTTCGGATATTTATTTTTCAGATATTTATTTTTTTAATTTTTTTTAAAAAAAATTAATTACTTTTTTTATTTTTATCGATTCCTCGCGTACGGTATTTTGATCCCGAGCCAAAATCAGGTGTTTACAGTTGCCCCTCTTTGGACATGCACTCATGAGTGTGTGTTCAAAGACAAACAACTGATTTTGGCTCCTCTTTATTCATTATTTACACAGTAGACAAACATCATCACGCAACTTTCGGAAGCTAGACACCTATAGGTCCCGATCGTTCATGATGATTTGTGGAGATTGAGCGTCTAAACGCTCATCAATTTGTGATTCCCAGAAGCTGGATAACTACAGGTCCTGGTCATCGAGGATGACTTGCGGAGGCTGAACACCTAAAGGCTCCGCTTGTCGGCTTGTGACTCCCAGAAGCTGGATAACTACAGGTTCTGTTCGTCGAGGATGACTTGCGGAGGCTGAACACCTAAAGGGTCCGCTCGTCGGCGTGTGACTTGTTGATGATGGCTTGCGGAGGCTGTACACCTAAAGGCTCCGCTTATCGGCATGTGACTCCCAGAAACTGGATAACTACAGGTCCTGGTCATCGAGGATGACTTGCGGAGGCTGAACACCTAAAGGGTCCGCTCGTCGGCGTGTGACTTGTTGGGGTTGACTTGCGGAGGCTGAGCACCTAAAGACTCCACTTGTCGGTTCGTGACTCCCAGAAGCTGGATAACTACAGGTCCGGTTTGTCGAGGATGACTTGTGGAGGCTGAACACCTAAAGGCTCCGCTTGTCGGCTTGTGACTCCTAGAAGCTGGATAACTACAGGTTCTGGTCATCGAGGATGACTTGCAGAGGCTGAACACCTAAAGGCTCTGCTTGTTGGCTTGTGACTCCCAGAAGCTGGATAACTACAGGTTCTGGTCATCGAGGATGACTTGCAGAGGCTGAACACCTAAAGGCTCCTCTTGTCGGCTTGTGACTCCCAGAAGCTGGATAACTACAGGTTCTGGTCATCAAGGATGACTTGCGGAGGTTGAACACCTAAAGGCTCCGCTTGTCGGCTTGTGACTCCCAGAAGCTGGATAACTACAGGTTCTGGTCATCGAGGATGACTTGCAGAGGCTGAACACCTAAAGGCTCCGCTTGTCGGCTTGTGACTCCCAGAAGCTGGATAACTACAGGTTCTGGTCATCGAGGATGACTTGCGGAGGTTGAACACCTAAAGGCTCCGCTTGTCGGCTTGTGACTCCCAGAAGCTGGATAACTACAGGTCCTGTTCGTCGAGGATGACTTGCGAAGGATGAAACATAAAGGCTCCGCTCGTTTTTTTTTTTTTCAGAAGCTTTGTTGTGGGTGACTTACGGGGATTGAGCACCTCAAGGCCCCGTTCGTCGGCTTGGCGCCTTCAGAAGCTGGATATCTACAGGTTCTGATCGTTGGGGATGACTTATGGAGGTTGAGCACCTAAACGCTTCGTTTGTCGGTTTGTAACTCTCGGAAGTTGGATATCTACAAGTCCCGATTGTTGATGATGACTTGCGGAGGTTGAGCACCTAAAGACCCCGCCCATTAGCTTGTAATTCACTTTGGAGGTAAAAACCATTTTCGAGATGTCTGACTGCTTGTGCGGACTTCTCAGTCAGATTTATCATTAATCGACTTTGGAGTCTTTCTTGATGGAGTTCCATAAAGTCATTCATGCTATCTTCACAATGTGTATCCATGCAAGTTGTCGAGGCAGTTCAAATTAATGTCAATCACAACTTCTTTTTATTGCTACTGTGGGAAACAATGTCGTCCACTTTTGAGCATTTTTTTTTTCTCTTGATTTTCTTCCCTTTTGCTACGGTATTTTTTTTTTACCGCACCTCTCGATTCCCTTAATTTTTGCCTAGGTCGCCCTTTTGGGTTTTCAACCTAGCAGGGATTTGATTCCTTTCATTTTGCCATGATCGCCCTTTTTAGGGATTTTTAATCATGCCCCTCTTCCCTAAATTTTGCCTAAACCGCCCTTTCAGGTTTTCGATTTAGCGGGAATTTCTCTCATTTTTGGAGGCTCGCTTTCTGATGACGATTTTTTTTTTTTTTTGCATCCACATTGATTGGATTAGGGAGTTCTCTGTTGTCCATGTCTGTGATGATCATGGCTCCCACACTGAAAATCATTTTGATGACATAAATCCCTTCATATTTATGTACAAACTTGCCCTCAGAGTTTGGATTGACTTGAAGTTTTTTTTTTTTTTTTATCTCTCGTTTTTCTATCATTTTGCTACGGTATTTTTTTTTTTTACCGCACCTCTCGGTTCCCTTAATTTTTGCCTAGGTTGCCCTTTCAAGTTTTCAACCTAGCAGGGATTTGATTTCTCTCCTTTTGCCATGATTGTCCTTTTGGGGATTTTCAATCATGCCCATTTTCCCTAAATTTTGCCTAAACCGCCCTTTCGGGTTTTCGATTTAGCGGGAATTTTCTATCACTTTTGGAGACTCGCTTTCTGGTTACAAACTCCTTAAGGATATTATTTTTTTGACTGCGTCCATATTGATTGGACTGGGGAGTTCTTGGTTGTCCATGTCGGTGACGATCATGGCTCCTCTGCTGAAAGTCTCTTTGGCGTCATAAGACCCATCATATTTAGGCACAAAGTTACCCCGAAAGTCTGGATTGACTCGAATTTTTTTTCTGGAGAATTAGATTGCTTGCTTGTAATTCTCTTGGACCGACTTTCCTGTTAAATGCACGAGTCATGCGTTGCTGGTACAAATGCCCGTGGCACTGCGCGATGAGTCGCCTTTTGTCATGAGGTTCAATTGCACGTATCTGCATTTCGCCTACTCTGACTCGTCCTTCTCTGCCTCGGTAATTTTACTTCAATTGGCAACACGACTTCGATCCCGTAAACAAAGGAAAATGGGGTTGCCCCTGTTGATGTCCGTATTGAGGTCATGTATGCCATGAGTGCCTAAGACAGCTTATCATGTCAGTCCATTAATTGTTGCTTCCACTGCGCCATTCATTTGTGGGTGATATAGAGATGCATTTTTACACTTGATCACAACTCAATCCAATTTAGATTTCTGGCATTGCCGGTAATGATTGACTTCGGCATCCCATGACACACGATGATGTCCTCGTTGATGAAAGATTCAATGGTCTTTGCCGTTATTCACGTCGGGGTAATAACCTCTAATCATGATGAAGTAATTGATTGTAATCAATGCAATATGAATCGATGACCATTGGACGCTTTTGGGAAAATCATGTTGATTACATCGATGCCCCACATTTTGAAAGCCCGTGGGGAATTTCTGGAATAGAGCTCGTGCAGTGACGCGTGGATTTGGTCCGCGTACACTTGACAGATGTGATATTGTTGGGCATGTTTTATACAGTCAGCCGTCATGGTGTACCCAAAGTACCCAAGTCTTGCACGTTCATGTGTGTGCCGCAACAACCTTCATGAATTTCTTCCATTAAATGTTCAGCTTCTTTAGCATTCACGCATCTCAAATGGGTATAGTCGGGCCACTGGGAAATTAATTGCAAGTCATTCCTCGCATGACCATTTAGACATTTTCTTGTGGCGTTCTCTGGGAACTCCGTACGCCAGATATCTTTTTTTATATCAGTGAGTCATGGTTGACTGTATGATTCTTCGATTGTACAACAATAGGCTGAAACTTCTTTGATTTTGATCTCCATTGGCAGTTTTTAGTTTCCCGGAGAAATTTTACTCATGGGTGCAAGCGTTGCCAATTTTTTTGAACGCAAAGATGCAAATAAGAACACAAGGTGATTGTTGGTCTGCTTCTCTTCTTCGCAGCTTTCATCCCCGTGGTGACGACGGCGCTGGCGTCGATGTTGTCCCTCAATGGGTTTTTCCTCCCTTCGAGGAATCTGATCAATTGGAAGTACTTCGCCTTGCTGTGATGAACTTTCCGTACTGACTACATTTCAAGCCTTTCCGATCGACGCTGCCAACAATGACATCTCTCTGCATCGATAACGATGTCTCCCCTGTTGTGAACAACGAAGAAAGTCAACAATGGCATCTCCTATGCAGGAGTCAATAACGGCGTCTGTCCCGTGTCAACAATGGTGACTCTTATGCAGGAGTCAACAACGGCATCTTCCCTGTGTCAACAATGGCAACTCTTCTGCAGGGGTCAACAACGGCGTCTGTCCCGTGTCAACAATGACATCTTGATGGCGTCTTCCCCGTGTCAACAATGACGTCTCTTCATCTCTATTTAAGTCGCCTATGCTTTAGCTCGATCAAACGACAGAGAATTGTTTTTCTCATCTCCTTTACTTTGTAAAACAACCTTCCCTTTTCTGGTGGTCGAATGTGGTCTGGTGGCGTGGGTCAGTTTGACTATGATTGCCACTTTCTCTAAGCGAGGCGCAACATAGAACACGAGCTCAATTATGATGATGAACCTCGGTGTCCCTCCTTGCCGCGGTACCCATTACTTATCTCTGGTCCCTTCCTTGATCGGACAGTTGCATAAGTTGATTCTTCATCAGGTAACGGATTTTTCTCGGAGTAGATCTCATTTTTCCTGATCATACTCCTTACTCACTGCATTCAGGAATTGATACAATTTGGTATCTGCTTGATTTTGTATTCCAAATTGCAATGTCGTGTGAGCCAACAGATCCTTCTATGTAATGAATAGAGTCAGATTCGGCAAGGGTGCCCCACTAACGAGTGGATGATCAAAAGGCATGAGGGAGCTTCATCAATTAGAGCTCCAATGGTGATACCAGTTGAAAATAAGCATGATAAGCCCCCGTGAGTATCAACGTAATTGGGTTAGATCACTTGTGGCGGACCTGGGAATGAAACGGCAAGGGGAGGAAACAACAATGTCCTTGAATTTTCATCTAAACGTTTCCTCCAGACGACTTCATAATCTTTGAAATCAGGACAAAAACCAAGTCCTAAAAGTATATTTTTCCTTCCGGGTGTGTGATGGCCATATGTGGGAGGTGGACCTTGGTCAGGATGGCCATATGTGGGAGGTGGAGCTTCGTCAGGATGGCAAAAGTGCCTTACATGGATTGATGAAGTACCACGACAGTAGTGTTCCTCAGGAAGACGCGATCAGGGATACTGTAGTAGTCACAGCTGCTGGAGCTTAGAAAAGCAAAAATCCGCTCGACCTAGGAGGTCATGCCAACGATTGACTGCACTGTGCGGGAACTCATGGTTTGCTTTAGCTTGATGAATTTCTCCTCGTGTTTTTGAGGTGCTGGAGTCATCGAATGTCGCATGGATTTCCGAAAACCTAAATCCAAAATACCATAGTAAGAAGGATGAATACACAATTGATCATGCATGATTGATTTCAAAAATTCTGCATGTTCCGTTCATTCCATTCGTAGACTTTGATTGCATGTATGGCAAAAATACTTTATAAGGATTTGGCCAATCGATGTCTAGTTCTTAAGACGTTTCACACAACGACGTAGCTCATTGAGTGCATTTGTTGCTTGTTCCTTGGTTCGAACGAAGGTCGAGGACATGTATTTTGAAAATCTTTTTATTTGCCTCGTTCTTCGTATGAACTGTTCAAGGGTGTCATTCAACTTAGCAATGTTGCCCCCACATTTTTTCCAAAGTGCCCCAACATTGCTAGAATGACGGTGGTTGTTGGAGTCTATCCCTGATTATCTCATTCGGGTTGAAAGACGGACTTGCTGGTGTCGAATGGAACTTGTGAACGTATTCCGTTGTTGTTAATCACGCAGACACGTTTTTCCATATTTCATAATCCAGACAAGTCGTTGAGTTTTTGTCATGACTTTCCATATTCGGGCAATTTCGACCGTAGAGTTGTATGACCTTAATGTGAGGGCAATTATTTTTTTTTCATCCTTACCAAAGATGGTGCGTGAAACGTCTTAAGGATACAAGATTGAATGAACGGAACTTACATTATTATTATTATTATTTTTTTGAAAAATGCAATGCAAGTGCGAGAATTTAACTTCATTAGTAAGACTCATATTACATTTACAACAGTCTGGAATATATAATACAAAAGGCCCAATCCTATACATGTCATGATCTAAGGCCAAAACAAAACACATTTACATCAATGGGCCAAACTTCTTCATGGGCCAAATTTCTTCATGGGTTGTGGGTCAATCTCGTATCCAAATACATGGGCCGAATTCTCATTTACATTAGTTGAGCCCAAAAATGAAAGTACACACTAAACTGGTAAAGACTAAACACGGTGTGGAGCTTTTGTTCTAAATGGATGGAATTTCTAGGTCCTCTGAACCAGGGGAACCTCACCCCGAAAAGAGGATCACGGGCCCATTCCGATCATCGAGTTGAGTTGTTTGGGTGCGTGCCGGCGGTCCAAACCGCTCCGGGCGCATTCCCCTACTAAACTCCCTAAGCTCTTAATGTGCTCCAGGTCCGAGCGGGTAATGGTAACCAGCGTGGTGTGTGCAAAACAAGAATTTTTTTTTTTTGACTTATTACGTTTACATCGCCTTTTGGACAAAATTTGAAACTGCAAGCATGAGCAAACGGTCAAAACGGATATGGCAAAATATAATATGGCAAAGCAAACATGACAAAGCCTAAACCCTCTAAAAGAGGTCCCCAGCAGAGTCACCAAATTGTCGGACGTCGGATCCGACTTTCCTCGACCCGTTTTTAAAAATATTTTTAAATTTTCGTTTTTGAAAATATTTGGGTCTTGGCGAGCGAAGGGTCCGGTCGAGCGGGGTCATCAACCGGACCGAAAAAAATTGAAAGAGTCGCCACCGATTAATTAAAGGCTAATCGGAATCCTAAAATTGCCTAGGGTACATGAAATTAACATCCTAGGGCTTAGAAAGGTCTACGTCCAGAGAATCGAGTTCGGGGGTTTGATTACATCTTAAAAGCTCGCAAGCTCATAATCCGCCCTTTCGGTACTTTAGTTTGCTTTTGAATTTTTTTTTTTTATTTACCCGAATTGCTCGTTTCGATCATGCTTGGCCCAAAAAAGACTATATGCATTTTCCTTAAACCATGTATAAACATTTTTTTTTTTTATGATTTAATTTTAAATAAACAAAAGAGTACTAAAGTTAATCGTGCTCGAAAAAAAATAGTTTAACTCTCGAGCCATTTTAAACGTGTCAAAACATGCACGCGTGATTTTTGAAGATTTTAACCTCGTTGGACTAATTTGTCCCATTTTGAGAAGTTATAGGATGTCAAAATAAATATAGGGACCAAAATGCAATTTATTAAAATTTGAGCTGAATTGGACAAATATTTCGAAAATTGCAGAAAATACCCTAAACTATTCTGGACTTATTTGTAACACTTGGTAAAGTTCTAAAATAACCCGAAAATTATTCTAGACTTATTTGTAACATTTTAAAAAGTCATGGAATGTCCATAAAAATTTAGGAATAAAAATTGTAATTTTCGAAAAAAATATAACTTAACTGAAAATATTTTTTTAAAATTACAGAATTGACCCTAAACTATTCTAGATTTATTTGTAATACTTGGTAAAATTCTAAAAATAACCCGAAAATTATTCTAGACTTATTTGTAACATTTTTAGAAATCATGGAATGTCTAGAAAAGTTTAGAAATCAAATTGTTTTTTTTTTTAAAGAGCTGAATTAAGAAAAAACAATTTGCACAAATGGCCCAAAACTTTTCCGGTTTGGTTTATAACACTCGATAACGTCCCAGAAATGACCCGAGAGTCCAAGGACCGAGTTGTAACCTTCATCAAAGTTTGGGAATGACATAAGTCAATTTTGAAATTTTTATTTTTTTCACATATACATAATATACATATATTATACATAATACATAATATATATATATAGTATTACATAGACATAATATAAATAGATATTATATATATAGATAAATAGATAACATAAACATAATATAAATATATATTATACATATAGATAGATATAGTATTACATAAATATAATATAAATATATATTATACATATAGATTATATATAGTAATACATAAACATAATATATTATACGTATAGATATATATAGTAATACATAAACATAATATAAATATATATTATACATATAGATATAATAATATTACATAAACATAATATAAATATATATTATACATATATATATATATATAGTAATACATAAACATAATATAAATATATAATATACACATATATATATATATATATTAACAAGTATATTATACATAAATAGATAATATATGTATATAAACTCTCAATTTTATTTCACATTTAGAAATTACAAAATATGATATTGAAGATGAGAGAAATATACCTAACTCATGGGAGGTTTAAAATACCGTACGAGGAACCGAGTCCGATAATTATCGGTATTTTTCACTCTTTTTCTCTCTCTTTTTTTTTTTTTTTCTTTCTTCCTTCTCCTCTCCTTTCTCACGACCACTCCCCTAAATCCTTTCTTTCTATCTTCTATTTATACACAAAATAAGTAGATATTTTTTTGATTTTTTTTGTTTTTTTATTATTTTTTTTTCAGATATTTATTTTTCAGATATTTTATTTTCGGATATTTTTTAAAAAAAATTTTAAAAAAAATTAATTAAAATTTTTTTTTTTTATCGATTCCTCGCGTACGGTATTTTGATCCCGAGCCAAAATCAGGTGTTTACAACAGGGACCACCGAAACACAATGGCCCTCTTCGTAAAGGAACCCCGAGGGCTTTTCAACAGGGAGGGTCGTCGTGGAGGTCATCTGCTGATCGGATCAGCCAAGAGGCAAGTAACGAGTCTTCGGGTCATCGTGAAGACCAGAGGGTTGAAGGTGGCATCCAGAATCGACCAGGGGAGGGTCGGGCTGACAAAACAATCATGAGGTATCAACCTCCTCCTATCCGCAATGCTGCTGCTGATCTGAGCAGGAAGGACCTTATGGGGACCCCGTAGTCCAAAACGAGGGCTTTACAGCCTGACTCAACCCAGGCACTAGCTTACCATAAGGAGCAGGGACGACCTGCCCATGCCCTCACCACTCAGGGGTCTAAAGGGAACACTGACTCTGTGGAGGGGGGATCTGACCATCACCTGGCACCAGTTTCATCGGACCTCAGCTCTGCTCCGACTGGGAAACCAGGTATACTCGACTGTATACCCTGCGACTTGGTCAAGAAGGCCATCATCCCGGTGTTCCTGGTTCACAATAGGGGGCAGCTCTAGGTGTCGAGTTGGGGATGCAACCTGCATTGGCAAATTCAGTGGGTACGGATGTCGTAGCGAAGGTTATGGGAAATGGGTAGCAGAGTGATGGGGATCACACAGTGGCTGGGGAGAGGCAGGGTACTGAAGTGCTGCGTGATATGAATGATAAGGTGGGCTGCATTGTGGAGGGTGTTGTGGTCACTAAGGCTGTGGTCGGAAATCACTCTAAAAGGGCGGTGGAGGACGACAAGCCTATCGGGCTGATCAAGAAGAGGAAAACGTAGAGTGGTCCGTCGGCTTTTGGCCATGGAGAGATGATCTCTTTCGCTTTGCCGAGTGGATACAGGGAGGCTCAGATGGACGTGGCCGAGCACAGGCCCGTGGCAACAAGGAAGAGTGGTCGGGTCTCAAAGACAACCGACAAGTCAAAAGGTTTCGGTGGCTGTCCAAAAACAGCCACGGGGCCTCAATGAATGTGGTTAGTTGGAATTGTCAGGGGTTAGGGTCTCCCCTGACAATTCGACACTTAAAAGACCTTGTGAAGGGCTCTCGGCCTTCGATTGTTTTCCTTATGGAGACTAAGAAGAATGAGGCCCACTGTGAGAAGGTGCGGAGGGAAGTTGGGATGGACATGGCCACGTATGTTCATCCTATAGGTGCTAATGGCGGGTTGGCCCTTTGGTGGACAAAGGAGGCCAACATTCAAATTCATTATCAAGACAAGAATTTCATCGACACGTCGGTGTCAAGTCCGGATTTCCGTGGTACTTGTAGGTTTACTTGGGTGTATGCCGATTCGGTCTTTTCTAGAAGGACTCAAAACTGGGCAAACCTAAGGGTGTTGGGGTTGAACCGTAAGGACGCTTGGGTGTGTGTGGGGGATTTCAACGATATCTCCCACCATAGGGAGAAAGAGGGGGGAGGCCGTAAGGACCAAAACAAGATTGACGGCTTTAACTCCCTATTAGATGATCTCGCTCTTGAGGACTTGGGATACAAGGGGTCGACCTTCACATGGTCGAACAATAGGCGAGGAGGGGAACGGATCCAGGAGAGGCTTGATCGGGCAATCGCGAACCAATCGTGGTTTTCTATGTTCCCTTCGGCTCAATGCTTCCACGAGCTTATGGTGGGGTCGGACCATGCCCCGATCTCGATACGATTACATCCGTTGGAGGCAAAGGGTAAGAAGGCCTTCCGGTTCGAGGATATGTGGCTTGAGAACCATGACTGTCTTAAGGTGATCGAGCGGGCTTGGCAACGGGGAGGACCACTTAGGTCTATCGGCGAATTCAAACTGAAACTGGGCAGATGCAAGTCGGCGCTTCTCGAGTGGAGCTCGAGGGAGTTCAAGCACAATATTGTGGAGATCGCAAAGGTGAAACGTCTCATTGCCAATCCGCCCCCATTGGCCGACGGGAATGACGCCTTTGACCGTGATCGAGCACTTAAGTCTAAGCTTCATGCTCTTTGGAAACGCGAGGAGATTTTTTGGAAGCAACGGTCGAGGGTTAAGTGGCTGAGCCATGGGGACATGAATACAAAAATTTTCCACCAAACGACTCTATCCCGGCGTAGGAGGAATAAGATCATGAGGCTTAGGGATGGGTCGGGAAGGTGGTTGGAATCCGAGCATGAGATAAGGGGCGAACTCCATGGCTTCTACTCGTCTTTGTTCACATCGGAGCGCGATCATAGGGATCAGATAGGGTGGCACGATCAAGTGTTGTCTTGTGTTCCTTTACAAGTCACAGATGAGATGAATGGCAGTCTTTCGGGGTTGGCATCTATGGATGAGGTTAGAAGGGCCTGCTTTCAGATGGGAGGATCTAAGGCATCAGGACCAAACGGCTTCTCGGGGTCGTTTTTCCAAAAGAGCTGGGCCACAATCGGATCAGATATGCTCACCTCGGTCAACGCCTTCCTCACATCAGGTATCATGCCCTCTTTTCTAAATCAAACACACATAACCTTGATCCCTAAGATTGCTAACCCCTTAAGTGCGTCAGACTTTAGGCCTATTAGCCTTTGTAACTTTGGTTATAAGGTCATCTCTAAGGTTCTCGCGAATAGGCTTAAAACCTATTTGCCTGAACTGGTTACCCCTTTCCAGAGTGCCTTCGTTTCAGGGAGAAGGATTCAGGACAGTATTATCATTGCGCACGAGATGTTTCACTACCTCAAGACAAGAGGCAAGCCAAGAACTACCTCTGGCCGTACGGAGTGTGCTTTGAAGATTGATATGCAGAAGGCGTATGATCGTGTCGAATGGGACTTCCTCTTGGAAGGTATGAGGAAGAGGGGCTTTAATGACAAATGGATTGGCTGGGTCAGAGCTTGTATCTCAACCGTCACTTACAAAGTTCTAGCAAACGGAAAGCAATCCGCGACTATTGTGCCGTCCCGTGGTCTAAGGCAGGGTGATCCACTCTCACCTTACCTGTTTATTTTAGTAGCTGATGTCCTTTCTAGGTTGCTTGATGATCAGGTCAGACAGGGAAATATCCGGGGCATCCGCCCGAGACGGGGTTGTCCAGAGATTCAGCACTTATTCTTTGCGGACGACTCGATCCTCTTCCTAAAAGGGTCGAAGATTTTGGCTTCTAATCTCAAGAATACGCTTGATCTGTATTGTAAGGCATCAGGACAGAAAATCAATTTCTCCAAGTCGAGCATCTATTTCAACTCGGGGGCGAGTGAAGGGTTCAAGAGGGATATATCTTTGCTCTTTGGGGTGCCGAATTGTGTCGACCCGGGTTTTTATCTTGGCATTCCCACCGTTTGGGGTCGGTCGAAGAGGGAGGCGCTCTCTTATCTTAAAGAGAGGATCCGGGACAAACTTCAGTGTTGGAGGTACAAACTTATTAATCAGGCGGGTAAGGAGGTGCTCATCAAATTAGTTCTTAGCGCTATCCCTACCTATGTCATGCATATCTTCAAGCTTCCGGTATCTTGGTGTAAGGAGGTTAATGCTATTATTGCCCGCTTCTGGTGGGGATCTAGAGAGGGTAACCGAAAGATACATTGGAAGAATTGGGCCTCTATGACATCCTCCAAAGCGGTGGGAGGATACGGGTTTAGAGACATGATTGATTTCAACAGGGCTATCTTAGCTAACATGGCGGACAGAATCCTCTCTGAACCGGGTGCATTATGGGTGAAGTTCCTAAAAGGCCTCTATTTCCCGGACTCTTCTTTCTTTCAGGCGAGGATGGGAAGCAGGGCCTCTTGGGCGTGGTCGAGCTTGCTGGAGGTCCGGGATGTTATCCGGTCGGCAGGTGTGTGGCTTCTTGGCGATGGGAGGTCGATTCATCCTTTCGCGGATTCTTGGGTCACGGCGAGGAATCAAGAAAGGATTAGACCGAGGGAGGAAGGAGCCCAAACTTCCTCGCCTAGGATGGCTCATTGGATTAACCAGGATTCAGTGACGTGGGACGAGGACTCGGTTCGTCAGGACGTTCATAGGGACGATGTTCAGGTGGTCCTACAACAACATATCCCAGTGGTCAGGGCTCCGGACCGACATAGATGGCCTCACTCCAGGTCGGGCGACACTATAGTTCGATCGGTCTATCATTTCCTGCACTCGAACCACGGCCGAGTGGGGGACTCTAGTAGGCGTTCGGGGCTGGACTTATCTTCGGTTTGGCCAGCGATTTGGGGGTCCAAGACGTGGCCTAAGATCAAGGCTTTTATGTGGAAGCTGGCCAGCGATGCACTACCGGCGAGGGGGACTTTAGCGAGGAGGGGCCTTGCCGTGGACCCTCTATGCCCATCATGCTCTACTTATGAGTCCCGGGAACATTTGATGTTTGCTTGTCCTTGGGTTCAACAGGTGTGGCTGCATTTCATTGATCATGATAGGATTCTTGCGGGTCTTTGCTCCATGGAAAATTGGATGATCGAGGCCACGACATTCACGGGCGCGGCGAGGAAGCGGAAGGCTAACCAGTGGACTCGACTTATGGTGGTCTGCTGGGTCATTTGGAAGGCGAGATGTAAGCTCGTTTATGAGGGGACCATTCCTCTTGTACCTTCGATTCTGGCGGAGATCTACACCACTATTGAGGAGACAGGATCGGCGACATCTTCGGCACCGGAGACTAGGCTCGTCCTAGCTTGGGCGGCACCTCCACCGGGATCTATCAAGGTTAATTGCGATGGAGCTTGGGACGGCTCCTCCTCGAGGGGTGGATTTGGGGTCATTGCGAGAGATCATTCTGGCCGTATAGTGGGTGGCCGATCGGGTGTACTTTTTGCGGGATCGGTGAATGAGATCGAGGCTCATGCGGTCTTTAATGCGGTTCAACTTGCCATTGACATGAAGTGGTCGACGGTTATTTTCGAAACGGACTCCTTGAATGTTGTCAACCACATTCGGGGTAGTGACTTTGCTTGGAGGATTGCCCCTATTTTGTCTAATGCGGTTTCTCGGTCTTCTTTGATTAGGGAAGTTGCTTGGGGCCATTCGCCTAGATCCGCCAATTCGTGCGCGGATTGGATTGCAAAGAATGTTCTTGCGGGGTTGTGTCCTTCGGATTGGGTGTCTTCACCCCCAACCCCCCTTCTTAGATGTATTTATGCGGATAATATCTTGTATTCGGTTTCGTCGTTGGTTATTGAATGAAATATGGTGTGTTTATTGGCCAAAAAAAAATGGTTATTATATAAATATAATAATTATTAATTATTAATAAACTAAAATATATTAAATGTAATTGAAGTTGTTGTTGTTATTAATATACTAATGGTGTTAATGTTTCATCAGTGTTAATGTTGAATGATGTTAGCGTTAATGTTGAATGATGTTAGTGTTATATATTTTTATTGTTGATAATATAGATTTATGTATTTTTAAAAATAAGATTTTCAGTCTTTTATTATATTTTTATTATATTACATGTGTGGAATGAATATGGGTATACAAGTAAAACCGTGGTTAATAGCCACAGTTATTTTAATAGCTATGGTATTGAAAAATGTATCTGTAATGGTTATGGTTATGGTATTTGTCATACTTGTACCATACCATAATCATCGACAACCCTAAGAGCAACCCTGACTCTAATATGGTACAACAACAAATCAGAGTAGCCCTAGCGGCTAGCTCTGATAGTGTTCAAAAAAAATCAGAGCAACCTAATGGTGGGTCGACAAATCAAAGCCAGTAAACTCGAGGACAATCACTGAATACTGTGCAAGTTGAGGATTGATGATTCCACTGCTCAACTTGAGGGGGTGTCAGCAATAACAACTCAAGATGTCAACAATAACAACTCAAGAAGCTGAGTTAGTTAAAAGTGTCCAGCTATTAGTAGTCAACAATAACTGCAAAAGTGTCAACAATTACTATCCATTGTATATTATATATTCAATGTACTGAAGTTTTGTAAAATATAACTCTCAATTCAAACCAATACAATGTTCTCCCTAATCATATCCATATCATCTCAATTTAGCTCACACTTAGAATTCTAACACACTAGTGAGATCAGTGAGCGAACTAGAAAGCGACCCCGCGAGGAAATTGAGGGTGAGGTCCAAATCCTTACGGTGAAGGAAACTCTGGCAGGAGGAGATGTTAGAGAGAACGGTGGAGTTGAAAGAGTTGTTGAAGAGGGAGAAGGAAGGGAATGAAGGAGAACAAGTTTTGACTTTTGAGTTTAGCAAATAAGTAAGAACAGAACTGAAGAAGTCTTTCAAACCGGTTTGGTTCATTGAAAGTGGTTTGATTATATATGTTTAAAATAGTTTGATTTGAATTTAAGTATAAATTAGTATTAAAAAACTAGTCAATTCGAAATGAATTGAAACTATTATTTTGAATTGATTTTCTTGAAGCCTAAAAAACTGGCATGATTTTGATACTAGTTCAACCGAACTTGTTCAAAACAGTATCAGACCAGACCAACACCAGTTCAGTTAAGTCGAACCAATTGTTTTGGACAAACCTAGTTCTTAGTTAAATTGATTGGGTCGTAACATAATTTTACTACCAAATATCGAGTAATCTTATAGCATTTCAACAAATCAACCTTTATTATGTTCTTGATGATAAATAGAAGAAATTATACCACCTTATCTTTTTTATACATTTTAATTTTTTTATAATTTTATCATACCCGTTTAACAACGCCCATAAATTAGTCTTTGTTGTAAATATGGAGGTCTAAATCATATAGTGGTTAGAACTTTGAGGACCAATTGGTTATGAAAGACTTTTCCAAATAATTAACTTTGAGGACCAATTAGTTATGAAAGACCAAATAATTATATAAAGAGAAATTCTATTTGCAAAACATTAATTTATACAGATAACTTTTGTTAAAATACTAAAATGTCCTAGTAACTTTTACATATTTGTACTTACTAATTAAAAAAAAAAACTAATTATCAAATTGGCTCCATAAGTTTTGAACTTTAAGTCTCTTACATGCTAGCTAAAAGTTTTAACAATATACTACTAATTCCAATTGTTTTTTTATATAATTTAAATATAGTTATTGAAGCAACTATTATATTATTGTATTAATCATCACATGTTTATTTATCAATGTTTTTTAGTAATTAACTTCTGTTCAATGTCGTTTGTTTAAGTATAGTTTTAGTTTAATTATGTATCTACTGTATTAATTTTTTTAAATGGTTGTAATATAAGTAATATTTTAAATTTAGTATTTATAAGTTACAAGACTAAATATTTTAAGGGTTATTATGCAATAAAAAAAAGTTTAAATGTTTGTAATTTCGATTATATTTGAAATTTGAATTATATGATTTGTGTTTGAATAATTTTTAATTTTTGGCCAATAATAATTTTTAATTAAGAAAAAAAATATGGTACATCACGGTAAACCGCAGATCAGAGTTTAACTGCTAATCTACCTAACCCACTACTCTTATAAGGCAAATCTAATATTAGTCCAAAACTTGGCCAAAAAAAATATTAGTCCAACCCGCACCATTGTTGTCGTTATCCCCATATAAAACTTTCTAATACTTACAAATAACACCAACAATAACCATTATCATAATTCATATGTAAGCAAATCTGACTTAGAAAAATTGATTCTACATTCGATGGATATGGAGGTTGAGCTTTGCTCAACCAAAGTCAACCGTTACTTCTAAATTTAATATATAACAATAATACATTAACACCAATATATAATTATATTTATGAGAACTAACAATTAATTTCACAAAAAAAATTCCATTATAAGAGAGGACTATTTATTTTCTATTGATAAAAACAATTTATAATGTATTGGAGTATATGTAAAAATTACATCACGAGTAGACTGGACCATACGAATAAGCTAAAATGATATTCCATGTAAATATGTAATTGTTATTATTATAATTTAATATTCACACCTATGTGGGAAAAGTCTACATGAGGAAAAAATAATATTCATCATAAATTAAGGTTGGAGGATAGACGTACGGGCGTGCACGCACGTATCATCAACAGTAAGGTGGTTAAATAATGCAATTGTTTCCAGCTAAATAGAAGAATTTTTTTTTTTGCCAATAAATAGAAAAATGTTTAAATAAACGAAAAAAACGAAAAAAAAAAGATAATAATTTGAGTCAAAATCACTTAAAAAAAATTACCTAACAGATTATTAATTAACTGAAAATATATAAAAATGATTAGTCTAATGATTCCTTAATATTTATTCTTATGCATTCTACTAAGAATCTCTCTGCACCTAATTATAGAGATATTTCTGAATTGTTGGATCGTTGTGGGTTAGGCATACCAGGTTACCAAACTAGTATTAACACAATACCTACATTATTAAGATGAGTTGTATAATATTTATACTTATAGGTTATATTTATATTTGTATTAAGATCAACTTAGAGTAAACAAGAATATATATAAAAGTTGACTTGTAAAGTTTATTTTAAATAATACTATAAATTGAACATAATATCCAAATAAATATAGTAGATAAATACACATTTTCCATTATTATTACTATGGTTAATTACTTATTTGCTAGATGAATTTATAGGTATGAACTATGAATATTTTATTAAATAAACACTAGGCAACTTTTAAAAAAAAATTGTGACAGAGAATGCACGTGTCTATCGTATTAATTTTCAAATTACAATTTTTTGCAAATTCATTAAGCAAAATAGATTAAGTTTTTTAAAATTTTAAATAGTATTTGCATAAAATACAAATTAAAATAATATATAAAATATAAGTTTTCATTGCAACTTAATTGTAAAGTAGACGAGTCTAAGTTCTAACAAACTAGAACTTTATAAATTTATTAACATTTTGTTCAATAAAAGTTTAAATATTCAACAAATAAATTGGTGTTGAACTCTTATTATTATAATAAACTTCCTTCCATTGAAAAATGTAATTTTAATAATAAGATATAAGGAATAGTTCTAACGGGCAAACAAAAGTTTATCTGCCACATAAAAGATCCAACGGTTACCAATAAATGCCCGCTCCGTTATAGTAGCCAACAGAAGCAAAAGCCCACGTGGCATAAATTAATCTGCGTCTTATCTAGTAGTTAGTATCAACGTGGAGACCATTTCGTGCGCCAGGACCAGGGAGGATTGATCCAACTATTAGAGCGGATCGCAACCTGTATATATATATTATTTATTTATTTTATAAATAAATGACCAACAATTTGTATCTGAATTTGAAATAAAATAAAATTATGGATTCTGGAAGAAAAAAACAGGAGAATAATAAGTATATTTCTGTTGTATTATTAATAACCATCCCTTAATATTAATGAATAAAAGTAGTAATAAAAATATCATTTTGTCATATTTCATTCAATTGTATTTTTTAAAATCTAATTCAAATAATTTATTCCGATTTCATATTTTTCTCCAGTTTCATTTTTGTTAAATATATCTATTTGTTTTAAGTAAATTTGAAGTTTTATCTATTCAAAAGTGTTTTTTTTTTTAATCCTTGCCGATATTTTTTTTACAAGATAAAATACTTCAGAAAAATCCATTAGTAACCAAAATTTACTGGGCTTCGACTATTTTAGTCGAGTATGGTAAAATGGCAAGTAAAGATATAAAATTTGCCGACTTATATTTACTATTGAGTCAATATTATAAGCAAAATATGCATTAAACTACTTAAACCTAACATTGTTGGTAAACAAATAATAATGTATAAAAAATAAACAAATAATCGTAACAGTAAATTTTAAATAAAATAATGTGGATGATAGAATCCAAGAAAACGAAAAAAACTAGAGGTTATTAGATAAGTTCGTAAATAATTAATAGTGGACTAATATTGTACTATTAACGTAATAAATCACCGCAAAAAATATTTTATTTACATGTCCACCCTAACGTGTAAAAGAAAATCAAGTTCAAACCATTTAAATTATTTTTCTTTCAAATATTTATTGAATTAATAATTGATGAATATCAAATTATGTTTTAACATAACATTATCTCAACCTTTAATAAAAGTATTTTTATTTTCAGCGTTGTAAAAATTTAAATTTGCGCGCGTTAATAACATGTAAAATTTAACACGTACATCTTAATTATCTGTCTTATAAGTATGAAATTGTGAATGAAGCATTCAGTATATTCTTAACCGTAAGAGACATTTTTAAGAAAGTCAATCTGGAATTAAGTATTATAAAGTGATTATCTCTAAATGAAATAAAAGTAGAAAGTTTTAACTTGTATCACTGGTCGGGTTTATATTAGAGTGAATTCTTTGAGAGACTGATACATCAAATTAGGATACAAGGTCGGGTTTATATTAGAGTGAACTCTTTGAGAGACTGATACATCAAATTAGGATAATTTTTTATCAGTTATAAATCACTTCTATCCGGTGTTTAATGTAATGTAATGGGAAAGCAGAGAGCAATAACAGACAAAGGGTGACTCTTACATTTCTCTTTCATGTAAAGAATATGTCTTCCTTGATGGAAGACTGAAGTGAGTTTTAAAAGCAATGATACACAACATCACTCTCTGCTTTCCCATTACATTACATTGCATTAAACACATGATAAAAGTGATTTATAACTGATAAAAAATTACCCTAATTTGATGTATCAGTTTCTCAAAGAGTTCACTCTAATATAAACCCGGCCTTATATCCTAATTTGATTTATCAGTCTCTCAAAGAGTTCACTCTAATATAAACCTGACCAGTGATACAAGTTAAAACTTTCTATAGATACTAACGGGGCGTTTCTTTCACGGAATTCGGAATAAGGAATACGGAATAGGAATTGGGAATAAGGAATAGGAGTTAAAAATATGGAGTTGTTTCTTTGGTGGAATGAAATTGAATAAGGAAATCTGTTGTTTCTTTTGTGGAATTGTATACGGAAAATGAATGGAATGTGGTAAAATGACATAATTGCCCCTTATTTTATATGTATAGTATAAAATAAAAATAATTTGTATTAAATAATTATAAAACTTAAAAATAATAAAAACGTTTATTTAAATTTAAAAAATGAAATTTTTATTTTTTATTTTTTAAAAAAAGACCAATTTATTAATTTTATTTTAAAAAAATAAAGAATGTAAAATTTCTTAAACAATCAATTGATTACATAACATTAACGTGATTACAAATATCGATAAATACAATATTCGCAATATAACATTTCATGAACCTACGACAATAGTCGTTCCGAATAAGTGTAAAATCATTTGCTTGAAACCTAGCAAAAATGACCACATATATAAGAGGTAAATTCATTTGCTTGACATATCTGCAATGATAACTGAAATTGATTAATCACTGGTCCGGATAGAATCTGGAAGCATGTCATCTCCATCCTTGGATTGCATCACGCCAGTTTGCCACCCAATGCAAACAACAAACAGCATTCAACAACACAATACAGACGACACTAACACAAACACAAAATCAACTAAACAAACACAAACACAAATCAACCATTTAAACACAAAATCAGCAATATAAACACAAACACAAGCCAACATCAATTGTTCGATCCCAGCATCAACAATATCAAGAACCCAGCATCAACCATTTAAACCCAGCATCAACAATATCAAGAACCCAGCTCCAACTTTGAGCATTGGGCATTGGGAACACAGTTATACAACATTGAGCACCCATAAGAAGAAATCGCGATCCCGACCATACCCACAGGATCGAGATAATGAAATCCCAAACCAGAATCGTCGATTCGGAACCAAAATCGAGCCAACAACATCGGAGGAAATCAGCCAACCAAGCACAATCGGAGAAGGAGAACACATAGCGTCGGGAGGAAGGATGAGCGGTAGAGCTGGGTTCGTCACGAAGGAGAAGAGAAATGAACGAGCAGTGGAGCTTCGTGGAAGAGCTGAGGATAGTTGTGGCAATATGAAAAGTTAACGAGGGCAGAATCGTCATTTGGACACCTATTCCTAATTCCGGACGCGCTAGGCTTAGGAAATCCGAACTTTTTGGACGGAATGTCTAAGCCTAGCCCTCTAGGATTCCGTAAGCCAGATTTTTCCAATTCCGTGAAAAGAACAACTTCTTACGGAATCCGTAAGCCGAATTCCTTACACATTCCGCGAAAAGAACATGGCATAAGACTTTTATTTCATTTAGAGATAATCACTTTATTTTTTTTTTTTCTATTACAGGTCCGAGCATCATACGCGGATCGGTCTAATGATATGCATGCCAAGATGGACTTGGTACACATGATACTAACAGGGTGTACAATAGACCCGGAGTTTGGCCGAGCTTCCCGAGGAAGAAGAAGTTCCGCATCGGAGGGTAGAACAGTAATTTCACTTCTCACCCACCAGGAGGAGTCCAGTACAGAAGAGAAGCTTCAACGACACTTGACGCCACCTTCAGATTTGCAGCAGAAGCTCCTCACTCTAGCCTCGAGAGAGAGAGAGAGAGATTCCCCCGTTCCTTTCTCTTTTGAGTTTTCACTACTGCTCTACTGTATTACGAAGATCGTAGAGGCCGTGAATGTGAATTTGGTCGACATTTACTGTTGCATCGGAGGTATGAACGCTCCGTCATCTGATTCGTTCTCTCTGATCATCTACGCCATGAACGTTGGATTCAATGTCTGATTAGTATATCAGTTTAATGCATCATTCTGTAACTGGTGAATTTGTGGAATCTGTCATCCTTCCTGGTTCTTCGTCTTCACTTTATCAGTTACTTTTTGACTAGTCCTCCATTCGACGCGTGAAGTAGCATCACCTGTCATTTTCAACTTCAATTGTTGCATTTCTTTTTGGGTCCGAACGTGTCTTTGAAGTTAAGCATGTGCACTCATGTCAATGTTCATTGATTTCGATGTGTTTTCTCTCATTTTATGCTATATTTCGGATTGGAATGGATTTGATTTAATTTTCATGGGTTTTCTGATTGTAGTTGCTGGATGTTTTGAGAGATCGTGAGCTAGAAGAAGGGGGGAAAGTGTAATGGATCGCCGAATCAGTGTCGCGCTTCACGCCGGACTCTATTGAGTAAAGATTTCCAGGTAAAGAGGTATGGTATTTCAGATTACTATTGGGTTAGATGGGGGCAGATATTTGGACTCACTGTTGGAACTGAAAACATATAATTACTATTTCTTTGGGATCAAGCATAGTAGGTCGCTGCTGAGGAAAGTTTGGCCTTTGGGTCCTTGTAATTGGATATAATGATTTTTGGAAAGGGATGGAGAGGAGAATGATGACATGTTGGTGTTTCTTTTAAAAGGAGGGATCAATATTACACTATTGGACCGAACCTCTAGCTTTTCCATGATTTCATTTCTTTACTTTTGTGGTCGTTGGTTGGTATCTATTAGCGGGTTATTGCTGATAAAACTATTTTACGCTTCATCTGTTGGTAGGCCCTTTTCTGGTGTTGTTGGATAATTTTCTATCCTTAGCTTATTAACGGGGTTAATGAACTCTGTTAAGTAGAACCACCTCTAGAACATCAAAGTCAAAACTGTCTTCGTTGCTCTCTTGATAGCAAAACTTAGTATGATTGCCTCTATTCTCTTTCTTTTTAATTCTCCTGGAAGTACCAGCTGAGCTTATATTCCGTCAGAATAGGCTCTGAAGGCAGATAGTGGACAGAGTTGCATGTGATGGGTCAAATTAGTGGCGAGGAGCTAGCAAAGTTGGAAAAGATGCATGCCTTGGCTGCTCGCGAGGAGAAGATTCTTGTATTGGTGAGGCTAAGGCCTTTAAGTGAGAAAGAGGCTACAGAAAATGAAGTAGCCGACTGGGAATGCATCAACGACACCACACTGTTGTACCGGAATACCCTCAGAGATGGGTCTTTGTTTCCATCTGCATATACTTTTGGTAAGGCATTGTTAATGGACGCCACAGGTTCTCGCTTGTGCATTATTTCTATATGCCCTTTGATATGGTTATAGAAGTCTGTTTCACTTTGTGGTAACAAGCCAGTGCAATATGCGTTGCAGAATTCCATTATATGATATTTAGCATAAACTAGTCATCACACCTTTACCCATATAATTGCATGCTCTGGATGATCGTATTTTTCTCTCTTTGTGTTGGGATGTCCTAAATGAAGTATTTCTACCTTTTTTCTTTTCGTTCTCTAGGAAAAACTTAAAGTGAATTTGGTTTGTTTCAACACCAAAGCTTATGCATGAATGTATCATTCCACATGATAAACACATAGTCAATATCGCTTGACAATTCCCCCTTTGGTAACTATGCATCATTACTGCCATTTAATTCTTATCATTTTATTGTATAAATTGTATTGACAGATAGAGTCTTTAGTGGTGACTCCTCCACAAAGCAGGTCTATGAGGACGGAGCCAAGCAAATTGCTCTTTCAGTTGTCAGTGGTATTAACTGTAAGTATGGCTAACTCATGTGCATGTTTTAATTTCATTCCTAAGTAGAGCCTTAATTTCTGTCTCTCTCTTTCTTTCTCCAGCTAGTATTTTTGCATATGGGCAAACAAGTAGTGGCAAGACGTACACTATGAATGGAGTAACAGAGCGTACAGTGGCTGATATATTTGACTATGTAGATAAGGTATGGAAATCCTTACATATTTTTATACTTTGGTTATAGTTGTAAAGGCTTTATTTATATATGTACCTTAATATGTTTACTATTCATACAGCACAAAGACAGAGCTTTTGTTTTGAAGTTCTCTGCTATTGAAATTTATAACGAAGCCATTAGAGATCTACTTACCACAGATAATACTTCGCTTAGATTGCGTGATGACCCGGAGGTATGTGGTTAACTCTTGTGTCAGTTACATTTTTTAATTTGGTGAAATATGTTAATTCAATCACTTGTTCTGGTCACTTGTTCTCTCCAGAAAGGAACTACCGTGGAGAAAGTAACAGAGGAAACTCTGAGAGATTGGGACCATTTCAATGAGCTTGTATCCTTTTGTGGAGGTATACAACTTTGTAAAAGTTTTCTTAAATCCTCTCTTTTTAAAATAATGTCTCTAATTATATGATTTTCTCATACTGTAGCCCAAAGACATGTAGGGGAGACCTTGCTAAATGAGAGAAGCTCCAGATCTCATCAAATTCTCAAATTGGTAGCTCTCTTTTCCTCTTTACCTTGTATTTAGTATATGGTTGCTGTAATTTACGGGAGGTGAACTTTGTCTTCTACTAAATGGTTTTGACTTTTGAATACTTACTTCCACAGACAGTTGAAAGTTCTGCTTGTGAGTTTATAGGCAAGGGAAACTCAGCGACTCTTTCTGCCAGTGTGGTACTGATTCATTCAGACAAAAGTTCTTCAGTTCTGATTTTGTCAACAAATTATTCAACTGAGAATTTTAATTATTTTTGCTTTATATTTTATAATGCAGAACTTCATAGATTTGGCTGGTAGTGAGCGTGCTTCTCAGTCATTATCTGCTGGGACAAGACTGAAAGAAGGTTGCCACATTAATCGCAGTTTACTTACTCTAGGGACTGTTATTCGGAAGCTAAGGTCCGTATCGTTTCTTATTTTTCTCAAAATTGTTGCAATATCTATAAAATTAAAGAGAAACATACTGTTAAATGACACATTCTTGAAGTATTAAACTTCCAGTAGCGATGCAAAATAATTGCATGGAAATTACTCCATGAGGACCAAATTTCAAATAGATGTCATGAAAAGTTCATTCTGATGTCATTGTCTGATGCAGCAAAGGAAAGCAGGGACATATAAACTACAGAGACTCCAAGCTAACCCGCATACTGCAGCCTGCACTAGGCGGAAATGCTAGGACAGCAATTATTTGCACTTTGAGCCCTGCGAGAAGTCATGTTGAGCAAACAAGAAACACACTGTTATTTGCTTGTTGTGCAAAGGAAGTGACTACAAAAGCACAGGTCAATGTGGTCATGTCTGATAAGGCCCTGGTCAAGCATTTGCAGAATGAATTGGCTAGATTGGAAAGTGAATTGAAAACTCCTACTCCCGTTGCACCAAACTCTGATTATGCAGCTATACTAAGGAAGAAAGACCAACACATTCAAAAGGTACTTTCTTCATTATTTCAACATAATGGGGTTTTATGATAAGCTGCTGAATTATGGCTTTCCAGTACTTTTTGGTCAGAAAAATACTTAATTCAAAACATTTCCGGTATCTTTTATCGTAGTTGGAGAAGGAAGTCAAGGAATTAACCATTCAGAGGGATCTAGCTCAGTCGAGGATCAAAGATTTGCTACAAATGGTTGAAGATGAACGTGATAGTAGGCAACAACCTGTAAGTAGTTTCTCCTTGGTCATGGATTAAAGCCATTTGGTTAGTGGCTATCACCACACATGTTTTAAATGTTTGTTTACATTGTACCTCTCAGACAAGAAATGGTCATGTCCGGGATTGGAGAGCTCAAGACACATGGGAAAATTGTTCAGATTCAGAGTCTTCGCTTATGACAGATTCTTATGCTGTGAACCCAAGAGTGAGAAAGTTAAACAATGGGAATCAACAAGGTCATATGCTTTGGCAAAACACAGAAGATTCTGCCTTTGATGAGAACTCTTCACCTCAAACAGTTGGACATGTAGAAGATCTTGATGAATACTGCAAGGATGTTCGGTGCATTGAAACAGGAGAAGAAAGTCCAGTTGAAGCCCTAACTGAATTAGAACAACCCGCTGTTAATCAATCTTTTGATGAAGATGTGACAAGTCGAATTAGGGTAGTCGAAAGTGGAAATGCAGAAGGAAGACATGCTGAGGAACAATCCCCACAATGCCTGATCACATATAATACATCAAGCCCTAGCGGATTTAGGATCAGGAAGGGAAAGAGCTGTAGGACAAAGTTTCTAAATGGGTCGCCTGTTCAATTGGAGGAGGCAAAGGATCTCGACACCACCCCTCCTGATGAGTTTGAGAGAGGCTTCCGTGGAAGACCTGAAGGACACAGAACAAAGTTTCTACCCATAGACTATGGTGATGGGATTTCAAGATTGTCAAGAAACAACTCTCAATCTTCTATAGGGACTGCTTCCATTGCCCCAAGCATGTCAGTAGCTGCAGATGAGGAGATCACCACTGTCCAGACTTTTGTTGCTGGAATGAAGGAAATGGCTGATGCTTATGAAAACCATCTTGCCGGAAAGGTTAGTCTTTCTGCTTCAGGAAAAATGGTGCATTCCCGTATGTTTGTGCCAGTGTGGGGAGAATTAGCCTTGTTTATGTATTTTGCTAAATACACCCCTCATATGTTCCCGTATGTTTGTGCCAAAATTCCGTTTGAACTTTTCAAAAATAACAGAGTAGTTCTCAAAACTTCTTTCTTTCATTTTAACAAAAACTGTGGGTTAAATTAGGGCACAATTGAGCCCCAACAATGACCACTTTGTCGGATTTTGATGACCAGGTGGTGGTTCTTAATTGGGGATCAATCCAACGCACCCTGTATATTTTATTTATTTTTGTTAAAATTGAAACATAAAAGAAGATTTGAGGACCATTCTGTTATTGTTGAAAAGTTTTAACAGAGTCTGGGATGGAAAATGCTAGAAAGTAGTAATGACTAATGACATCAATTTCAGGAACCATATGTGGGTGTATTTAGCTAAAAATACATAAACATGGGTAATTGGCACAAATACGATGCATGCCATTTCCCCCTTCTATCTATGAACTCGTTTTTTTGTTCTTTAAGAAAGTATTGTACGCTGAATGTGCTTTTTCTTTTCACATTTGGCTAGAATGCAGGCGAAAACGTGGATGATGCAGCATTTGATCCGGTGCAGCAAGCACTGTCTGATCCTTCAACTTGGCATGCAGAATTCGAGAGAAAGCGGAGGATCATAGTTGAACTTTGGCAAGCCTGCAACATTCCACTGGTCCACAGGACCTACTTTTTCTTGCTCTTCCGTGGCGACCCAACGGACTCCATTTACATGGAGGTGGAGCTCAGAAGACTCATTTTCATGAAGGAAGTGATCACAGATGGAGCTGAAGCTGTTGGGGCAGATGGTAGAACTGTCACTCTCAATTCAAGGTGAGTGCCCCCCTCAGTTTAGAAAGAAGGGAAGTCTATTGGTCTAAAATAGCCTCAGTACATTTTCACGGTTAGAATTTATTTCTGGATATGACTAGTGAATGAGATTTTGGCAATTTTTTACAAGAAAAATATTGCCATTTTAAAAAACTAAGGTCTTGGGTGATGTGGCTGCATCTTATCCATTGGCCTCTCCATTAAAAATTAGGCACTATCCTACAAAAATTGATGATGGACATTTGTTTTGTGAATGTGTTTTGATCATTTTCTGCGTCTTTGATCCATAACAGCATGAAGCATCTTCAACGCGAGAGAATAAAGCTGAGCAAGATGATGAGCAGGAGGCTCTCAGACAAAGAAAGGGAGAGGATCTTCACCAAGTGGGGAATCGACTTGGATTCCAAGCGTAGGAAGGTTCAATTGGCTTGTTCCTTGTGGAGCAAGACAGACGATATGAACCACGTAATGGACAGCGCTGCAGTCATTGCAAAGCTTGTCAGGTTTCCAGAACAAGCGAGTCCGTTGAAGGGTATGCTGGGTTTTAGTTTTGGTAATTCTTCCTCTCGCCGGAGATCGTTCGGGTGGATGAATAAACAATGATTTACCACCCCGTCTTATTTAACCTAATGGTGAACTGATGAATTTCATTGTTAGGTAATCGAGTGTATGTTGCTAAAAATAGAAGTTTTGTTTTGATTGATGTAAGATCGGGTTCATGGTATGGTGCCAGGAAACTGAGGAAATGTAGGTGTAGCACGGGTTGTCTAGTATCCCAGATTTCCAATATGTTGGGTTTGGGGTATTTTTAAGTATAGCTTGGTTTGATTTGGTTAGTCACTGATTCTATGTCATACGTTGGTCGAACCTATTTTTCCAGGCTCGAGCTTGGGATTGGTAAATTTATATTTGTGTTGACTGCATTTTGGATTCAACTCAGTAAGACTTGCAAACAACTTGAGTCGAGCAGTTGTATGATCGGACTTGATTTGCTCCATGTGTAGACTCCGTATTTTTTGAATCAAATTCGAATCATAGTCTAATCACTCGATGTGTAGGCTTTGATCCTTATTTGTTGAATAGGTTTCATGGTTATTGGATTGAATTCAAATATTAGTCGAAACAACACGAACAAGCACAATAAAACCCGCAAGATTTAACAAGAAAATAACCATTTGATTCATACTTAACAACCAATAGATGCAGAATCCGGGAATTCAACAAATTGGTCCAAAGAAGCTGTCTTCCTGATCTGTTTTTCTAAAACAAAAACACAATCTTTCATCAATGAAGCCCAAACTATCAATGAACTACTTCTATAGCTTGCTTATGCTTTTTGATCTGATGCAACCTACACGTTAATAAGATAGACTAGTTCAACAAACTATCGTCTCCTTCCCGACAACTACCGGAATGAGATGCATTATCAGCCTCTATCTCATAAAAGGTTGCTAACTTCAATCGGCATACTATTCATACACCACTGTTCATCTACAATTCAATTCGAGATGCAAAATCATTTCGAATTTGAGGAAAATGATGTTTTGAAACTACAAATTGGATCATCACACCATCATAAGCAATTTCAGGTCACTGCAACATTGTGAAGAAAAGATTCTGAAGTGCAAAGGCAATCAACAATTAACCCTAGATTGAGAGAGAAGGTGGAGATCGGAGAGTCTATATGAGTTTAAAGGGGAGAGGCCAAGGAGTGGACCTGGGGACCTCAATCTTGTCTTTGATCCGCTCAATCTTCTTCTCCTTCTTCGGCCTCGCGTTCCCGTACGATCCTTTGAATCTCTTGCCCTTCTTCGTCTTCTTGTCCCCTCGCCCGCAGAGGACCGGTGCCTCCGTCTTCACGGCCCTTCCTACCGACCGCGAAATTAGGACAGGCGGCGTTACCGCCATCGCGCTTCTCGCTACCGCGCCGCAGATTTGCCTCAAGGCCATCTCCGCAGAAGTGTTGGTGAGCAGCTGCTGCTCCAGTGGGGAAGGGAATACGGCGCTTCCTTAATGGTCCATATGGGCGTTTTTGAGGCACCAAGCCCATTTCAGATAAATATTTTAATTATCATATTTGACGAAAATAGTTTTTAACCGTCATGATTGTTTTAGGTACAACATGTTTGAAAACGATTGTTTTTTGTACATCCGTCTAACTGCTGTTCAATTTAAACGTTAAAATATCACGTGCAAGGTCATGTGACCAACCTAAAAAAACTATTATGTGTAATTTCTTTTTTGCCCTTACCTGTTTAGAGAACAAATAATAGTCCAAATGAAGAACTCGCAGAGATAGGAAACAATACCTGGATGAAGAAGAAAGACGAGGAATCAAACCTGATCAATGGAAGTAGAGCAGTTGAGTTGGAGAAGAACCTTAAAACCATCACTACTTCACTCAAGCTTCCGTCGGGAAATGAGGAACTGTCGCAGCTTCAGTTGCCGAGGTTTACGACAGACTGGACTCAGGACAACTTCTGGACGCAGTTCAACATCCCTTGGTTCCAAAGCATGATGGCCTCGTCGCCGAGTATTATCAATTTTTAATTGGATCTAGAGATGGCAACTCGTTTTACGTATCAACTTATCAAACTTGGATTAGAGATATATTCATTTGTAAATTGGTTCGTAGAGAAGGCAATTTAAGAGCCATTCGTTTAGGGATTTGATGAAACCCTTCTGGACGCTGATCCAATTTGCAAATCGGAAAGTCCAATTGATTAGGGCGCCCTCAAATTGCAGGGTAGACTCAAGGTGGGTATCGCTGACCGTTCTCTTGGATGACGTCTTGTTTGATGAAACAACTCGTCTATCTTCATCTCTTCCACCGTCAAATCCACCCCAAGAGCCATCGCGAGTTTCCGGAGTCTGAAGTGGCGGTCAATTGGTTCTTCTGAATTTTCATCTTCACATTCAGATTTTATCGAGGTTATTCTCAACGTGATTCTTCTACTCTGAGACCTTCCAATGGAGTCAATCACCGGCGCCCACTGGATTCCATCACCGATCTCAACGTCAGACGCTCCACGGATTCGCTGAACGAATCCGCCCTCTCGGTTGTGCACGTCCTGATGACTTCCATCAACTCAACCTAGTCGTTCTCCATGGCTTCTCCGTACGCCTTCATCAGGTGGTGAAGGCTCAGCTGGTTGTCGGCCTCCATGAACTCCGGCGTTTGCTGCATTGCCGAAGAAGGATCAGTGACGGCTGATTCAGATCTCAGGGAAGAGACGAACTCCATTGCGCTTCTCTTGGAAATAGCTCTGACATAATCTCATCTACCATTGCAGCAACATATTAACATGAATGAAACCGAAAATCATTCCTTAAGGTAAGGAAACGAGGGAGGATAAGGGTTTTTATTAATTGTTGTTTAAATAAATAAGTAAAATTGAAGATCACGCGACAAACACGTAACTACTTAACGGGACAATTAAACGATAGGTGACCAGAAGGTCCAATTACCATCAATTTGCAACACGCTATACCAAAAACTATCGTCAAAAAACAAGTTGTACCAAAAACCATTTTTGTCAAACATGATGGACGTTTTTCAGACTTTTCCCTATTTTAAAGGATACTGACTACTTTAGTACTTTATACATATTCTTTATACGTATTATTTTTTTGGGAAAAGTCGGAAAATGGTACCAACATATTTGACGAAAATGATTTTCCAACCCAAACGATTGTTTTTGGTCCAACATGTTTGAAAATGATGGTAATTGGTACCTCCGTTACTTTTCTGTTAAAAAATTCCGTTAAATATTTTTTAGGGTTAATTACTTAATTGATTACACATGTTTCACCATTGTGCAGAATGGTTACACATGTTTCAAAATGTGATTAATTGGTTTTGCTATGTGACTAATTGGTTACACATGTTTTTCCAAATGTGATTAATTGGTTATTCCGTTAGTAAACCGTTAATTTTAATGTTAATTCATTTTTTTAACATATTATTGAATTGTGAAATGACTATTATGCCCTTAGTTGTATTGAAGAACAGATTGGAAGGATTGCAGAACCAAATTCGATTTGATGTTCTTGAGAACCCAGAAATGCTGTTTCTGGTTCTTGAGAATCCAGAATTGCAATTTCTGGGTTCTCGGTTCTTGAGAATCCAGAATTGCAATTTCTGGGTTCTTGAAGAACCCATAATTGCAGTTTCTGGGTTCTAGAACCCATAAATTGATGTATCTGAGTTCTAAGAAATTGTTGTATCTGGGTTCTAGAACCCAGAAATTGCTGTTTCTGGGTTCTAAACCCAGAAATGCTGTTTTTGGGTTCTTGCATTTTCGCGTTCTTCACATTGTGGGTAACATGTCGAACCTTTTAATCACATCATTTCAAACAACAGTATCCATTTAATCATATTCTAGATAAACATGTATGACATTTTAATCACATTATAGAGAAACATGTATGCCCATTTAATCACATTTGGTGATAACATATACTGCAATACAGAACTTCAGAACTTCAGAATTGCGATTTTGGGTTCTTGAAGAACCCAGAAATGAAATGCTGTTTCTGGGTTCTTGAAGAACCCAGAAATCTAGGGGTAATTACGTCATTTTACGTATCTAAATAGTGACTTAACTGTGATTTATAACAGTGAATAGTAAAAAACCAAATAGTCACATTTCAAAACCAATTAATCACATTTTGAAACATGTGTAACCATTCTGAACATTGGTCAAACATGTGTAACCAATTAAGTAATTAACCCTATTTTTTATATTTACAAAATTAACCAACTGTTTTTATAAATGTTACAATTAAACCCTACAAACTTACACTAATGTTTCAAACAAGTTCCGACTCGATTCGAGACACGCGAGGGGTCCCCTAACCAGGGTCTGAACCCAGACTAGGTTTCCCAACCCTGAGGACCTAGTCATATGACCCCCGATTGGGGCTCCAATTGAGCCCCAATCGGGGGTCCTATGGCCTGGGTCTGAACCCAAACCATGTACCCATGGTTGGTCGACCTGGTCTGGGTTCAAACCCATACCATACGACCCCCGATTGGGGCTCAATTGGAACCCCAATCATTTAAACCGAACATATCCAGATTCGGTCCAAACAGATTGGGGCTCCAATTGAGCCCCAACCGGGGGTCCTATGGTCTGGGTCCGAACCCAGTCCAGGTCCCCATGGTTTGGTGAACTGGTCTGGGTTCAGACCCTAACTAGGGGACCCCCGGTGTGGCTCGAATCGAGTCGGGACATGTTTGTAACATTAGTGTAAGTTTGTAGGGTGTAATTGTAACATTTAGAAAAATATTTGGTTAATTTTGAAAATATGAAAAATATTTAACAGAAAAGTAACAGAGGTACCAATTACTATTATTTTCAAACGTATTGAACCATTAACCATCACTAAAAAACAAGTTGCACCGAAAACCATTTTGTGCAAACATGATGGACTATTTTCAGACTTTTCCCTTTTTTTTTTTAAAGACTAAAATGCATAATAACTTTTTATATATTTATCTTACTAATTTTAAGAAAATTAATTATTAAATTGATCTCATATTTTCGTAGTTACTAATTTGACCCCTTATTATCAAGATGCTGAAAAATTTATCTCCTAGTAAGTTTTGAACTTTAAACCTTTTACATACTAGCTAAATTTTTTACTACTGCACTATTAATTCCAATTTTTTTTTTTACATACTTTAAATATAGTTATTGAAACAACTCTCGTATTATTGTATTAAACATCTCATGTTTATTTATTGATGCTCTTTAGTAATTAATCTTTAGCAATTTTCTACCCTTTTTCTTTCTATCCTCGTCGTATTCTTCATTCTGGCAGTTGCAGAAGCTGATGATTTGGATGACCTTCAACTATAAGACTTACGTCCTCACGCCCACAAATCCTTCAATCTCACGAACATGCAGGTAAGAATTGGCTTCTTGCCACTCCACTAATTTGATTATTTCTTCATTTTGGGCTCTGATTTCGTTCAATGTTATTTTGCTATGAAGAATCTGGGAAGCAGTTCGTACAAGGTCGTCATAACGACGAGCTGCACCTCTGTCACGTAAACTTGCGATCAGATCAGTATTGCTTTCGGAGACGCCTACGAAAATCAGTTTTTTCTTATTCTCTATGCTTCGTAACTCAACTTGTCATTTTTTCCAAAGTTTGCTTATGCAATTGATTTGTTAAGGTATTGTTTCTACTTTTATTTTTCCACACTTGCTTCTCGATTGCATATCTTGCATGTAGGCATTTGCAAATCTCCGAAAATAGTGTTGAAGCTGTAAATGTTGTATGCGACTGTTTAGATGCTTCCATTAAATTTACCTGATATTTTGTAATTGTCTCTTCGAAATTGGTAGGAAATTTTGATATACCTCGAAAGAACTAGGTCTTTATGGGTTATGACTAAGATGTGGTTATCTTCTTTGAACTGTTTGTGTTTTGGAACGTTAATGTATTGTGTAACCGGAACCGCCGAACCGGACCGAAAAGAAACATGTTTCTAACATATTATCCTGAATCTATTTGTACAGATTTTAGATTCCGGTTACAAAAGGAAAAGGTAGGTTACGGTATCCGGAACCGCTCGGCCGTATAACACCATTACTCTTCGAGTTCAGCAGCTGCCGCTCATACTCTGAAGTCTGAACTTCTGCTTCCATCAAGAAGAAGAAGAAGAAGATGGCGATAACATTGAACAGTGGATTCAAAATGCCGATAGTGGGACTCGGAGTGTGGCGTATGGAGGGTAAGGAAATCAGGGACCTCATCATCAACGCTATCAAGATCGGTTACCGCCACTTCGATTGCGCAGGTCAATTCCACTTTCCTTCCGCACACCACCTCTAGCTGACGATTCTACCCTTTACATCTGCTTGGAATCATTTTTCTTTAATTTTGCTATTACGATTGATGGTTCGAGTTGAATTTGATAAGTTCAAAAATCTGCGTCGCTGCTGTCGATTGACGATGAGTTACTGAAGGATAGAGATCTAATGTTTGGTAGTGGTTTACTTTCTGGATAGCTCGAATCTGTGTTGGATATTCGCCCTCAACCATTCTGTTGATACAAGATTAACCATTCTGTTGATACAAGATTGAACTTATATAGTATCCGAAGGGTGTAATGAGATAATTACATTTAATGAAGCAACCTCAAGATTTTTTGTTTGTCTTCGAGAATGAATCAGATAATGGGCTCAAACCATTTTAGTTATTAGTCCAAGATGGAGAGAGCTCCTTGTGGAGTCATTGAGTGTGGGGTTTCATTTGAAAGATACAATAACCTCTAATAGGTGAATTAGCATAGCACTGGAGTACATTCAGTTCTCTCTCTTGTGGACAAGACACTATTAATTATTAAAGATTGTTAAATTGGATCATATTGAATAAGTTACCAACACACTTAGTTGAAATATATATTTTTTTAATAGACCTTGAAAGGTTGTTTTTAAGCCAACTACAGATTTTATGCTGTGAAATAGTGGGTACAAATTGTGTTTCATTGAGATTTCAATGAGGCTTGAGTTTGACTATTTAATGTTGATGCTGCAGCTGATTATCAGAATGAATCTGAAGTAGGTGAAGCACTTGCAGAAGCTTTCAAGACTGGGCTTGTTAAGAGGGAGGAGATTTTCATTACCACCAAGGCAAGTTCCTTTTACGCGGATATGCATATCTGTATTTTCCACTCTATGATATGAAGTTGTCAAAATTTACATCTCGAAATGCAGCTTTGGAATTCTGATCACGGGCATGTGGAAGAGGCTTGCAAGGCCAGTTTGAAGAAGCTACAGCTTGATTATCTAGATCTCTTTCTCGTTCACTTTCCTATTGCAACGAAGCATACTGGTGTGTTTCTTATTCCACCTTCATTTTTGGTCAATCTATAGCTCGTGCTATGAATCTGAAAACCTTTTAATTTAGGATTAGATATGAAACTGCTAGCTGAATTTGTACCCCATATGCAAGCTGCTAGCTAAACTTTCAAGTTAGAACAAGTTGCTAGCTCTGTCAAATTTTACTGTTAATTTTAAAGAAAAATCTTATAAATTTGCAAAAAAAGACTCAATAGTTGTGTTATACTGTTATGATGATAAAATACCCTCAAATGTTATGTAAACTCGCATAAAATATTTAATGTTCTCAAATTGAATATAAAATAATGTATATTATAAAAAAAATCAAAGAAAATTAACTATATGCTGCAAAAATCAAAAGAAAATTTATTGTTTTTTTTAGATATAATTTAAACAATATTAAGTATAATATATTTTAGAATTCTTAGAAAATATAAAATAAACAGGTATTTAAAAATGGAAGAGTTAATATGGTTCAGACAAGGACCATAAGTGGTTTATTCCTAGGTTTAAGTTTGTCTTAAAATATATATCTTAATTTTTTAATTTTGTATTGTAGTTAGCTTTTCTTATTTATAATATATGCTATAGCTAACTAAATTCAATTTTTGAATTTTAATAATTTATTTGACTTCATATAAAATAAGTTATTTTTTATGTTATAGGAAACAAAATAGTATTTTTTGCAGGTTCTTAAATTTTTTCCGTTAAGGTTAACAGAAAAAATAGACGAAGCTACCAAATTGCACTATCTTAGAAATTAATCTAGCAATTTGCCACGAGAAAAAGTTTAGTTAGCAATTTGCACATATAGTATAGGTTCAACTAGCAATTTGATATTTAACCATTTTATTTATGGGAATGCTGGCAATAAAGCAAAATGGAAAAGGTTTAAGATTTTTTTATTTAGACTAATGGCTATGTGCTAAATGCTGAAGGGAAATTTTTGGATTAACACTTATAATGTTAGTATCACATTATAAAATAAAAAAGGTCTGAATATAAGTAAGAGGATTTCATCACCTGATGGGCTTGAACTTTTGATTTGCTATCAACCCATCTTACTTATTATTATTGTTTTTGGCCAACCCCATCTTACTTATTAGCTTGTCACTAGTTTAACACAGTACCTGATTCAGGGTTCAAGCACGTGTAGCTTTATTATGCTATACATATTAGGGTAAATATTCACACTGCTTGTGAAGATGGTCTTGTTATTCTGTAAATTAAAGAAGTACAAAAACTTACATGAACCTATAAGTGAAGCATTTCTAGTTGGGCTCCCATCCTTATTATTTATCTGTGGTTAATCTGACAATCTGAATTCCTAATTCCTTCTAATCTGCATCAGTTTCATGGAGAATTGTAGATATAAAATGAACAGAAACTATAGTTGGTTCAATTGTAGGACGGTTTTATTTGATTATTCATTGCTCCCAACTTATAATGTAGGAGTTGGCACGACTGGAAGTGTTTTGGATGCTGATGGAGTTCTCGAAATTGACACGACAATATCATTAGAGACTACATGGCATGCAATGGAAGACGTCGTTTCAAAAGGCCTTGCTCGTAGCATTGGCATCAGGTATGATGATTTAATAGCAACTTGAAACCTCCTTCAGTTTAAGAGAATTTGGCCATCGACAAGCTTTGATTCTGCTCTCTGCTGTCTCAATATATTTCTACACTATTTCATTTTCATGGCAACAATAACAATATATTAAATCTGTGTTGAAGTTTGAGGAAATAATGCTTCGTGATTTTTTTGAGAAACTCATGGATTGTCATTGCATCCCAACTGATCTAATGGAAATAGATATAGATTTTATCCATCTGGACAAATTGGAATCTTTTCCTATATCAACACGAGGAATGTGGAATTACGACTGCTTATCTGATTCTGGGTCTCTATGCAGCAACTACGATATCTTCCTTACCAGAGACTGCCTTGCCTACTCTAAAGTGAAGCCTGCAGTTAATCAGATCGAAACCCATCCCTACTTTCAACGTGATTCGCTCGTCAAGTTCTGCCTGAAGCACGGAATCTGTGTCACTGCCCACACTCCTTTAGGAGGTGCTGCAGCTAACACAGAATGGTTTGGTTCGGTTTCGTGCTTAGATGACCCTATTCTCAAGGTAAGAGCAATGACCCTATACCTTATACAAATTGCCTCTTCATCAGGTCAACTTTATTATCGTATAAAAAAAATTGTTTCCTAAATAGATTGTGTATTAAACAATTGGCATCATCGTGTGGCCTGATTAAGTAATGAACTGTAATTAGTGGAAAAAATATAGGAAGACCCTGAATATAAATAGAAAGGGTTAAAAATAGAAGACAGTGTAAAGGGTTTTGATGGTCTGAAAATGAAACCATGATTCCAAAAATGAGTATATGATATTCAAGAGGATATCATAGTATACATGTTATATTGTATATTATTCACTAATCTTGTTTACACGAATACACAGTTCATCCTCCATGTCTCTAACTATTATTTGATTACCTTGCTTTAAGAGTCTTGCTGAGAAGTACAAAAAGACACCGGCACAGATTACCCTCCAGTGGGGCATCCAGCGCAACACAGTCGTCATTCCTAAGACATCAAAGCTGGAGAGATTGGAAGAGAATTTTAAAGTGTTAGAATTCGAGCTTAGCAAAGAAGACATGGCCCTGATTCAGGGCATGGACAGGCAGTGCCGCACGAACAAACCTGCCAAGTTTTGGGGCATTAATCTCTATGCTTGATTATAACCCGATCGACGGCCTGGTGAAGTGGTGAGTTCGGGGGTATTGTTGGAATACGGAATTCGGAATCTTGATTATGGAAAGGATAGTCTCTATTTATCATCGTTGGCACAACACTAGTATGATTGACACTTGATTGTTAGGAAAGGTGTATTGAAGATTCAAACTTGGACCTGTTATATATTCAGGTAAAAATTTACTTTCTACTGAGTTTTTTTTTTTTTTTGGCCAACTTCTTTCTACTGAGTTAACCAAGGGCAATTAAGTAGTATAGATTAGTGAATGGTGATACGATGGTAAAGTAGTTACTGTCCATACTCCATGCCCTTTGTGGTCAGTTTGGATTGGGCTATTTCAGCTGGGTTTAGGGCAAATGCGAAGTGCATTCTCAACTTCGGCCTTGAGGGTAAAACTTGCATCCTCAAAATTATTTTTAAAGGGGCTCGGGGCTGGGTCTTGACTTAGACCGACCCTCAATGGGTAAGGGACTAGATCTGGGTCAAGACCCAGACCTGAGCCCCTTAGATTGGGGTTCAATCGAGTCTCAATCGAATCAGAACATTTGAAAAAGTTTAGAATGGTTAAATTGTGACATTTTGCAATTTTCAAAATTAGTTCGGTTAAATTTAGATAGAAAAGTTGATGGATAGGGTAAACTTGTACTTTGGCCAAACATGATAATGAAATTTTACGATTTAAACTTTAGAAGAAAAACTGAAAATTTGTTCATATATTAGGAGGTAATGTTGTATTTTACCCCTTAAATGTTTTCAAACTTGCATATTGATGTTATCAGCTAGTTGGGAGTATATGGTGTTTCCTAGGCTTGTTCATGAATCGGTTCGATCCCGAACCAGTTCTGAACTGAACTAGAATTGTTTAAAGCAAACCGTATTTTTTTTTGCTCACTAAAAGAACTGGTCTATTTAATACATAAAAAATTTGTCTGGTTAGAATCGGTTCAAACTAGTTTGGTTTGTTTGTTTTTTTAATAAAAAAACTCGATTCCAGTTTAGTAAAAAATAGATCTGGTTCGGACTAAAAACATAAACAAAGCAATATATAGATGTCATTGAACTACGTAGAATACACAATTTTTTTTCTTTACTATTTAATCAATTAAGTTAGACCAGTTTAGTTTATTTTGATCGGTTAAAAAATTATATAGGTTTAATCCGCGTTGATTTGAATTTTTAGTATTAACTAGTACAAAAAATGAGTTGATTCAAACTAAATTAAATCTACTATTTTGAATTGGCTTACTTTAACTTTAAAAAATTGTTTTTTTTAAACTAGTTCGACCGTATCGGTTCAAACCAGACCTGATTCAGTTCGATCGAACCGACTGTTTTAACACCCCTAGTGTTTCCCTACAACATTGGGCACCTTTTCATTTTTCGAACTCACAAATTGCAAATTTGTTTGGTTTGAGAAACTTAAAGAAAGTCTTAAATTAGTAAAATAAGGTAAAAGTGTGCAAACTGCAAAGTGAATTGAGGTGTTCATTGGCCAATTTTTTTTTTGAGGTGTTAAGTTGCAACAAATTAGAAACATATCGTTTTAACTTTTAAGTTTTATAAGTATCTTCCGAAGTAAATTTAGGGTAAAAATAATGTTCATGTCAAAGTTAAGGGTGCAAGAGGAAATTTTGCTACTTTCGCTGTATGGCGGGTCTAGGACCTCTGGGTCATTAGAGGGTACCGTAGATGATTGTTGCCTCTATTACTGGACCAGGGGTGAAAGAAAAAACCGGTTGGTCCGAAAATCTGGTGAAAATTGAATCGGTTCGAACCGAAAAATCGGTCCGAAAATGTACGGTTCGATTTGTGGTCGGATTTTTTTGTTTGAAACGGTTTTTGGACCGTTCGGTCTACAACTCTAAAAGACCGTGGAGTCCTGTCCGACCATTTATATGTATATTATTATATATATTGTATTAGTTAGTATTAATTAATATAATTAATCAACGAATACAAACAAATAAATTTTTTATTATTTAATAATTATTTTAGTTGTTTAATCGGTTTAGTAGAAATCTATGTAAACATTGTTATCAAATTATTTTGTTGTTTAATTTGATTTTGAATACTTATTTTGGTTTTGAATGTGTATTTTTTTGCTTTTTCGGTTTAAACTGAAAATTCGGTCCGAAAATCCGAATGGACGGTTTATTTTTCCTTATACGGTCTTTTGGTCGGATTTTTTTTTGAAGAAAAACCGGTCCGAAAATATAGGTCCCCGACCGAAATAGAAAAAAACCGGTCCGACCGGTCCGGTTTCACCTCCCTCTTCAAAATCCGCAGTCTAGGGCATTCAGAGCTTCTCTTCGTTTCCATTCTCCTCAATTGCATCGGATAGTTGAGCTCCACCTCACTGTTACCAATCTTCCGATTCAAATGGCACTGCCTCTCGGACCGTACTCTGGAATCAGCACTCTGGCCCTGGTAAGTTTGATTCTTTGGTTCACGCTGGAAATTGCAAGGAATTTGGCTGTACTGAAATGAATAGCTCTGGATCTTTGGTGGTTTTTGATCGGTGTGCATCCGATTGACCTTTGAATGTTCGATCCAATGTTTGAATTGTGTTGGATTCGTGGGAAAATAGGTCGCTCGTGCCTCAGCTTTCTCTGCTGGACTCGTTTATGGAAGTATGAAGCTGAAGGTTCTCCAGGTACTTGATTTTTTTTTTTTTTGGCCAAAGGTACTTGATTTCACTGGGCATTTAATTGCTTTTCTATATTAAGAATGTAGTATTAGTTGTGTTGGCTAAGTTCATCCAAGTTTGTTGTCAATCATTGAGAATGCTTTTGTGTGACCATGTTGATCTGTGATGCTATTGTGTAGATTTAGGTTAAAGATTGTGGTGATAACCTTTGGTCTTGACATTTTTGCTTTCAAGTAGTCTTCTGTCCTGTGTAACCATTTACTTAATTGAATAGCTCCCAACTTATCGGGAGAAATTGATGAGACCAATTCAGCCTATGTTGGTGCTACAAGCCTACAATGGTGGAATTAAGGTTGTGGTTGTTAAAAAAAATGAACAGTATATACTTACCAGCTGGAAAATGATGTGGAGAGATTGACTGAGGAGACTAATTGAAGAAGAAATGAACCATCATTTCGATACACTGCCACTTGTTTGCTACTTACTCCCCACCTTTGAAGTGTTCCTCTGCTCCGTAGATCCATTTGTACAAGCGCCTAATAACAATGTTATATCAAACTAGTGATAAATTCAACTACTCTGGTTGGCTCTGGAGTTATAGGCAGCAATTGTCAGTTCTGTTCCTTTTCAACATTGTCTTGTTTGTTGCCTTGACTGTTGCTTATGGTACATAAAAGCATTGAAGTTGCACATTAGATAAATAGATTTTTTGATCTGGATCTCATCTCAAATAGATAAGTTCAGAAAAGCAGCCTTAAGATTGTAGAGCGCTTGGCTAAGTTCTTGGGGTTAGGTTCAGAAATTGATAAGCAATATCTCAATAATAATTCATATACCATTTGCTATTGATCTTGCTAACAGTATTTATCAATGTTATGCTATCTGGTTTCTGTTTGCATCGTGAATCTGCATTATTTCTTTGCAGTCTAATCTCCTTCTTTTCGGGTTAATAGTCTGACCAACTTATTGTTATTTCCTTAGGCAAAAGCAAGGTCTCAGAAGAAAGCAGAAGCTAAGGCACATCACTAGAGATGAGGATTGAGGTATTGAATTTTGAGTTTGCTATGAAATAATGAATCTGGTATTACTTTTTACCAGATTGCGGTGTCATGGGCTTTGTAGATTTTATAGCTCTTCTTCGGGATAGTTTTTATCACCTCGAAATGCATTATTTCACCACTGATGTTGCCCAAGTGTTAAAGGTTGTTTATGCATCCATATTGGTTTCAAAATGAGGCTGTGATAGTTGGAAACAGGGCGTGATGTGTTGGGTAATACAACCAACAGATGCTTGTTCCTCTCTAATGTGAATAACGTAAGATGATGGGGTCGGGCAGGCATGGATTTGTTTGTGTTTGGTTTAGTAGGGACCGTTAGTTTGTGTGGAACTCCGATTTGGTTTTCGGTTTAAAACGAAAAATATACATTAAAAATAAAAAATGAGCATTTAAATTACATTAAAGTTTAAACAACAAAACAATTAGATGGAGTGATGTTTATATAATTTTATGCTAAACTCGAATGAATAATTAGAATGTCGATTGAATTAAATTAACCTTGTTTTGTTTAGTATTATTTGATTAATTATATATATATATATATATATATAAGTATTAACTATGCTGTCTTTATGATACTAAATCGAACCGGATCAAAAGTCCAAAGCAATATCGAAAAAGACCATAAACTGAAATGTATAAACTGTATTAGCCTATTAGGTCTTCATTGATTTTTTGGACTATGTAATTTTAAAGTTAATAGTGAAAAAAGGTTTACCACTTGGTAAGCTTACATACCTAAACCAAATTACAATCCTTGAGCGAAATAGTAAATAAGGATGGTCGAACTCATTTAGGGTGGTAATCGTGTTATTAATCGTGTCTTAACATGTGCCGTGTCTAAACGGATAGGTCTTAAACGTGTCTCAAAATTTCATACACAAACACAACACGATTAAGTAACAGATTACACAGGACACGACATGAGATACAATTAACTTTATTGGAAATAAAAAATTGGAAAATATGTCGTGTTAAACGACATGACACGATTAGACATGACACGTAACAGATAGACATGATATTATGTAACACAATTAAACACGAAACGATACGACACGATTAATAACGATCTGAAACTGATACGGAACTACACGGTTAAACACGACACGTTACACGGCACGATTAACACGAAAGTCAATAATTTTACATATTTTTCAACATAGGAGCCAAGATCTTCAAAGTGTAAACTGATCGCTACTAATGTACGTACATAATAATAACATTACAATAAAGAGATACAAACAAAATACATAGACCATAAATTGTCAATAAGTTTCATTGTAAGGTCACAATAGGAAGAATTGTTGCTCCATGAAAATATTATAGCAAAACAAAAACAATTGTTTCCTGCAATTTCTTGAAGTAAATCAATCAGCCATAACATCCTTGGAAATGTAATTGTGCACATATCTCTCTAGTTAAGTACCTCATGAACTAGAGTGTAAAAATCTGGGTACGAACTAACCTGCCCACGGTCCGGGAGCTTGAACGGTAACACTTCCAACATTTGCTACTTTTCCCTTTCTCCTAGCAGCCATATGAGGAACCACAGGATGAATCATTCTGATTGGACCTATTTGTTTTTCAATGGTTAAAAATAATAAAATTCCTCTGCAACTCAATCATTGTCAATTAGAGTTAGATTTTGAAGTAATACCGAAAACATTGGTATTGAAGGTCAGCTGAATCGAAGACAAAGGAACCTCCGCAATCGGCCCAACGCACTGGACTCCGACGTTATTGACGAGCACATTGATGCGTCCGAACTTCTCAAGGAAGTTAGACACTGCCGTCTGCACACTGCTATCTGATCGTGTTAGAAGTATAAGAATGCAAGTGGTGAGCTGAAAAAGTTAGTTTGTTAGAAGTTAGTAAAATAATTATAGTGTTAAGGTGTAGGCATAATACTATAAAAGGAGGTTGTAAGCTCACTAGGGATTTACTTTAGATTGAGATCATTTGCTCAGTCTTTGTATTTCCGCTGATAATAGAAATTCTTCAGCTTATTATGGGGGCCGGAGCTTCTGCTAGCTTCTACTGTTTTTCATATTTTTACATGCTATCAGAGTTATGAAGGATCATGTAGTTGCAGCTCCAATTCGTGTATTCTCGACCGATGATCCTCTATTTTTGCATCCTTCAGATTCAAATGTCACACTAGTTTCGTTTCATTTTACTGGTTCTGAAAATTACCAGCTATGGAGTCGTGCAGCGATTACTCAGCTTTTGGTAAAGAACAAACATGTTTTCGTTGACGGAACATGTACACGGGAATCTGTAGCTTTTGAATGTCGATCGCGATGGGATCAATGTAACGCGGTGGTACGAACGTGGATAATGAACGCAGTATCGCCAAAACTGGTGAGTGGAGTTCTGTATATTCCTACTGCGTTTCAGATCTGGACAGATCTGAATGAACGATTCAATATAGTAGATGGAACACGTGTTTTCCAGCTTCATTGAGAGATTTGCACATTACAACAAGGTACACTTAATATAGCATCATATTTCACGAAACTGCGTAGGTTGTGGGATGAGTTTGATGCGGTTTTTAGAATGCCTGACTGCAATTGTGGAGGATTAGAACAGTTCAGTCAAATGCATAAGCGTACGAAGTTATTTCAATTTCTGATGGGCTTAAATGAAACATATCATAGTGTGAGGAGCAATCTGTTGTTGTCTAAGCAATTGCTTACTGTGAATTCTGCATATAATTCATTGATGCAGGAAGAAAATCAACGAGTTGTTAATCAATTCAATTGATATCAATTCAATCTGATAATTTTGTATCTCTGTATTCTTCAGCAAAACAGAGTAATCGCTGTGATTGAGATTCAATGTCAAAATCAACTGTTATATGTAATTATTGTGGAAGAAAGGGACATGTTGAGAACAGTTGCTTCAAAAAGTATCTGAATCTTCGCAAATAGTTTCAAACGCAATCGCCTCAAACAAGAGTCTATGGCGAACATGGCTAATACTGTCAATGCAAATGTGAGGAATAGTAGTATTTCAGAAGGAGATTCTTCTGCAGATTCAGGAAGGCAGCATACTTTCAGCTTCACTAAAGAACAAGTTGAACAACTACTTTGTTTAATACATCCAAAGTGTGTTGAGGAAACAGGAGGATATAAAACTAATGTTGCAGGTAAATGGAAGTCAATTGACATTGCAACATTATCTTCCTCATATTGTTTATGTTCTGTCAATCTGGTTGATCAGTGGGTATTGGATACGGGAGCAACTGATCATATGACTACACAGTTGGATTGGTTATCAAGTGTTTGAAGAAATGACTCAATACATTCAATTGTTAAGTTTCCCAATGGAACTGGAACAAGAGTGACTCATTTTGGTGATTTTGCATTATCAAATGGTGTTGTTCTAAGCAATGTATTATATGTTCCACGATTCAAATTTAATATGATTTCAATTCCTAAGCTACTAGGAGATACATATTCTTATGCTGTGGCGTTTTGATCTAATGGAGTCTTTCTTCAGGACCTTTCACTTGGGATGGAGAAGCGGATTGGTTCAGCATGTGATGGTTTGTTTTGGCTTGATTTAAAGCAAAACATTGGACAATCTTCAAAGGGAAAGGAGGTGATCGCTAATAAAGCTTCTGCAGAATCGATCACTAATAAAGCTTCTGCAGAATCGATCGCTAATAAACCTTTTGCAGAATCTGAAGCACAACTCTGCATCATCGACTAGGACACGCACCAAATGTTGTGTTGAAACAGTTAGGAGTAGTCACAACTAGTGATATTGTATGTGATGAACACTGTGATGTATGTCATTTGGCTAACAAGACTTCCATTTCTGATTAGTGAATCATCTGTTCTATCTTGTTTCAAATTGATCCACATTGATATCTGAGGACCATATCGCACTCCTACATTCGAAGGTTTTCAATATTTTCTCATTGTGGTTGATGATTACAGTCGATGCACTTGAATATTTCCGATGAAAGACAAAAGTGAGGCGCTCATTCATATCAAGCGTTTCATCTTCTTTGTGAAAACTGAGTTCCAAAAAGAAGTTAAGATTGTCCGAAGTGATGATGGTGCAGAGTTCTTCAGTGAATATTGCAAAGTTTTGTTTAAGGACAAAGGTATTTTGCATCAAAGCAGTTGTGTAGGGACACCACAACAGAATGGAGTTGTAGAGCGTAAGCATCGACATATTCTTAACATGGCTCGAGCGTTGCATTTTCATGCTTCACTTCCAATACAATTTGGGGCTACTGTGTTCTCATTGCGGTTCATTTGATAAACCTATTACCTACATAAGTTTTCAAAGGAAAGTCGCCATTTGAGGTTTTACATGCAAGGAAATCTTCATTAAGCCATTTGCGGGTTTTTGGTTGCTTATGCTATGCTGCAAATTTCAGCTCTAAAGATAAGTTTGCAGCAAGAGCAACACCCTCTGTATTTATAGGATATTTATCTACACATAAGGGTTATATAATGAGGATCTTAACTATAAGGGAGACATTTGTGAGCAGAGATGTCAGTTTCTTTGAAACAAAGTTTCCTTACTCTCGACAGGATAATCAACGTGTTATTTTTATTTCTAAGAATGTTATGTATGATGATTTTGAAGAACTTAGACATGAATCATTATCTCATATATCATGATCTATTTCACCTCCCAGAAATGCCCCTTCTACACCTGCAGAACATGTTTATGCAGAAACTGTACCTGCAGGATCTCATCTTCGACGTTCATCGAGGGCATCTCGTCCACCTATATGGATGGAAGATTATGTATCTAATGCAGTAGCATGTTCAACTACAAATCCATTGTCAATTACACAATTTGTGTTTTATAACAATGTGTCAACGAGATATAGTGCATTTCTTGAAAAATTATCAATGGAGGTGGAACTACATACTTACCATGAAGCTGCCTTAGATCCACGTTGGGTTAAAGCAATGCAAAAGGAGATTCAATCATTGGAGGATACCGGGACATGAACAATTGTTCCATTACCACAAGGACAAAAGGCTATTGGCAGTAAGTGGGTTTATAAAGTAAAACATAATGCAGATGGATCAGTTGAGAGGTTTAAGGCACGTTTGGTTGCGAAAGGGTACAATCAACGTGAATGAGTTGATTTTCATGAGACTTTCTCACCGGTAGTTAAAATGGCGACAGTACGAATAGTGTTCGCTCTTGCTTCAGCTATGCAGTGGGTTCTATGGCAGATGAATGTGTTTAATGCATTTCTCCAAGGAGATTTAGACGAGTAGGTGTATATGGAGGTTCTTCTTGGATTCAAAAATAATGATCACTCATATTGTGTTGATGAATCAAAACGTGTTTGTCGATTGCACAAGTCACTTTATGGATTGAAACAGGCATCTCACAAATGAAATAAAAAACTCACAGAAGTGTTATTGAAAAATGGATATACACAAAGCTTGTATGATTACTCCTTTTTTTTCAAAGAAGAATGGAGCTAATATAGGCATACTACTGGTATATGTAGATGATATCCTAATCACATGATCTGATGCAACTCTTGTTGAAGAACTGAAATCTCTGCTTCAGAACAAGTTTAAGATTAAGGATTTGGGCAAGCTCCGATATTTTTTGGAAATTGAAGTAGCCTGTTCGAATGATGGAATTGTGTTAAATCAACGCAAATATGCTATTGAGCTTATTGCGGATACTGGATTGAGTGGATCTAAACCTGCAGCCACTCCACTTGAGCAGAATCGCAAGTTAACTACGAAAGAATATGATGAGGTATGTGGTGGAAGTGTTGTAGATGACATCTCAGTCAATTCATGCATTGTCCGAAGATATCCCACTATGAAGCAGCATTGTGGATAGTTTGATACATCAAAAGGAATCCTGGACAATGGATAATGTTACCATCAACAACAAATCTGGATATTAAGGTATTCTGTGATTCTGATTGGGCATCTTGTCCAATGACACAAAAATTGATTACGGGATATTGTGTTAAACTCGGAGACTCGCTTATATCCTAGAAGATTAAGAAGCAGAACACAGTGTCTCGATCGTCTGCTGAGGCTGAATATTGGGCTATGGGAGCAGCAGTTGCTAAAATTATCTGGGTACGTGGATTAATGAAAGAGCTTGGTTTCATTCAGATGAATTCTGCATAATTATTTTGTGACAATCAAGCGGCACTCCAGATTGCTGCAAATCTCATGTACCATGAGAGAACCATAGATATTTTTTTTAATTTTCCTATTTTTTAAATTAATATTATATTATATATCTACATGGCGCTAATGTGACGTTGACGTGGTGCTGACATAGACCATTTAACAGAAAATTCTAACGGTTCACTAATAGAATACCATAGGACAACATCCTCCAAACATAACGGATCATTTGACCACAGGTAAAAGTATGAAAAAAATGTAACATGTTTGCCAGAAATTGTGAAAGCGACACAGTTGTATTATTTGATGTAACATGTTTGATGTTGTAGGTATTTGATGCAGTCGTTAAGTTTCCATTCAAAATGTCCGTTAAGTGTGCACATGCCATGCACGTGACGTATTTGAAACGTGAAAGTCCTTAAATGCCTCTGTCTTCTTCATAAGCTGTCTTCTCCATTGTTCATGTCTTCTCCAATCTTCGGCAGTGAGCTCCAATCTTCTCCCGTGTTCATGTCTTCTCCAAACAATGATGTCACCGCACAAGTCCAGCAGCTCTTCTCGAAGCTCGAAGGTGCATGAAGAGTACCAACCGTTGATTTGCTATTGTGGGTTCACTAGTCATGCCAAACCAGCTTCCACATGGAAGAATTTCGGTCGGTTTTTCTATGGGTGTCCCAATTATAAGGTGTGTTTGTCGATTTCATTTGGTTTTGACTCTAATTGTAGAATGAATTTGAAAATTGTTGCCCAACCACAGTTGTAAAGTTCCATTCGAAACCCTAATTCCCAAATTTGATTGCAGAACCACGATTGTAATTACTTCGAGTGGAGTGACCCCCCAATGTGCATATACGGAAGGAGGGCCGTAAGCAAATTTCGAGATATGCATGGCCATATCGAAGAAGAAGTTGTTCTTCTACGTAAGAGGGAGAAGATGTTAGTTATTGTTGTTGGAGTGCTTGTGGTGCTGCTTGTTTCTGTAATGTTAAAAGTAGTTGTCCGTTTAGCTGAGTGTGTGTTTTAAGTTTGCGGGTCGGTTTTAGGGTAATTATGTTTTTTAGTGTGTTGATGTCAGAAAACATATGTTTTGTAATTGTTGATTTTTGATGCAATATGTTTCTGAACAAGTATAACATAGATGTAACATGTTTGGCAAATTTCTGCAGAACATTACCAACATTACCGAATAGAATGCCACCTGAATATCAAAACCTGTAATCCAGACCATACAGAACTCATACAAAACCTTTCAAAGTACCTTCATACAATACCTATTCCGCCAGAACACACACTAGTTCATCAAAATCCACCAAAATCCACAAAAATCCACAAACACATTATAGTTCATCAAAATTACAGCATGCATGCTGCAAAACACCTAAAAATACCTAGTTTATCATAATATCTAATCCGCAATGACATAAATCTTCACTGAGTCGGGAATTTAGTGAACTTGCTTGACCTGAAACGGGGGGAACTCCTTGACGGTCCAACCCTCTTCAAAATGTTTTTTTTTTCTTTGGGGTGATTGTTTTCAAAGGCATATCAACGGGAACGATCGCTCTGCAATCTGACAGTTGGGGGGCACTTGAGCTAACTGCGAATCTGGAACATGAGGCGGCGAATCTGGAATCTGAGCTGCCTTCTTCTTCCCTTTCTCTTGTGTGTTTAGTCTCCGTTTGACCGGTGGTGCAGTCTGTTTCGCTTTTCTTTTCCTAGGTGTCCGAGCTGACGTTTGAGTTTGTTGGGACGGTTGAGAGGTCTGGGTTGTCTGGGTCTGTTAATACCATACCCTAAAAATGCTCACTTGGAAGCCTAGAAGGTTTAGCAGTAACAGTGTGCAGATGAAGTACCTTATTCTGCAGATGTCTTCTTAAACTCACCAACCACCTGAATAACCTACTAAAAAAAACGAAACCTGAATAGACTCGGTGTTTAATAAGCTATCAATGAAGAATCATTGCATTAAGATCTGCAAGAATGAACATGAAGACATTGGAAAGAGTAGTCAAAATTAAATCATATGAATCAATCATTCAGCTTGAGTCGTCACCCAGATTATAAATTTCTGCATTATGGGCAATGATCATTATTCATTTGATATACAGTCTCAAGCTCTGGCTTGATTTACATCAATTGCTACAATTTTTATTTTACTTTTAGCCAAAGGAATCCTTCATCTATTCATAGTCAAAATGTAAGTACAAAAATATAGCATAGATAAGGAGGTTCAGTTTACAACATTGCTACCACTTAATAGAAGTAACTTGCAGCTTCAAAAATGAAAGCAAGATTCCATCACGAACTTTCCCAATTCAGCAAACAGCTTCATCTGAATATATATATAAATCAACAATATGCATGGTATGGTAGCAATCACAGAGCATAGAGGAGAATTAAACCAAAACATTAATAACGGGTCAAGGCACTCTGTGAAGCCGGAGCAGTTTATAGATGCAACCCTTGAGATTTCTCTGTGAATATGAATAGGGCCAAGGAAGTTACCTGAGGCGGGAGAATTAACGGGTAAGGCGACGGATGACTCGGAGAAGTCGATTGACGATTCGACTGAGACCTGGAGCCGTTTGCTGCAATAGGTTCCGTGCGAGGAGTCATTTGCTGCAATCGGTTCACGTCGGAGGGGTGGGTGCCAGTTGATCTTCGCAAGCAGATCGTCACAACAAAGAGCCTCTTCGAACTAGGGTTTGTAGCAGACGCAAGGAAGGGCAGACTTCGGTATGGTTTCAGACTTCGGTAAGGGTGATAGTAGGAAGGAATGGCTTATGGAGGGAAATGGGTGTAGGGGTATCTTGGGCATTTACAAAAATATTTCATTAACATCTGACAAATAATGTCACGTACCTGACACATGCTGGTTTTTAACGGGCAAATCAACGGAAGAACAAACGTTTGCATTTAAAACCTACAACATGAAACGTGTTAAATCAATTACCTACACTCCAAAACTAGTTCCATCAACCACCATTTTTGGCAAACATGTTACATTTTTTTCATACTTTTCCCTTTGACCACATCAAGAAACATACAGTACCATCCGATCATATGACCCAAACATATGGTACAATTGGAGCTATTAAACCTTGTTTTTACTAGGAGACAATGTGGGTTGGCCTGGTGTATGTAATTTTAATGCAAAATAAAAGAACAAATGATATAATAGTAAAGGGAAAATAACATTTGTTATTGGACCGGGTGTACGATATACCACATCAAAATGCCACCAAAACAAACAAATTTAATCCCTTGGTGCTCATCAACCCGATGTACGCATTTCCAGTTTTTTTAGCTGACGAAGAAACAAGTAGGGGTGAGCAGTTCTGAGTACCCTGTAATTTTAGGGATTCCCGTAACCTACCCAGTACAATACAGGGTATTTAAATTTGGAACTGGAAACTACCTGTTTGATTTTGGAATCAGAATCTATTTATACAACGGTTCCGGGTACCCTATTAAGAACACGTTTCAATTTTTTTTTTGGTCTAAAATTCATAACAACCCGATTGAACCCGACTTTTTCCCATAACAAATACACAGATGCACAAGATAAACATTTCCACAAAAGAAAAAGATTATACAATAAAGGTTGTAAAACTATAAACATGCTACTGAATTTCAACATTGTTTCAGCATTTTCACTGTTCTAGATGCCGGAACACCCTGTAGGTACACCCTGTAGTAAATTTCATTGTTCCGACATGCTATTTGGTTTCATTGTTCCAGCATTTTTATAGCTCATATATATATATATATAGTTTCGGTTCCAATTCCGATTAGTTTAGGGTACTCGGGTATTTGAATCGAAACTGAATAAATAGGTTCTTTTTTTTCTTCCCGGAACCTACCTTAGGGGTGATAATAAAAAGACTGTCTCGGGCTAGGATTGAGACCGAGTGAGTTTTTTTTTCAAGGTCGATCTCAAGCTTTTTTCTCAAAAACCCGACTAGGACTGGCCCGACCCGACTTTTATGAAACAATAATCAAACATACGGGGCAAAGACACAATCTTTTTCCTTATGGAACCAAAATCTTGGATACACCGGTTGTCCCAATGAGAGCACCAAAACGGGTCTAAACCGATTAAATCACTTTTTCAGCAAGGATAATTGGTGAGCCCGGTGTACACAGTTTATATGGATAACTGGAAATCATGAAGGTAACTAAGAACAATTAGCCAAAAAAAACTAAGAAGGAACAATATACTTTTTAGGTACACCCGGGTGTACACCGAACTCCATCAAAACGGGCCCAAAGTAGATTTTATTGTTTTAGTCTTTAGGTTGGGTTGATCATGGGCGGGGCGGGCCGATCTCGAAGTCAGGACCGAGACTGACTTCAGGCAAAAAAGCTTACTCTGGTCGATCTTGTTTGACTCGGTCCGGTCTCACTCTTGAACCAATTTTATTGATAAAAAAAACAAACCGAGATGGAAATCCTACACGACTGTTGGGTATCGATAGTGACAGCCCAGTAAGAAAAGGCATCGAAGGCCCAATAAATATAGAGGGGGTAAACCCATGACACCCGAACCGGATCGGCCCAAGTACAAGCCAAACTTGGCCCACCATCGAGTAATCCAGAATCGAGCCCAAAGTCTATAGAGACGCCAAAGGCTCTCAGACTGCTCGCCATTCTCTACCAAGTCGCGACCTTCCACTGCTCGACATGGGAGTGCTCGCCCCGAAGAGAGCCTTGCCTCTCTCCTCTGGTCCCACTAAACCGTTAATAACAGAGTGGCCAAGATATCCCGCATATCTCGGTCACATATTCACTAAAGATTAGATTTGGTAACTGCAATATCTCGCAGTAACTGCCATATCCCACGATCCGAATCTTCAGCAACTCAATATACATTAAGATATTCAGTTGCCTTTATACGGTTCTATCTCTCTTACCCTATAAATACCCTTGCTTTACATACGTTCTTTACGTTTTGAGTTTTATACACACATATACTCATTTAAGCATCGGAGAGGGACCCAGAGGCACCCCCTCTGTTGCGCTCCCCTACTTGCAGGTTCACCGGAGTTGGAGCTGAAGCGTCATCCCAACCTTGTCTGGCATTCAATTCAATGCCAGGTCAGCATTCAGGATTTCACGATCCAACATTTGGCGCCGTCTGTGGGAACGAGCAATTCAGCCATGAGAACTCGATCCCAAAGCAACCGTCGGAATCAGACTAGGGAGCGATCCTCAGATAGCTCTGATTCCGCCGCCGCTTCACCGCTTCAACAGGAACCTGCCAGCCGAGCAGGAGTTAATGCTGTTCCTCTGCGGACAGCCCGAGAACATGTCAGTGATTCAAGACTGACCCCAGCTGCTGATCAAAACGGAGCCCCTGCACCGCAGACAGTCCACATTGCGGGGCAGGATATTAATTTAACCCCCGAGATGGTCTCCTTGCTGGAAGCCATCCTAGGACAGGCGCGCCGCTAAGCCCCTGCTCCTCAGGAAAACAATCCCTCTGCTCCTAAGGAAAATCACCGCCCTGCTGCCACAGGGCCTTCACCTTCAGAAGCGGCCAATCCTAGTCCTGCTGCGCCTCAGGAGGATCAGGAGATGACGTCAGGTCAGCAGTCCCTACCTCCAGCGCACACCAAGGAGCCAGCAGCCGCATATACTGCCAATCCTTCCGGTCCGCCTCCACCCGGAGCCTCTCCCATGTACTGCACTGTGGATCAGATGGATGACCTCTTCAACAAAAGGCTCCAGGAAAGACAGTTGACAGTTATAGCTCCCTTCAAGGAGAAGTCCTCTCATCCATTCACCGACGCGCTCGTCGCTATCAAAATCCCGAAGGATGTGGTTGCTCGGGCCATACCTGAGTATAGCGGTGGAGGAGATCCCACCGTACATGTCAACAAGCATGAGGCCTCCCTTCTGGGTAAGTCAAACGATCTCAATCATTTGGCTTTGCTATTTCCATCTACTCTTTCGGGCTCGGCTTCGTCCTGGTTCTTCGGCCTCCCTGCAGGATCAATCGGAACTTGGGCAGAGTTAAGAAGCAAGTTCCTGGAGAGATATATGGGCGAGCGCCAATTGCTAAAGAGCGTGGTCGCCCTTGACTCGGTCAAACAGCAGCCTGGAGAGTCGCTGTCCAACTTCTACGGGTGTTTTCATCAAAGCGTCACAGAATTAGATCGCCGAATCTCGGATGGGGAAATCATTCGAGCATTCTACAGAGGTCTGGATGTGGCCAACAAGGCCTCGAGAAAGCTGCGAAACAGCTATCACGTGAAGGAGATAGAGACATTGGAGGAGTTGGCGTCCAGAGCAAAAGGTTTCATAGACCTTGAACGCGCAAACATCGAGGCTAATCTCCTGACGACCTCGCTAAGGGTAACCCATGAACCCCGACGCGATGGTAAGAAGGAGATAAAGAAGGATAAGAAGGGAAAAGAAAGTAAGCCCCGAGTCGAGTCTCTTCCAGCACCTCGCCATCCAGAGGTCCCTGAGTACTTCACGCCTTTAAATAGGCAGATCTCAGCGGTACTAGTCGAGATGGAGAGGAGATCCTCGGCGAGGCCACCGATGCCTCGCTGAGGTGGGTTACCCATGGGCAAGGATGTCGAGAGCTATTGCAGATACCATAAGTGCAAGGGCCATAAGACAGACGATTGCAAGATTCTGAAGCGAGATATAGAGAGGCTGATTCAGGGGGAGAATGTTGAAGGAATTTGTGGCAGGGCGAGACCGAAGTCGAACGCCCCCCAGGAGACATCGTTCACCAGCCCCTGCAGATCAAGCTGAGCCTTCTGGAAGCAAGAGGAGAGTGAATCTGATTGCGGGAGGATTCGGCGCAGGCGGTGAGAGGTCAAGCGCCAGAGAGGTCTACGCCACTCAGATCTCTACGGCAGTTCAGTTGGGGAAGCGGCCAAGACCTGAAGAAAACATTGTCATCTCATTCTCTGAAGATGATTTGGCACATGTCACCACGCCCCACAACGATGCTCTGGTCATTACGGCAGATATTGACGTCTGTGATGTTGTAAGGATTCTGGTCGACGGAGGCAGCTCGACCGACATCCTGTTTCTGGACGCCTTCGAAAAGATGGGCAAATCAAAACGTGACCTGAAGAGGGTCGACTTTCCGCTGATAGGGTTTGCGGGAAGAACAACTTATCCACTGGGGGCTATAACCATGCCAGTGATTTTTGGCGAGGGGTGGAAAAGTATCAAGGTGTCGGTCACTTTCCTGGTGGTCGATTCACCTACATCCTACAACGCCATCATAGGGAGGACCACGATCAACCCAAATAAGATTGTGGCCTCCACTGTCCACCAGAAGATGAAGTTCCCCACTCCGAACGGGATTGGAGAAGTGCTAGGAGATCAGCCTTCCTCGCGGCAATGCTATGTGAACTGTTTACGCAGGAAGAACCAAAGGGAGGCGCTCGCCATCGAGACAGAGGCCGATCCCCGCGAGGACCTGGCTCGACCAGCACCCATGGAGGAATTGGAGGAGGTCGAGATCGATGGTCCAGACAAAAAGGTGCGCATTGGGACCACCTTGAAAGAGGATCAGAAGGAGGCCATGACCGCCCTCCTCAAGGAATTCAAAGAGCTCTTCGCCTGGCAGCCGAGCGACATGCCAGGAATCAGCACAGATATTATCTCTCATGAGCTCAGGATAGACCCCTCCATCAAGCCGATCGCCCAAAAAAGAAGATCATTCGGGACTGATAAGCGTTTGGCGATCAGGCAGGAAGTCGGCAGGCTGATTGAAGCTGACTTCGTCAGAGAAGTAAGATTCCAGAGTTGGGTCGCCAACCCGGTTTTGGTCAAGAAATCAAACGGCAAGTGGAGGATGTGCGTCGACTTCCGCGATTTAAACAAGGCTTGCCCCAAAGATTCATATCCCCTTCCGAGAATTGATCAGCTGGTCGATGCTACCTCGGGTCATGAGATGCTGAGCTTCATGGATGCCTATTCAGGCTACAACCAGATCAGAATGCATCCAGACGACGAGGCCCACACTGCTTTCTATGCCGACGGCGACATTCTATGCTACAAGGTGATGCCCTTTGGTCTCATCAATGCCGGGGCAACTTATCAGCGGATGATGAACCGACTGTTCCAGGACATGCTGGGAAGGAACATGGAGGCCTACGTGGATGATATGCTCGTTAAATCCATCAAAGGCAATCCTCATACCACCGACCTCCGTGAAGCTTTTGAATGCATGAGGAGACACAGCGTTCGCCTGAACCCAGCAAAGTGCGCCTTTGGAGTCAAGTCTGGGAAGTTCCTGGGTTTTATGGTCAGCAAAAGGGGCATTGAAGCAAACCCGGAAAAGCTAAAGGCCATAGAAGAAATGAAGTCGCCAACCTGCCATAAGGAAGTCCAATGCCTGAACGGCCGACTAGCTGCTCTTAACCGCTTCCTCTCCAAAGCAAGCGACAAGTCCCTCCCGTTCTTCAAAACCTTGAGGGCCAACCGTAAGTTCGAGTGGACGCCAGACTGCGAGGAAGCATTCCAGTCCTTGAAAAGGCATATTCAAACACTTCCAGCTCTGGCAAAACCCGTTCCAGGCGAGCAGCTTTTCCTCTATTTAGGCATTAGCGATGTGGCAGCCAGTGCTGTTTTAATAAGGGAGGAGAATAATGTTCAGAGTCCAGTATATTTTATTAGCAAAATGTTCAACTCAGCAGAAATAAAATATGTCCAGATTGAGAAGTATCTCTATGCCTTAGTTATTGCTGCTCGGAAGCTGAGACCTTACTTTCATGCGCACGACATCACGGTCCTCACCAATCAACCTCTCAAAAACTTCCTGATGAAGCCAGATTCTTCAGGAAGAATGGTCAAGTGGGCGATCGAGCTCAGCGAGTTCAGGATCAAATTTGCGCCAAAAACGGCTATCAAAGGTCAACCACTAGCTGATTTCATAGTGGAAAGCACGAGTAACGGTCAAGCGGAGGCAGAAAACAGGCCAAGTCAGTCAGCAAACGACAATCAAATCTGGGAACTCTATACGGATGGGTCTTCATCAAAAGAAGGCTCGGGGGCAGGTTTAATTCTTATTCCTCCTGAGGGCGAGCCTCTGAAATACGCGATCGCCTTGACATTCCCGGCGACCAATAACGAAGCAGAATATGAGGCTCTTATCACTGGACTCAGACTGGCAAAAGGAATGGGTATAACAGCGCTTAAGGTAAAAAGTGATTCAGAGCTTATTGTCAATCAGGTTAATGGCGCCTACGAGGCAAAGGGAGAAAAGATGAAGAAATATCTCGGCATCGCCAAAAAACTAGTCGTGGAAATCCCAAATTTCGCGATTGAGTTTATTCCTCGCCAAGAAAACCAGATGGCAGATTCTTTGAGTAAGCTAGCCTTCGGAGGGGCGACAATCCAGGATGTGCAATTTCTGGAAAGGGCCCTATGTTCAGTCCTTGAAAACAGAGCGGAGATCTTCAACATTCAAGAACAGGTCACCTGGATGACCCCGTTCCAGAATTATTTGAAAGAAGGCATCCTCCCAGAGGACGAAGGTGAATCCACTAGGATTAGAAGACTCGCAGCCAGTTATCTAATCATCGATGGAGAACTCTACAGAAGAGGTTATTCGACGCCTTACTTGAGATGTGTTGCTCTGCCCGAAACAGAAAAAGTTCTTCGAGAAGCTCATGAAGGGGCAGCAGCATGTCATGAAGGTGCTCGTTCACTAAGCAGGAAAATATTCAGACTGGGATATTACTGGCCGACCTTGGGAAAAGACGCAGCCGAATTAACACAGAAGTGTGAAATTTGCCAGCAGTTTGCACTACGATCGGGTCGACCATCGACATTATTATCCCCAATGGCAGGTGCCTGGCCCTTCGCTCAATGGGGAATCGATATATTGGGTCCTTTTCCCATTAGCACTGGTCAGCGTACTCACATTATAGTGGCAATCGACTACTTCACTAAGTGGGTAGAGGCGAAAGCTCTAGCTTCGACAACGGAATTCCAAGTTATCAAGTTCCTGCATGTCAACATATTCTCCAGGTTTGGTATTCCCAAAATACTCATCAGCGATAATGGTCCACAATTCGTTGGAAAGGAGTTAAAATGGCTCTGTGAAGAGTATCATATCGACCATCGTTTCAGTTCAGTACATCACCCTCAAACGAATGGGCAAGCTGAAGCAGCCAACAAGGTTGTCTTAGCAGGACTCAAGAAAAGGGTTCGAGCATTCAAAGGGAACTGGGCAGACGAACTAGAAAACGTATTATGGGCAATCAGAATAACGCCTAAGGCGGCCACAGGAGAAACGCCTTTCAGTTTAGTGTACGGATCAGAAGCAGTAGCACCAGCTGAATTAGCAGTGCCTACCCACAGAGTCCTACACTTTAACACGGAGGCAAATGAGATCGAGCGCAGAACTGACCTCGACTTAGCAGAGGAAAAGAGATGGCTCTCGGAAAAAACACAGGCAAAGATGCGCTTGGCGACCGCTCGGTATTTCAACAGAAAAGTTAGCGCTCGCCAATTTTTCGTGGGGGAGATGGTTATGAGAATGAATGAATTCACAAGGCTGGACAGTAAAAACAAACTTTCAGCCAAATGGGAAGGACCGTACAAAGTAGTAGAGATCGCCGCACCAGGATCCTACTATTTGGAAACCACCGAAGGCGAGAGGTTACCCCGTCCATTTAATTCAGAGCATTTAAGAAGATTTTATGCATAGCTTGTAATCAAACTGATTATGTCAATAAAAGAAAGCCATTCCTTCACAAAGCGTGTCCACTCGAAGCAAGCTGAAGCCAAAAAGCCCTGACGCCAAAGTCAGGCCTCAAAAGCCCTAGCAACAAAACTAGGCCACAAAATCCCTAGCAACAAAGCTAGGCCAAAAGCCCTGACGCCAAAGTCAGGCCAAAAAGCCCTAACAACAAAGTTTGGCCAAGAAAGCCCTAGTAACAAAACTAGGCCACAAAAGCCCTAGCAACAAAGCTAGGCCAAAAGCCCTAGCAACAAAGCTAGGCCAAAAGCCCTGACGCCAAAGTCAGGCCAAAAAGCCCTAGCAACAAAGCTAGGCCAAAAAAGCCCTAGTAACAAAACTAGGCCACAAAAGCCCTAACAACAAAGTTAGGCCCCAAAAGCCCTGACGCCAAAGTCAGGCCAAAAAGCCCTAGCAACAAAGCTAGGCCAAAAAAGCCCTAGTAACAAAACTAGGCCACAAAAGCCCTAACAACAAAGTTAGGCCTCAAAAAACCTGACGCCAAAAATCAGGCAAAGCCCTGACGCCAAAGTCAGGCCAAAAGACCTAGCAAAATGTTAGGCAAAATAAAAGCCCTGACGCCAAAGTCAGGCCAAAGAAAGTTTAGGCGATCACTATTGATGATAAAGCCTGACAAACTCCAAATCCCCTGTTGTTATGCCAACACCTCAAAGGTTTAAACTTCAAAGAATCTAACATCTCTTTGAGCTTAGAAGTTTACGCTTTTAAGTGTCAAAAGTGTTATCCTTGGAAAGTTTAACTTATGATTGGTCTAAGGCTTTAAGGGTCAACGACATTACCAAGCAAGGAAAAAGTGGAAAGTAATTATGAGTAAGATATTGGATAGCTAATTATGTTCGAAGTCGATTAAAGACTCAAGAATGTAAAGGCATTCAATAGAAAAACCCAAGTCTTCGATAAATAATTACAAACCAAAAACGGAGAATACAAAAATAGCTATCTAAAAAAGATAAATACGGTCGCCAAGGAGGTGGGGACTTCAAGCTTTGGGGTTCTCGGGGGCAAAGACGCTCTGCTCGCCTTCGGGGGCAGAAGTCCCGGGCTCGCCTTCAGGAGCAGCCTCCCCAGCAACAGAGGGCTGCGAAGGCTGACTCCACAGGAAGGTCTTCAAGGAGGCAACTTCCCCAAGAGGAAAGTGGGGATCGACCGCCTGGACCTCCTCCACCAGGCCTTGAAGAAATTCGGCAATCGCCGACTTCATCACCTTCAAGGCCTGGTCCTCAAAGTCTTCGGAGGCCTTGAACTCCTCAATCACGGCATGGGGTGAAGGAACCGCCTTCAGCTGATCAGCCAGTCGGTTCTTTTCCTCCTCTAGGGCGACCCCCTAGCTTCGGCAGCATCCCTCTGGGCCTCCGCGGCGACCCTAAGAGCGTCTGACTCGACCAACTGGGCACGAGCTTCCTTCAACTCGGCCTCCAGGCGAGCACGGACCGCCTCCCCTTCATCAAGGCACTGATGAAGGGCCTCAGCTTCATGAAGGAAGGCTGCAGCATCAGCCTCCCTCTTCTTGACATCAGCAAGGAGGCGCTGCTCCTTCCTGAAATACTCCTCCCGGGCGCCGTCCACCAAGGTGATTGCCATGTCAGCGGTCTTCTTGATGGCCTCCAACTGCCCGGGGGTGACCCCTGTGCTTCGGTATTGCTCCAGCTCGACAAGCAGATCAGAGTGCTTGTCGGCGAGCTCGCCGAAAACGCGGCCGAGGATCACCTCTTCCCGAACGAGCTGACAACAAAAGCACAAGGAAAATGTCAAGTCATCAAAATGAAAAGGAATGACAAGGAATAAATAATGGAAAGAAGGCGAGATCATACCAGGGCAACTCGTTCGAAGTGGGTCCGTAAGAACCCCTCGATCTGAGGAAGCTCCGTAGGGACAATCGAACGGTCCTTGGGAGGAATTATCCCATCAAGGAGCCGCATGCACATATCCGGGCTACCCCGTAGGCTCTTCTGGGCGGGGTACCCCTTCTTGGCAAGGTCCCCACAAGGGACCCAAGGCCTCCGAGAGTCCCCAGCCTTAAAAGGCTGGAACAAGCTCGCCATGGAGCAGTACTTCTCGGCGGGAGCCCTCGAGGAGCTGGAAGCAGCAGGCCCCTTCTTTTGGGCCCCAGACTCCTTAGTAGGAGCCGTGGGCACTGAAGAGGCGGGAGACGCCAAAGACAAGGCCTTCTCCTTAGCGGCGGAAGGGCCCTGAAGAGAGGGAGAAGGAGACGCCGTGTCCAAACCCTTCCCTTTGCTGGCAGAAAGGCCCTTAGGAGGGGAAGGAGAAGGATGTTGGTCGACATCAGGGTGCTCTTCACTCCTGACCTTCTTAGAAGGAGGAGGAGGGTCCCGGGCCACGTCCGCCAAGGACTCCACTGCAAAGCAACAAGACAATAAGTCAGGAGTCAGAGAACCGCAGAATGTAAAAACATTAAATCAACAAAAGGCGAGGTAGTACCTGGTTGACGAGGGCCAGTAGTGGCCGAAGGAAGCGTCTCCTCGGGCTTCCTCTTGGTCGAACGCCTAGAAGGAGGAGGGGGAGAGCTTAACAGCACTTGGTCGGAGGACAATCCCGCCGATCCCTGGTCATCAAAGAGACCTATCAGTTTTTTGCTCTTGCTTACAACCTTCCCTACAAGTAATAAAACAAGGGAAGAGTTAGAAAATTACCCAATCATCAAAGATTGGCGTAGCTTGATGAATGCCCGCCATCTCAAGGGCATTCTCGGTAGTCTCCGCCACTGAGCGGATGGACTTGAACTGAGATGACCGATGCAGCCGATATAAATCGTCGATGGCATTCCGATCACTCCCGGACAATTCTTCGAAGGAGGGAGGAAAATCCTTGTCCGGAGCAAAAAATTTCCAAGGTACGCCCCCCTTATACAAGAAGTAAAACTTCTTGTAATTGGAGTTAGTGGCCCGGAAATTATCGATCAGGCGGACATGGATGTTCCAAGCCCATCCTTGAGGGCCTCCCCACTCCGAAAACTTCGGCCAGCGGGATTGGAAGTGGTGAAAGTGGTTAGCCCCTGCTGCCAGTCGGAAGAAGCACCGGAACAGGGCCAGTGAATATACCCATTCCTGGCGTAAGCATAGGAACTTGAAGCTGACCCACATCCTGAGGGCATTCGGGACAAGCTGTGTGGGGTGAATCCCGTAAAACTGACACAAGGTCTGTAAATCCTCACAGAGAGGAAAACGCAACCCAGCATCGATCTGGGCCGCATAAATGTAAACCTCTCCATCGTGAGGAAAATGCAGACCTAGGCCAGGATACCTAGGAGCATCCTCCGCACTGAAGCCACCAAGCGCCACCATGGTCTTAAAGTAAGCCGGCTTCAGTTCGTTAGGCTTGATATCTACTCAGAATGATTCAAGTATGACACAGCAAGTATAAAAACAAAGGAAAACAGAGGATATTGCCAAAATAGAGCAATAAAAGGGCGAAAGTTTACCTTTTGGGGAAAAAATAGGCGTGTTCAGCTCAGGACCATCTACCACCACTGGGGTGGCCGCAGACTTTCCCACGTCAGGCTGTTTCCCCGCCGAGGAGGGCACAACTTCATCCCTAATGGTCAAGGGAACACCGACATTCTGAGGGGCGCTGGCTTTGTTAGCACCCTTGATGGCCATGTGTTTGACTCTCTGAGTTCTGGGGTCCATGGAAATGGTCGAAAGGAGAACTGAAGAGGATTGAAAGAGAAAGGAGAGGGATTCGCAAAGAGGCTCTGGAAATTTGGAAGAGTGAATAAGCGTAAAGAACAAAACAGAGAAATTGACGTTTCTTATATAAGCCCAAAAAGGAGTAACCGCCACGGACGAATCGAAGCGACACGGAGAATAATTGCGCCTTTTTGGAAAAAACCAAAGCAATGTCAGAATTCCAAGAGACACCTCGGGGAGACAAACGGTTGGTTGGTGCAGACAGCTGTCAGACTACCCTAGATTTACGGAAAAGTAAATGTCAGGCGTGCCTCAAGTGACCGTTCGATTTCTGGACAACTGCGCAGTTATTAAATGCTAACAAGTCCACTAAGGAGACAAGAGGGTCGCCAGCGCACTAATAAGCGCTATTAGAAGTACCTCGGGCAGGTAGTGATCGCCTAGCCAAGAAAGATAGACTTTCATAAACCTAGATTACCTCGAGTGATCGCCAAAGGGGAATAAAAGAAAGGATATTTTTTCAACTTTGAGCGAAGAAAAAACTGCTCGCCAAACAGGCTCAAAATGCCTCAAAGGCACTGAACCATTACCAAAGACGTCACTATCTAAAACCCTACCAGGAAATCAAGCTCGACTGAAGGAACTTCAATCAAGCTTCGGGGGCAAATGTTGGGTATCGATAGTGACAGCCCAGTAAGAAAAGGCCTCGAAGGCCCAATAAATATAGAGGGGGTAAACCCATGACACCCGAACCGGATCGGCCCAAGTACAAGCCAAACTTGGCCCACCATCGAGTAATCCAGAATCGAGCCCAAAGTCTATAGAGACGCCAAAGGCTCTCAGACTGCTCGCCATTCTCTACCAAGTCGCGACCTTCCACTGCTCGACATGGGAGTGTTCGCCCCGAAGAGAGCCTTGCCTCTCTCCTCTGGTCCCACTAAACCGTTAATAACAGAGTGGCCAAGATATCCCGCATATCTCGGTCACATATTCACTAAAGATTAGATTTGGTAACTGCAATATCTCGCAGTAACTGCCATATCCCACGATCCGAATCTTCAGCAACTCAATATACATTAAGATATTCAGTTGCCTTTATACGGTTCTATCTCTCTTACCCTATAAATACCCTTGCTTTACATACGTTCTTTACGTTTTGAGTTTTATACACACATATACTCATTTAAGCATCGGAGAGGGACCCAGAGGCACCCCCTCTGTTGCGCTCCCCTACTTGCAGGTTCACCGGAGTTGGAGCTGAAGAGTCATCCCAACCTTGTCTGGCATTCAATTCACTGCCAGGTCAGCATTCAGGATTTCACGATCCAACAACGACCAAACTTCTATAGGAAACTGAAATGGAAATTCTACTGAATCAGCAATCAATAACAGAGACTTCATATCTCAGAGATGGAAATTGATGAGACTCCGTCGATTGCAATCGGAACTCGTCGCTTGATGAGACTCTGTCGATTGCTGTTAAAGTGTTACCCAAATGGACGGTTGTCGGAACACAGACGTCAGGATGGAAGCTTGAAGACGCCGGAACGTGGAGAAATTAGCTATAGCAGATAGAGGATTTGATTGATCGGGAAAGAGAAAGTGGTACCTTGGTGGAGTACAACAGAGCTTCCTCGAAATCACCCTGAGCCTGCGTGTGGAGAGCTCCGCGTTGTGTGAGAGCAGTCGAGGAGTCCGGAGGCGCCTGTGGAGGGGTCGGGGTGTTTCCTGGGGTGGATTAGCTTCTTGGACGCGTCAGTAGCTTCTTGGACCTGGAGTGGATGGGCAGAGTCCTCTAAGAACAGTCTTCCGAGGGAGTTTTGTACAGATAAAACTTCAACTATCTGGGGCTTCTTCAATGTGGGCTTCTTCAATGTGGGGATTCTGGGATTCTTCTATTTGATTTATGGGCTTCTTCTATGTGGGCTTCGTTTCCTCAAGGTCAGGCCGGTCCTTGTCGGGATTTTGAGAAAAAAGCATGAGCCTGAGCCTGACCTTGAGAAAAGGTCCGCCTGTTCGACCTCGATCCTATTCGGGCCGGCCTTGAGCCGGTCTTATCGAAAATTCGGTTCGGTCAGTCTTTTTTTAGTACCCTACATTTAGGTGGGTTTGTTCGTCAACCTGGTGTATGCAAATTTGATACTGGTGTGTTGTCAGTTCAGGTATTTAAAAACTAGGCCTATATTTATCCATATCTCACGAAACCATGGGCCCAAACGTAGAAATGATTTGAGTCTGTATTTACTTCGTTTCTTAATTCTACGCTGTTTGAAAGAATCCAAAAGTTGGGTGCACCGGCTTGACGACCTAGACCCTCAAATAGAATTATTTATATTGTTTTGGCATCACTTTTAAGTAGTTGATCGTACACCAGGTGTATGTGAAAAGGATCTTCTTCATTCATATTTATATTATTTTTTTCCTCTTGCATTATACATGCGTATAACGGGCTAATGAGAAGTCAAACCTAAAAAAATGATTTTATTTTTTTTGGGTTCTATTTTGCTATGATCAACTGGACGATTTGGATTTTATAATTTCTTTCACTTTCTAATTTCCATTAGGGAAAGTGGTAATATGGACCCTATGTTTCACTAATTTTTTATACTAAAAATAGTCCTTACAAGTTACAACATTTCATCTCACATTTTAGAAAGTTCAATTTGGATATGGTCTAAAATATTTACCCAAAATTTTATTTGCATCAACATATTTTTTTTACAATGATGAATCGTCCAACATGTTTAAATACGATAGTAATTGATACTTCCATCAACTTTTCCTTAAAATTATTCGTCATATACTTTTCAAATTTATAAGATTAATTGAATATTTTTTAAATATTACAGTTAAACCATACAAACTTACATTAATATAATTACAAACTCGATCCCATTTTTCATGTTGGACAAATCTTGTTAAAATGAAATTAATCGTGTTTGTGTGTATATTTGTATATCAAAAGTATTTTGATACAATTATTAACCGTGTCTAAACGTATACGAGTTGTTTAAATACGAGATATGTTAAGATTAAAGTTATATAAATATAAATACATATCATTACAAATCATTTATATGTATCATTTCAGAAATTATCCTACTCAAAATAGTACCTACCATTACCAAGCTCTACACTCTATTCTTGCCCGGATTACTTTCCTTTTCATAAATTTTATTTTTTTAAAAATATATCCATATATATATATGTGATGCAACTGAATGCCAAAAAATACCGAATTTGAGATTTTGCATATCTCGGCCACAGTTATGAAATATTGATTCTTGGTATGAACGTATGAAATTAATTGTTGGAAAATTTAAAGAAAGAAAATGATTGGAAGGAGTTGGTATGCAGAAAATGATTGGGGTTTGGAAGATTATAAAGGACCCGAATGGTCGAATATATATATATATATATGTTAGTGATTTGAGGGTGAGGTGGCAAACATAAATTTTGGTGTGGTCTAAATTTAGATATAAAGAAGGTAATTTTAATTTTGCTTTTTTTAAATTATATGTGTCCTCTCTTATCTGTTTTTAGATTAATTGTTTATCTTTAAATTACTTTTTGCCTTCATTTAAATAAATTTATGACTTCATCTCGAATTTTTTCAAAAACTGTTTAGTTTAAAAAAAATATTTGAAAAAGTGTATATCGAAATTTTTTTTTTAGAAAAGTATGCATACGCGCGACGCGCCTATTGAATAGGCGCATCCCTGGGACGCGCCTATTCAGTAGGCGCGTCCTAGGGATGCGCCTATTCAATAGGCGCGTCCCTGGGATGCGCCTACTCAGTAGGCGCGTCCTAGGGATGCGCCTATTCAATAGGCGCATCCCAGGGGTGCGCCTATTGCCTAAATTTTTTTTTTTTTTTCGCAAAAACACCGGTCTATCAGAAACCACGTTGATTTTAAGTCTGCTTATGGTTTTCCTCCTAAATAGAAATTGAGAGATAGTCTCACGCGTATTCATAGGTCCAAACTACAAATTTTCCAACTTGTTCTGAACAACAATGAAACAAAGTTGTTTATTCACGAGATTCTGAATCTTCCGAATATCTTCTGTCGTACGGTGATGACATAAGAAAACTGATCCCCTTCCAATGGTTAGGAAGGGTCTTGGATCAAGAGGACAGAAGATCAATTTGTTAACAAAAGGGGCTTGGATCAAGAGGACAGAAAATCAATTTGTTAACAAACCACCGAGATGATTGTTTCACGCGTTGCTTTATCCCAGTATTCACAAGTCCAAATTCCTCTACGCGCACCAAATTCCTTCATGTATGCTTTTTTTCCTACTATATGCTTACTTTTTGAAAAACATCTGATTTTGAGCCTGTTTATACGGTTTTCCTCCTACATAGAAATTGAGAGATAGTCTCTCCAATTAAGAAGAAAGTAAGTTCTCAGAAGTTGAATACTTTAGGTTCCTGCCCTAGATTTTCCAACTTGTTCTGAACAACATCCGCGATGTCAAACATTGAAACAAAGTTGTTCATTCACAAGTTTCTGAATGAGACTTTTCTTCAAATACACTAGCTAGTTTGACATTTTCAGGAATTACTGCGGCAAAATAACTCTTTTGGGGTTACTTTAGATAAATTTCAAAAAGTAACTATGTCCGTTAGGCGCGACCCCGGGGTGCGCGTATACATAGTTTGCCCTCCAACTTGTTTTGAACAAAATCCGCGAGGTAAAACACTGAAACAAAGTTGTTTATGCACAAGTTTCTAAATGAGACTTTTCTTCAAATACACTAGCCAGTTTGACATTTTCAGGAGGAAAACCATTTCTTCTTAGAACTTCCTTTCTTCTTTACTGGAGAAAGTATCTCTCAATTTCTATTTAGGAGGAAAACCATAAGCAGGCTTGAACTCAGATAAAAAGCTATAGTCATTGGAGAAGCTTTACAAGATATTCGGAAGATTGCAGCTGCAGGACCTTTCTGCATTTCCAGATGGAGATGGAAAAGAATGGTAGCCCTGAGTTGGAAGAGAAACATAATTGCTTGATGGAGTATCTTGAGCCAAAAGAAGATATTCGGAAGATTCAGAAACTTGTGAATAAACAACTTTGTTTCATTGTTGTTCAGAACAAGTTGGAAAATTTAGGACAGGAACCTAAAGTAACCCCAAAGAGCTCTTTTGCAATTATCTTCGTGACAGTTCAATGTGACGGAATTTAACCTCATTCACAACCAAAAAGGAAGTACCAATCAAGAAAAATGGAATTTGTTAGATGGGGATCGAGTAATCTCATCGAGTTTCTCAAATCGGTTGGTGTAGAGACGCATGATTAGATCTCTCAGCAAGATGTTGGAGCAATTATAGTGCGGTATATCAATGACAACAAACTGAATCACCCTACGAAAAAGAGAGTAGTTTGTGATGAAAGACTTCAATTTCTATTTAGGAGGAAAACCATAAGCAGACTTAAAATCAACGAGTACACTATGCAGAAAATCAAGAGACTTCAGATGCCGAAGAAAAAGGCAGTGGAAACCCCAAAGAGCTCTTTTGCAGGAGTAATTCCTGAAAATGTCAAACTAGCTAGTGTATCTGAAGAAAAGTCTAATTCAGAAACTTGTGAATAAACAACTTTGTTTCATTGTTGTTCAGAACAAGTTGGAAAATTTGGAGGAAACCCTGTGAATACTGAGATAAAGCAACGCGTGAGCATCTGAAGAAAAGTCTCATTCAGAAACTTGTGAATAAACAACTTTGTTTCATTGTTGTTCAGAACAAGTTGGAAAATTTGTAGTTTGGACCTATGAATACGCGTGAGACTATCTCTCAATTTCTATTTAGGAGGAAAACCATAAGCAGACTTAAAATCAACGTGGTTTCTGATAGACCGGTGTTTTTGCGAAAAAAAAAAAATTTACGCAGTAGGCGCACCCCTGGCGTGCGCCTATTGCAGTAGGCGCACCCCTGGCGTGCTAGGGATGCGCCTACTCAATAGGCGCGTCGCGCGTATGCATACTTTTCTAAAAAAAAAATTTCGATATACACTTTTTCAAATATTTTTTGAAAAGTGAATAGTTTTTGAAAAAATTCCTTCATCTCTGTTAATAGTTGAATATTTAGATCTGTTAATAGTTGAATCTTTAGAGTAAAAAAATTACTGATTGAATGTGTTGAACAAAATTTTAGTTACCTTTATCTAAAGTTGCAATTTGTCAATCACGTCAAATTTTTTATTAAATAGCGACAAGAACTTGTATTTTATTTATTATATTGTTTTTTTTGTATAAATTATTAATTGAAATTTAAAATTCTTTTTTATTTTTATGGCTGATTTTTTTATATATAATTTACTAGTTGAACTATGTGAAAAAAAAATACAATGTACTAGTTGAATTTTAAAGACACGTAATAGACATATGCACGTTTGTATTATAATTTAACAATAAATTAGACAAAAATTACAAATTATAAGTTTAGCTAATAACTTATTTATAAATAAACTTAGCTAACAAACTATTCATATGAAGAAAAAAAAGTCTAGTGAATAAAGTAAATAATTAGTATATACATTTCTTTACCAATCACATGGATGCCCTTCTTCACTACGTGTTTAGCTATTCAATATATACATGACTTGTCCTGGCACTATGATATATATATAACACCGGGTGTCCCAATGAGAGCACCAAAGCGGGTCTAAATCGGTTAAATCATTTTTTTCAGCAATGATAATTGGTGAGCCCGGTGTACACAGTTTATCTGGATAACTGGAAATCAAGAAGGTAATTAAGAAGGAACAATTGGCAAAAAAAAAAAACTAAGAAGAAACAATATACTTTTTAGGTACACCCGGGCGTGCCCTGAACTCCATAAAAACGGGCCCAAAATAGATTTTATTGTTTTAGGCTTTAGGTTGGGTTGATCATGGGCTCAAACGTAGAAATAATTTGGGCATGTATTTACTTCGTATCTTAATTCTCCGCTGTTTGAAAGAATCCGAAAGTTGGGTGCACCGGCTAGACGACCTAGACCCTAGAAAATAATTATTTTTATTATTTTTATTATTTTTGCATCACTTTTAAGTAGTTCATCGTACACCAGGTGTATTTGAAAAGGGTCTTCTTCGTTCATATTTATATTATTTGTTTTTCCTCTTGCATTATACATGCGTAGAACGGGTTCATGAAACTCCCCATCCTAAAAAAAATGATTTTAATTTCTTGGGTTCTATTTTGGTATGATGAACTGGACACCCGGTGCACCTAAGATTTGGATTTTGTAATTTCCTTCACTTTCTAATTTCCATTAAGGAAAGTTGTACTATGGACCCTATATTTGCACCAATATGGACATTGGCCCATTTTATTTTTTATACTAAAAATAGTCCTTAGCAACATTTCAAAAAAATTTATCCTCTCACACTTAAAAAGTTCAATTTGGATATGATCAACATATTTATCCAAAAATTTATTTGCATCAACATGTTTTTTTACGATGATGAATGTTCCAACATGTTTAAATATGATAATAATTGATACTTCTGTCAACTCTTCCTTAAAATTATCTGTTAAATACTTTTCAAATTTATAAGATTAATTGAATACTTTTTTCAAATATTACAGTTAAAACCTACAAACTTACACTAATATAACTACAAACGCGATCCCATTTTTTATGTTGGACGAATCTTGTTAAAATGAAATTAATTGTGTTTGTGTGTATATTTTCATATTAGAAGTATTTAAATATAATTATTAATCGTGTCTAAACGTATTAATGTTGTTTAAATACGATATATATTAAGATTAAACTCATATAAACATAAATACATATTACCATTTAAGAAATTATCCTACTCAAAATAGTTCCTACCAAGCTCTACACTATTCTTAGTCGGATTCCTTTCCTTTTTATAAATTGTATTTTATATATATAGGTGATGCAACTAAATGTAAAAAAAAATACCGAATTTGAGATTTTGCATATCTCGGCCACAGTTATGAAATATTGATTCTTGGTATGAACGTATGAATTTAAATGTTGGAAAATTTAAAGAGAAAATGATTGGAAGGAGTTGGTTTGCAGAAAATGATTGGGGTTTGGAAGATCATAAAGGACACGAATATATATATATATATATATATAGTGATTTGAGGGTGAGGTTTCTCTTAAATTTTGATGTGGTATAAATTTAGATAATAAAGGTAATTTTAATTTTGCTTTTTTAAAATTATATTTATCCTTTTTTTTTGTTTAGTTTTGTTTACCTTTAAATTAATTTTTACATTCATTGAAATAAATTTTTGACTTCGTCTCTATTAGTAGTTGAATATTTAGATCTGAAAAATCTTGTAATTCAATATTTTGAACAAATTTAGTTAACTTTATATAAAGTTATAATTTGTCAACTCCGTCTAATTTGTTATTAAATGGTGACAAAACTTGCATTAATTTTATTTATTATCTTAACACTTTTGTATAAATTACTATTTAAAAATTTAAATTATTTTTTATTTTTCTAGCTGATTTTTTATATATAATTTACTAGTTGAAGTGTGTGGAAAAAACAATTTACTAATTGAATTTTCAAGACACATAATAGACACATGTACGTTTCTATTATAATCTAACAATAAATTAGACGAAATTTATAAATTATAAGTTTAGCTAATAATTTATTTATAAATAAATTTAGCTAACAAACTATTTATATGGAGAAAAAAAGTTTAGTGAATAAAGTAAATAATTAGTATATATATTATTGCTTTACCAATCACATGGATGCCCTTCTTAACTACGTCTTTAGCTATTCAATACATACATGATTTGTCGTGCCACTAATATATATATATATATATATATATATTAATTGAATAGTGAATGATTAGATAGAGAATTTAGCTTTCATTTTTTTATTTATTTGTCTGCAAAATCATAATTTCTCTCTGTATTATTATGTATGGCGATTTCAAAGCTTTTGTTACAAACTACAACTCAAGTGGATATATGTAATTTAATTTAGACAACTCGACAATACAAAATTGATGACCATGTGAATATGCAATTATACAAAAAGCACGCAGAGGGTGAGAATATATTTGAAGCTAATACATATCAAAGTTATTATAGATATTAAATAATTTAATATAATCTTTGTAAAATATTTCCCTTTTGGTATTGGTAGAATATAATTCAGTTTGTTCAAAGATTTAAAGATATATAAATGTTACCAAGTTCTGGAAAAAAATATTTAAATAAAATTTTATGTTATAATATAATTTTAAAACGTGTTTATGTGCAGAAATTTGTTTTAAAATGATATATATATATTCAAAAAAATGTATGCAATTTATTCTAAATTCATTTATTATAATGATATACATAAATTAGGAATATAAGTACCATATGTCATTAAAGTACTAAAACATTATTTTGATAAGATTCTACATATATTTATTTATGTCAAAAAAATGTATTCTATATAAATACCATAGCAGTCAATTCCAAAAAAAAATCAATTCATTTTCCATAAATTTATATAGTGAACTCATTACAAATTCTAAACCGACCATTTACACTTCCACCTCCCAATACCGACCAACCCGCAACTCATCTACACGATCACGACACGCCCTTGACTAAAGAAATTAGGTCTATGAATCTGCTGACCGAGCATGGGATCGTAAGTCCGCCGCCGTAGTGATGATCGAATCCATACTCCTCTTCGGCTTGGCTTAGAAGCTCTTGGAACAATGGATGCTTCAGATAAGCTATCGGGACGACAAACCTTTCCTTATCAGTGTGATCTTCGTTTCCAACATAGACAACAAAGTGTCCTTTTCGAATATCTGGAGCTACACTGTTCGGGAGAAGGAGATGTTGTTTTAAACGGTCGCGATGAAATACGGGCATGGCGGGTAATCGGATCTTGCCCATGTATATATATATATATATGTATGTATGTGTGTTTTTGTCTTGGGTTTTCTTGAAGTTGTTTCAGACATGTATGTATGTGTGTGTTCGGTATTTATAGAGATATTGGGGAAGAAGATAGGTTGGTTTGAATAAACAAACACAACAATGGAGGTTAGTTGTTTTTGTGGAGGCACATGTCAGACGTGTTTTAAACGGATCGAATCTGACCAACGAAATCTAAACGAAGGTGAGAGATCAACTAATAGGAAATACGGTTACGAATTTAGAATATTTATAATAATTACACTATATACTGTACTGGAAAAAAGAATGGAATGGAATAACTTTTTAAGTTTTGCAATTTTAAAAACTAAAAAATGTATATTTTTTTAATTTAATATTTTTAAGTTTTATATTTGTTTCTCTGGAAAAATATATTATATTATTTATTTGTGTTACTCTAATTCTTGTCTCTAAACTCGACTTTTCTGATTTCGTATGTGACTATGTAAAGTTATAGATAATAAATCAATGTTTTGGACATAATGTTATTGAATTTTTTTCAAAAAGAAATTATGTGAGATTTGTTTTGCAAAAAGTAAGTACGGTGAGTAAATATTTGCAAAAGTGTGCATAAGCACTACCCCTAGTCGCGTTTTTATTTTTTGCGCTAGGTCCGGCAAATTATTGTATAATTTCGTTACCTCTGGTGGCGTTTTTATTTTTTGCGCTACCAGGGCTAGCGCAAAAATAAAAACGCCACCAGAGGTAACGAAATTATACAATAATTTGCCGGACCCCAATTATATATTTGCACATTTCTATACAAAACAAAACAATTATTTGCACATTTCGTCGTTTCTTCATTCTTCAAATACTTCGACAGCAATTTAAAACTGAGCGTCCTTCATTTGCACGACATCTCTATAATCCTTCATCTGCGTAATCCTTCATCTCCTTCATTGAGAAATCTCTGACTGCCCTATACTTTAAGGTATGTAATATATGTTTTGTATTCTTTAATTATAATGTTTTGAAAATTGTTATTTGTATTCTTTAATTACAATGTTTTGAAAATTGTAAGTAGATATATTTACATAAATATTATGTTAACTAAAAGATTAGTAAATCTGATACAAACTTTTTTAATATTAATTATTTAGGATCAAGCATGACAGAGATTGATATCATTTGCTTGTATGACGGTGAAATATTATCTCAGAATGGTAGTGAAGTCTATGCGGGTGGTACCTCAAGTATTACAACATCTATCTTGGATATCTCACTTTTTAAACATAAAGAAATTATATGTACGGAGTGCGGTTGAGATGATATTGAAGATCAGTCTATTAGAATTTCATATAAATTTATAGAAAATGATGGACTTTGCAAGTTTGTACGGATTCGATCACAAAGTGTGATCTTTCGCTCTACAGTTAAGCGTTGATAGTCGATTTATTGTGTTTAGCGTAACTAGAGGAGTTAACTTGAGGCCAAAAATTACTGATAGTCATGAGACAGTGAATGTTTTGCATGGTCACACATGATCTCTCTGATGACAAGGTCGGTCTTGATGCACTCTCAGATGCATCGATAAATGAAGAAGTCCGTATATTGAGCATTTTACGGGTAACTTTGATGAAGACAATGAATAGGTGGTTAAGTTTTGTGAGACTTCTGACAATGTACATGGACGTGACCATGGTGGAAGTAGCTCCCACAACCTTCAAATGATGCAACCTACTGCTAAAAATTGGATTGATAGTAACTAGATTGACTACTTTCAATCAACAAATGAGTTGTGTATGGAAGTTGATGAACCGTCGACTGAAGGTTTTCTAAACACAAACTTGATGTTTAGTACTAATGACGAGTTATATGCCGCTGTGAGGAGATGACACATAACTAATTATAAGATTTGCATTGTTGAGTCATCGAATCCAAAGTCAATTGTCTTCCGGTGTAAAGTTGATCCCAGAAATTGTTCGTGGTCATTAAGAGGAAGTCTTTTTAAGCATACTGGATTGTGGAGAATATCAAAATTGCACGCTCCACATACATGCACGAATGAAGTTCTCATTGAACGACACCCAAACATCGATTGCATAGCGTCTTTGATAAGAAATTCAGTTCTAGCTGACACTGAGTTAAACATTTCAGTAATCCAGTCAATGGTGAAGAATGAGTTTGGTTCGAATATTGGATATCCAAAAGCGTGGTACTCCAAACAAGTTGTGTTGGAGTCTTTATACGTAACACACGAAAAAGCCTTTGTGAATCTCCCGCGGCTACTCGCAGCCATGTCCGTATACATACCTGGGACAGTCTATGATATTTTACCCAAAATAGTAACTGTTGAAACTGGAGTAGCTACATTCAGTAGGATGTTTTGGGCATTCGGTCCTACCATTGAAAGATTTGTCCATTGTCGACCACTTATAAGTATTGATGTGACACATCTGTATGGCAAATATAATGGAAACGTGCTCGTCGTCATATCATATGATTCGAACAACGGGATCTATCCTTTGGCATTCGGTCTTGCAGACGCAGAGACAAATGAGAGTTGGAATTGGTTCTTGCAGCATTTACGTGATAACGTAACGAATGATCGTTTTGTCTGTCTAATGTCTGATTGACACATAGCAATCATTAACACGGTAGAGAATGTATATGCTCAAAATGGTGTGGGAACACATCGTTTTTGTGTGGGACATCTAGAGAGTAATTTCAACCACACCTTCAAAAGCGTAATCCTTAAAAAGCAGTTGTATATAATGGCTAGTACCCCCCCGTTAGACGTAAGTTTGATGTGTGGTATGCTAATCTATTACGTCTCCGCGATGACAAGTACCGCGATTGGATTTCTAACATACCCCTTGAGAGATAGGCACTGGCGTAAAGTTAGCGTAATTTATATCGTAATTAAATTATCTACGCACTGTAATTTTTTTGAGTAAGTATATAATTAAATTTCTCACCTAATGCAATTAATCATCTCTGTCAAATTAGAGGGCAGCCGATGTTAGGTTAAAAAATTAAATACATATCTTGTTGGAAGGCAACAGAACTTTGAAGCTTAAAACCCTCGACAATGGAAATAGTTAGAGAGAGAAAGAGACAAGTTTTTGCTGTAACTTGTTATTTCGCTGATCAACCTTACAACGTTTTATAATGAAGATAAATAACTAACTACCCACTAAAGTAGTGCGCTTAACAGAAACAAAACAACTTAAACAAATTTAACAAACTAACTTGACTAACAGAATTGACTTATTCATCCGTAAACTTCTCAACTTCACTGTTCCACGTCTTCATGCAGTTTCCCACGTTTTCATGCAGTGTACCTGCAGTTCCTTGGGCACAATTCCCTTAGGAGGGAGCTTGATCACTTTCAACACCTCCCCTTGATCCAAGCTCACGCATTCCGATTCTCTCCATGAAGAATTTGTGTTTCGCTAGGCACAGTGCCTTCGTGAACAAATCTGCATTCTGTGTGTTTGTGCCACAGAACTTCAACTCAATCTTCTCTTCTGACACAAGTTTTCTTAGGAAATGATATTGCACGTCAATATGCTTTGTTCTTGCATGAAACGCTGGATTCTTCGCCATTGCTATGGTCGACCTGTTGTCACACCATATTTTCACTGCACCTTTCTGTTGACAACCCAAATCTTTCATGAGTTTCAATAGCCATAATGCTTGTCTTGCAGCTGCTCCTGCTGCGATGTACTCCGCCTCCGATGAACTCAAAGCCACTGTGTCCTGTTTCTTTGAACTCCAAGTAATGGCTCCCGAGCCCAAGGTGAATACAGACCCGCTTGTACTCTTTCTATCATCAACACATCCAACCCAGTCACTGTCTGTGTTCCCATGCAACCTGAAATCTTCGACCTTCTCAAACCATAGGCCTAGATCCATTGTTCCTGCAACATACTTGAGAATTCTCTTTGCTGCTCCAAGATGTTGCCTCGTTGGTCCGTGCATATACCTCGACACTACGCTCACACAATAGGCAATGTCCGGCCTTGTGTGTGTAAGGTAGTTCAAGCCTCCAACCATGCTTCTGTACAGCCTCACGTCAGCCTTCTCTGTTCCATCCTCCTTCTGTAGCTTCTCATTGAGATTCATGGGAGTTGGAGCAGCTTCAACCTTCTCCATATGGAACCTCTTCAACAAATCCTGAGCATACTTCCTTTGGCACAAGAAAGTTCCCTCTTTGCACTGTTTGACTTCTAACCCGAGAAAATATTGCAATGTTCCCAAGTCTGTCATCTCGAACCTCCTCATCATTGATGATTTAAATTCGTGTAACAGTTCTTCTGAAGTGCTGAAGTAGATAATATCATCGACATATAAACATACTACTATAAACTGTTCCATACCTCGTTCCTTGACGTAAAGCGTTGGCTCATTCTCACTTCTTTCAAACTCATTTTCGAGAAAGAAAGAGTCGATCTTGCTATACCGCGCTCGTGGTGCCTGCTTCAAGCCATAAAGAGCCTTATGCAACCTGTACACCTTGTCCTCTTCACCTTCTTTGACAAAGCCTTGTGGTTGTTCCACATAGACTTCCTCCTGTAGTTCCCCATTTAGGAACGCAGACTTTACATCGAGTTGGAACACTGGAAGTTCCCTTTGAGCAGCCACGGCAAGGACAACTCTCACTGTTTCAAACCTCGCAACCGGTGAGAATGTTTCCTCAAAGTCGATCCCTTCCTGCTGTGCATAGCCCTTTGCAACCAGCCGTGCCTTGTGCTTCTGGACGCTTCCATCAGTTTTGAACTTGACACGGAACACCCATTTCAATCCTATTGCCTTTTTGCCATGAGGCAACGTGGTTAATTCCCATGTTTCGTTCCTCAGAATTGATCTCATTTCTTCCTCCATGGCAATTTGCCATTCGACTTTTGATATTGCCTCATCAAAAGTTTCAGGTTCTACAACAATCAAAGCAAAGTCACAATGCTTATAAATTTCTTCGATTTTTCTTAACCTTCTTGGCGAGGAATCCAACGAGCTGCCCGAACTGGGGGAGCTTCTATTTGAACTGGAGGAACTTTGATGACTTGGTGGTGTTGATGGTGGGCTAAGAACTTCATTCGCTCCTTGTTCTTCTATGGAACCATCAAAGGTGATGTTCCTCTCTTCATTGGAGTTGTTCCTAGCTTCTTGGTCCCACTTCCACTCTGTATCTTCATCAAACACAACATTCCTACTAATAATGATCTTGCCATTAAGAGGATTGTATAGCCTATATGCCTTGGATTGTGTAGCATAACCAATAAACACACATTTCTCAGACTTATCATCAAGCTTAGTCCTAAGATTAACCATGGCATATGCTATACAACCAAAAACTCTTAAATGACTTACAGAGGGAGCATTTCCTTTGAAAGCTTCATAAGGCGTCTTGTTCATCACCGCCTTTGTTGGGGAAAGATTTAGGATGTAGACTGCCGTGGCTACTGCTTCACCCCAGAACTGATTAGGAACTCCCTTTGCTTTCATCATACTTCTCGCCATTTCCACCACTGTTCGATTCTTCCTCTCCGCGACACCATTCTGTTCTGGCGTGTATGGTGCTGTTAGTTCTCTTCTTATCCCATGATCTTCACAAAAGTTGATGAAGTCATGTGATAGGAACTCTCCCCCACGATCCGTTCTCAAAGCCTTCGCATAGTTCCCTGTTTGCTTCTCCACCAGTACTTTGAACTTCTTGAAGTTCTCAAATGCTTCATTCTTAGCATTTAAGAAATACACCCAACTAAACCGGCTATAGTCATCAGTAATGAGCAAGAAATACCTGCTTCCTCCAAGTGATTCCGTCTGCATTGGTCCACATAGGTCGGCATGTAGTAGCTCAAGACACTCACTAGCTCTCCAAGCTTTGCTACTGGGAAATGTTCCCCTGGCTTGCTTCCCATACACACATCCTTCACACAGTTCCAATTCCCCCATATTTGGCAAACTGTGCACCATTTTCTTGGATTTTAATAACTTCAATCCTTGCATATTGAGATGACCATACCTCAAATGCCATAGCTTTGCATCGTCATCGCCTTTCACTGTCAGTGCTTTGCTCACGTTCCCTGACAAGTTCAAGGAGAACATTCTGTTTCTACCCATCGGAACACGAACCACTAACTCCTTAGACTTCTTTTCGCGAATCATGCACCAATCATCCTCAAATAGGATTGAATAACCCGAGTTTTGCAATTGTCCCACACTCAACAAATTTTGGGCCAAGTGTGGTACATACTGCACGTCATGGAGATGCTTTGATGTTCCTTGCTGTGTGTGGATGAGTATGGTTCCCTTCCCTTCGACTTCAAGCTGTTCTCCATTGCCAAGTCGAACTGTTCCTTTCTTGGAATCATCAAGAGTTTTGAATATGGCTTTAACATTAGACATGTGATTGGAACAACCACTGTCAATGTACCACATTTCACTATCATTATTGCTACCTTTGGACTCAACTAGGAACAACTTGTCTTCTTGTTCCACATAGTTGGACTTTTGATTGTCGCCATCCTTCTTCCAGCAATTAGCCTCTTTGTGCCCAGGCTTATTGCAATAGTAGCACTTGATAGGACCTTTCTTGGAAGTTTGTTCCCTTCCATCATTGAAGTGTCCTTTCCCACGACCTCTTCCTCTTGAACTGTTCCTACCACCACCTCTGCCTGAGTTGTTTTGGAACTTGTCCCTGCTGGAGGAATCTCCTTTGGCCTGGAACGCACTCTCTTCCTTCTTTTCTTTGGATCTGTTCAGTCTCTCTTCATGAGCCTGCAACGATCCCATCAACTCATCAAAAGTATATTTGCTCATATCCTTTGACTCTTCTATGGCTGCCACCACATGATCAAATTTCATGGTAAGACTTCTCAGCACCTTGCTCACGACATGCTGATTTGTTATGATCTCACCATAGGAACGCATCTGTTGCACAATACTTGAAACTCGAGACAAGTATTCCTGCACGGATTCCTTCTCCTTCATGAGAGATGTTTCAAACTCTCTCCTCAGCGACTGTAGCCTTACTGCTATTACCTTATCGTCTCCCAAATACTCTTGCTTTAGAGTATCCCATGCTAGCTTCGACGTCTTTGCTGATGCAATCCTTGGGAAGACCTCATCGTCTAAGGCTAGTTGTATCATGAACAGTGCCTTAGAGTCCTTCTTTCTCTTCTCTCTCAGTTGTTGGACAGGTTCTTCTAGTTTGTCATCTTCGAAACCTTCTTCGACGAAACTCCATAGCTCTTGTGATCTGAATAATGTTTCCATTTTCAGACTCCAAAAATGGTAGTTAACTCCTTTGAAGATCGGCAATTGAGACACGTTGTTGCCTCCCATACCACTGTTCTGCATTTTGAACAGCTTCACTCTTTATGTTTCCCTGTGTTTACACGCTCAAAGATGACCTCACTTTCCCAAGAAACAAACCCGGATTTTGTGTTTGCTCTGATACCAATTTTGTTGGAAGGCAACAGAACTTTGAAGCTTAAAACCCTCGACAATGGAGATAGTTAGAGAGAGAAAGAGACAAGTTTTTGCTGTAACTTGTTATTTCACTGATCAACCTTACAACGTTTTATAATGAAGATAAATAACTAACTACCCACTAAAGTAGTGCGCTTAACAGAAACAAAACAACGTAAACAAATTTAACAAACTAACTTGACTAACAGAATTGACTTATTCATCCGTAAACTTCTCAACTTCACTGTTCCACGTCTTCATGCAGTTTCCCACGTTTTCATGCAGTGTACCTGCAGTTCCTTGGGCACAATTCCCTTAGGAGGGAGCTTGATCACTTTCAACATATCTAATCATAAAAATTCAAAAAAAATAGAGTAGACAGATAATTGAATTTCTCCATAAATGTCGTTAATCGTATTGAGTTTGGACTTACAGAGCCTGAATTATATTTTTGTAAGTCAAATTTTCATATCTCAATTTACGGCAGAGCGTACGTTCAATTAATCCGTAAGTCCAAATTAAATATATTTTGCATCATTTGAATCACAATTAAAATATCTACTTACTATAATTTTTTTAATATATATATAATTTAATTTTTAATTAAATATCGAGTCGTCAAAATATTAAAAAAAATATGTGTATAAACGTTACCCAGGGTAGCGTTTGTGGTAAAACGCTACCATTGGTAAAAAAAAAAAATAGTACATATGTCTAGATTTTTATATATTTTTTTAATATATACTTTTTCAAAATAAAAAAAAAATCAGAAATGTATACTTTTTAAAAACATGTGCAAACCTATAGTTGCACAATGATGAGGGGAAGGGCCACTAGGGGGATGAAAGAGACAGGTCGAGCCCAAAAAAAATATATAACGCCCATGGTTTGTAAAATTTTAGCATTCCAGATCTGAAGACTATATGGGCATTTGTGGTCAAAGATAAGAATTTAGTATGATAAGATATTAATTATATGACGTGATAATAGAATTTATTATATTAAGTTTATCAAATATAAATATGCAGTAAAAAACTGTAAAACTTTATTATGTCATACTTATAAATATGGACACCAGAATACGAGATATTTTTTTTTTTTGTATATTAGTGTGTTATGTTAAGTTAACTATTTGTATGTTTTTAAACCATTTTTTAATATGGACAAAGAGTTCAATTGTGATATTTTTTTAAAGTTTATGTTATTTTTATAATTTTGAAAATTTATTATGTTAAATTTGGATGAAAAAATTGACAGATGCGACAAAGTTGAACTTTGGTCAAACATAAGAGTGAAACTTTACGATTTAAATTTTAAAGAGTAAACTTAAAATTTAGTCAAACATTAGGGGGACAATGCCGTATTTTACCCTATAAATGATGCATAAATGATGCAAATTTTTGTGTGTGTTCTATGCTCTGGTCTTGATTTCTATGAATTCATGATTAATTAGTGTAGCATAGGAAGCATGTGGTATATCTGTTGGTGAGTGAGGTTTGAGATGAGTGAGTAATAATTGTTATGATCCGAGAAATGGTGAAGGTTCATGTTCTTCTCTGCATGCATGCAATTTCATATTTCGTCAACTTGGTCTGACCATTATTGCATCATTTATTCAGAAACCCATACTTCACAAAAACACAAACTGTCATACACTCAACACTATATATATATATATAACATAGTCATCTGCATATAATTAGATAAACATTCAAACTATATAGTATATGGTTACATACAAAGGCGAAGCTAAAAAATTCTTCAGTGGGGAAATAATTAAAGTAGAGGTAAACAATTGACATTATATTTTAGGAGGGAAAATGTGAAAAATGTTAAATGTTATCAAATTACACATTTTCAAAAGTTAAAGGGAATACCGTGGTCCATTGATGCCTCAGTGTTTGGTTACATACATATTTGCTATCTCAACTTTTAGCATCAGAACAATTGTTAACTAATTTTTGTTTTGAAAAAATCTTAATTGATTAGTTGATATTTGTTAGTTCTGTTTAATTTAGTGTAAATGATAATCTGAACTTGAGTTTTGTTTATGATCTTATTATACGTTTTTTGTGCAAATTGCAAGTTAATTTTTTAAAGAATTTTGCAATTTGCTAACTGAAGAAAATTTGCACTTTGCTATATAAAATTTGGTTAAAATTATCAATTTACTAGTTGACACATAACAAATACGTGTTGGCACGAGGAGGACAATTGTCCCCCTCAACTCTTTGGGTTGAATCAGGATTTGTAGTGTACTCTCACATGCAAAATGTGTAGCAAATATATCAAAATAATTATTTTCTCATATTAAGAACTATAGTCAAACGTCAAATTTCACAAGTTTCCGTAAAGATTGAAGTTTTAATCATTATTAAATAAAAAAAGCACTCTCCTTACAGGTGAGGTAGGAACTAAGTTCACGAGTAAATTGATGTTTATAATAAGAGTATGTCTTCGATCACAAGTTTGGATTCATACATTTGGTTAAAACGCGTACGTCTTAAGTTGTTTTACAAAACTTGTTAAGAGAAAACAATAAAAATCCAAACTTATAAGCAAAACTTTATCGTACGTTATGTGTTATGATACTTAAATAGAAATACGATCCAAAAATTACATTATATTATCATGTTTATTCTATGGGTTAATAGGTCCAATGGTACCATAAGTTTGGGTCATGTGATCGGATGGTATCCCTATGTTGTTTTATGGTACCATATGTTTGGGCAATGTTGTTATTTGGTCTAAATTACTGTTGCCGTAAAGGTTAACTAACAGAATGCTGACGTGGCGATGACGTGGCAATTGGAAAATACAAATAAATAGAAAATATAATAAAAATTGGGAAAAATTGGGAAAAATCGGAAAAAATCGAAAATAAATTATACAAATATTTTAAAACTTTATATATTAATAAAATGTATTTTTTATAAATTGTTTTTCAAAAAATCGAAAATTGAAAAAAACAATAGGGAAAAATATGAAAAAAAAAATCGGAAAAATTATAAAAAATTTCAAAAAATATTTTAAACTTTATATATTAATAAAATGTATTTTTTATAAATGTATTTTTTTAAAACAATTTGAAAAAAAAAAACTAGGTTGGACCCTTGGGGTCCAATTGACCCAGCCAAGGGTCGAACCCTGGGCTGGGTTGGACCCCCACGAGGTCGCCTGACCTGGGCGACCAGGTCTGGGTCTGACCCAGCCCTGGGTTCGACCCTGGCTGGGTCAATTGGACCCCAAGTTAGTTCGACCCTTGGGGTCCAATTGACCCAGCCAGGGTCGAACCCAGGGCTAGGTCAGACTCAGACCTGGTCGCCCAGGTCAGGCGACCTGGTGGGGGTCCAACCCAGCCCAGGGTTCGACCCTTGGCTGGGTCAATTGGACCCCAAGCGTCCAACCTAGTTTTTTTTTTTTCAATTTTCGATTTGTTTTTTAAAAAAAATTATAAAAAATACATTTTATTAATATATAAAGTTTTAAAATATTTTTTATAATTTTTCCGATTTTTTCCCTATTCTTTTAAATTTCCCTATTTATTTTTATTTTTTAAATTAAATATTATATTATATATCTACGTGGCGCTGATGTGGCGCTGATGTGGTGCTGGCATTGACCATTTAACAGAAAAATCTAACGGTTGACTAACAGAGTACCATAGGACAACATGCTCCAAACATAACAGACCATTTAACCACATCAAAAAACATATGGTACCAACCGATCACATGACTCAAACTTATGGTACTATTGGAACTATTAACCCTTATTCTATTTGGTTATCATTCTTTCAATATGTGTGTTTTTATATTTATATTTATTATGGCCAACTTCTTTGACATGGACGTACGGTGGAAACCCTTCTATCCAGATTTAGGGAGGTGTTGTCTAAGCCCCAGACATGACCCTTATTTTAGGGCAGACCAAAAGGGTAGGCTTGCGCTTGTAGGGTAGTTAGTGATACACGCATTATAGGCAAGACAGCAATTTATGGAAAATGTAAGATGTGAAATCGGTTCGGTCATGTGGCAAAAAGATGGTTTAATGTTTAAAATGATTTGATTTAAATTTAAGTATAAACCTGTATCAAAAAATGAGTCGATTCGAACTGAATTTTTGGTACTATTTTGAACTGGTTTATTTGAAGTATACTGGTTTGGTTTTGGAACTAGTTCGGTTGAACCGGTTCGAACAAAACCAGTTTCAGACCAGAACAGACAAGCTCACCTGAACCGGCTAATTTGAACAAGCCTACCCAAACCCTAAACCGTAAACCTTAAACCTTAAATCCCAAACTTCAAACCATAAACCCCTAAACTCATGCACCCATATTTGGCCAAACACCCACCATACCATCCATTTTCGTTCAAATCTCCACCATGCCACAAATCACTCCCAATTGATACCAAAAGCCTCCTCATTGCCATAATCATTTGGTCATTTGATCACATTTGCTCATCCTTGCCCAAATTTTCTCCAATTACCACCAAAAGTCTCCTAATTGTCATCACCATTTGGTCACTTGATCACCTTTGCTTATCATTGGCCAAATTCTCTCCAATTACCACCAAAAAATCTCCTAATTGTCATCACCACTTGCCCACTTGATCACCTTATAATATTGTTTGGAAAACTCTATAAAGGGGGATGCAAACTTCGACAAAGGGAGGAGAAGAAGAATTGCCATAAGCTACGACAATTAAAGAAAGGAGTGAAAAAAGAAAAGTAAAGAAAGGGAGAAGAGAGAAAACAAATCGAAGTGAGGCATCAAGTGAAAAATAGAGAGAAATTGAGTGGGAAAAAATCGGTGATTATCGGTATCGGTTCCTCGTACGATATCTAAACTTTAAATAGCTTATGTTTATGGCTCTCGTATTCAATATTGTATTTATATTTCTTGATGTGAATGCAATTTATCTTATTGATATTATGTGTTAATAGTTATATTTCATATAAGAATCGTACTTGGTTTTAAGTTCGGTATAATTTTGGGATCATTTTAGGCATTTGGGAAAGTTATGGGAGTTTATTTCGGTCTAAAAAAATATTTTCAAAACTGACTTAGGTCATTCCTGGACTTTGATTAAGGTTATAACTTGGTCCTTGGACTCTCGGGTCATTTTGGGACTCTACCAAGTGTTAAAAACCAAATCAAAAAGGTTTTAGGTCATTGGTGCAATTTTTGAATTTTTTTTTAAAATTCAGCTCAAATTTGTTAAAAATTACATTTTGTTCCTTGAACATTTCTGGACATCCCATCACTTCTCAAAATGTTACAAATAAGTCTAGAATAATTTTCTGGGTATTTTAGAATTTTACCAAGTGTTACAAATAAGTCAAGAATAGTTTAAGGTCAATTTTGTAATTGTTTGTAAAAAATAATTTCAGTTCAGTTATAATTTTTTAAAATTACATTTTGATTCCTAAACTTTTCTAGACATTTCATGACTTCTCAAGGTGTTACAAATTGATACAACATGCTTAATATCTTCAAAATCATTCGTGTATTTTTTACACGCTTAAAATGACCCCAAAGTTAAGCCACCATTTTCTCGAACATGATTAACTTTATCATCTCTTGTTTATTTATTTGAAATTAACTCATAAATAAAAAATGCTTGTATATGGTTAAGTTAGTTTTTTGGGTTAATTAACTGAAACGTTACACATGTTTGTGCAAGTGACTAATAGGTTATAACTTGTTCAGGATGGTTACACATGTTTCAGCATGTGACTAATTGGTCATTTTTACGGTTCACCGTGAAATATCACTGTTAAGTCACTATTCCAACATATAAAATGACAATATTACCCTTCTTTATACAAAGTTATTACCGTTGGAATCAAAATTATACAAAGAAATGAGGAAAACAATTGGATCAAATAGAGGTACGACCGAATGCAGGGTGCGGCGAAACAAAAGTTGAAGAAGAGGAGAAGTTGTAAGGAAAACACATTACCTCGGAAATGCATGGTGCAACCCTGCCACATAAGTTGAAGAAGAGAAGAAAAAATGGGGGGAAACTAGTTAAGCGGGTGTGTTGTGAAGAAAGGGGACGTAAGGGCTTGAAGGTAATTTCATCTATCATAAAATAAACTAACACTTACCACGTGACTTGCACATGCGAATTAGACGGGAAATTTTAACGGTTGACTGACGGAGTAACCAATCAGTCACATGCTGGAATATGTGTAACCATTCAGTCACGCGAAAAAACATGTTCAACCAATTAATAACATTGGTCAAACATGTGTAACGTTTCAGTTAATTAACCCTAGTTTTTTTGAAAAACGTATGTAATATTTTTGGTCAAACATGATCAAAACGGGCAATTCGGGTAAATTGAAAATAAATTCAAAAGCAAACTAAAGTACCGAAATGGCGGATTATGGGCTCGCGAGCCCTTAAGATGTAATCAAACCCCCGATTCCCGAACTCGATTCTATGGACGTAGACCTTTCCAAGGCCTACGATGTTAATACCATGTACCTTACGCAAATTTTAGGATTCTGATTATCCTTTAATTAATCGGTGGCGACTCTTTCAATTTTTCCAGTCCGGTTGATGACCCCGCTCGACTGGACCCGTCGCTCGCCAAGACCCGACATTTTCGAGCGAAACAAACAAAAAATATTTTCAAAAAGGGTCGGGGAAACTCGGATCCGACGTCCGACAATTTGGCGACTCTGCTGAGGATCTCTTTTAAAGGGTTTATGCTTTGTCATGTTTGCTTTGCCATATTATATTTTGTCCTATCCGTTTTGACAGTTTACTCATGCTTGCAGTTTCAAATTTTGTCCAAAAGGCGATGTAATTGTAATAATTCAAAAAAAATAATTTAAATTCTTGTTTTGCACACACCACGCTGGTTACCATTATCCGCTCGGACTTAGAGCATATTAAGAGCTTAGGGAGTTTAGTAGGGGAATGCGCCCGGAGCGGTTTGGACCGCCGGCACGCACCCAAACAACTCAACTCGATGATCGGAATGGGTCTGTGATCCTCTTTAGGGGTTGAGGTTCTACTGGTTCAGAGGACCTAGAAATTCTATCCAGTTAGAACAAAAGCTCCATACGGTATCTAAAATTTATTAATATGTTTTTATTAAATATTTATATATATTTTACTTATAAGTAATTATATTTAAAAAAACACCTATCACGCGCAAGCGTGAAACAGATTTCTAGTTTATATTATTTTATTTACATGAATATTTTAGAGTGTTGTTATTTGCACCACTGTTACTATTTCATCAATTTTTTCAAGTTAAATTTGTTAAAATGGTAATTTTATCCTCATGTTCATTTACCTATCATTTTCAACACTAAATCAAACTTAAAATTCAAATTAAATTTTGAAAGCAACCAAACTTCGAACCCAAGACAATATTTTTGTGTTCAGAATCAACACAACTGTTGTTCTTTTTTTTTTTTTTTACTCCAAACAATATTTTTGGGTTGATTTAGAACCTATAAATTTTATTTTGGGTTGATTTTGGACCGCAAAATGCATTTTGTGGTTCAAATTCATACTCAAATATGTTTTCTTGCATTTGATTCGTAATTTTGTGTAAATGATACGATGAAAATGAATATGAGGGAAAAATAATCATTTTGACGGAATAGTAATGCGGGTGCATTTAATAAAACAAATAAACGAACAAAATAACACTTTCAACTAGGTCACTAGTCACTACAAATATAATAACAAATAAATATCTTAATGTAATAAAATTATTTATTCTTAAAAAATATAAAATGGAAAAAGGATGCGCGCAAATCATTAAAACTATATATTACGGGCGTAATTGGTTGAAGGAAAAATTGGCCCTGCTCCTCTTAGAGGTATGGGCCCTAGTTTTACTATTAGAGCCATTGGGCCCTGGAAGTAGCAATGCCAGAAGTGCTATTAGCCTATCCTATTAGCCCTTGTTGAGCTTGAGAAGACATATGAATAGGATAAAATACGAGATTTTCACTTAATATTTAATTACAAAATTTCATTCTTTGCCCTTTACATTAATTTTTTCATTTAAATGTAACTGATTATATATATTTAATGGAAAAAAATCATTTAAAAGGATAATCGTATTCGACATCCTATATATATTTCACTTCAGTTTAAGGAAAAAATTGGCGCGCTTGAGGGACGCGCTTCTCTCTTCAGAGAATAGGCGACATTTGCGGGAACTCTGGTCTGAGGAACTTGGCTCTGCTCAAGCTCGGAAAATCACAATTCTGCAACAAATCAGGCGCGATTCGCCCAGCTCCTCCACCTGGAAGCTCAATTCATCCAACCGCAACTTCTGACGGAGACAATTGGATTTCCACCGCCTCTGTCAGCCGATTGGGGATCCTCCATCCAAGCCAAAACCTAAATTCCGTAATCCCTAACTCCGTCTTTTTGCCTATATTTCTTGTCTTTTCTACTGTCTGTGCAGGTGTTGAGACAGTGGTGATCGTGTCTGGCTGCCATGGCGTCTAGGTCCAGCTCCTCGACCGAAGACTTACCTGAGATCCCCGTCCTCAACCTGGTTCCGTCGGAACCGCCGGATGCTGCTCGAGGTTCGGCTAATAGAGCACTTGGAATGCTGATTTCAGATAAGTCGATTAAGAACAACGTGATTAAGAACGTATTGAAAGAGGCATGGTCTCGATTCGGGAAAGTCAGGATGGCCGAGGTAAATCATGCTACCTTGGTGTTTGAGTTTGAGAATTCTCAGGATAGGGAACAGATATTGGAATTGTCACTGTGGTTTGCACACGGTTATTGCCTGAACCTTAGGAATTGCCCGCCGAATTTGTCTATCAGTGAAATTGACTTCAATTGTGTCCAAGTTTGGGCTCAAGTTCATGGTCTCAGTATGGAAATGATCAATAGCCGGAATGCGGAATGCATAGGGGGTAGAATTGGTAGGTGTCTCAAGATAGAGGACAATCGGGTTATGCAGATGCGGACTTTCCTTAGGGTCCAAGTTGATGTAAGCATGGCTGATCCCTTGTTACCGGGATTCAAATGGGTGAACTCCAGTGGCCAGCAGAAGTGGGCATCCATCTGTTATGAAAGACTCTCTGATATTTGTTATAGCTGCGGGAGAATTGGACACGGTTCTAATGTGTGCACGGAGCCTATTCGTATGAAGGAAAACCAAGAGGACCCGCTTTATGGTCCATGGACAACCGCCATTCGTCCGAGATCTGTTAGTCAATGGGTCAATGTTGGGGGTGGTGCACGGTCGGCCACCTCCAGAGCTTCGGTGCAGCAACCAAGGGACCCGGTGAACAGATCTTGGAGGGACATTATGCAAGATAGGAAGATCTACAAACCGCACAGCCACCAGCCTACGGGTGGGGAAGGTGGTACGAGCAATTCACAGTCCAATACCCGCTCCTACACCAGCAAAACTCAGCTGATTCATAGGGCATCAAACAACATCACCTCGGACGTCAGCTCTAACCCGGTGCAGCCTGTCACCCCCTTGTTCGAGGGACCCTCACAGGATCCTCCATGCCCAAATGTGGAGTCATCTCACTCGGGCACTCAGATGCCTTGTCCACAGGTTGATCAGGGAGGGTTTCAGCCGCAGCCTCAGATGCAGACCCTAACCAGATCCTCCCCCAAGACGATATTGTTTGATCTCAATGCCTCACCCGTGGAGGCAATGGAAGAGGGAGAGATTGTGGACTCTCTATGTGACCTTTAGCTGCAGCTTGCCACCCAAACAACCCATGAACAAGATCACGCACAGCAACCTCATTCCCAGGAGACAGACCAACCGCACACCTCAACTGATCCGCCTCCTACCACTAGCCTCTGTCCGTTGGAGATCGCCATCCATGGCACCCCTCTCGAGCCCGTCATTAAGCTGCAGATCCCGATCCTCAAACAACCTCTTGCTGCAGAGACACGGGGGGGTCTTCTATCGCCAATCTGGAGCTGCAGGGGGTCTCTCTAGGCAACCGGGTCATGCTGCAGGCCACAGATGCCAATTCAATTGCAGCCTTCACTATCTCGGAAGCCCCTCCAATGGGCTCAAAACGTGGCACGGTTGCGCTCCAGAATAGGGCAGAGAAGAGACGCAAAACAGACGAAGGATCACTTGCCATCACGCAGGGCGGTAGGGACAGGCCGAAGGGGTCGACATCAGTGACAGATTCAGCTTTGGTGATTCGTGAACAAGGACCGAGACACAGACAACGTTCGTCTATTCCAAAGGGTTCCGGTGGCTGGTCCCAGAATAGCCACGGGTCCTCAATGAGCTTCGTCAGTTGGAACTGTCAGGGGTTAGGGTCTCCCCTGACGATTCGCCACTTAAAAGACCTGGTGAAAGGTTCTCGCCCTTTGGTGGTTTTCTTAATGGAGACGAAGAAGAGCGAGGCCTACTGTGAGCGGGTACGTAGAGAGATAGGGATGGACAATGCTTCATATGTCCTCCCTATCGGTGCTAGTGGTGGTCTAGCACTTTGGTGGATAAGTGACGTAGTCATCAACATTCACCATCAAGACAAAAACTTCATTGATACGACCATCAATGCTACAAGCTTTATAGGAACTTGCCGAATCACATGGGTCTACGGGGACTCATACTATCCTAGGAGAGTCCGTAACTGGGAGGATTTGAAGAGACTTGGGAATCACAGAGCCGAACCGTGGGCGTGCTTAGGCAACTTCAACGATATCTCCCATCATAGGGAGAAATCGGGGAGGGGGGGGGGGGGGGACAAAAGGATCAACAAAAAATTGATGCCTTCAACAACCTTAAGGATGTCTTACTCCTCGAGGATATGGGATACACGGGACATGCTTTTACTTGGACGAACAACCGACGGGGAAATGAGAGAATCAGGGAGAGGTTAGATCGGGTACTAGCTAACCAAGCTTGGTTTACTATGTTCCCATCCTCAAATTGCCGAAATGAACTTATGATCGGCTCGGACCACGCGCCTATCTCCCTTCATCTGTCGCATTTGGAACGAAGGGGGAGGAAACAGTTCAGATTCGAGAACATGTGGCTCGAAAAAGACGACTGTCTCGATGTCATCGCCGAGGCCTGGGGACGCGGTGGACCGGTATCACACGTGGAGGATCTTGAGCAGAAAATTAAACATTGCAATGCCTCTCTCACTCAGTGGAGTAAGCGCGAGTTCAGGAACAATATGGTGGAAATTAACAAGGTCAAAAATCAGTTACGCAGTTTGGGCTCAATGCGACCCGCCATTATTCACGACGCCAGTTTAGATGAGGAGCGGGCTCTTAAATCTCGTCTTCACGCACTTTGGAAGAGAGAGGAGATCTACTGGAAACAGAGGTCCAGGATCATATGGCTGGCTCAGGGGGACAGGAACACCAAGTTCTTTCATCAGACGACTCTATCAAGGAGACGACGCAACAAAATTGTTAGACTCAAAAACCTTGATGGTTCGTGGATTGAGGGAGATCAGAACATTAAGAACCATCTACATGACTTCTATGGAGCTCTCTTCACATCGGACCGCATTGGCAACCACACACACCCGCCCTTGGCGTTATGCCTTAACAACGTGCCAAATCAGATCACTCTGGATATGAATACTTGCCTGACTAAGCTTGCCACTGCTGAGGAGGTTAGAAAGGCTTGCTTTCAGATGGGGGGTTCGAGGACTCCAGGTCCGGACGGGTTCTCAGGTAACTTCTTCCAAAAGAGTTGGGCCAACATCGGTCCAGACATGCTCACCTCAGTCAACGCATTCCTCACGATAGGTATCATGCCCCTCTTTCTAAACCAAACTGATATTACCTTAATCCCAAAAGTTGCTAATCCCTTATTTGCTTCTGAGTTCCGTCCTATAAGTTTATGCAATTTCGGATACAAGATTATCTCTAAGGTTCTAGCGAATAGACTTAAAATCTATTTGCCGGAACTGATAACCCGCTTTCAGAGTGCATTCATATCAGGCAGGAGGATTCAGGACAGCATTCTCATCGCGCATGAACTCTTTCATTATCTTAAGACGAGAGGCCGTCCCCGAGGACAACACGGACGATTTGAGTGCACACTCAAGATCGACATGCAGAAGGCTTATGACAGGATCGAATGGGACTTCCTCATCGAGGTCATGGGGAAAAGGGGTTTCAACGACAAATGGATCCAGTGGATCAATGCATGCATCTCTACGGTCTCGTATCGGGTCGTCATCAACAGGGAACACTCCGACATCATTAACCCTTCAAGGGGCCTTCGTCAGGGTGATCCTCTATCCCCATATTTATTTATCCTCGTTGCTGACGTTTTATCTAGAATGCTCGATGATCAGGTGGCAAAGGGCCTTATCAGTGGAATCCGCCCGAGGAGAGGTTGCCCGGAAATCCAACACCTCTTCTTCGCAGATGACTCACTCCTATTTCTCAAAGGCCCGTTACAGAAAGCCGCCAACCTCAAGCACACTCTAGGCCTTTACTGCTTAGCATCGGGTCAAAAGGTTAACTTTGCTAAGTCATGCCTTTATTTCAGTTCAGGAGCATCGGAGGATCACAAAAGAGATATCTCGACATTGTTTGGGGTAACTCACACACAAGATCCGGGCTTCTACTTGGGCTTACCAACGGTGTGGGGTAGATCCAAGCGGGAAGCTCTGAACTATCTCAAGGATCGGGTGAGAGACAAGATCCTAAATTGGAGGAGCAAACTTCTTAATCATGCGGGTAAAGAGGTAATGATCAAGGCCGTTCTTAATGCTATACCCACGTATGTTATGCACATCTTCAAGCTCTCGACAACTTGGTGCAACGATGTAAACGCTCTTATTGCTCGGTTCTGGTGGGGATCCCGGGACGATTCGAGGAAAATTCACTGGAAGAACTGGTGATCAATGACAACATCTAAAGCAGAAGGGGGATACGGGTTCCGCGACATGCAAGACTTCAACCGAGCAATCTTGGCGAACATGGCAGCCCGGATCCTGGATGAACCAAATTCTCTTTGGGTTAGGGTCATCAAGGGCCTATATTTCCCTCATTGTTCATTCTTGCAGGCATCTCCGGGTAGTCGGGCATCTTGGGCTTGGGCGAGCCTACTCGAGGGGCGGTCGGTTCTTCAGACTAACGGCCTTTGGACAATTGGGGATGGCCATACCATCCGCCCGTTCTTTGACCGATGGGTTCCCGTACTTCAGGAGGGAAGGGTCTGACCTTCCCATACCTCACGCACTACGGACTCAACAACCGCGGCACAATGGCTTTCATCGGATCTGACCGCGTGGGATGAACATGCGGTACGCATGGCTGTTCACGAAGATGATGTGGACGCCATCCTCAACATTCCTATTCCCATCGAGCCGAGACCCGACCGATTGAGATGGCCACATACCAAGAACGGGGCCATCTCGGTTCGGTCAGACTACCACCGTCTTCACGAATCATCCGCTCGACCGCGAATCAACGTCAACACCCACCCACCACCGGACCTTCCTCATGTGTGGCACGCTATCTGGAACTTCGAGGCTTGGCCTAAAGTTAAAGCCTTCATGTGGAAATTGGCTAACGACGTCTTACCGACGAGGGGGTCTCTTGCTCGTCGCGGGGTACAGCTCGACATCCTATGCCCAACGTATGCATCCGAGGAATCTAGGGAACATATGCTATTCGGCTGCCCATGGTCGACTCAGGTTTGGACTAGTTTCATCTCGCGGGATTCGATTGACCTTGGTTCTAGCTCGGTGGACGGGTGGCTGGCCGAAGCCACCCTTCGTTTCTCTCGCCCGCGACAGAACTGGGACACTTGGCGGACAATCATGGTGGTTTGCTGGGTTATCTGGAAGGCGAGATGTCGCCTCACTTTCGATAATATTCAGCCACATGCGGATGCACTGATCCGGGACATCCTGACAACGATGACAGAAATAGTGAAGAAGGTAACGTGGGCCCAACATCATAATACCATCACGGCTTGGGTAAGACCGCCTCCACAGTTTATCAAAATCAACTGCGACGCCTCTTGGAACCGGGTCTCCTCGCGTGGAGGTATAGGCGTCATAGCTCGAGATGCATCGGGCACGGTCAAGGGAGGCAATTGTTCGGTCAAGCACGTTGGATTCGTGGAGGAATGCGAGGCGGAGGCCGTCCTTATGGTGGTTAGGCTTGCGCTTGACAAGGGGTGGCCTAGTGTCATTATCGAGTCGGACGCGGCTACCATTATTGATCATATTAACCTTAGGGATTTCTCTTGGCGTGTGGACACCATTTTGTCAAACGCGGTTTCATTAGCCTCTTCGATTAATGAAATCACGTGGGTGTTCACACCACGATCCGCTAACTCTTGTGCGGATTGGATAGCGAAAAACGCTTTAGCGGGGTTGTGTACTTCGGATTGGGTCCTTGCACCCCCAAGCCCTCTTCTTAAATGTATCTTTGCGGATAATATTTTGTACTCGAACTCGAACACTTCGGTGATTATGAATTACCATGTTTTTCTTGGCAAAAAAAAAAAAAAAACTTCAGTTTGGGTGAGCACAACACCCTATGTATTAAAGGAAGCCCAACAACCAACCTGACAAGTAGAGACAACACGCAAATCTTGAAGTCCTATCCTCCACATATTTTGACCGTCAGATTGACTACTTTGACCAATCAAAAGCGCACTTTCTTAAAATGGGTTACGCTGGTACGTCGGAAGTTTTTAAAAAAATAGATAATGTGTAAAATAAATTTGAACAAGTATACTAAAAAAATATTTAAAAATATGTATATAAGCACTATTGTGAAATATTTTATTTTTATTTTTTTCACTACACCGAGTAGCATTTTTTACAAAACGCTACTCGGGGTAACATTTTCTTCCAAACGCTACCCCATACATGTGATTATTTATTTATTTATTTTTCAATTTTTCTTCATTTTTCATGACTCGATGTTTAATTAAAAATAAATTATGTATCTATTAAAAAAAATATATAGTACGTAGATATTTTTTAATTGCGATTCAAATTATACAAAAAATATTAAATTTGGACTTACGGATTGACTGTACGCTCTGCCATAAGTTGAGGTATCAAATTTTTGACTAAAAAAATATAACTCAGACCCTATAAGTCCAAATTCACCAAGATGAACGTCAATTATGTCGTAATTCAATTTTATACCTAGGGTAATTTTTTTGATTAGAAATACTGTGATTTTTTAACCTAACATCGTTTGTTTTATAATTTGACCGAAATAATTAAATGCATTAGGTGAGAAATTTAGTTATGTACTTACTAAAAAAAATCAAAAAACTTACAGTGCGTACATAATTAAATGACGCTAAGTAGACGTTAATTTTTTACTTTTAGACTGACCGTATAATACGATACGTAAAAACTCTATATACAATACAAAAAAGTCTAAATAGTTATTGGAACAGTGATTTTACTATTTAAACAGTGATTTTACTATTTAAATAGTAAAGTTACTGTTTAAATTACTATTTAGACTTTTTTGTATGGTAAATAGACTTTTTACGTATCATATTATACAGTCATTCTAAAAGTAAAAAATTAACTTCTAGTTAGCGTCATTTAATTCGTAATTAAATTATCTACGCACTGTAAGTTTTTTTATTTTTTTTGAGTAAGTACATAATTAAATTTCTCACCTAATGCATTTAATCATTTCGGTCAAATTATAAAACAAACGATGTTAGGTTAAAAAATCACTGTATTTCTAATCAAAAAATTACCCTAGGTATAAAATTGAATTACGACATAATTGACGTTCACCGTGGTGAATTTGGACTTACAGGGTCTGAGTTATATTTTTTAAGTCAAATTTTCATATCTCAAATTACGGCAGAGCGTACAGTCAATCCGTAACTCCAAATTTAATATATTTTGCATAATTTGAATCGCAATTAAAATATCTATGTATTATAAAACATTGTAATAGATATATAATTTTATTTTTAATTAAACATCGAGTCGTAAAAAAAGAAGAAAAAATGAATAAATAAACAAATAATCGCATGTATGGGGTAGCGTTTTGAAAAAACGCTACCTTTAGTAGTGTTTTGAAGAAAATGATACGGAGCGTTTTCAGAAAACGCTACCCGGGGTAGCAAAAAAAAACGTTACTCACGGTAGCGCTTATATACAGATTTCTAAATATATGTTTCGGTATAGTTACTTTTTCAAAAAAAATTGGCACAGTGTACTTTTTAAAAACACTCTATGAATCGTGTGTTTATATATATATATATATATATTATCATGCTTATTAATATTTTAATGTGCCACACTTATTAAATACAAATACGTACTTCATGTTTCTTAATATGGTTAATTGTCAATTTGCCCCCTAATGTTTTGACCGAATTTAAGATTCCCCCTTAAAGTTTAAAATTTTAAATTTTAGTCCTAATGTTTGGACGAAATCAAAAATCCCCCCATTCCGTCTTAAGGCCGTTTATTTGAAACGGTAAACCCGACACGTGCCTTGCACATGCATTTTCTTAAAAACAAAAGACACAAATGCCCTTATAGACGTTTCTGTTGAGAATCCAAATCTTGCAATCCTCTTCAAGGTATTGAGTTTCTGCTGTCCAATCTGGTCTGCGTGATGATGGAGGTGTCGACGTCTTCCTCTTCACCGCTCTCCATCCATTCAGGCTTCACCGGACCTTATAGACGCCGACTTCTTCCCCGATGCCGAACACGTGTCGGATTCTCTCTAGCACATGCTCAGGCTGCTTCTTCCTTTTGGGGCAGTTCCATAAGCGTCCATAGCTTGCACGCGAAACCGATCTTGCGGTCCCGCAATCGGAGGAGAAACCTTACGATTTCGGCGGTGTTCGAGCGGTTCACGGAGAGGGCGATCAAGGCCATCATCTATTACGTGTCGACAAGAGGTAGTGCTGAATGGAAGGAGAGTTGTTTGTCAAGAGAGAGAATGAGGAAGAATAAGACAGATAGGAAGAAGACAAGTAGAGAGAAAGGAGGACTTGGAACGAGAGAGATAATGGAATTGTGTATTATTTTCATCATGAGCATTCCACTTAGACATGCATATAATATATAGGGCTAGGGTTTCTAGGATCGGTTCATATATTTCTACTACTAACCCAACCGAACCAGCTCAACTAACCGACTCGTAACATCATCTTCTCTTAGAGAGAGGCTAAGACTCTCGGCAAGGACATGGTCTTCACACAACATCTTCTGCTCGGTCTCGTGGCGGAGTCTAACACCAACGGATTCCTCGGCACCAATATCACCCTCAACAAAGCCCGAGAAGCTGTTAACGCCATCTGGCATAAACCTAGCACTCAGCAGAACCAGAACGAAAGCCGTGGAGTACTCCAGGACAATGGGTCACAACTTCATCGCTAATAATATAGACGGGATCAGTTGTTACTTGATGTATCTGGCCGTAATACCGTCCCCATTCTGTCTGTTATCCTCTCGGTTTGTGTCTCTATATACAACAGTTCCTCATTCCACTCTTCTTCTCTTCTCATCTGCCAACACACACAACAACAAACGCAGATAGACGGAGAAGAGAGAGAGACGACTATGGAAAGAATAGAAGGAGATTCAATCCACGTCATTCACAAGGTTCCTTCTGGGGATTCGCCTTATGTTCAAGCAAAACATGCTCAGGTTCTATATATCTAGATCGATCTTTTCGATATGAAAAAGTAGTACGAAACCCTAATCTTCTTTCATTGTGATAGCTCGTACATAAAGATCCAGAAGTCGCGATCATTCTGTTCTGAAAGGCGATCAATGCGGGTGACCGGATCGACAGCGCGTTGAAGGATATGGCAGTGGTGATGAAGCAGGTTGATCGGACCGAGGAGGCAATCGAAGCCATCAAGTCATTTCGTGGACTTTGCTCCAAGAACTCACAGGATTCTCTAGATAACATCCTTATTAACCTATACAAGGTACGTAAGTCTTACATGAATGACGATTATCCGTCCAAAATCCATGCATATATTGAGTGTCTATGGCGAATCAGAAATGTCGGAAGGTAGAGGAGCAGATCGAATTGCTAAAGAGGAAGCTGAGGTTGATATACAAAGGAGCCATCTTCAATGGAAGCCTGAATGGATGGAGAGCGGCGAGGAGGAAGACGTCGACACCTCCATCATCACGCAGACCAGATCGGACAGCAGAAACTCAATATCTTGAAGAGGATTTGTGTCTTTTTTTCAGCAGAAACGTCTATAAGGGCATTTGTGTCTTTTTTTTCTTAAGAAAATGCATGTGCAAGGCACGTGTCGGGTTTACCGTTTCAAATAAACGACCTTAAGACGGAATGGGGGAATTTTTGATTTCGTCCAAACATTAGGACTAAAATTTAAAATTTTAAACTTTAAGGAAGAATCTTAAATTCGGTCCAAACATTAGGGGGCAAATTGACAATTAACCCTTCTTAATATGAACATTACATATATATTTGTGTGTGTGTATTAGTATCGTGCTACCTTGTTGTGTTAAATTAATTGGTTATATATTCACATACAAAATTTATTTAAAAAAATGTCAAATTATTTGTTTGGATAATTATCAATTTAAAAATAAATTTTACTAGTTTTTAATGTAAAATTGACAAAATTTATAAATTAAATATCTAAATAGACATATTTAGAAAGATATTAATAAAAATAGACTTTTAAATTATACTTTATAATTAATAAAAAAAAAATTATCGTGTTATTGTGTATGTCGTGTTTTGATATCTAAATACACAAAAATATATTGATATTATACTTTTAAATTTAATCATATTTTAAATATACTTTTACAAACATAAAGTTTTTTTTTATATATACATATTCATATCCTATTATTCTGTTACATAAAAAAACTTATCCCCACACTTACGACAAAAACATAGTTTTAAGGTAGCGTTTGATTGGATGTATTAGTTAATACACGTATTATTTAATACACGTATTATTTAATACACGTATTAGTTAATACACGTATTAGTTAATACACGTATTAGTTAATACACGTATTAGTTAATACACGTATTAGTTAATACTATGTTTGAATGGAACATGTATTAAGATATACTTATACGTGTATAACTTAATACAGTGTTTGATTCAATATAAAATTATTCGTAAAATGATAAAAATACATTAATACCCTTTAATTTATTTTTTTTAATATTAAAATTGTGTACACATAAATTGATTTAATATATGCAAATGAACACCAGAATCACTCAAGTGAAGTCATACAATACCATGAAATATTATAAGTGGCATTCGATAAGATTCATATGACAGCAATAAACACGAGGATCATTGACCATAACAGGTCCCCTGGAAAGAGGCGCCGTAGAGGGTGAGAGACTCGTCGTGTTCGGACACTGTCGCAACACGAGGCGTTGTCGACGAGACGGGTTGTTTGAGAATGCAGCCCCAATCGGACGGTAAATTCCGTCCAAGGCTAAATATGGGCGAGAGACCGATATCAAACAAGTACCGCGAGTGAAAGATGAAAAGGACTTTGAAAAGAGATTCAAAGAGTGCTTGAAATTGTCGGGAGGGAAGTAGATGGGGGTCGGCGATGCACCCCGGTCGGATGTGGAACGGTGATGAGTCGGTCCATCGATCAATTTGGGGTGTGGACCGATGCGAATTGCGGCGGCGGACCAAGCCTGAGCCTTTGATACGCTTGCGGAAACGTCGTCGTTGCGATCGTGGTAGGCAGCGCGCGCCGCTCGACGTGCTTCGACACCTGCGCGCTCCGGGCATCGCCCTGTGGGCTCCCTGTTCGACCCGTCTTGAAACACGGATCAAGGAGTCTGACATGTGTGCGAGTCTATGGGTGACAAACCTGTTAGGTGCAAGGAAGCTGATTGGTGGGATCCCCTATGGGAGCACCGCCGACCGACCTTGATCTTTTGTGAAGGGTTCGAGTGTGAGCATGCCTGTCGAGACCCAAAAATGCGGTATGCGATTACCGGTGGGGTCCCGATCAAAATCGAGTAGTTTAATGGCGTGTGAGGACCAAGAGTAACGGTGCCATGACATAAATTGAGACAAATTGTTAAAAAAAAGTGATGAATAAGGGTGAGAAATGTTTGAAGAGATGAAAGTTGATAGAAAAATCGGGGAATTAAGATGTAAAACGGTGTTTTTAAAAGAAATTAGTGGGGCAAATCGCCTTACGGCAATGAGTTGCATAGAATTCGAAAAGTTATGCGGTTTCAAAAAAAACATCGTAAAAAACGATCAAGTAATTGAGTTATAGATATGAATTTTGTGAGTTAATTGATGGTAATTAGGTAATTTTTTATTATGTATTAAATAATACCATGGTTATAGAATGTATTAGTTAATACACAATTAACACTAAAAATGTGTATTAACTAATACATAGATATTAATTAGTACCACCTATTATTTTTAATCAAACATTATATTAGTTAATACATGTATTAACTAATACTAATACATAGTTAATACTTTAATCAAACACTACTACCGGATAAAAAGTTAAAACTGTCTTTTGGTCAGGAAGGAGAAGGGGCCTGCATCCAACGGCCGGAGAAACTTTATAACGTGCTCCTGCCCGTCAGATGAATCGAATCAGAGATCAAGTCATCAAACGTTCAGGCGTCGTTTCGGATTTCGGAGTGGGACCCGCATAATGAAACGATAGCTCGTAAATCCAAATCGGCACCTCACACCATTTTTGTGCCAACCGTATATTAAAAGGAAGACTATTTATTGTGGGGTCCTATAATTGGATTTTTTTAAATTTAACTATAATTTAATAATTAATTGCTAAACCAATTCTCGCATTTTCGAATATATGCACATGTGCATTGTGTAATACAATTGTACGTTTTACAGTTACAGAAGCAAATTTAGTACCATAACTTATACTTTGATTCAATTTAGTCTCCAGACTTGGAGGATATTATAATTTGGTAATGCTCACACATTATAATTTGGTAATGCTTATACATTATAATTAGGCTAATAGAATGTAGTAATAATGGCAACATGTACTCTCTAACCATGTTAAGTTCTAACATACATACTCTATGTAAATATGCTTCAATAATACTGTTTTTAAGAAGTGCATAGTTTATTAAGACGCAAAACCAAAATATTACTTATGTACTAATGCAATAACAAATAGCACAAGAAAGATGAATTTGATATTTTTAAAATGAGTAAGACTTGTTGGGACATCAATTTTCATGTGCTGACTGGATGCTGAGTAAGAGCTGATTGGATGTCAACTCAATGGTGATCACGAACTTCGTCAGATCTCTGATGAACCTGTAAGAAGGGGAGCGCAACAGAGAGAGTTCCTCTGAGTATCACTCTGATACTTAAATGAGTATACTTGCGTCAGAATGTTATTAATGTTATAGGGATGGAAAACCAAACCGTTTTGGTAACCGAAACTCAGTGTATATTTGCTTTTATGACTATAAAGATAGTGTATATTACAATTATCACGTAATATTGCAGTTGCATTATGTAAGCTTTGTAGAATATGTGTCTGGGATATGCGAGACAATATTGTTGTATATTTGGAGTCGGTTGTAGGACCAGAAATGAGATGTTGGACTACCTTGGCGAGCGATTCCATGGCGCGCACAGGGAAGGCTTTGACATAGTCTTGGCGATCACTTTGGGTTTGTGTTTGATACTGAACAGCTCTATGGTTCCAGCTTACCCTAAGTGTGGGCCGACTCAGTCTTGAAATGTTTGAGCATGCTCCATCTGAAGTTATATTGTGTCGAGAAGGCCTTGTGGGCTTTGGACCATATTGAGTCGTCAATATTGATACCCAACAAGATTAAGATTACTAAACTATCACATACTCATATATATTTAATGAAAACAATGTATTATTATAGTTAACTGATATATAAAATCCATTTTTCTAAATTATATAACTACTTATCAGAAAATTTATAAATTTATTAACTACATGATCCCTCGAGTCATGATCCCTTCATTTATGATGAATCACCATGACCTAAGATATTGAATATATGCACATAAATATGTACATATATAGTAAGTAGCTCAACATTCAATATACAATAGACATAAGGTTGCCTTTAAGGTACCATTGTTGAAAATGTTATAGCATAAGAATTGCATTATACCTCAAAATAGTATTAAAGAAAATTAGAGAATTGAAGAATATGACAATAATATAAGAAGAGAAAAAAATTGCATTGTTACCATATGAAAAGAATATACTACTTTTTATCCTTTGGATGAATTTGTTAAAGTAGGTCCTGAAATATAACGTTGTTAAAGTACAGGAGCTTAACGAAAAGGACCGGATTGTGCAAAAGCTGAAATTAGTCAAAAGGTAGGGGATGACCAGTGAAAAAACTCCTGCTATAAATTGAGACGAAGCGCAGAATGTTATGGCCAAAGCCCACTGTGAGTGAAAAATTTACTTTGCTAGGGTTAGGGTTTTGCAGTCGCCATCACGAACATGGGGGAGAGGGTCACAGGCAAGGTGAAGTGGTTCAGCGACCAGAAGGGCTATGGCTTCATAACCCCCGACGACGGCAGCGAGGATCTCTTCGTACACCAATCCTCGATCCAGACTGAGGGTTTCCGCACCCTCGGCGAAGGTGAGACCGTGGAGTTCCAGATCGAGGCCGATGGCAGCCGTACCAAGGCGGTTGACGTGACTGGACCTGGTGGGGCTTCTGTCCAGGGAAGCCGCGGCGGCGGCGGCGGCAGGGGTGGCGGACGTGGTGGCGGAGGCTACGGATCTGGTGGAGGAGGCTACGGGGGTGGAGGGTACGGATCAGGTGGTGGTGGATACGGTGGAGGAGGCTATGGGGGTGGAGGATACGGTGGAGGTGGAGGTCGAGGTGGCAGGGGAGGTGGTGGATACGGTGGAGGTGGAGGTGGCGATGGATGCTACAAGTGTGGTGAGTCGGGCCACTTTGCAAGGGACTGCTCCCAGGGTGGTGGAGGCGGCGGTGGTGGCGGAAGGTATGGTGGTGGCGGTGGCGGAGGCGGTGGCGGTGGCAACTGCTTCAAGTGCGGTGAGTCTGGCCACTTTGCTCGTGAGTGTCCCCAGGAGAGCACCTAAACTGGTTCTTTCAAGCTTTAGTAGGATTTGATGTCATTTTACTTTATTGTTTGCGGATTTTGGTGATGTTTTGGTGAATCTTTCTTAATATGTGACGAACTTGATGAATTTGGGTTTATGGATCTTTATATATGAAGTTGATAATTTTGAAATTAGCTTGTTGTTTGCATTTTTGTTGATTTTATTTACTCAATATTACATTACATCTCGATCTCGTTTAAAGCTGATGTCGTAATTGTATGGGTCTGTCGTCCTCATTATAGTCCCCTAAAATCAATAGCATTTCGTCGGAATATATCCTGTCTTTTCACCTCAGTAGTCCTATGCATAGTCAGTACTATAGCCCCAATCATGTCTACTAATAAAATAAAACTATGAACCAAAATCCAAGCGGACTAGTAGGTATTAAGTAAATTGCCGTATTAGAAATGCAGAGGTCTAAATCATATTTCAAAAGTTATTTTATTTACATTCATATTTTGAATAAGTTTATAGATACTTCTCAATATGTTTGGCAGTTTTTAAGGTACTTTTCTCACTTTGACATACAACTTTATCATAATATTTTTGTGGGTTTAAAGGTTAGATCAGCTATAGTAAATGTGCTCTCTTTTATAGAAAAAAAATCTTCTCATTATTTTGAATCTTAAAACAAGAACATGTTCTAATCTATACAAATGTGTAAAAAAACAATTTTGCATTCATATTTAAAAAGAAGGTTTTGTGTTCAACCTGCAAATTCCTGCCCATTCCATTTCTTTTGTCGAATTCCAATCGAAGATGTTGAAGCCTTTGGATGTCTCCTCTCCCCTTCTCAACTCATCTGTGTTCCTAGAAGGTTGACCTGTTCGATTCTCTTCACTATTTCTTGATTTGGATAGTAGGCATAGAAGGGTGTCCTTATATACATAATCCGTCGGTTTAGGATGAGGACATCAAGTGTCCACGATGTCGTCATTCTTTCACCATTGTGAAGAAATCTTTCATAGCACACTGCTCACTTGGAAATGTTATTATAATGTTGGATTGATTGTATGTAGATATTAGATAGATATCGGCTCAATTTGCAGACTTATGTCATTTTGAATGGTCTGAATTATATTTCATTTCGAATGCTATGAATTGTGTGAGTTCACCTGTTGACCTATACTACAAATGATTTACTGATTCATAGAACTTACGTGATTCATGCAACCAATCTTTAAGAATTATACTGGATGACTGTCGAGATGTGCTATTTATTTTTCGTGTGGTTTGAACAAGTTGTGTAATTAATTTTAATTTTATAAGTTCAAATGTTCAACTCAAACACTATATTAACGTGTGTACGGTACGGATCATTCAAATAACTATTAAAACACTTTAATTCAATACACTCGAGATTAAGTAAAGTTTGACATACACGGTGTTTATTACATGTCAGATAGCAAAATAAAAATTAAAAAGTTCAATTAGTAAATTTCTCAAAAGTTTCAATAGCAAGGTGGTTCAAAGTACAAATGGGTTACTTTGTAATAAATTCAATGTTAATGTCCGTTAATTTTTAATAATAAATTAGAGAGAGCTAACATTTTGTAATTTTATATAAATTAATAATTTACTCCAAAAATGTAAAGTTAGCTATAATTTACTCTATATTTTTTAAAGATCTTTAACTACAAATTGTCAAATCTTAAAGATGTATTAAAAATCAGGTATTTAACCCTTCCAAAAATATTACTTTAATATTATCAAGGATAGTTTTATTTATACATATTATGCATTTTGTTTATTTCAGTTAACTTTTTTTTTTGGTCAACCACTTAACTTACCTAATCATCTTATATTACTAACTTAATCAATTCCAGTTTGTTTGTTTTTTTTTCCAAAAAGTAGGCCACTATGCAATTTTGTTTTTTTGAAAAAAGTAAGTATACATAAAAAATATTTAGAAATTTGTATATAAGTCTTACGGTAGCTAGCGCATTACATTTTTTTTTTTTTACAAAATGCACTACCTAGGGTAACATTTTTTCGAAAATGCTACCCAAGGTAGCGTTTCGGAAAAACACTACCAATGAGTAGAGTTAGCTATCTTTTGTTTTTTCTTCCTTTCTTGACGACTCAATGTTTAATTAAATATTAAAAAACGTGTCTATTAAAAAAATTAAAAAGTATAGTAAGTAGATATTTTAATTGCGATTCAAATTATACAAAAAATATTAAATTTGGACTTACAGATTAACTGTGCGCTCTGCCGTAAGTTGTGATATGAAAATTTGACTTAAAAAAATATAACTCAGACCGTGTAAGTCCAAACTCACCACTGTTAACGACATTTATGGCGAAATTCAGTTATCTACCTAGATCAATTTTTTTTATTATAAATATATTTAATTTTTTAACCTAACATCGTTTGTCCTATGATTTGACCAAAATGATTAAATGCATTAGGTGAGAAATTTAATTATATACTTACTCAAAAAAATAATATTTATTTTTATAGTGCGTAGATAATTTATTTACGAATTAAATGACGTTAACTAAGTGATAATTTTTACTTTCAAACTGATAATATCAAACGATACGTAAAAAACTATATATCAAACTGAAAGTATAGTTTTTTACGTATCATATTATACAGTCAGTCTGAAAGTAAAAAATTAACGTCTAGTTTGCGTTCCTTAATTCATATTTAAATTATCTACGCACTATAATTTTTTTTGAGTAAGTATATAATTAAATTTATCACCTAATGCATTTAATCATTTCGGTCAAATTATATGACAAACGATGTTAGGTTAAAAAATTAAATATATTTATAATAAAAAAATCAAAAACATTACCCTAGGTAGATAATTGAATTTCTTCATAAATTTCGTTAACCGTGGTGAGTTTGGACTTATAGAGTCTGAGTTATATTTTTATAAGTCAAATATTTATATCTCAACTCACGACAAAGGGTATAGTCAATCCGTAAGTCCAAATTTAATATATTTTTTACATAATTTGAATCGCAATTAAAATATCTACTTACTATAATTTTTTTTAATATATACATAATTTCATTTTTAATTAAATATCGAGTCGTTAAAAAAGGAAGAAAAATAAACAAACAAAAAATAGATAGCTAACGCTATCCATTGGTAGCATTTTTCCAAAACGCTACTCGGAGTAGCGCATTTTGTAAAAAAATATAACGTGCTACCCACCGTAGTGCCAAATTTCTATTTTTTTCCTGTATAATTACTTTTTTTATTTTATTACTTTTTTGCATGAAAAAACTCATTCAATTCCCTTTTTTTTTATTTTGTTAATCGAACTGATAACCCGACAGTTTTTTGCTCATTAGGTCGGATTCCGGTTGGGTCCGGGTCAATCTAAAACCCGGAAACGAGGGCCTCTCCTCTGAAAAGTGAAAACTGTTTAATAGCGAGCGGACGGCAGAAACCAGAGCCATTGACTGGAAGATACCATTAAGAAATTAGCAACGATGATGAACGTTAGGGTTTTCTTCCTCGGTCTCCTCCTTATCGCCTCTCCGTTTCTCCAAGGTCCGTTTGGGTTTAAGTTCTAGATCTGTATCAGATCCATGCTTTCACATTGCATGCAATTGTCGCAATTCCGATCTGTACCATGAATTTGGCGATTGCCTTGTTGTTTTCACATTTTTCATTACCGAATTAGTATCCTGCTCGGGGATCCAATCGAGGTGCTGAAAATGAATCCGCGTCTCGAGTTTGTTCGTAGTTTTCGATGCAGAGGAGAGAGAAACGGAGATTGATGCTCATTCGTGTCTCGTGCGATGAATCGTAGTTACTGTTAAGATCATTTATTGAAGTGCATTTTGAAAATGAGCTGCTTTTTCGATTCGTGATTCTGCCTTGAAATGTGCTGTCTGGTGAATGACTTGATTTGAGATACAATTGGAATTTCATTATGCGTTTCATGCTGTGAGTGATGCTAACCATAAATCAATACTCATAGAATGATTTACTTTTACCTCACAGTTGCCAGATGTCAATCGGATTCAGGAGCTGATATAGTCGAAGCCTCTGATGATGCTGGCGAAATTGGAATAGTGAGTGAGGATGTCCAGGATTTTGTTGAGGGAGACTTCAGTCCAGCTCCAGGAATCGAAACTGTTAGCGTCTTTCCCAAAAATGGAGCACGATGTAAGACTATGCAATTAATGCATGCGGATTTACATTTTCGCTTCAGTGTTAGTTCTTTCTTCTATAGCTAAACTTGTATTGTGTTGCTATATCAGTGGTTACTGCAGGAGAAGAGACTGAGTTACTGGTTGGAGTGAAGAATGACGGTAATTTATCTTCTTGTTGCCCTCAATTCACATTTCCCTATAAACGTTTTTCTAGAACGATCGGTATGGTACTTTTCTTAAGCTGCATTGTGGTCCACTCACTCTCTGATGATGCATATCGCAGGGGAGTCGATCCTTAATGTAATTGCACTCAGGGCCAGTGTTCATCTTCCGTTTGATCATAAGCTGTTGGTTCAGAACCTGACTGCACAGGTATTTTGTGAACCAAGTGTTTCCTGCATAGACAGGATATTTTAACTCCCCCAATTGAAAATCTTTGATTAAGGATATTCTTATTTTCTATTGTCCCTTAAGTATTCGCATTGACAAATCCTAAATCTGCATTACAGTATTTTTTTTTTCTCATTGAACATGTCATGAATTGAAATTTTTCTCTCACGTGCATATTTTAATGATACTGGTAAGATTTTAATGAATGTGGTTTCTTGAAAATCATAATATAAGATTTTTTTTCAAATTTCAAGTCTTAAGAAATTGAGTTGTCCCTTACCAAGGAGCATCTTTTCCTCCACAAGTTTTTTTTTTTTTGGCCAATCCACAAGCTTTGTTTGGTTCCTTTATGCGGCATCTGACTTCCCTCGCCCTCCATTGGAATCTGGAAAATCAAGAGATACTCGATATTCTTGTTTGCCTCTCCAGCTGCATATTTCTTTATCCAAATAGATGTCACAGTATTTAGCACTCTCTGTTATTTATTTCAGGGTTTCAATAATGCATCTGTCCCAGTTTCTGCTCAGGCTACCTTCCCCTATATTTTTGCTGTCAGCAAGTACTTGCAGGTAATGAATGATTATTTGCTATAATCTAGCTATATTATTGTCAGCAACTACCTTAAGGTTCGAATCTTACAAGGTATCAAATATAATACGTACATTCTTAGCATTCAATCTTTCAAGGACAAATAACTGTATATGGAATGAACCTAGAAATTCTTATAATTCTTTCTCCTCCAAGATATTGAAAAATATTAAGAAATCATTTGATTAGAGATATTATTCTCTCCAATGCTTCAAAATCTAAGTTATGATAATATATTGGTGCAGCCTGGAAACTTTGATCTTGTGGGCACCATCATCTACGAGATAGACCAACAAACATACCAAAATGTATTCTACAATGGAACAATCGAAGTTGTTGAATCTGGTGGTCTCCTCAGTATGGAGTCTGTATTCCTCATTACTTTGGGCACCGCCCTTCTTGTCCTCCTCGGTCTATGGATGCATGGCCGTCTGCAGCAGCTGTCAAAGGTAACTCATTTTTTCAATTGCCTTCACTGTCTCTATCATTACCTGATAATTAAAGCACGAAACTCCAATTTATGTATAGAAAACCAAGAAAGCACCCAAGGTTGAAGTCGGGACCAGGTCTACAGATGCATCATTGGATGAATGGCTCCAGGTATGTCGATAAAAGCACAACTTTTTGTTTGAAGTTTTTTACTTTTGGTGGTGGAAATTGCTTAGTTATTTTGTAATTATTATCAGGGGACTGCATATACACAATCAAACTCGAGCAAATCGAAAAAGAAGAAGTAGATTTTGCATCTTCACTGAGCTGCTGCAGTTTATGGTTGGACCAGGAAGACGAATGGTGGAAGGATAGAGGGAGTAGAAAATGGTATTTACATTTACTTGCTGTTGTAACAATGCCAAATGAATTTTGCAGTTTTTGTTTGAGGTTGCTGACTACTTTCTTAAGTTTTTATTTTCTCTCAGGATTCTAAATAGTTTTGTTGAACTGGAAAGGGTTACAAATTTTACTTCAGGTATTTAATGAGAAACTTAATAAAAAGATCATTAATTTATATATATATTTACAAATGTTGCTAATTAGCAGGATATTTTTTTGGCTAATTAGCAAAAAAAAAACTTCACTTAATCTCTACCAAATAGTACTAGATTATTAGTAAATCGGGTAGATGTGTTTGTGTATGTGCTTAAAAGGATAAACTGTATTTCGCCCCTTATTTTTATATTTTGAAAAGTCCCGTAATAATTTTTTTAAAAAGGTTTTTAACTTTTTGGATAAATTTTAAGTTTATTATTTTCGATCAATTTTCTATTTTAAAAATGCATTTTTTTTAAATCATTGTTAAATTTTTAACACCTTTTTTATATATTATAAGTGATTCTTAAAATCCTCTCTAATCTCAGACAAGGGTTTTAGGTTTGGATGTTAATTCAACCCTCACTCATGGATGATTTTTCGTTTAATGGAGATCAATCGAGTTTGATTGATCAACACTCGACTCAATTTAATATTTAGTAACCTTTCTAAAGATTTAATTGTAATAAAAAGTATTATGCTAATTTTATAAATTTTAAAACTATTTAGTTTGGATAATTTTTTTTATCAGAATTGAAAAACTCAAAATCTGTTTGCACTTTACTTTTAGAATGAAGAATTTAAAAATATATTATATGGACATTTTTAAATAACGTTAAAAAAAAATTGGAAACAATTTACTCGTGTTAAAAAAACTAAAACATTAGTTACTATGCTTGCAATGCTTAAAAAGATGGGTTAATAGTTAAAGTGCCCCCTAATGTTTGGACGAAATTTAGGATTGCCCCTTAGAGTCTAAAATTTTAAATATTAGTCCTAAAGTTTGGACGATTTTAAAAATTGTCCCTTTCCGTCCTCTGACTGTTAATTTTGGACGGAAAACACAACATGTGCCCTGCACGTGACTTCACTTAAGATTAAAAGACCAAATTGCCCTACCCTCTTCTTCTTCATCGTTCCCACCTTCTTCTTGGTCTTCTCCTGCAACTTCTCCCCCGAAGCTTTCAGAGTCACACCGGAACCTGTCCATGTCTTCGCCTCCTTCTCGGTCTATACCGTAAAATCCAGAACCGTCTTCCTCACCCTATATATATGAAGCTACTCCTTCTCCAACCTGCAACTTGTCTGCAGTGTAAACCATTCTATTCACAGCGCTTAGCAACTAGTTTCCTACAAATAACCTCAAACAATGTCTCTCATTCCAAGCTTCAATGGCGGTCGTCGCACCAATGTATTCGACCCTTTCTCCTTAGACTTATGGGACCCCTTTGATGGCTTCTTCGCACCCAGTTCACGTTAAATTACAAATCATTTCCAGGTTTGTTCCAAGATGCTGACAACTAATTCTTTCACAGAAATAGACTGTCCAGTTACTAAGTTCAGGCATAAGTTGATGCTAAAGTGCTTGAATGGCAAACCTCTGTGCAGAGACAGAACTTAGGGCACTTGCTTTCTCCACATCTACCACTACAGGGCATGTATCCAGCACAGTAAACATACCTGTATGACAGACATGAAGGACGATGATCTTCAAGATTTAACTGCGTCTATTTACAGGAGATGCACTTTGGGAGTAAGGATTAGTTACCTTGACATGCATTGTAAAGAGCTCTTTTACGGAGTAAGTAAGATGCGCACGGTGCACTGCAATCAGACCATATCAGAAACATCAATTCAGAATATTATATCAGAGCTGAAGGTTGAAGCAGCAGCGTCTAAGGAAGGAAACTTGAAATCAAGTGGAATCATATAAAAGAAGGCTCATTTTAGTCATACTAGCAACCATATTGGCGCAGAAGTGAGCAAATATTGAAGAAAACCAAAGTCCACGGAACAAGCCATAGACTAAGAAAATTACAATCCGGAATCCGAATAAACAAGAAGCATTCCTTGAGCCAGCAATCAACATTATATAAAAACAAGATTGCTTCCGCAAATCAAGACCTAGAAAGGTAGAATTGACAAATACATTAGGATTTACAGCTCAAAGCCTAACAGATTCAAGTACTCACCACCAGAAAGCGAAGCAGCAATCTGCATCCACGAGCGAGCACAGAGTTGAGCGCAGCAGCGGCAAATTCCTTCGCAGATTCAGGCTTCCGGAGAATGCAAAGATGGATCAAGTGAAGGCGGGCATGGAGAATGGAGTTCTGACGGTGACCGTGCCCAAGGAGCAGGAGAAGAAGGCGGAAGTGAAGGCCATCGAAATCTCTGGTTAAATTCTACGAGAGGAGAGGAGAACCGATCGATCTCTGTAATCGGGTTCGCCATTGTTTGTTTTGTCTTGAATCGGGTTCGCCATTGTTGATGAGAAGAACATGACGAAGGTTGCAGACAAGAAGAAGAATATGGGTTTGTGTTGGGTCTCCATTAAGGTATTTTGGTCTTTAAAATTTATGTGAAGTCACGTGCCGAGCACATGGTCATTTTCCGTCCCAAATTAACAGTCAGACGACGGAAATGGGTAATTTTTCAAATCGTCCAAACTTTAGGACTAATATTTAAAATTTTAGACTTTAAGGGGCAATCCTAAATTTCGCCCAAACATTAGGGGGCACTTTGACTATTAACCCTAAAAAGATTAGGATGTATGTACTCTTTGAAACAATGGCTCCAATTTTACAAAAGATAAGTTCAGGGTAAGTCGGCGAATTTGTTTCCTTCGACTCTGCAAATGAAATCGCTTTGTTTCCATGGCGGTTAAAAATAAAGAGGAAGGTTGAGCTGCGCTGCCTCATAGATCATAGTTCGAATTTGAATCCGAATCAGGAGCTATCGATTGGCTAGCTCTATCCTAGGGAAGCGAAGCGGGATATAGGAGAACAGAGAAGATGTCGAGCATGGGAGACGGGTACGTGGGCACTGCCCAGGACGCTGTGAGATCCGGCGGCTTCGGCAATGGACAGCCTGTTCTCCTCCAGTTCGGGTCAAGCACCTACGAGGTCTGGTTCCTTGATCATCAATACCAATTAAGCTTCCATATCTATCTGCTTCAGTTGCCATTTTTTCTGCTGAAATCGGGTCTCTATATGACTGGCTATTCTTCTTTGGTATTAGCTTCGATCTTTCTTTGTGATGGATAAACTTGAATTCGCTGATTAAATGAATTCAGTTGTATTAAATGTGCTCTTTCTCTTCCAGAAGCATCATCATCTACTATTCAGTCGATGCTGTTTATGTGTGTTCAGATTCTTGAGACCGCGTTTAAGAAAGAGACTGTCGGTCTAGTTACAAGGGAGGAGTACGTTGAAAAGGTACAGAATGTTATAATGAATTAGAGTTTTCTGCAGTTTGGTTACCAAGCACAAGGCTACTTTAGTAGCTGGACTGGAAGGAGTAAAATGAAAATGACATTGAAATTATAAGGCCAAGCAACCATACTCTCCTGACCGATTTCTCATTTACTAGTTACTAATATTTCTGTTGCAGAGGGTGAACATAAGGACTACATTTGAAGAGGAAGAGAAGCTTCAGAAGCTCCAACAAGAGTGCGAGTTCTTTTTCACTGCTTGTATAAAATTATGTTCTGTTTTTTATTGCTAAGTTAGTCCTACCAACTATTTGTCTTCTTTAATTTCAGGGAGGAGGAGCTTCAGTTGCAAAATCGCAAGAAAAGGAAAATAAAGGGAACTACACGGTTGTCCTTTGCTGACAAGGTCGAGGGAGATCGAGGATGGAAATGAAAAGGAAGAAGAGGAGGAAGATAGTGAGAATCTTTTCCCTTGTGGTTCCTTAAAGGTTAATGGCTTAATTTTCTGAAATATATGTGATTTTGATTTCAATCCCTATGGAAGTGAGATATTTTGCTAGATACTTGCAATGCAGTGATTTATTTACTTTATCATGTTGAATGAAGTTCATATCTGTCAGAATTTGTCATCTTAGCCAGTACTGCATATAAAGATTCTATCAAATAGATGTAGAATTTTTCTTGAGGCCATGTGTATAACAATAATAACATTACTTTCCTGGCGATATTCTGTAACTCTTAAGACTCGTGACTTCCTAATGAACCCTTTTAATCTGTGTCATCAATTCAAAGATAGTCATATTTCATTTTTGAGGATTAAGATATTATCCAAGAAATTTAATGCTATCATCGGGAGCTTACTTTAAGTTTATTAGCTGTTCATGTAGAATCTAATGAACCAAAGAGGCATTTGGGGAGGGATCCTACAGTAGAAACTTGCTTTCTTCCTGACAGGTGCTCTTCTCTCACTCACTACTCTCTCATTCCACTGCATTCATGTGTAGGACGTGAATTTATTCTAACACTTGAGCTTAAGGGGTCTGAGGTTGATCTTTCAGTGAGCGAGAGGCAGGAAGAAGCTGAACGTGAAAGGCTGTGGAAATAGAGGCTGAAGGAGCAGCAGAAAATTCGGAGTAAATCAAATTTTCTTTGTAAGGAAATTTATGTGGTTTACAGATGAACCCCTTCAAATTACATACAGCTATTGGGATGGAACTGGCCATAGGCGCGTTATTCAGGTAAGCATAATATACATGAATTTTGTTTGATTTGTTTGGTCTTGTCTTTAACTTAATTTATATTGAATTATCTTGGGCTTAGGATTAAAACTTTGAAGTTCAATCTTTCCAGGTGCGTAAAGGTGACTAACAGAATTGGAAATTTTCTTCGTGTTGTCCACCAGCAACTTGCCCCTGAGTTTCGAGAAATCCGTACGACTTCAGTGGAGAACCTACTCTATGTTAAAGAAGATCTGATCATTCCTCATGTAAGGCAATACTACCAGTCAACCATAAAAGGTTTTTGGTTAGCACATTCCAAAAGAAGGTTTTCTTGTTAAAGAAGATCTGATCATTCCAACTTGTGTTCCTTCCTGCTCCCCGTTTAAAAATTTAATAATCCAGTGATTGGATGGTGAATAGTAATAAACTTTCTCATAACATGACTTGACCTTGTACTTTGTAATGTTGATGGCGGTGTGCCTTAAAGATTGCTCTTTGCCTAGATATACCATGAAACTATTTTCTGCATTTCCCGAGTTCTTGTTTTTTAATAGATATAACTCAACGTATTTGTAAAGTAGCATCTGATTGAGGGTTTGGTTGATACTTGTTGGTGCAGCTTTTCCACTTTGATGTGCATGAGGATGTGAGGACTACTGCCGATGCAACTAAAGAAAAAGACGAGGTATGCTCTCCAAATATACCTTATCTTTCCTTGTGTACTCTAACTTTGTTGTTTCATGGGTCTCTCTCTGAAAGCAACCTTAAAGCAGCTCTTCAATAGCTATAATTAATTCAGAGTATCATAATTTCTCTGTACATCAATTATATTATAGAGTATATACATATATATTCTTGTTTTGCTCAGGCTGACATATATAGTATATACATATATATTCTTGTTTTACCATAACATCTCTATACATAAATTATACATATGGTTTGTTTCTATTGCAGTCTCATGCTGGAAAGATCATGCTGGAAAGTTTGTGGAGAGGCACTGGTATGAAAAGAACAAACACATCTTTCCTGCTTCAAGATGGGAGGTCCTCTCTCTCTCTCTCCCTGGATAATATTCACTAATGTGTTACCTGGGTCTTACGCTATCTCCTCTTCGCCTGGCTCTCTCCCTTATACGGATGTTGTTTCACTCAGTCTTATGTAGATTTACGATCCCACAAAGAAGTGGCAACGATACACAATACACAGGGATTAATTCATCGATTCGGCAACAACTGCTGCTGTTTTAGTATCCATCGAGTGAGTGCTCCATCTTTTTTATTTATAGCATATGATAATTGAAGAAAGAAAAACAAATTATTTTCAAATGTTTGGTAATTGGTGACGACAGCTCCGTTTTTGCCACGTAGGTCATGGTCGGAATTTGCAGGCAGTCTTGAGCTCCTCCCCACCTCCAGCGAGTCCACTGTCCACCCACTTAGAGTACCCCCCTTCCATGTTGCTCACATTCTCGTACCCCTGTTTACCATCCTTTTGTTTTGTTAATACTAATTACTGCAAATAGTATTGATTCTGGTAAAAGTCGAGGAGGAAATTGAATTCCTTCTGACCATAAATAGCATGTTTGTGTGATGGCCACTTACCGCCTTGAGAAGGTCGATGCAAGCAAGCCGCCCTCTGCCTCCGCTGTTGCATCCCTGCACAGAGAGTGATAATCGACAGTTTCAAACCGGAACGGAAGGTCAGACATCGATATGTTTGTCTTTATTATTTGTACAGCGCGCTGTAATAGCCCCTATGATCTTCAACTCAGTTTCTGGGTTCAAATTCTATTTTGGGTTTTATTTAAAAAATCGAATTGAAGATGATAAGGATAAATTCATTATTTTTATTACAAAAGCATCTTATACGTGACATTTGTTTTTTTAAAAAAGAATGGTGCACTTGTATATTAAGACCAATAAAAACATGTTTCAGAAGTTGTTGATTACCACAATGAGTTTATTTTCCTTGTTACAGACGGTTTCGACCTGACTGAGAAAATCCGGATTCTTCACTCTTCCTGCAAAATCAGTACATTAGAGATCAGACCACACCACAAGTGCACACTGGACACATTAGATCCTACACACAAAAGATCGCGATAGTAAAAAGTCAACGAAAACTGTCTTGTATGTATAAAACCGAAGACTGGTTCGATCAAGTTGCGATTCTAAAAAACACCTCATTAGGAGAGGATTTTAAGATTTATGCTTCCATATACTTTGAATCCATATTTTTTTAAAAGTAAATATTTTAGATTCGTCACTCCATACGAGTTAACTTTTACGCTTCTGGGTAGATTACGAATACACACTCATTTTTTTAATTAAATTATAAATTTATTTGTAAATAGAAAACAAAACAAAAAAAATCCTTCAACAAATTTTATAAATCTGTGAGAGACTGAGTCTGTATACATACCCTCTGGTGTGAAGAACATGTATGGGACATGAATTGCATCTTCAACATGGCTCTTATCGAACTCCTCCTGCGTCCTACATTATTTATTAAACACGCATAAATCATACAAAAAAAACAAAACAAGTGTAAATATCAGTATATATATATGTAAGTACGTCAGAAAAAGTGGTTCAGATGAAACGAATGTTACCTATTTTATATGGTAAATTGAAAAAAAAAATGTATAGAGTAATTCAAACCAACTATTTAAAAAAAAAAGATTTATAGCGGATCTATTTTTATTTTTTAATATTTAATTTAATAAATATAGTTTCTGTGGTTTTCATACCGTATCTTACTTGTTTTTAATGTCATTCCCATACCATTTTTAATAAAGTGTGTCAAATCATTTATAATACTTTTTTAATACTGCTTAGGTTTAAAATTGATCTTCAATATTATTTAGTTATTTTAATCTTAAAATTTACTTTTGAACATTTTATGTATTACCTATTGTTGATTATTGATGTTTTAAATTTAAAATATTTTGTATTAATGATACCATTGTTATTACAAAAGTTATAAATTTGTTCGAATGGATTTGAAAAAAAATATAGTATTTTAGCAAAAATATAGATCAATTCGAAGTTATATAAGTAAAAACTGTACATTTAGAAAAGGCAACATTCGTAAATGGATTTATGTATATTAATATTCCCATTTGAAAGTGCTATATTTATTACCTCACATCAAGGTACATGTGGTCAACGCTCAGTTTCCCCTTGGCAGTATAAACGTCAACGGATGCAACATTTTCAGGTCTGACAAGACAACAACGTATATACTAAGGAAACTGAAACAGAAGAAGCAGAAGAAAAGAAGATCAGCAACGCAAAAGCTTATCTCACTTGTTGATGATCATGCCTTCCATGGAGGGAGGGAGGGAGGGAGACTGAAACAGATGATAATGCTCGAATGATCATCATCACACATACACACACACATATATATATATATTAGAGATGGGATGGCTGCCGTTGACTTTGGAGATTTGTAGAGTTGAGCATAAATCGGTTTGGTGACGGTTCTAAATTGAATCATATTTAAAATTATGAAATACAATATTGCCCTCTTATTATTTGATTAGATTTCAATTTTTTTTCCTAAAATTTCATTCTATCATGTTTGATCAAAGTGCAAATTTGCCCTAATCGGAGGGTTCGGGTTTAGGTCTTGACCCATACCTGGTCCCTTACCTATAGAGGGTGTTCAGGGTCAACATCCAGACTTGAGCCCCCTCTATTAGAGCTCTCAATAGGAGATCCAATTGAATCAAATTCAATTATAATAATTGAAAAAGATTAAAAGGGTTAAATTCACTACTGAATTTTTACTATTTACCGACCCATTGTTTTCGTCGTTAAAGGTTAAAAATTCTGTCGGCAAAAACTAAAACCGTCGGTAAAATGAAAATTTCGTCGGTATAAATGTCTCTCTTGTGTTCTAGAGGTCTCTTCTTCCACTTCAGACTTCATATGTACCTCATTTGAGGTTAACCAAAGCGTATATTATAAACGCACTACATGTTATATGTACTTACAATAATACGTGCTGTCTATGAATCAGCTGGAGCACCAGTTGATTTTAGCATATGCATCCTCCGCCAGTGATCAAACTGTGATGGTGGAACACCATTTTTCTTGGTCTATGACAAAATAAAACTTATTACTGCATATAATGTAAAGGATGAATCGATATATTACGTGCAAATGAGAAGAATTACCTCCTCATAAAATACTTTTTCATGGCTGACGAAGCCTGAGGTATGACGGAGCTTTGCACATCCTCTATTAACCGAATTTCTTTCGCTAATAGCCTAATATAGAAGAAGTTATTGTTATTTGAGAGGTATTGACATATCAAATGTGAAACAACATAATTAAAAATACCAGATGTTTATTCGTGTTCCACTTGTTTAAAAGAAATTCCCAATCAGACGGATCCATATCCTTAGGTGTATTTGAAAGTCGCTCCTCATTGGTCTGATATGGATGGTAGTATTTGGACTTGAGATCATTTAACCAATCACTATATTTCTTCCCAACCGATGACAAGATAAACGTTTTTGACGCCTCACTTCGTTCATCAATTTGAAAGTGGTCCTAAAAAGAACGCATTGCGTTTCAACACATCATGAACAAAATTCGGCATGCATATAGAATGTGCGGTGCTATAGAACAAAAACTTACACAAACCACTTCAAATATCACTTCCTTCTTCTCCTTGGGTAGCCGGTAAAATGTTTCAAGTTGTACCAGTACATATTCCTTGTTGCGAGCTATAGTCCCTCAAAAGCTTGCTAACTTAGAGCTAAAGGATCCAATAGGCAGTCCATTAGGACTCCATTCAAGTGGTATTTTTCTTCCAGCCTCCAGATTTGCTATTTCTGGAAGAGTAGTAAGCCCACGTGCCTTTCTTTGTTTTTTGTTGTTTGACCCTGCGTATATCCATAAGATTAGTGATGAACCAGTTTTTTGGGTATGAATGTTAGCAACATTTGATAAGAAACTACCATGAATTGGTTGTTGAATTCGGTTAATAACTTACCATCTTCCTGGATTTCAGGTATGACACTAGTAGATCCAACAACGGTGGTGGTTTCACGTGACATTATAGCGGGTGAGGAAGTGGACTGCGGCCAAACATTTATTTTTAAAAGTTTTAGTTATTTTTAAAATTTATTTTGTTAAATTTGGATAGAAAATTTAACGGTTGAGGTATGTACTTTGGCCAAACATTAAGATTTTTTTAATGCTTTAAGCTTGAATTTGATCAATCATTATGAAATAATATGATATTTCACCAATTTTTATAAAGTAATGAAAATATGGATATTCCTGAGTTAGGACGGTTTCATACTTCCGTTTACTTTCTTAAACATTATACTACTTTCTTAAATATTATACAACTTTCGAACACCTTCATCCCATTAGTAAATTAATAAGAAACTAGAAAACTGATTCGTGCTTTGTCTAATATAGTAATTATTTTAGTGTATAAATTAATAATATTTTTTTAAATAAATATACATATATATTTATAATATGAATATTTACAGTTTATTAAAGTACGTTTAATTAATATTAATCCATTACACAGCATAAAAATTAATTATATTTATGAAAAAATGTTAAACTTATTTTTTTTAATAATATTATACAATATAATGATTATTTATATTGTATAAAAACATTTGAAAATAAATGGTTAATTACTTAATTGGTTACACATGTTTGACCAATGTTCAGAATGGTTACACATGTTTCAAAATGTGATTAATTGGTTTTGAAATGTGACTATTTGTTTTTTTACTGTTCACTGTTAGAAATCACAGTTAAGTCACTATTTAGATACGTAAAATGACGTAATTACCCCTAGAATCATCTTCAAGAACACATCATCATCTTGAAGAACAAGAATCGAAGAACCCAGAATTGCGATTCTGGGTTCTCAAGAACATCTAATTGAATTTGATTCAATTCTGGTTCTTCAATCCTTCCATGTGTTCTTCAATACAATTAAGGGCATAATAGTCATTTCACAATTCAATAATATGTTAAAAAATTAATTAACGTTAAAATTAACGGTTTACTAACGGAATAACCAATTAATCACATTGGGAAAAACATGTGTAACCAATTAGTCACATAGCAAAACCAATTAATCACATTTTGAAACATGTGTAACCACTAACCATTCTGAACATTGGTCAAACATGTGTAACCAATTAAGTAATTAACCCGAAAATAAATGAGTAGATAATAAAAACAAGGGTTAATTACCAAAAAGCAAACCCAACTTTGGACCAAAACCAAAAAACAAACCGAACTTTTTTTTCTTCCAAAAGCCAAACCGAAGATTATGAAATGAGCAATTAGGAAACTCGACCCAAACAGCCGTTAATTTCGACGGAAATTGTAACAGTTTTGAAGATTTGACGGTTCTGCCCTTCTAGGGTTCTTCATTTGAAGTTGTAAAACCCATGGCCTCTTACAGAACCACCATCCGGGGAGATCCGAGCCATCCCCGACCCCATCGAATTGGACCTGAACCCATTTCCAGGACTCCGATGTCTTGCATACATGTTGCAGAATCTTAATTGAAGAACCCTAGAAGGGCAGAACCGTCAAATCTTCAAAACTGTTACAATTTCCGTCGAAATTAACGGCTGTTTGGGTCGGGTTTCCTAATTGCTCATTTCATAATCTTCGGTTTGGCTTTTGGAAGAAAAAAAAAGTTCGGTTTGTTTTTTGGTTTTGGTCCAAAGTTAGGTTTGTTTTTTGGTAATTAACCCTAAAAACAAATGTCAACAATTATGAATAGGATGCTAACTAATAATTTTGAAATTCATTTTACGACATCTATTATTTTCATATATTTTTAAATAAATACAAACTATTAGAATATATATATGTGTGTATATATATATATATTAGTAATTATAAATTAAATAAATTATTTTAAAAATATGTAATATATGTTGATTCTAGTAGAATATAACAATGATATTTTTAAAAAAAAATATGAAAATTATGAAAAAATTATATTAAAATTATTATTATATTTTTTCATACATAATTATAAATATCTACATAAAATTAACATGTGATTATTATTTTCATAATATTGATATATAATGTACATAATAATCATTAATTTCATCTTAAATTATCTTGTAATAAAAAGATTTAATCTATGCATTCACTTGCTTGTCATAAAATATAAAATTTAGTAATTAAAATAAACTTAAGAAAAATCATAACTGCACATGGAAAATAAGAAAATATTAATGAATTTTTTGGTAACTTATTGGAAGAATGAATGAGAGACTTTAGAAGATTTTAAACTAAGTTACATGACATGACACATATGAGTGATAATTATATATTTGACATTAACCAATTAACGGTTTGGCGTGCCATCTGGTCGACTAACGTCTGGCCTAAGATTAAGGCCTTCATTTGGAAGTTGGCCAATGATGCCTTACCAACCAGGGGAACGCTTCTTAGACGAGGACTTGCGATTGATCCATTATGCCCTACTTGCCTTGTAATTGAATCTCATGAACATATGCTATTTGCGTGTCCTTGGGTGAAATAGGTGTGACAACCATACATGGACCGACAGGGGATAGACCTGGGGCTGCATTCTGTCGATGAATGGCTGGCCTCGGTAACGGAGCTGACAGGGGCTCGGAGGAGATCGGGGGCCAAGAACTGGAGGCGCATGATGGTGGTGGCGTGGGCAATCTGGAAATCCAGGTGCAGGCTCACCTATGACAGCATCCAGCCTTTTGTGCCAACAATTCATCAAGAGATCGCCCGAACATTGCTTGAGATGGGATCAGCCGAACCACAGGAGCGCAACCAGGGACTGTTCCGGGCGTGGGTCGGACCACCTCCGGGGGTGATCAAGATCAACTGCGATGGTGCTTGGTCTAGCGAAACACTTCGGGGGGGATTTGGCATCATCGCGAGGGACGAGGCAAGTGTGGTTCGAGGAGGCGATAACGGAGTACGGCTTGCGGGATCGGTCGATGAGATTGAAGCACATGCGGTCTACAATGCAGTTCGCCTAGCTATCGACAAAAGGTGGCCTAGGGTCATCATAGAGACGGACGCCTTGAATATTATCAATCATATTCATAGGCGGGACTTCACTTGGAGAATTGATCCCATTTTGTCAAATGCGGTAACCCTCTCATCTTCGATTAGGGAAATTGCATGGGAACATGTTCCAAGATCCGCCAACTCTTGTGCGGATTGGATAGCGAAGAATGTTTTAGCGGGGTTGTGTCCTACGGATTGGGTGTCATCACCACCAACCCCTTTATTTCGATGTATCGTAGCGGATAATATTATGTACCCGAACTCTTTTTCGTATGTTGAATGATATATGAAGTTTTATTGGCAAAAAAAAAAAACATTAACCAATTAAAAGTTATGAAATTGACACTAAAAATGAGAAAATGTCTTTAAAAACTTGTCACAACTCTAGATAACCTAGCCAAATTAATATATAGATAGATAGATAGATAGATATCCATAGTTTTCTAAAGTCAACAATCAATCTGATAAAAAAAAATAGACTTAGTAACTTAGTTATATTTTTATTATATATATATATAAATATATAAACAATTTTAAAAAAATATAGTTAATCTGAATTACTTAATTTTTTTTTCAAATACAGTTTATTTTAGAATTAATTCGATATTCTAAAGCCGTATGATACAGAAACACTACATGCGATTCGGTCAAATTGAATATATATTAATATTAGACCTACTTGCAGAAGTTGACTTTAATTTTTTTTGTTATAAAATACTGCTCTATTTATAATACATATTTATATAGTTAGTTAGTTGCTTCACATTATGTTCAATTATTTTATGGAAGACTTCAACCCTTTACGGGACGTTTATTTTACGGAATTTAGAATAAAGAATACGGAATAACGAATATGAGATAAGAATATGAAGTTACTTCTTTGGTGGAATGTAATACGGAATTCTATTGTTTCTTTGGTGGAATTGTATATGGAAATGGAATGTGATAAAATGATATATTTGCCCCTCCTTATATATGTATGGTATATAATACATATAATCTGTATTAATTAATTTTAAAAATTAATAATAATAAAAACTTAAATATAATTAACTAATAATTAAAAAACTTTTTAAAATAATTTATTTATTTAATTAATAATTATATTTTTTTAAAATATAATTTAATTATGGTTTACTATAATTTAAACTTTTTATTTATTTTATTAATAATTAACTTTTTAAAATAATTTAATTAATTTTAAATGTAAATCTCTTTACTTATTTTTTAGTAAATAGTTTAATTAATGTCCATTATAATCTAAATTCATTCATTTTCCCACGATCCAAAAAGATAATTTAGAATGTTTTTTGCAATTCAACCCAAGTAACACAGATTATCCAGGACAATTGTTCGTATATACATGCAGTTAGAAGTTTAAAATGGTTTCTTCCATTGCCTACAAGAAAATTAAACACAAAAGATTGACAGATAAAAGTTCAAGGTTAAGCATAGTTGACAGTACATTTCCAACAACATCTTTAGCAATCTTGGACACAACTTCTCATTGAGGAAGACCGTTCTCAAGGGGACTGTGCCGCAAGAAAACACCATGCTTCAGTACCTTGGTGGCTTTCTTGCTTCAACACCATGCTTCAACATGTTTTTTCTGAACTTAACACCACTCACATACAAGCTAGAAGGAAATCAAATGTAATATAATCAAGCAATTGCACAACGAGCTAATACGTGGTCAATACCAAGGATGAACATGATGAACAACAACATGAATTTGCTCAACCATCTTGCAATTTTGTAAAGAGACCAACTTCATTTGTCTCACCAAAACTGAATGTTGATTGCTGCATAAAAACTGAAGTCTTCAATAATTAATCTAGATGGGAGATGTGTATCTCATTCAATAACCATGATAAACCATCCATCCTAATATAAGGTTAATGATAGTTGTTCTTGTTCAAACACACATGATTTTGGCCAGCAACTTAACACGAGGAGAGCTGGAACAATCATTCTCATGCATCTCTATTAATTACATTTTTTTTCTTTATATTTTGGTCATGGTTTGATCATATGAAAACATAGACAGCTTAATCAAATCATGCATCTTACCAAATTGAAGTTGTAACAACAAACCAGTATAATATTACAGCAACAATATAACAACAATTCAGCAATAAGCATCTGCAATCCAACAACAACATATAACAATAATTCAATAATAACAGAAAAAACACATCAAGGATCAATAACATTCCGGAGAACAACAATCTGAGCAATAATCCAAATTTCCAAACTAGAACACATAACCAATAACCCAGAAACGAATTATGGGTTCCCAAACCCAGAAATCGTGATTTTTGATTTGGGGAACCCAGAATCGCAGGAGAAGAAGAGCAAGGGAGAACTTACCTGTTGTATGAGGGCAACAAGAAGAAGAATGAGCTTTGGTGATGTACGAGTCGAGAAGGAGAAGGAGCTGAGGTAAAGAAGACTTGTAAACGAGGGCAGACTTGGAAATAATGAAAGTTAACGAGGGTAAAATAGTCTTTAACGCCCATATTCTGGATTCCTTGCCTTTCGGATTAGGAAATCCGAGGTTTTTACTTAGAATATCTAAGCCTACCCCGCCCGGAATCCGTAAGCCAAAATTTTCCAATTTCGCGAAAAGAATAATTTTTTACGGAATCCGTAAGCTGAATTTCTTATACATTCTGCGAAAAGAACATGTCATTAGTATATTTTTTCTTATCTTTGAATTTTCTTAGATTTAAACTTTCAACAAGTAAATTGTTAAATGAGTTAATTACTTATTTACTAGCTAAATTTTGAGTGTTTTGATAATTTACTAACTGAACTTTTCTTTTTAAATAAATTGCTAGCTGACATTATATAAAGATCAGAAAAGTCTGAAAATAGTCCAACATGTTTGCACAAAATGGTTTTCGGTGCAACTTGTTTTTTAGTGATGGTTAATGGTTCAATACGTTTGAAAATGATGGTAATTGGTACTTCCGTTACTTTTCTGTTAAAAAACCCATTAAATTTTTTTCATATTTGCAAAATTAACCAAATGTTTTTCTAAATGTTATAGTTACATCCTACAAACTTTTACTGATATTTCAAACAAGTCCCGATTCGATTTGAGCCACACCAGGGTCCCCTAGCCAGGGGCTGAACCTAGACCAGGTCACCCAACCCTGGGGACCTATTCTGGGTTCGGACTCAGACCATAGGCCCCCTGATTGGGGCTCAATTGGAGCCCCAATCAGCTTGGACCGAAAATCGCTGGGTTCGGTTCAAACAATTGGGGCTCCAATTGAGCCTCAATCAGGGGGGTTCTATGATCTGGGTATGAACCCAGACCAGGTCGCACAACCATGAGGACTTGGTATGAGTTCGGACCCAAACCATAGGACCCCCGATTGGGGCTCAATTGAAGCCCCATTCGTTTGAACCGATCTCTGCTAGGGTACCCCCTGTGTGGCTTGAATCGAGTCAGGACTTGTTTGAAACATGAATGTAAGTTTGTAGGATTTAATTGTAACATTTAGAAAAATATTCGGTTAATTTTGTAAATATAAAAAAATACTTAACAAATTTGTTAACAGAAAAGTAACAGAGGTACCAATTACCATCATTTTTAAACATGTTGGACCAAAAACAATCGTTTCGGTTGAAAAACAATTTTCGTCAGACATGTTTACAATTTTCAAACTTTTTCCTATAAAGATATAACTTATTAACTTTATTTAATTTGTTATTAAGTGGTTGACAAAAATATGATCATATTTGTCAGATGTCAGTTTTAAATTGTATTTTTTTTTTTAAAGTTTAGTTAACAAATTATAATTTTTTATAAACTTCAATTAACAATTTTTAAAAACAATGTATGAAAATTAAGGTTTTGTAAAGTGATCTGGAATATACGCTAGTTTTTGTCATTTTGTGTATCATATCATATACAATAATTATTATTTATTAAGGCTACCAATGAAGCACAATAATACATATATAATGTTTTTGAGTAGTATTCTAGTATATGACATAATAGTAGGGGTGAGCATAAAAAACCGGTTCGACTGAACCAAACCATACCTTTAGTGAATCGTACCGGTTTTGAACCGGTTCGGTCGAATCTGTTCACAAACCAAACATTTTTTTTGCAAAAATATGGAGCGATTCAGAGGAGGTTCAAAAATCTGATTCGCAAACGGTAAACCGTAGCAATTCTTGTACCAATTTTAATATAACATTATATTTAATTTTTAAAATATCTACTCTAAACCATTAGACGAAAGTTGGTTCTGTGATGATTTACAATCTACATTAGTATAATTAATTATGAATTATGGATTATGGTTTATAGATTATGACTTATGCTTTATGCATTATGAATTATTTTTATGGATTATGATTATGATTATGGTTTATGGATTATGTATTATATATTATTATTTTTTTATAGTTTTTTTAAATATATATACAGTGATTCGGCCGAACCGATTATGAACCGGTTTTTGAACCGATTCAGAGGAGGTACCGTAAATTAGTCAAAATGTAGAGCGACTAAAAACGGGGGCGGTACACCGTACCTCTTTAAAATGTGGTAAATGTACAATTCATAAACCGGTTCGGCCCCAAACCGGTTCATGCCCACCCCTACATAAAAGCCTCAACCTTAAATCATTGTCTTTTTATATAGGGTTAATTACCTCAACCGTTATTTATGTTTGGCCCATGTGATTAAAAAGTTACTCATCTTTTTTTGTGTAGCTGAAACGTTACTTAAGTTTGAACATGTGACTGAAAGGTTACTCCGTGAACTTTCCGTCAAATCTTACCGTCTAAATGTCACGTGCACAACACATGACCCATTTAAAACGATTTGAAGTCAATTGAAATGACAATAATGCCCTCCTGTCACCTTTGCAATGTTTCCCCCTCCTGTCAATTTGAAGTCAATTTTTCCAACTTTCCATCAACTCCCATTTCACTCACACCGAAACTTGCAGACCTCCTCCTTGTCGATTTTGAGCACAGACTGAACCCTCCTCGGACACATTGCGCTTCGGAACTGCAACTGCAAGTAAGTTCGTGTTTTTGCTTCGATTGAACTTCGGTTTGTGTGGCTTTTCGCATTCTCGCTGTTTTCGGACTTGGGTTTGTGTTCTTCTACCCTGTTTCACTTCGTTAATCCTCGATTCGGTTGAATATTAGGGTTTTGATGTTGGTTTGCGGTACGAAATAATGAAATTGTTGCATAATATGTTCGTATTTGGATGTGTTTGTGCGATTTGGTGCAGATTGCTGTTGAAAATAATGAAATTGCTGAGCAATAATGAAATTGCTGTTGAAAATAATGAAAGTTTCAGAAATTGTTGCAATATGGAGGAAGGATCTTATGTTGATAATGTGAATTGTTATTTAGCGCAACACGTATTGCATTTAACTGCCTCAAGTGTGTGATTGTAGATCAACTTCTCCTGTCAACAGTACATGACTTGTGTTTGCGGCACAGTTGCTTTGAGTGGCTATGAGGCAAAACATCCATCATAACAGTTTAATAACACAGTATGATCCAAATTAGTCTGTTGAAGCATAAGTTTTAGTATCTATCCCTTTTGGAGGGGTTAACTTTTTTTAATTTCAAAATATTCCAAGTAGGCTATTGACATTAGTTTGTTTCTCTTCGTTTCAATGACTTTGTGGTCTTTCCCACTATTAGCAGATATATCATTAACACTGACTTGAAAACTTTCATGTATGTTTATACTTAAAAACTCTATCAAATAAGTGCAAGTAATAGACATCAGGTGTAAGTACATTATTCATGGAGACTTGATCTGTGCATTAACAAGTCACAAGGTTTAGGCTACCAGGATGAGAAAATTGATCTTTATGTTGCAGAAAATTCATATTATCTATATCTTCCATTGACAAAAATTGAACAAAAAACCACTGAAAGAGAAAATCAATATGTGTTCATCTCTTGCTTCATTTGAAATGCGGAGACCATAAAAAAATGCTGCAATATAAGGAGACTATAATAGTTGAAAACAAAAATAATTGTATTCAGGAAGCCAACACAGAAATTTTGAACATCACCATAATAGACTTTGAGGTAGTTAGCATTGAATCCATCAGGGATGACATCTACATTCTTCTTTTCAGGAGATTCAGCTTCTTGGCCATCAATTACCATGTTGTCACCACCATTGACATATTCCATCCGTGTCATTTTGAACTGCTCCAAAAAACTTAGTCTCATTTAACAAAGTATATACAAAAAAAAAGTATATCAGCATAACGAAATGAAGCAGTTGAAGATTTTCACAGTTAATTCAAATACGACATCGATCAACATATCTTTTTCGATAATACCATCTAACTATTTTCAAATATCATCAGGTAAATGGAAATAAAAAGATAATCTTCACTATTGGCATCTAGACATGTATTTCTCATCTATTGCATTTTGAAACAACACTGAACTGTTGGACCTCCTTTAGCATCAATTTTTGCTTTCATAGCTATCAACCTGCATTGTACCTGGCTATAAGTTTGATCTGTAACAATGGAACTTGCAGATAACACTAATGCCTCCTTCACCTGCACAAAGTTGGTCGAGCCCTCAAAGCACCTCATCAGGACTAGTTGTAAAGAAGAAGATACAGATCGATATTGGAGGCAATTGGATCCAATTTGGCACACATTGGGCAAGAAGACCAAACAGCTTGTAAAGAATTTTAGTTACTTGTAAAGAATTTGTTTTATAGGATGGATTATGTTTTGGGATGTATTCTGAATTCTAGATTTTGATGGATTCTGTGTTTTTTTTAGGGTATTCTGGATTTTAGTTGGGTAATAAAATGTCCAAACTTAAGTGACATTTTAATCACAGTTCACAAACGTAAGTCACCTTTTAATCACAGTTCACAAACTTAAGACACCTTTTAATCACAGTTCAGAAAAGATAACACTTCATTTAACAACATGTTCACAAACATAAGTCACCACCTTCGCAAAATACACATTGTTCTTCATCATTCAGTTACAGACAAAGGTACAACTAACTTCTACTAATTCTTCGCAATTGGAACTTAGAACAAAAACAACAACAACAACAACAATTACCAAGACTGCAACTAACTTCCGATTGGGTCCACTTTCAAGAGCTCGGGTTTTCGCAACATCCAATTGTTCTTTCAAATGTTTCTCTCTTTGTTGAAATTGCATCACTGCAATCCGACCGTAAGGGCACATAGCTGGATCTTCCCAGTCAAAAAAACCACATCTAGGGTTCTGTACATACTACAAAAGAAGAAACAACAAACAATTACCTCAGATTTGACGATTTAAGGTTCGAAAATAAGGTTTTACGGTTCAAATTACTGCAACAAAACGAAATAGGGTTTCCAATTAGGGTTACCCACTGTCAAATTACCTCCAAATTGGGGCTTTTGTCTTCGGTTCTTCAGTTCTTCTCAATTGGGTTATTCGGTTCTTCCTTGTTCAAACTTCTCTTCGCGCTCAAACTTCTCTTCGGTTCTTCCTTGTTCTTCGATTCTAAGAATCAGCTGTTGTTAAGTAGACAAGCTGTTTAAGGTAGTTTAGGAACTTCAAATTACAAGTATATCACGTGCCAATTTACGATTATAGTCTTCACACAAACTATTAAATTCACGATTGTGGCTCAATATGTACCTTAATAAGTTGGATTTGGTTCGAACCCCAACTGACCATGGCTCGAATTGAGAGGTCTCTAGTCAGGATTCCCATCCATGCCGACTAGGTGGGTCCCGAACCCATATAAGAATTCAATTCGAGCTCCAATTTGTTAGGTTTGATTCATACACTAATCGATTAGGAATGATATTGAATACTAATTGGAGGTTCAATAATTTGGATTTCCATCCGGACTAATTTGACATTCTTTGTGAGTTGGTCTATGTGAGGAACCTAATCAAAGACTTCTTAATTGGGGATTTTTTTTTTTTTGGCCTCATAATTGGGGATTCAAACCAGCATTATCTCATTATAGGGTTCAAATTGAACACAATCAGGAGTTCAATGGTTTGAGGGGGGATCTCATCAAAAATTTCTTATGTGGGTCCTATTCCGTGCTGGAACTCATTTGTAATATTAATACAAATTATTAAAACTTCATTTTAATATATTTAAAAAGTATATAATGTCATTTTTGAAAAAACACGGGTAAAATGATTCATTTGTCATCATTTTTAAATATATTAATATATTTAGTAGTATAAAAACTATGTTAATATAACATTTTTTTTTATGAATGTTGTAACATTTTTATATTTTCCATATATAATAATTGAATTTTTGTATTAAGTATTCAAATTATCAGCTTTTCATTAAAGTCTTGGTTTTAATAGGAACCCTGGTTGTGTATGGCTTAAGAGATCATGTGAGGACTTGCTATCAACAATTATTCTTCCTAAACTTCACTAGTGTTAATCACACTACTCTCAACTTCAAACGTGGCAGACCTATAAATAATGTCACTACATTATTGTTTTTACATTCAAGAATAAGATTCTGAAAATAAACAAAAATCTGTGCATACAAATATTTTAATAAGATATATTTATAGTACATTTTTTATACTTAAACAAAAAATTTAATTATTTGTTTGGTCATTTATGGTTGATAAATGTTAACTTTTGGTAATTTATCTTTTTTAATGTTATTAAACAATGATTAAGGGTAAAATATAACATTGCCCCTAATATTTGGGCAGATTTTCAGGTTCCCCTAAAGTTTAAATCGTAAAATTTGTTTCCCTCATATTTGGTCAAACTGCAAGTTTGCCCCCTCCGTAAACTTTTTCCATCTAAATTTAACAGAATTAGTTTCAAAAATTGAAAAAATAACAGAAAAATTTCAAAAATGTCACAATTTAACAATTTCAAATATTACAATTGAGTTCCGACTTGATTGGGGCTCGACTCTGGGTCTAGACCCATACCTGGTCGTCCACCCATGCGGGACTGGTCTGGGTCAAGACCCAGATCTGAACCCCTTCGATTGGGGCTCGATTGGAGTTCAATCGAGTCTCGATCGAATTAAGACTCAATTGTAACATTTGAAAAGTTTGGGATGGTTAAATTGTGATATTTTTGAAATTTTTCTGGTATTTTTACAATTTTCAAAATTTATTATGTTAAATTTGGATGGAAAAATTGACGAAGGGGGCAAATTAGCACTTTTGCTAAACATAAAGGAAGAAAAGCTTACGATTTAAACTTTAGGGGAAACCTAAAAATTTGCCCAAATATTATGGGATAATGTCGTGTTTTACCATAGTGGTTAATTACTTAATTATGTTTGAGAATGTTACTTCGTCGTTAAAACTTGTGTTATTTAGTTATTTATATATGACCAATGTAATTAAATAATCACTAAAATTATAGTTTTATCATTCCCCTTATCTTCTTCATGTTGTTGCCCATCTTTTTCTGATTTTGAATTCAGAAATAAGAAGAAAAGGAAGAGAAAAATGAAGATATTTTAAAAACCCAACGAGAATGAAAAAGATGAAAGAAATAATGATATTTTTGACATTTCATTCCAGAAGTTATTATAACAAAAAAGTAATATTATTAAATATAAGTGAGTAAATAACACAAATTTAAATCAAATAGTCATGTGACCAAATAATTAATAAACTCATAAAAAAAAAGCATTTCTCTATTTTTTTCTAAATATTTTATGGCTGCACTCATCAAATAATATGGGGTCAATAATATGTGTGCAAACCTACTATTCAAATTCTACATAACAATTATGAGGACTAAACAATATTATCCCCCAGACATATCCAACCTCTCCAATACATTCTATTTATTTGTTTTCCTATCCTTTCCTTCTTATGCAAATGCATGATCACATGACATAAAATAACCAAAAAGTAGTCGGATTGATAATATATTCTTATTATTAAATATTTATAAGTTTAAGCCAATTATGATTTTTTTTTTTAAAATTCAATAGGATTGAACTAATTGATTTAGTTGAGATTGTGTTCCTCAATATATATATATATATATATATATATATAAAGTAGAAAATTAAACTTAATATTATTTACTGCATTTAAATCACAATTTAAATATCTCATTTTTTTTTTTAAAATATATATACATAATTTAATTTCAAACCAAATATAATTTTATAAAAAAACTAATACGCTGTAAGTGTGAGGTGCACCATTTTTGGTGCATCTCTCGGTTGGACATATTGCTAATTTTTAAAATAAAAAATACATTTTTTTATATATTTACTTTTTTAAAAATACTTATATATTACCTCATGTTTTACTGTTTTAGAATAGAAACTTCATTATATAGTAACGTTATTGTCTCGAGTAAAAAAGAATTACATGCTTCAAAAAGGTTAGAAAGAATAGATAACTTCGCTTAATTATTGAATATTTTTGTTTTAAAGAGAAACTCCACGACTACCGAATCCGATCGGTGCTTCGGTGTTCATCTTCTTCCGTGACTTGGGTGACAGTCAATGGAGATGCTCTTGTAGCTACTTCGTCGTCGTCGTCGCATCCATCTCCTTTTCCCCTCAATCGCTCGCCAAAATGGCCACCGCTGCCGACTCCACCGAACCTCTCCTCTCCTCCCTCCCTCCCCCCTCCGAGCAGGAGTCCGAATCCGATCAGACCCAGTTCCTCCACATCACCTACAACTACAACTCCAGGCCTTTCAAGGACTGGCCCTTCCTCATCATCTTCACCCTCCTCGTCCTTTCCTCATCTGGCTTCGGCATCTTCACTATCTTCCACCGCAACTCCAATTACTTCAATGTCTCATCCTACACTTACAGCTCCACCTCCGCCTCTTGCGTCAAGAACTCATCTTCTTCGTCCTTCAGTACCAATTCGACCACAATTCCGCAAATTTCGTACCTTTCCTCCTGGGCGATGCTCAACTCGGTCTCTGCTTCATCCGATTTGACGGATTTGGTCTGGGTTCTTGTGATTACGTTGCTTTTGAGCATTCCCATCTCGTTACTCCTCCTGATTTTACTCAAGCATTACACTAAACAGGTTGTGTACGCTTGTCTGCCCTTCTTCATTCTCATGCCAGTGTTTCTCAATGTGTATTGGTTCGTTGCCTGCACGATTAGCTCAAGCTGCAGCGACGAATTTCCATTAGCTTACAGAATTCTGGCCCTAGTTTTGGTGTTTCTCGTGATTGGAGTCATCGTTTGGATCTTTGTGGTCAATTGGCACCGAATCGAGTTAACTGTGAGCATAATTGGGGTCGCCTCCGACGCACTATCGAAAAACTTAGGACTTTTCGGAGTTCTACCTTGTATGAGCATTGGTTTGGTCGTTTATTATGCCCCCATTGTTTTGTTCTTGGTGTTTGCAAAGCAGAATGGGAAAATTGTATCAAAGGAATCAAGTGGAGTGTACTCATGTGTTTGGAAACAAGACAGTTGGGTACCTGCTTACTTTGCACTGGCGATTATCACCATGATTTGGTCTTTGACTGCGATGATCGAAGCACAAGTGTATGTAATCAGTGGAACCATTGCGCAGTGGTACTTCTCTAAGGAGGAGGATTCGAGTCAAAGACGAGCCATTAGAAGTTCCTTAAGGTAATCTTTCCCCCACTATATACTGCTTTCATTGGCAATTGCTTGATATAAATCTTGGATTTATTCTGTATTTGGTATCAATATCTTGAGCTGCTGATAGATTAAATTATCATTTTTCTGGACAGTCTCAAAACTGTCAATTTCATGGTGGCTGATCAGTTTATGGGATTTTAGATAGTTGCTAGAAGTGACTTACCTTGTGTCTTGATCTGCTAATAATTAGGTCGTCAATGAACCATTTCAGGCATCTACCCTAGTTCATCAATTTCCAATTTTTAGCCATTTTTTTCTTATTAAAATTTGTATAATTCAGAGGCTATGTTCATCATACAAATCTTTTACATATTATGATTATTAGGTTCCTTGAACTGCTTGTGTCGATTTTTAGTTTCATAAGCACATATTTTCTTTCCTTCATCAAATTATTATGTTCATGTTTGCAGAAACGCACTGGGCCCCTCCTCGGGTACGGTATTTCTCTCAGGGCTACTCACTGGCACAGTCCGCTTGGTTCGATTTTCAGTTGACACTGCACGGAGAGAAGATGCACCTGGAATCGTGAACCTTGTTGTACGGTCTTGTGTCAATATTTTTCTTGCATCATTTGATTTCTTGAACAAGTTCACCATCATCTTTGCATCGATCACCGGGGAATCCTACTGCTCTTCTGCTAGATCGACTTATGAGCTTCTGAAGCGAAATCTTCTCTCAGCTGTATTCGTCGAGACAGTCTCTACTCGGTTGCTTGGAGGAATCATCTTTGTCCTCTCAGCAGTATATGCAATTGCGGTGAGTAACTAAATTCAACTTGAACTGCAATGCTCTGAAGTGTGAAATTAAGATTTTTACCATTTCAAGAAAGTCCAGTTGAGTTGTTATGCTATTGCTACCAAGTGTGAAACTTGAAGTGGAAATTTCAGTTGAACTGCAACTGCAATGCTACCATGCGTTAAGTTTGAAGTGAAACAATAGTGTGAAGTTGGATGGACCTGGTGATTGTTCCATTTTGCTCGTATTTGAATGCTGCATCTTTTTCAGATGGGTGTAACATAAGCTTCCTGTGTAGGTATGGGGAATCTTGAAAGGGGTCGGGAAGCTCGGGGTGGATTCATACCTCTTTGCTGTCTTTGCATGGATTCTGCTAATCATCGTACTAGGGTTCTTCGTTCATGTTCTAGACAACGTGATTGACACAATCTATGTCTGCTACGCGATTGACAGGGACAGAGGTGACGTCTGTAATCAGGATGTTCACGAGGTCTATGTCCAGCTCCCGATCAGCAGGAATAGCAGATCTCCGATCACTTCAAGAACGCTTGGCGTCGGTGTATGAATTTTCAATTTGTTTTTTCCAGCTTCTGAAACTTATGTTCATTTCTGGGTTTCTGCTCCTATGTTGGTTGGAATTGAAAGCACCAAGTTTTGTGAATACGTTCGTGTTGCGTTGTAACAATTTTTTTGGAGGGTGTCTATGAAGAGGTTGTACATTCGTACTAGATTATCTTTAATATATAATTATTAAATCAAATAATTAACATCATCATATTATTCAAAAATTTATAATATAGTTTTTAAATTATATTATTGTAATATTTTCAAAATATTGATATTGTAATTAAATATATGATAATTTGTTAGTTGAACTTTTTTTTTTAAGAATAATTTTTAGTTGATTTTATATGAAGTTATAATTTATTATCTTTGTCTAATTTACCGTTTAATTGTGATACTTTTTGTTAGGATCAAACACTCAACTAATGAAGAACACACTAAGGATTTACAAGAACACTTAGGATATTTTAGAGAGAAAAGGAAGGGAAGCAAAATCAGATTTCTTGTGGTAACACTCAAGTGAGCAACCTCCACACGGTTTAGAAGATATTATTCATGACGGTTACTGTTACAAAATACGTATACATGGAGAAATACAGTACAGTACAGTATAGTCTATTGGTTCGGGGCGAGAAGCGTACATTAATACATAACCGACCATTACATATCAATCAGACTATAATACCTAACACTTTTTGCATTTGATTTATTATTTTACTCTACTTTTTATGCAAATTACTAGTTGAAAATTTGTGAATTTTGCAATTGCTTGTTGAATTTTGCTAAAATTTGCACTTTGCTAGATGAAGTTTGAGAAAAATTATAATTTACTAGCTGACATATGCATATTTATATCACCATTTAAATACAAATTGTACAAAGTAGTAAATTCTAACTTTATTCAAAGTTAACTAGCAATTTATTAAAAAATAATAATAAATTATTCAAACCTTTAAATTGCAATTAGTAAATAAGTAATTAACCTTTTATTTTAAGTACAGTTTTTTTTTGGCCAAGAAACAACATTCATTCAATGATCATAAAAGGAGTTCTCCATATCCGTTACAAACAAACGAAGTAAAGGTCCCGGGTTACAAGCAACCCAATCTAAAGGGCAAGTCCCCCGCTTCGCCTCAATGGCGATCCAATTAGCGCACATATTCGCCGAGCGCCTAACAAAGCGCCAATGTACCTGGCAAATGTGATCGGCTTGTTCGAGAATCTCCGTTAGGATATCTCGAAGCTCCCAATCATCTCCCGAATTACCTCCCTTAAGAAGGTTAATGACATGCAATGAGTCCGATTCCAAAATGACCTCAGACCACGAGTGATGGATTGCCAAGTTGACCGCATGAAAAATGACCTTTGCTTCGAGGGCTTTCGCACTCGTGCCACAACACGTAGAATTATGGCCCGAGACTACGGCCCCCGTCCAGTCCCTCGCCACGGCCCCCGTGCCCCCTTGGAGCGTCTCATGGTCCCAAGCCGCATCGCAATTCACCTTGATGACGCCACGGTTCGGTCTTAACCATACCGGTTCCCGAGTACCCTGTCGCCCCGATGGTGGCGCCATGGATGTCATTCGCCAAACTTGTTCGGCCAAGGACGTTGTCACGCGTATGACCGAGTCCGCACTCGGTTGGGTCTCCTCGTGCACCGCCCGGCACCGTTCCTTCCACACTTCCCATGCAATGGTCTCCCCCAAGATTTTGGTCCTTCGGCCCACCTCGCCCTCCAAGAGATTGAGATCCTGCAAAAACCGAAACCAACTCGCCCAAGGGACGCCATTCTGGTCTGAGCGCCTACCCATGGCCCCGAACCATACCCTCCTCGTCCAACCACACTCAAACACCACATGATGTGCCGATTCCAAGCAATCGCAAAAACTACACGTGGGGTTGAGTTGTATCCCCCGTCTAACCAACTCGGCCTTAACCGGTAATGCATTATTAAGCGCTTTCCAAATGAAGTGTTTTACCTTTGGAATAGTGTCCCCGGACCACAGATCACGCCAAACCTTCCTATCCGAGCTGGTTTCCCCGGAGGGAGTAGAAGTCGCATCCAGGATCTGCAGCTCCTTGATGCGACGGTATACGAGTCGTGGCCGGGCAACTCCGTCGACCGCTGTCGGCCAAATGAGTTGATCCTGTCGGGCCTCCCTCGCGATATGAATCGCTTGGATCGCCTGAGCCTCCCGGTCCGTAATGGCTGCTCTAACCGCGGTCAGGTCCCATGTGCACTGGTCCCTGTTTATGAGCTCGCTCACCATCACTACCTCGTCCCCCCTTGTTTCCTGATCGGTGCCGACTCTGTGGTTCGGGATACTGGGTATCCATGCATCGTGTAACACTCTGATTCGGTTCCCCGTCCCCACCTGCCACACCCCATCCCTCTTGAGGATGTCACGTCCAACTGTGATGCTCGACCACGCCCACGATGGTTGGGCTCCCCTCGATGCCTCCAAAAGGGTCCCTCGGGGGTAGTAGAGACCCTTAACTACCCTCGCCCACAGAGAGTTTCCGTCATTCTGAAGTCGCCATGCCGTCTTGGTTAGCATTGCGGTGTTGAAGTCGATCATGTCCCGGAAACCCATACCACCCATGTCCTTAGGTTGGGTGAGTCGACTCCACTTCACCCAATGGACCTTCCTTTTCTCGTCCCGGCCGTTCCACCAAAACCTAGCCATTAAGCTCGATATCTCTGCACACCAGGTTTTAGGCAGTTTAAATAACGACATAACATAGGTGGGTATGGCGGTTATTACCGCCTTGATGAGGACCTCCTTTCCCGCGTTGTTTAGAAACATGGATTTCCATCCATGAATCTTCTTGATGATGCGCTCCTTGAGGTACCCCATAGCCTCGCGTTTGGACTTTCCCCAGTTAGTTGGGAGGCCCAAGTATCTCCCTGCATCGGTGACCGCCCCGATGCCTAAGATGCTCGACACTCTCTGCCGAGTGTCGTCACGTACCCCACGCCCATATTGGATGCAAGACTTTTCCAAATTGATCTTCTGTCCCGAGGCCTTGCAGTACCTCTCGATCGTCTCCTTTAGCACCCGAGCGTTCCTCTCCGTCGCGTTGATAAAGAAAAGGGAATCGTCCGCGAAGAACAAATGATGTATCTCCGGACACGTTCGCTTCATCCGAATCCCCTCCAATCTACGCTCCTCCGCGGCCTTCATTAGTTGACGGGATAGTACGTCCGCAATTAGGATAAACAGGTAAGGAGACAGAGGGTCTCCTTGCCTGATACCCCTAGTAGGCCTGAATCGTGCTGACTTCTTGCCATTAACCACCACGCTATACTGAACTTTGGAAATACACTCAGAGATCCAGTTGCACCATTGCTCCGCGAAGCCCAGACCTCTAAGTGTTTGAATGATAAACTCCCATTCCACCCGATCATAGGCTTTACTCATGTCCACCTTGACCGCACACTCCTCTCTCCCTGTCCCTCTGTTTGTCCTGAGGTGATGAAACATTTCGTGCGCGATGAGGATGTTATCATGAATGTACATGCCTGAGACGAAAGCACTTTGAAACGGGGTTACAAGTTTAGGTAATAAGCGTTTAAGGCGGTTTGATAAGACCTTGGATATGATTTTATAATTGAAATTGCAAAGGCTAATAGGTCTAAATTATGATGTGTTGATGGGGTTGGGAACCTTAGGAATTAATACTATGTCAGTGTAACTATATCCCGGAAGTAGTAAACCCGATTCAAAGAATCGCCTTACCGAATGGAATACATCTTCCCCAAGGACCTCCCAAAAATAATGATAGAACAATCCCGGGAAACCGTCAGGTCCCGGAGCTTTATTACCCCCCAGCTGAAAAACCGCCCTCTTAACCTCCTCTCGAGTCACCATCCTCGTGAGGCTCGTATTATCCAGGTCCGTCACTAGCCGTGGTATTCCTTCCATCTGATCATTGATCCCCTCCGTACCCTCCGATGTAAAAATATGATGGAAGTACTCCTCACATTCGGCCATAATGTCCTCCTCTCTCTCCACCCATACACCATCCCCCTCTGCATCCGGCATAGTGTATTCCTCCTCCTCCTCTCAACCGTGGATTGGTGAAAGTAAGCGGTATTTCTATCGCCCGCTTCCAACCACTGTACCCGTGATCTCTGTCTCCAATATTCTTCCTCTCTGGCCCACGCCTCCTCAAGAGCTCTTTTCAAGATCCGTTCTTTCTCCCTTAGAAACTGCACCCGAGGTTGCGCCTGCAGGACTCTGATCTCTTCGTTAAGATTCTCAATGATCACCTTATTGTTGGAGACATTCTTCCGACTCCACTTTTGGAGCTCCCCCTGCACTTCCCGAGCCGACTATGAAGTCCACCCCCTCGTGCATTACCATTCCCATCCTCCCAAACTCCCTCCACCACCTCCCAGCAATCCGGCCGAACCAACCAACTCCTCTCAAAACGAAAGGGCCTCTTACTCTTCCATTGGTGCCTCTCGACTTGGACCACAAGAGGGCAGTGGTCCGAGTCTATCTGCACTTTATGTATGACCATGGAGTAGGGGTGGGCACGGATCCAGTACGGGTTAACAATCGCCCTATCAAGGCGCTCCCGAATCATTTCCACCCCCTCCCTATTGTTGGTCCACGTGAAAGGGTTGCCCTTGAACCCCATGTCGGCCAGCTTCGCTTCTCTCATCATCTCGTTAAAGGCATCCATCTTCCGGCTCTGTTTCGGTCTACCCCCCTCCTTCTCCCCCGCGACCGAGATCTCATTGAAGTCCCCCACACACAGCCATGGCCCCCTCGTACTCTGGCCGATCCTCCTTATCCTGTCCCACAGTATTAGTCTCTCTCCCCAAATGGTGCTCCCATAAATCCATGTAATGTGCGTGACTCCCCCTCCATTCACCTTAGTAATCGTCGTGTCCATCATATGTTCCGTTTTAGCACGGACCTCGACTCTTACCTCCCCCGACCACCAGAGGGCTAGGCCTCCCGATATCCCTATCGGATTGACATATAAAGCGCCGCACATTTTTAGTCTTCTCCTCACTCTGTCACAATACCTTTCCGTGTTCTTCGTCTCCATCAAGAAAATAATGTCTGGTTTATTCCTCCTCGTGAGATCGGCGAGGTACGGAATTGTCAGGGCCGATCTCAACCCCCGACAATTCCACACCAGGTAGATCATTGGTTCTGGGTAGCTGTCTCGGGACAGCTACCAGAACCCTTTTGTGCCAATTTCTTTCCCGTGATAATCCTCCTCCTTACCGTTGCAACCTGTTGAGAACTCCTTCGTCCCCTACCCCTACCTCGGCCTACCCCGGCCCTACCACCCTCCTCCTCCTTGTCCGATCTCAACTTCTTCCCCCTTTGATCCGTACTTACCTCCCCTTCCTCCCCCGACTCCTCCTCGTATTTTCTTTTGAGGTTGATCTTTTGGAGTAGGAGGCTTAGACCCGTGGGAAATGTTGTCCCTTCCCCGCTCGTCGCCGGGGATATCGGTTCCTCCATCGTATATACCCATTCTTGCACCTGAACTTCGTGAAGGTCCAACTCCATGCCCGGCATCTCCGCGGTTCCCTGATGGTCCCCCACGCATCCAAACATTTCGTGCCCCTGTGGAGTCCCAACATCGGACCGATGATTCTGGTTCTCCCCTTCTTTCCCTTTAGCCTTGCTCGGTCCTACGGTATCTGCTTTCTCGACCCCTTCTATCAGTAGCACCGTGTCCTTGTTCTTCCCCATACCGTGTTCGGTACTGCTCCCTTGTCCATCCTCGTAAGCCTGTCTGTCTAGGTAGATAGGACCTGAGGTAGTTTCCTCGTGTCTTCTCCACCCCACGGCCTCCTCCATGGCTTGGGCCATAGAATAGGACACCGTGTGACATTCCAGCTCCTTGCCTTTCGCTACCCCGCTAGGATCAGCTGCCGAGTCCTCCCCCTTCCTTCCTTCTATAGCCCACCTCGTATTTTGCCTCCCCCCTCGACTAAGGATGGCCATTTCCCTACCCCCTCCCTCCACATCTCTCGGTTCAGTCCGATCCGAGGAGCTCCCTTCCTTTTGAGTCGATGGGTACTCCTCCGATCTTGTAGATGGGGGGTGTTTGATCCTTCCCTTTCTTGCTTCTCCTTCATTAAGTCCTTCCAACTTCTCCGTTTAGTCTCGCCCATGGGAGTCCCGGGACTCTTGCCCACGTACTTTCCTTGCTCTCTTCTCCTCTTGGGTCTATCCACCTTAATCCACGGGCCATACAAGGGTCCACCGAACCTCTCGTCTGATTCCGTGATCGCCGTTGTACAAACCCTCTCTGTATGCCCTATCCTCCCGCACCCAAAACAAAAGTCCGGGAGACGTTCGTACTTCACGGTGGCTCTACCCATTTCTCCGCTTCTCCTAGTATACCTAAATCCCACCTGCAGTGGCTTAGTACTGTCTACCTCCACCTTGATCCGAATATAATCCCTGTCCAACCCCAAGGGTCCCAAGATGTCATCCACCTCAATGACTTCCCCTAGGCTCTGACCAATTGCCTCTGCGTTTTTCTTGGTGAACTTATCAATCTCAAGCCCGTGCACTTGGACCCAGAATTGGACCATATGAAACTTGACATCGATCATCCTCATACCCTGATTCCACCGTTTCAGAGATAGGCAGTTTCCATTAACCGCCCATGGAGACCAGTCCATGGCATCCTTAAGATCCTCCACTCTTTCAAAATCAAACAAGATAACGTCCCCTGTCATTTCCTGAAACCGCACACCTGCATACCTACTCCATGCACCCTGTAGCACGCTTTGAACAACCATTGGTTTCATGTTCTTCTCACAGATGACTCTTCCCACACACAGATTTTCAGCCGGGATATCAGCATGCTCCGGGATTTCAACATAATTTCCTAGCATTGTTCTATCATTACCTATTCTAGGGGTTGTTCCATGAGCAAAATTATCCATCCTAAGGCACTATGAATCGAAAAACTACAACTAGCAATAGAGCACCGAGATAGTATTACCTCTGTTGGTCCCTATGGGGGATGATGCTCCGACTCGGGTGGTAGAGCTTTCGGGTGTAACCGAGTCGGGATTTGGCCCTGGCTTGGATGTGCTTTCGTCGATAGGCTGGTTCACCGTTTCCGGTCACCCCCGAATCGATCCTCTCCGCGCCGATTTCGTCACCACCCCAGCCGAACCCTCCCTCACCAATTTCTGGTGGCTCTCGCTCTCCTCACCCACCGGGCCTCCGCAATCACAGGCCAAGACACGCCCAGACCCCCCTCCCCGCCAAGAACCGATCGCAAGCTCTCCCTCACCTGATTTGTGGTGGCTCTCGGAATCACTCGCCCCGCCCTTCCCGCTCCAATTCCCACCGTGTGCTTGTTCCCCTGCTACTTCCCGACCGGAAGAGCCAACCAAACAGCAGAGACGCTGTGCGAAGGAGCCACGGACGAGCTCGACGGGATCCCTCACTGTAGCCCTAGAAATCGCCTGGGACGGTTTCTGTTCGACAGAAGGGAGACTTCTTGCTGGTATTTTAAGTACAATTAATTTTATGAAAAATAATACTAAAAGGCTTTCTAATCACATTTTTTTTAATGTCACTCAAGTAACCATTGTTTATTAATAGAACAAAATTGTTCATTAAATAATTAACTTTCATAATATTTACAAAATATCATACTCACAATGTGGATTACTAAGGAATAATAATTAATTAAAAACAATTCCGACTCCATTTCAGCTGTCATATACCGTATAACTCTTTTTTTATAAAAAGTGATCCAAATTTTAAATTCTGAAAACATATCTACTGAGTCAACGTTCTTTTAACAAGCAGTAGAATAGAAGATAATCCCGACAATAATTAATCATGGGACAAACAAAACCCCGGTCTAATAATGGATCAAGTTTACAACATCCTCATAAACACTCATTCATTCATATTCTTTAACCGCATTTAGCTTGAATTGCTAGTATCTTCAATAAATCAGGGCAGTCATCGCTATCCTTATTGAGAACCGCACGATCTATCGGGACATCGCAGGTTGATTTCCCCAAACACTCCTTCTCCACGACTTGGCGGACAAGGCTGGAGTTACACTTGCCATGTTCAAACCGACCGCACGAACCGGTCGGATCTCCGAAGCTCGCAAATTCAATGGCAGTAATCTTTTTGAAGTTTGAGCATCTCAGGTGAGCACCTGGCTTTGGATCTTCAACTATAGGCTTAAATGTACTGTCTTTCCTTTCCCAGGATTTCACATGAGGGGGGTGATCCTCTTGTATTAAGCTGCATATTGTGTCTCGGTTCACTGTTAGAATCTCGATTTTATCCGGGTTGCCTCCCTCTTCGTCGAACACCACCAAGAAGTTATTCGTCGGCTTAAGGAAGGATCTTGGCATGTGGTATCTACAATTAGGGAAACAAGAGCAAGAAAATGACATTGGATACTACATTTTTTGGAGGGCAAGAAACTTCGGAATCTTGATCTACTTACTCCGATTGTGTAGGTAGTCCCGCCAGGGAAAGGTAGTTCTCCCAATACCGACCGATGCTCTTACCGTTCACCCAAATCATACCCTTGGTCATGCCTGTGACTCGAATCGCCAATGGGTCTTTACCTTCAGGCTCATCGAAGTAAGTCTTGAACCAGGTCACAGGGTTTGCAGGACCAGTTTCCTTAGTCCATTGGACGCTTTCAGCCCCGGCTTCCGTGTGTAGTTTTGACTTCTCCCCCTCGAGACCAACCTGGTGACCCCAACTATTGAATGTTATATCCAATGTACCAGTGTTCAAGCCGAGGATGGTCACAAGTCGGGGTCCGGCATATCGACGCTCCAGATTGGCACCACTATCCTATGAAACATGAATGAGAGGAATTGATCAGTGTGCTTGGTAAGTGCAGACTAGTAAGAAATGATCATCTTACAATGAGTCCAACTAATGACCCGAGAAATGTTATCTGGTTAATCCCGGCCTTCAAGTTCTTGATCGGCTGTTGCAAAACGAAAGACTTCTCGAGATGGCTTCCGTGCGCACTTCCTAGAACACCAGAATTTGTATCAATAAGCTAGAGATAAGTTTATAATCGAAATCTACCAAATTACGCACCAAGGTATTCTCCGTTGACGAATGCAAGCATTGCATGACCCATACTCGCTACCCGTAGGATCGGGAAGAGATCCTTCTTAAACGGCAAATCTTCTTGATTCAAATCCAAGCTGCCACCATATATATACGTTCATCCCATTCAGTTTGTTATTGTCTTTTCTCTTTGTGGTATGATCTAACAAAGAACTTACAATCTACTTACCTTGTTGTGTACCAAGCATAATCTGTGGTATCTTTTGTTAAGGTGTACAATTCAAGAGGAACCTTGTTGTTAGCCGGCGCCTTACCGATGTCGGGAATCGACTCCGACCACATTTCCCAACTCAACTTGTTTGCCTTCTCGGATCGAATAAAGTTCCTCTCATTGTGTTGGGCGACAATCTGTTTTCCAATATTTCAATCAACAGACAGTCAGATCATTAACCGAACATTCACCAGCTTCTGGTTTCACGACATTAGCAAAAAAAATTATGTATCGGATTCGGGACTTAGATTTACATGTTGGGTATTATAGACAACGGTCTTGCAGTCGGGAAGAATGCTGATCGATCGGAGCGGAATGAAATATTTTGCGCCTCGAAACTCCATAATTTTAGCTTCTTTGGTGTTGTTATTGGCGAGGAAAGCGGCGCAAACTTTGGTATCAGGTATCTCAAAAACACGAGCCTGCAAATAACTCATTTTAATTGATAAATGTATAGAATTTGATTTTATTTGCTATGATTTTTCATAAAATTCATCGATGGTGTACCTCCAAGTCGTCACCGATGCGTTCGACGGAAAGTTTGCCCCAAAGTATGGCCTTTTGGCTCAACTTAATGGCCTTGTGCGCGTCCTTCAGATGGCCCCATTTGGGCTCCCTTTCGAGACCGAACTCGTCAAGGGGAGCCTCGTCATAGTACCGGGTTGTCGTGAATGCCGAGGTTGTCCTCCCAAAGTTAGTCCCACCATGGTACATGTAGTAGTTGACGAGTGATCCGTTTTTGGAGAACCATCGCGCAACCGAGAAGGCGAGATCCTCTGCAGACCTCTTGGATATGGGGTCACCCCACACTCTGAATTGGGCGGTCCAATTCTCGGTCCATAATGCGGGCTTGTAGGGTTTGTTCGGGCCAGTGAAGGTGTCACCGCAGTGCCTCCCGTTGCATGCATTGATGACCGGGTCTGGGGCGTCCGTTTGCTTACACATAATCCACGGGACACCGACATTCATCCCGACTGCCATGTTTGCTGCCCACTGGACATATCGATCGCCACCTTCTCTATAGGCACGTTGAACGTGATTATACTCGTTCTCAATCTGCAGAAACAATACAATACCCCACCCAAGATTAGAAACGCAAATTCAACCGGAGTCTAAGCCCAAACCCGAACATATGGAAATGGTTAGGGTCAAATGGAATATTGATTCTATACACAAGCCCAAACTCGATATGTAATAATATGACTTAACGGGTTGGGCCAAACTATGATCGGGCTTAGAACGGGCTTCTCGGGCGGCTGTGTCGAGTTACCTGGGCTAGAATAATCGGTCCACCTTGGGGCGCAAACAAGCTCTCATCTTTCATCATCTTGATGATCATCTTCGAGTACTCCTCCATATAATGCTTGAATGCGGCGTTATCATTTCTAAACGATATGTTTTGTACTTCCCTAAGCCAGTACGGAAGCCCGCCATGGTTCCATTCGGCTTGAATAAAGGGCCCGAGTCGGAGAACGGCGTGCATCTTATGTTCCCCAATCAACTTTATAAACTTGACTAAATCGCAGTTTCCATCAAAGTTAAACTGACCCTCGACCGGTTCGTGCACGTTCCAGAACACGTAGGTTTGGATCGTGTTGAGCCCGCCTTTCTTTGCCTTTTTCAATAGTTCGGGCCACATATCGGGTGTGCTCCTAGGGTAGTGGATCGAGCCCGAAAAGAGGAGCTCCCTCTTGCCATTGATGATGAGAGAGGTCCCATCGTAGGTCACTTCCTTAGGACCCCCTGCAGAAGCAGAGGACACAAAGGAGAACACAAAAAGGGAGAGCAATCCTATAAAAGACGAAGGCATGGTCCTTATTGGGAAATAAATGCAAGAAGCATTGAATGGAATTTTTTTATTACGTCAAAATGGAGGGGAACCTCTTCGTAGGACCCCAGGAACTGATGTTGGAGATGCAGGGAGGAGGACAGCATTTATTTATAGAAGAAATCTGGGTTTTTTTCTAACCACGTTGGTAATTTTTTTTAAACAATGATGGGGAGAAATTGAAGGAGACATTTGAATTGGGTTTTAGTTACTAAAATTTACTTGTGGATATAAATAAACCACGTGGTAAATTTGACTTATTGGTACAAGAACATATCCTGTAAACACGATTAACCCTACGAGAAAAAAACATTGCAGCTGTTGATGGATAAATTTGTTTCATTTTTAAAATGTTTTTATAATTATAGAAAGAATATATATTTATTTAATGAAGTCAGATAATAATAACGACTTAATATCAGTAATGGAACTGTAATTATAAAAAATTTAGACTCATTTTATTCTAACCGGTGGATAGGATTAAAATTTAGACTTTATTAGCATTTACCCCATTGAGACTCATTTGAGGTTTAATTAAATTTGGACTAAATTGATTCAATTAGAGGTTGATTTCTTATTCGATTGAGTTTCAATTGAGGTAAGAGGAACCACCTCATCACCCATGGATGACTTGGTCTAGACTAGGTCAAGACAAACTAGAATCCTTTCCATTGGGATTATGTTGAATCTCGATCAAATTATTACTTAATTGTAATATTAAAAAAAAAAAGTTAAACAGTTATTTTTGCAATTTAAAAAATAATATTATATTAAGTTTGAATATTTTTAAAATTTGACGCGAGAATTCAAATATGATCAAACCTTTAAAAAAATGCACTGTTCAAAAATTAGAGATGAACCCAACGAATTAAAAAAAATTACACGTAATAGAATTTTTTTCGTAATAAAAGATTGGGTTAATTACCTCAACCGTTACTTATGTTTGACAATGTGACTGAACCGTTCAAACTTGAGCTCAACCGTTACTTAAGTTGACACATGTGACTGAACCGTTACTATCACCTAACTGCCGTTATTTCTTCCCGTTAAGTAGTGACATGTGTTTGTCACGTGATTAACTTGTAATTTGAAGTTCCTAAACTACCCTTAACACAGTTTTGTCTACTTAAGAGAGGTTGTTCTTAGGTCTGGAGAAAAGCTGGAACGGAAATGGTGACTGCCTCGGTTCCGACCAACCTCTCTCGCAAGGTTATCGCCATCGCCGCCGGCGAAGCTCACACGCTCGGAATTTTGAAACCGTTCTCGCAGTGAAGGTAAGCCCCCTTCTTTCATCTTGATTTCTTCTTTGATCTTGATTCTATCGTTTGAAAACCCTAAATCATGAAAATCGGGCAGATCCTGCAGATGCTTTAGAGTGCATTTGATTCGTTAAATTGAGAATATTAGTTCTATGATTTTGAAACCAGATTTGGTTAAATATCTAGGATAATGATCGTGTTTGGTTCTTTACTAGTTAGCAAAATTTTGAAGTTACCAATTCACTTGCTGCTTCCGTAGAGTGAAGAAAGCCGCAGTATGGATTCATACGCACTAAAGTCGGTTATGGACTTACCAGCTCTGTTCAGATCAGCTTTTAACTTCAGGTACTGTGAAGAAGCTGCTTTATGTACACTATAATTCAGAATTAGTGAATTGAGCTTTTTCAGTGATATTGCACTTCTGCTCATTGATGAAGTCCACCTATTGAATGATCCACGAGGAGCAGCTTTAGAGGCAATTGTCAGTAGAATCAAAATGCTTGCCAGTAACCCGAATCTGAAACTTAGCCCTCTTGCTCGTGTGCGTCTTCTTGCTGTCTCGGCCACAATTCCAAACATAGAGGACCTTGGTAAAGAATTATCTTCATGAAAAGGTAACTTTAAATGTCATATAGTTTCTTTGAAAACATTCTTAGCTGATGCTTCTTAGTGACTTATATTATGTTTCTTCAGATTTGGGGAAGAAATGAGGCCAGTAAAGCTCACTACTAGAGTTCTTGGTACGCAGTTATGCATAGTTGATTGATCTTGCTTATTTGAATAGTTACACTTAAGACTATTCTTGTCACAGAAAAAAGAATGAAGCTGCATATTGTTCCTTGTATTGATATAATCACATTTTTATGTAGGCTATACAGCGGCGAAAAATGACTTTCTTTTTGAACAGGCAAGTTGATGTATCCTACTTCGTCTCTCTGTTTCTGTGAACAACTTGGTTCAATATCTTCAAGTATAAAAAGTAAAAACTACATACTGGGTGTTTTCCCCAAGAAGGCAAGAAACATTTCTTACCAGTAGAATCAAGTCACTACCCTCTGATAAGTTCTAATCTTTAAACATTTTGTTACTTTATGCATCGCCTACAAAATTTCATTTTTGGTGAGTGTGCATTTGGACCAACCATTACTTATAATATTCCATACTTATTGTATGTTGAACTTGCAATAAGTTTTATAGAAACTTAAATTTATTGCAGATGTACTCATGCAATATTCAAAAGGAAAATCTGCACTGGTTTTTTGTTCAACCAGAAAAGGAACACAAGAAGCAGCCCAGAGGCTCACTCAGTCAGCAATGACCTTCGGTTATTCCAATCCATTGTTTCTGCAACTGATTCGCCATTCTTTGATCATTGTTACTGAAAATATGTGCAGAGATAAACTATAATCTTGAAACTTTTTCTTTGTGCAGCTGATTATGCCATTGAAAAGCTCATTGATGCTGTTCAAGGAGATGAAAATCAGGTATGTCACTAAACCATTTTATATATTATTTGATATGTGTCATGCTCTAAACTACATGTTCTATATACATAACCATGCTGCTCTGGGATGGTCTGATGGCGTGGTTGCAGATGAGCTGCAATGACCAAAAAAGAGACCAAGAATTAAACCCGGAGAGGAGATCGATGAAAAGTCCAAGAAGGTACCTCGGTTCTGCAAATTCGTTATCCTATATCTGAAAATACGATTTTACTGATGGACGATTCTGTGTTCAGTTTCGAAGGAAACTCCAATCAGTGGTTGTGGATGGACATGATATTAACTCCAAGTCATTAGCGAGACTCGAGGGTAAGGACGCAGCAGCAAAAGCAGCTGCGAAAAGAGAAGAAGAACGAGTTGCAGAGTTGAAGAAGATGAGAGGAGAGAGATGGTTACCTTGCATTGACAAAGAGAAGAGACACAACGTAAACACTAGAACATAGCATGTTGCAGAAATATTTGGAGAAATACCAAATTTTTTAGCTGAAATAGAGCTGTTTTTTTAAGATTGTTCTGTCTGGTCTAATACAGACGCGTATAATTTATTAACGATAAAGTATACTTTGATTGAGTGATAGTGAGAAAATATAGAATATAGAAAATTGTTGTATGTATTATAAGAAAAAAATAAAATGAAATGGTTGCAAATGTGGTGAATTATGTTTGTGGAGAAGTTGTTAAATGATGTTTTATCTTCTTCTAAATGTTATTAAACGGTTACTTTAGTTTGGACATTTTGTTACCTAACCGTTACTCCTTCATAATCCATAAACATAAAAGGGGTAGAATCGTCTTTAAATTAGGTCACGTGACTTGCACGTGACACTTTGACGGTCAGATTTGACGGAAAGTTCACGGAGTAACCTTTCAGTCACATTTTCAAACTTAAGTAACGTTTCAGCTACAAAAAAAAAGATGAGTAACCTTTTAATCACATGGGCCAAACATCTGTAACGGTTGAGGTAATTAACCCTAAAAGATTTAGAGGTTACTCCAAAGTTATACGAACATTCACACATTGATGAACATATATTATATCTTCCTCCTCCGCAATCGGACTGGGAGACCCCCTTTCATCTTAAGTAGCATGGACAGAACGTAAGGCGGCTGCTCCGACAAACCCGCGCCACCGGACACCGGAACCACCTCAAACTCAACCATTACAGCGGCCACGATCGACTTCATCTGCACATAAGCCATCTCCTTTCCCAAACACATCCTCGGTCCGCAATGAAACACTGGGAATCGGAACTGATTTGGAGGCTGGAATTTTCCGGCGTCATCGAGCCACCTCTCTGGCCTGAACTCCAACCGATCTTGGCCCCACAGTTTCTCGCTCCTCCCCATCGCGTATGCAGAGTAATCCGCAAACCACCCTCTGCCGACACGTGTTCCGTTGGGGAGAACATCGTCGTCGACTGCTAGCCTCGAGTTGATCGGCAGGGGAGGGAACAGCCTCAGTGACTCTGTTACCGCTGCGTGGGTGTAATTGAGCTCCTTCAGTTCGTCGTAGCTGAAGATTGTTCTTCTTCTTGGCGGACTCACACATGATAGTTCGTCGAGGATTTTGTGCTCGGATTGGCGGTGGACGGATATTATCCAGAAGAACCAGGTCAACGCCGTCGACGTTGTGTCCTTTCCGGCGAGGATGAAGCTTATGATTACGTCTCTCAGGAACTTCCTCCTGTGTTCATCATCGAGGAATTCCAAATTCGAGCTCGATACCATGAATCGCGATAGCAGATCAAGATTTGAGGACGACATGTTACGATTCTCTTCAATTGTTTCCTCTTTTGATCTGATGATGTTCATGGCGAACTCGTTGATCGATTCAATTGCTTCACTGAACCGCTTCTCGGATCCGATGTTGAGAAATCGCTTGATCTTCCAGAGAGTAGGCAGCGGCGACATGAATCTGGAGAAGACGATCTCGTTAGCGTCATCCATAGCTCTGACAAAAACCAAATTGGAGTCCTCCGCAAGGGTTTCGGAGCTTAAGGAATGAGGATCGATTCCAAATGCAACTTTGCATAAATTATCGAAGGTAAAATTCTGAAGAACCTCTTGCAGATCGATTATCCGATTCTCGTCACATACATCGGAAAGGAAAGGGATGAGACGATCGTAGATCCCGGAATTGACTGTATTCAATATGAAGCTCTTGAGCGAGTTGGTGCTAAACTCGTAGCTGGCGATTTTGCGCTGAGTTGCCCAGAGATGGCCGTCGACGGCGAAGATTCCATCGCCGATGAGTTCGTGGAGGACGCTCCGATACCGAAAGCCTTTGATGTAGTTAGGGAAGTTGGTGACGAGAAGGTGCTCGACGTTGAGAGGGTCAGCCGTACATACACCACTGGAGAGGTTGAGGAAGGTTTTGACTTGGAGAGTGGAGGACGGAGTCTGAGATAGCATGTCGGAGATCCAGTCGTGGAGGCGGTGACGGTTGCGGAGGAATCCGATGAGGTTTCCGATGATAGGATAAGACTCGGGACATGGCGTCGGAGTTCGAGGAGGACAAGAGGGAGATCGCAAGATGTAGAGGAAAAAGATAGTGATGGCAGAGACGGATGAAATGGACAAGATGACAGCAGCGGCGACGGAGCACGACGCGCCGGCGATTGAGCACATCTATGATTTCTCTTCTCGCGCAGTTTCTTTCTGGGTCGAATTCAGTTGAGTAATTGTATTGAGGAGCTTTATTGAGCTTCTCTAGAGGGAAAAAACATAGTTATCCGAACCGGAACGGACCGGCGGTCCGACATGGAACCGGATCCTATCCGGTTTGGTTCATCTAAAAGACCGTTTTGTATATAAACAGTATTTGGACCGAATTGAACCGGTCGGTTTATGGTTTACCTTTTTGCAGATTTTTAATTTTAAACCGACCGGTCGGCTTATATTTCTACGGTTTTCCAGCTTCTTGAAGAAGCCATTAACATAAGAGAAGAAGAAGAAGAAGAAGAAGAAGAAGAAACGAGAGAGTTGATTTGCGCACTCACGAAGATCCCCAAACCTCATAGCCTGCAAAGACAGAACATGAATTACTTGTTACTCCACACAAGACGGGAAGTTGTCGATCGACCCTGTTTACCACAACCTGGGATATTTTCAGGTGAGCTGATCTAGTTTCCTTGATCTTTGCCTTCTCAGAATTATAGAAAAAGTACTGATTCTTGGTCTGCTTGGTTCTGATGTCGAAAAAATTATGAAATACAGGGTCTCTGTGGATAAGTATCAAGAAAACAAGATGATAGGGTGACGAAAAATCGACAATGGAAAGGTCAGTTATACGAAATTTACACTGCATTCGCAATTCGACTCATAGTTCTTCTTCTTCAACATTGCTTGGATTGTTTTATGGGTGTGAAGGTTTGGTCGTATATCTGGAAATCGTACAAGGAAGTATACGACGAGGTTCTGCACATCCGTTCGGCTCTAAGGGCGACTGGTGTTGAACCAGTAAGAATTATTAACAACTCAATGACATTTTTTTGAAAAGCGAATTACTTTGTTAGCAATTCTAACTTTGCTACTCTTATAGGGTGCTCGAATTGGGATTTATGGCGCAAACTGCCCTCAATGGATTGCAGCGATGGAGGTTTTCTTCCATGGTTTATAATAACCAACATGTGCTTGTTACGATCAAATTAATGAACTTTTTTACTTTTTTGCCTGATAGGCTTGCAATGGGCATAGTCTTGTTTGTGTTCCTCTCTACGATACTCTTGGTTCTGGAGCTATAAACTTCATCATCGAGCATGCAGAAATCGAGATTGTTTTCTTGCAAGATCCATTGCGCATATCCTCGACCGCATGATCGAAGAATACTTCTTCCATAAGGGTGCTTCTGTTGGGTACTATCACGGGGTATGTGAGAGTTTCTTGCAAGATCCATTGCGCATTTTTTTCTCTATGTGAACAGCGAACCGCACACTGAACCGGGTTGGACCGTCTGAATCGTGAACTGACCCTCTCACCGATTCGATGACCGGTCCGATTCTGATAACTATGGGAAAAACAGTTAATACACCTCAACCTTTTACTTAAGGTGCATTAGATCCCCAAGAAAGACGCAGAAGAAAATTATTATTTACTTAATATGTACCGCAAGTACAGGTGCATTAATCTTTTGGGTGATTTATTTTTAGATTAATTACTTAAACCGTTAAACATGGTTGACCAATGTGATTAATTAATTAAATATGTTTTTTGCGTGACTGAATGGTTACACATGTTCCAGCATGTGACTGATTGGTTAGCAGGTTCTTGGGGTAGCAACGAAGCAGCGGAGGAATCAGAGTTGTCTGAGGATTGCTCATTGGTCTAGTTCCGACGATTGCTTTTGGAACGAGTTTGCATGACTGTTTTAATCGATTCCTACAGACGGCGCCAAATGTTGGGTCTGAAACTCCCAGGTGCTGACTCGGCAGTGAATTGAATGTCAAATGATTGATGATTGCCGCTTTCGCCTGAGCTCTGGTGAACCTGCAAGAAGGGGATCGCAACAGAGGAGTGTCTCTAGGTCTCTCTCCGATGTTTAAATGAGTATACTGTGTGTATGAACTCAAAACGTAATGAACGTATTGAAAAACAACGGTATTTATAGAGTGAAGATATCAAACTGTTATAGGCAACAGAATATCTTGGTGAATATTGTGTCGATAAAGATTATGATAGCAGATATTACGATTATGGTGTAATATTGCAGTTACCGTATGTAATCTTTAGAGAATATGTGCCCAATATACGCGGGATATCGTGGTCATATCTTTAGTGACGGTTGGTGGGACCAAAGTTGAGAGGTTAGACTCTCTTGGCGAGCACTCCTATGGCGAGCAGTAGAAGACTGTGACATTGGTCAATGGCGACCTGTGATGGAGCCTTGGCGTCCACTTTGGTTTGGGTTCGATACTGGACCGTTTTATGAGGGACAGATCAACCTTAATGTGGGCTGACTCGGTCTGAATGATATGAGTTTTACCCCTGCAAAGTTATTGGGTCTATGAGGCTTTTCTCTTATTGGGTCGTCACTATCAATACTCAACAATTATGTTGTAATCGTATTTTGATTTTTAAAATATGTCTAGGACTTACAGACGACACAATTAATAACATGAGATAATTAGTGACACGACACAGTTAAACTTAATACTCATGAATTGTCGCCCTGCTTTAAAATATATATATATTATAGTTCTAAAAAATATATACATTTTTTGAATAAAATTTATTTAAATTTCTTTCCAAATGCTCAATAAATATATCTATTTTTAAAAAATAAAAAAAATATAAGTTAAAAAGTGGGTGTTTAAAATTTACCCCTTTTAATAATCTTTTAAAAATACTAAGGAACAAAAATTAATTTGGTCATGATGCACGTACAAGAAAATCACCATTATTCTTCCTTTGATATAGTTGGTTAATAATGAATTTGCTACTATAAAAATGATCATCACCCAATTACATTTTAATGAAACATATATAAATGGAATACAATGGAATGCTTAGCAAAAGTTAAATAGAGTCCTAAGCCTTTTTTTTGCTATATAATAGCTTAGGAATCTACTACATCTACAAGATTAATCTATTATGAACTCCATGATGTCTCCATTTTTTAAAACTCTCTAGTATCTCTTCTCCCCTAATGGGAGCACTTGGCTTGAATTGCAAGAGTCTTCACAATATCCGGACATTCATCCCCGTCCTTATTGAACACGGTTCGGTCGATCGGGACTGCGCAGGTTGTCTTCCCTAAACACGCCTTCTCGACAATCTGTTTAGAGATGGCAGAGTTACATTTGCCTTGAATGAATCTGCCGCAAGACCCAGTTGGGTCACCAAATCCTGCAAATTCAATGGCAGTGATGTTCTTAAAGTTATAGCAGGTCAAGTGAGCTGCAGGAATGGGGTCGTCTACCACGGGCTTTACAACACCGTCATGGATATCGGAGGAATTCAAATGGGGGGGATGAACTTCATCCATGAAGCTGCAAATGGTGTCCCGATTCACTGTTAGAATCTCAATCTTCTCGGGATCGCCACCCTCTTCGTCGAACACCACCAGTAGGTTCTCGGTCGGCTGAAGGAAGAACCTCGGAATGTGGTATCTGAATCACGAATGTTCATGAATGACTGCACTTGCTCCATGCCAGAAGTATAAGTAATTAAATTCACCATTGAAATCTAGCGAACACTTACTCAGTTTGGGTCGGATAACCTTCTGGAGAAAGGAAGGTCTCCCAATATCGACCAACGCCCTTACCGTTCACCCAAATCATACCCTTGCTCATATTTGACATACGGATCGCAACCGGGTCTTCCCCTTCGGGTTCATCAAAGTAGGTCTTGTACCATGTCACTGGGCCTCCGCCTCCGGCACCATTCACCTTGGTCCACTGGGTCTTGTTAAATCCATGTGGTGAGTATGCCCCAACATTCTCACCTTCCAAGCCAACTTTGTGGCCCCAACCATTGAATGTCAAATCCAATGTCCCGGTGTTCAAGCCGAGGACAGTCACAAGGCGGGGACCGGCGTATCGACGCTCCAAATTGGCTCCACTATCCTACACAAAGAAATCATCAGAGCAAAAGAGACGTGAATTCTTCGGTTGGATCAACTGACTTATAAAGTGAAACAAAAACTAATAACTCCTCTTACAATGAGCCCGACTAGCGAGCCAAGAAAAGTTAACTGATTCTTCCCCGCCGTTAGGTTTCTCATTGGCACTTGCAGTACGAATGACTTCTCGAGATGGCTTCCATGCGCGCTTCCTAAAAAAACAACTAGTTTCTTCAATATCCCAAGATTTTATCAATGTGTATGGATCAAATGCCATACAAAATTACACACCTATGTACTCTCCGTTCACGAAGGCGAGCATTGCATGACCCATACTCGCAACCCGTAGTATCGGTAGGATGTCATCCCTAATAGGTAAATCTTCATGATTCAAGTCCAATCTGCAGATCAAATGTTGATGAATATATTTCTTGTCACATTTTATGTAACCAAATAGGACACATTATACTTACGTAGTGGTGTACCAAGCGTAGTCCGTTGTATCCTTGGTCAAGGTATATAGCTCTATAGGTACAGAATTATTAATCGTAGCCTGACCATCATCAGGAATGACCTCCTTCGACATTTCCCAACTCATCTTGTTCGCCTTTTCGGATCGAACAAAGTTCCTCTCGTTGTGTTGGGACACGATCTGATAATTTTTCCTCAAGATTTAAGGACTGAAATCTGAATTAAGTATCTATAACTGTTGAAATATCACTGTGACTTGTACCACACCGGTGGTATAACACAATTTGGGCACCATATATACAACAAGGTTACTTCCTCCTATTACCAATTGGTCTTAGGATGGAATCCGAGTTGTATAATGTGGTTGCTATTTGGGTGTGGCTCAGCCCCGATATTAAAAATTTAACAATAACTTTTCGTGTTTTTTGTACTTACATGTTGAGTATTGAAAACGACGTTCTTGCAGTCGGGGAGGATGCTGATCGAGCGAGTCGGGATGTAATACTTCTCGCCTCGGAACTCGATGATTTGAGCTTCTTTAGTGTTGTTGTTGGTCATGAAGGCCGAGCATACATTGGTTTCGGGGATTTCAAAGTAGCGCAACTTTACGAAATAAATCGTGTTAACGTATGTGAAGTGAACTTATAAACAATATGATCAAACCCGAATGAACACAAGGTTTATACCTCGAGGTCGTCTTTGATGCGCTCGATCGTATGGTTGCCCTCAAGTAGAGCCTTCTGGCACATCTTGATGGCTTGGTGGACGTCCCTCAGATGGCCCCATTTGGGCTCCCTTTCGAGACCAAACTCGTCAAGAGGAGCCTCATCGTAGTACCGGGTTGTTGTGAATGCCGAGGTTGTCCTCCCAAAGTTAGTCCCACCATGGTACATGTAGTAGTTGACGAGTGATCCGTTTTTGGAGAACCATCGCGCAACCGAGAAGGCGAGATCCTCTGCAGACCTCTTGGATATGGGGTCACCCCACACTCTGAACTGAGCGGTCCAGTTCTCGGTCCATAATGCGGGCTTGTAGGGCTTGTTCGGGCCAGTGAAGGTGTCACCGCAATGCCTCCCGTTGCACGCATTGATGACCGGGTCTGGGGCGTCCGTCTGCTTGCACATAATCCACGGGACACCCACATCCATCCCGACCGCCATATTTGCAGCCCATTGGACATATCGATCGCCGCCTTCTCTATAGGCACGTTGGACATGATTATACTCGTTCTCGATCTGCATTAGTCGTGTAACGATGATTAGAAATTCAATTTGGTCTATATGATCCCTTTTGATATTAGGATTTTGATATACAAATCTGAGTTCGAAATATACATCTATAAGTCGCCCGAACGTTTTTTTTTAATGTTTCCAAAATTTTCGGGTTTACGAGTCTAGGATGTTCAAACAATCCTACTCCACTTTTATCGAATTTTGATCAAACCTGTGCTAGAACGATCGGGCCGCCTTGAGAAGCAAACAACTTCTCCTCCTTCATCTTCTTGACAATCATCTTTGCATAGTTCTCCATGTAATGCTATAAAATAACAAAGCACAAGTTCCACTAATCAACCAAATAATATTCAAAAAGTTTTTTGTTTTTTTTGTTACAGTTGCATCCCGATTTGATATTTCTAAGATACGAAGATTACAAAAAAACTCAATCTTTATACCTTGAAAGGATCGTTATCGTTTCTAAACGAGATGTTCTTAACTTCTCTGAGCCAATAAGGTAGACCTCCATGGTTCCATTCGGCCTGAATAAATGGCCCGAGCCGGAGCGTTACATACATGTCGTTTTCCCCGATCAACCTTATAAACTTGACGATATCGTTATTTCCTTCGAAGTCTAGCTTCCCTTCTACGGGCTCGTGGAGGTTCCAAAAGACATATGTTTGGATGGTGTTAAGTCCTCCCTCCTTCGATTTCCTTATGAGATCAGGCCACATGTCGGGTGTGCTTCTCGGGTAATGAATCGATCCCGAGAATAGAAGCTCTCTCTTGCCATCGACCATTATGGAGGTCCCATCGTAGGTGACTTTCTTGGGTTCGGGCGTGGGTTCCGGAGTGGGCTCGGGCGTGGGTTCGGGCGTGGGTTCAAGCTCAGCATTGGAAGCAATGGATAGTGAAACAAGAAGCAGGGAAAAACAGAGTACTCTGTTTTGAAACCACATGGTTTGTTTTGTTGGAGATAGAGGAGGAGAAAGGGAGGGAAACCGCTAAAGGAGCTGCAATGGTTAGAGACATAAATATAGTGGATTTCAAATGTAAATGGTTACAATAATAGTATAGTAATATTGTCAATGACCGTTGCGGGTTGCTCTGTTTTTTTGTGTGGTTGTGGTGGTCACTTGGAAGCTCTATTTTCTGAGTTTTTGACTTAATTCATTCCTAATTTTAGATTATTATTTATTTAATTTTCTAAATTTTATAAAACGTAATTTGCAATTATTACAACATAAGAATATTTACAACAATATATGAGAGAGATCTTTTAATTTATCTAACCAAAAAAAAATTCAGTGTATAATAATTAACATTTTTTTCAAGTAATTAAAAAAAAACAATATTTTTTTCACTATGGTTCTTGTGTTATAAGCTTTTTTTCTTCCCTTTCAAACATCGTGAATTACACAGTATACATAAAATAAAAATATATTTGTCGTCTGGTTTTAAAATACTTTCTATATAAATTTATAAAATAAGTTATATTAGTATATTTGTACATCAATTATATAATGGTTTATATTTATTTTTAGTGTACTTGTTTATTAATTCTATAAACTTATTATTTAATTTAAGAATGCATATCTATCTACCCAAAAAATGTATTTTTATTGTATTCTTAAAAAATTATCAAATAAATTTAATAATTTAACGGTATAAGTATAACTCATACCCCGCCTTCGAGAGGTTTCCACAGGGGACCCCAAACGCCCCTGGAGTTTGCAGTCTTGGGCGGCTGGAACAAGCCCACGAGTGGGCAGTACTCTCCAGAGGGAGCCTTCGAGAGGTCTGGGGCGGCTAACCCCTTCTTCTGAGCCTCAGGCTCCTTTGGAGGAATGGAGGTCGGGCGATCAGAAGAAGGAGGGGTCGTCGTGACCACAACCAATTCCTTCTCCTTAGGGGCAGCAGGACTCTTAGGAGCAGCAGGGCTCTTGGGAAGAGCAGGGCGCTCTTCGCCTGAACTCCTGGCCTTCTTGGCAGGAGGGGGTCACGAGCCACCTCAGCATGGGGCTTCTCTGCAAAAAATTAACAAAGATATTATAAACCTAAATTCAAGGCGGACGAAAAAAGAAGTAAACAAGACAGTAGTGTACCTGGCTGGCGAGAGCCAGGAGTGACTGAGGGGCGATCCTCCTCAGGCTTTCTTTTGGATGAACGCCTGGAGGGAGGAGGAGGAAGGTTCAGCGACGCCTGGTCCGAAGACAGCCCTACCTTACCCTGGTCATCAAAGAGACCCATGAGTTTACGGCCCCGACCGCTTACAACCAATAAGAGGAAAAAAGATTAGAAAATTACTCAATTAATAAGAAGTGGTGAAGTCTGATGAATGCCTGCCATCTCGAGCATGTTCTCAGTGGTCTCCGCCACTGAGTGGATTGAACATAAATTTGATTACCTGTGCAATCAGAAGAAGTCGTCGATGGCGTTCCGGTCACTCCCAGATAACTCGCCAAAGACAGGGGAGTATCCCTTTCCGGTTGAGACAACTCCCAGGTCACGCCCCCTTGTAGAAGAAGTAGAACTTCTTGTAGTTGGAGTTGGTGGCACGGAAGTCGTCAACCAATCGAAAATGGATGTTCCAGCTCCACGCCTGGCCTCTCCATTCTTCAAACTTGGGCCATCGGGTCTGGAAATGATGGAGGTGGTTCGCTCCCGTGGCCAATCGGAAAAAGCATCAGAACAAGGCCAGTGAATACGTCAATTCTTGACGTAGACACATGAACTTGAATCCGACCCACATCCTAATGGCGTTGGGTACGAGTTGTGTGGGTCCTATCTCGTAATAACGGCATAGTTCCTGCAAATCATCGTAGAGAGGAAACGCAACCCAGCATCGACCTGAGCCGCATAAACGTAAACCTCTCCGTCGCGAGGATAATGCAGTCCTAATCCTGGATACCTGGGGCATCTGTTTCATTCAGACCACCTATGGCGACTACCATCTTGAATTGAGTCGGCTTCAACTCGTTAGGCTTGATATCTACTTAAAAAATCAGGATATGGCAAGAACGATATATAAACAAGAAAAAACAAGGGTCATTATCAGAAAAACCAGCGAACAGAAAAACCTTAGTGTTTACCTTTTGGGGAAAAGAGAGGCACATTGGTATCTGGCCCATCCACCACCACAGGTGTGGCCACTGACCGTCCGGCGTTAGGATTTCTTTCGCGGGAAGCCGGAGTGGAACCATCCCTGATTTGCAGGGGAGCATTGGCAGACTTCGAGGGCACTTTCGGGTTTGAGGAAGAAGACCTATTAGCCATTACATTGGCCTTGCCTGTAGACTGATTTCGGGAAGCCATTGAGGTTTGGGTTTGGAGCTTTAGAAATCGAAAGAAGGAAGAAGAGGATCGAAGAAACAGAGTGCTGAAAAAACAGAGAAGACACAGAACTCTCTAGAATCTGAATGACTGGGACGCGTAAAAGACAAAGGAGTGGAACTTCCGTCCCTTATAAAGACAAAATAGGAGTAACCGCCACAGACAGAATCGAAACGACACCGAGAATAATTGAACCTTTTTGGAAAAAATCGAAGCAATGTCAGAATTTTAAGAGACACCTCGGGGAGACAAACAGTCGGCCAGTACAGAAACTGTCAGACTACCCTTGGGTTACAGAAGAATAAACGACAAGCGTGCCTCAAATGTCCGTTCGACTTCTGTATGACTGTGCATTCATTAAATGCTAAAGTCCATTATGCAGATAAAGTGATCGTCGGCGTATTACTAGGCCTTTTTGGAAAAGCCTTTCAAAGGTAGTGATCGCCAAATAGCGAAGGATAAACATCCATAAACCTAGACAACCTCGAGTGATCGCCAAGAAGGAATAAAATACTGAATATTCCTTCAACTTTGGGCAACCGAACGACTGATCGCCAAAGAAGCATAAAGTGTTCATAAGGGTACAAATAACATAAAAGAACAAAGAAAACCCAATTCAAGTGTCACTATCTCAAACCCTATCAAGGAATCAAGCTCGACCGAAGAAACTTCACTCAAGCTTCGGAGGCAAATGTTGGGTATTGATAGTGACAAACCAATAAGGAAAAGGCCCCAGAGGCCCAATAACCATGGAGGGGGTAAACCCAGGTTATTCAAACAGGACCGACCCATGCTAAAGTCGAGCTGACCCTCGATAGAGTGGCCCAACGTTGAGCCCAAGCTAAAGTGGACGTCAAAGGCTCCATCGCTGGTTGTCATTAATCACCAAGTCACGGACTCCTACTGCTCGCCATAGGAGTGCTCACCCTAAAGAGAGTCTTGCCTCTCTCCTCTGGTCCAACCAACTGTTCCTAAAGATATGGCCATGATATCCCGCATATCTCGGGCACATATTCTTTAAAGATTACATATGGTAACTGCAATATTACGCCATAACTGTAATATCTGCTATCCTAATCTTCACCAACACAATATTCATTAAGATATGTTGTTGCCTTTTACGGTTTGGTCTCCTTACTCTATAAATACCCTTGCTTTACATACATTCAGTTTGCGCTTTTAGTTCTATACACACATATACTCATTTAAGCATCGGAGAGGGACCCAGAGACACCCCCTCTGTTGCGATCCCCTTCCTGTAGGTTCACCGGAGATAAGGCGAGAGCAACTTTCATTCATCCATTGACATTCAATTCACTGCCAGATCAGCATTCAGGAAATCAAGATCCAACAATCTGTACATCAATTATATAATGGTTTATATTTATTTTTAGTGTACTTGTTTATTAATTCTATAAACTTATTATTTAATTTAAGAATGCATATCTATCTACCAAAAAAAATTATTTTTATTGTATTCTTAAAAAATTAGCAAATAAAATTAATAATTTAACGGTATAAGTATAACTCATACTTAAAAGGGTTAATTATCAAATAGGTACCCCACCTTTACATGGTTTGGCAAGTAGATACCTTTTTTTTGCCACAAATAGGTTGCCCAACTCTGTGAAATTAGCAAATAGGTACCTACCGTTAATTTTCTGTTAAGAATAAAACGAAAATAACGCGAGGAGCAAAAATATACCTGAACTTGACATGGTTTGACAAAAAGGTACCTGAACTTACACGAATTAGCAAGTAGATACCTGAACCGGTTCAAAAATCGGTTTAGTCGAACCATTTTATTTTATTTAAAGTAGGGTTTATATACCAAACACATACATGACTCAACTCCAGACGTTATCGGTGCATTAAAGAAGCATCATGAATCCATCGCTCGGGTCCATCACCATCCCGACCCCATCTATCTTTGTTATCCTCGTTCGGGACAAGATCACTCTTGACTTCGTTTACGTGATTTTCGCTTTCGTTCGGGTACTTCCTTAGTTCAATTCTCGTCAACTTGATAAACTCGATAATAGAGAAAATCACACCGAGCAAACCCCGACTCGAAATCTAAACCTAGTTCGGAGATGGGCATCGTCGACAAACCCGACTTAGAATTTAAGCCTTTGAAGGAGAAACTGATATATGGAAGGATATTTTTTTGCAAAGAATATTCAGCCTGATAATTTATATTGAATATATCGATAATCTTATCATGTATATACTATACATTTTAAAGACTCAACAACACGATCACGGTATGTAGGTTTACATGTTAATCCGTACGATCCGTTCTTATTTCAATTCTATGATATAAATTTTACATACCAACTAGTTCACTCGCACGACCCCATAAACCTTACGTAGATGGACTGAGAACGTCTGGAGTTGAGTCATGCATGTGTTTGGTATATAAACCCTACATTTAAAAAAAAAAAAAGGTGGTTCGACCGAATCAGATTTTGAATCGATTAAGGTATGTACTTGACATGAGGAGAAAATATGTACCTGAACTTGACATGGTTTGGCAAATATGTACCTGAACTTAGACAAATTAGCAAGTACATACCTTAATCGATTCAAAATCCGATTAGGTCGAACCACTATTTTTTTTTAAATGTAGGGTTTATATATCAAACACATGCATGACTCAACTCCAGATGTTCTCAGTGCATCTAAGTATGGTTTATGGGGTCGTGCGAGTGAACTAGTTGGTATGTAAAATTTATATCATAGAATTGAAATAAGAACGGATCGTACAGATTAACTTGTAAACATACATATCGTGATCGTGTTGTTGAGTCTTTAAAATGTATAGTATATACATGATAAGATTATCGATATATTCAATATAAATTATCGGTCCGAATATTCTTTGCAAAAAATATCTCTTTCCATATATCAGTTTCTCCTTCAAAGGCTTAAATTCTAAGTCGGGTTTGTCGACGATGCCCATCTCCGAACTAGGTTTAGATTTCGAGTCGGGGTTTGCTCGGTGTGATTTTCTCTATTATCGAGTTTATCAAGTTGACGAGAACTGAACTAAGGAAGTGCCCGAACGAAAGCGAAAACCACGTAAACGAAGTCGAGAGTGATCTTATCCCGAACGGGGATAACAAAGATCGATGGGGTCGGGATGGTGATGGACCCGAGCGATGGATTCATGATGCTTCTTTAATGCACCGATAACGTCTGGAGTTAAGTCATGTATGTGTTTGGTATATAAACCCTACTTAAAAAAAAATGGTTCGACTAAACCGATTTTTGAACCGGTTCAGGTATCTACTTGCTAATTCGTATAAGTTCAGGTACCTTTTTGTCAAACCATGTCAAGTTCAGGTATATGTTTGTTCCTCACGTTATTTTTGTTTTATTCTTAACGAAAAATTAACGGTAGGTACCTACTTGCTAATTTCACAAAGTTGGGCAACCTATTTGCGAAAAAATAAATTAGGTCTCTACTTGCCAAACCATGTAAAGTTGGGGTACCTCATTGATAATTAACCCTATTAACACGTTATGTATGACTTATACTTATACCGTTAAATTATTAAATTTATTTGCTAATTTTTTAAGAATACAATAAAAATACATTTTTTGGGTAGATAGATATGCATTCTTAAATTAAAGGGAGATTCTATTTGCAGACCATCGACTACTTTATACAGACCACTTTTGTTAAAATACTAAAATGTCCTAATAGCATTTTACATATTTGTCCTTACTAATTTTAAGGAAATTAATTATCAAATCGACCTCATATTTCCGTAGTTACTAAATTGACCCCATATTATAAAAATAGTGAAAAATTATGATTCTAGCAAGTTTTGAACCCTAGACCTCTTACATACAAATAAAAGTTTTACCACTACACTAATAATTCCTCATGATTTTTTATATACTTCAAATATACCTCATGATTTCTTATTCCAATTGATGCTCTTTACTAATTAACATTTGTTCCACGTTGTTTGTTTAATTATATTTTTAATTTAATTATGTATATACTGATTAATTTTTTAAAATGGTTGAGAAATAAATAATTTTCTAAATTTAGTATTTATAGACTACCAGAATATTCATTTTGAAAATATTTTTTTCAACCATCTCTATAAAAAAATCAGAAAGATTATAGTATTTAGATAATTAAATTAGAACTCCAACGACATATATGGTGTTAAGTTTCAATTTTCTTATCGATTATAAAATTTGGTCAAAGCAGTGTTGGTAATTTTTGACAATTTTTATAAGGGTTAATTACCAAATAGGTACCCCAACTTTACATGGTTTGGCAAGTAGGTACCTAAACCTTTTTTTGCCGCAAATAGGTTGCCAACTTTGTGAAATTAGCACATATGTACCTACCGTTAATTTACTATTAAGAATAAACGGAAAATAACGTGAGCAGCAAACATGTACCTGGACTTGACATATTTTGACAACAAGGTACCCGAACTTACACGAATTAGCAAGTAGATACCTGAACCGGTCCAAAAATCGGTTCAGTCAAACCACTTTATTTTTTTTTAAAAAAAGTTGAATTTATGTACCAAACACTTGCATGACTAAACTCCAGACGTTCTCGGTGCATTAAGGAAGCATCATGAATCCATCGCTCGGGTCCATCACCATCCCGACCCCATCGATCCCTATTATCCCCGGTCGGGAAAAGACCGCTCTCGACTTCGTTTACGTGGTTGTCGATGTCGTTCAGGTATTTCCTTAGTTCAGCCTCCATAAACCCTACTTAGATGCACCGAGAACGTCTGGAATTGAGTCATGCATATGTTTGGTATATAAACCCTACCTTTTTTTTAAAAACAAAACAGGTTCAACCGATCCAAATTTTGAACCGATTCTGGTATCTACTTGCTAATTAATGTAAGTTCAGGTACCTATTTGCCAAACCATGTCAAGTTCAGGTACCTGTTTGCTTCTCACGTGCTTCTCACGTGCTCCTCACGTGATATTTTCTGTTTATTCTTAACGGTAGGTACCTATTTGCTAATTTCACAAAGTTGGGCAACCTATTTGCGGCAAAAAAAGTTTAGGTACCTAGTTGCCAAATCATATAAAGTTGGGGGTACCTAGTTGATAATTAACCCTTTTTATAAATTTGACCAAATTTTATGGTTGAAGGGAAAATTGAAACTTAGCATTATATGTGTTAGAGTTCTAATTTAATTATCTACATATTATAGTCTTTCTGTTTTTTTAGAGATCGTTGATTTTTTTTTTTCAAAATGAGTACTATGGCAGTCTATATATACTAAATTTAGAAAATTACTTATTTTTCAATCATTTTTTTAAAAAAAATATTAGCAGATACATAATTAAATTAAAACTATAATTAAACAAACAACGTTGAACAAATGTTAATTACTAAAGAGCATCAATCAATAAATATGAGATGTTTAATACAATAATATGAAAGTTGCTTCAATAACTCTATTTTAAGTATATAAGGAAACAATTAGAATTATTAGTATAGTGGTAAATATTTTAGCTTGTATGTAAGAGGTCTAGGGTTCAAAACTTGCTATAAGCATAAGTTTTCACCATTTTGATAATACGGGGTCGATTTAGTAACTACGAAAATATGAGGTCGATTTAATAATTAATTTCCTTAAAATTAGTAAGGACAAATATGTAAAATGCTATTATGGCATTTTAGTCTTTCAACAAAAGTGGTATGTATAAAGTAGTCGATGGTCTGCAAATAGAATATCCCTAAATTAAATAATAAGTTTAGATAATTAACAAACAAGTACACTAAAAATAAATATAAACCATTATATAATTGATGTACAAATAATCAAATATACTAATATAACTTATTTTATAAATTTATATAGAAAGTATTTTAAAACCAGATGACAAATATTTTTTTTATTTTATGTATACTGTGTAATTCACGATATTTGAAAGGAAAAAAAACTTATAACACAAGAACCATAGTGAAAAAAAATGTTAATTATTTTACTGTATATGGCAAGTTTAATTAGGAAGGGTAAAATGCCACGTTAACAGTGAGATGACGTAGTTTTATTTGCCATTTTCCCACCAAAAGTTTTCTAAACCTCCCTCCAAAATTTGAAATGGCAGAGAAATGTACAAGATAGAGAAGGCGAGCTCAAACCCTAACCATTATCTCTGTTTGATCAGACAAAGCCACTGTTTTTCCTCCAAATCTCGATCTAAACCAGCCATGGCGATGCATGTCCCAGAAGATCTCGATCTCCTTCTCTCTCTCCAAGACAGGGTTGTGGAAACCCCTCCTACTTCTCCTTCGCATTCCTCCCCCAGTTCCCCTGGTAATTCCTCGCAATATCTCGTGCGCTTGCTTGAATTGATCTGCCTCCATATCATTCCTGATTTTATTGTTAGTAATCGCCTAATTTCATGTGGCTTTCTTCAATTTTGGATCTTGTAGTACTTGAGTTTTCGTTTACCTGAAGTTAAAGATTTGTACCTTTCAACTATTAGCTGATTGAAGTTCATGGTGATACTGACAGTAGTAGTGTCGTGATTTTTAGTGATTAAGAGTCTTATTAGGGTTTCCTTACTTGCCTGAATAAAGTTTTTTCAGGATATCATTCATTTGATGATGATAGCCCAAGGAGGAGGAGGCCGAGGCGGCAAGTGGACATGTCTGTATTTAAAGATGCAGTTGGAGACTGCTTGGATTATGATCCTAAACCTGTTAAGAAAGACTCTAAATCAAACCCCAATAATTTGAAGAAGACCGATCCTGACATTGAAAAATTCTCAGGGCTGCGCATTAGGTACATTTTAGCGAGTTTAGTTGCGGGATTTCTTAAAGCTGGTGATTTTTGTTTTTAGATTTTGACCATTTTGTGAGATTCAGGAATCAACTGCTGACACCGACAGAGATTAGTGATCACTTCTCTGACATACGCTTTGTTCGATTATCCGTAATAAAGTAAGATTTTGCTAATTTTGTAACTCATGATGGCAAAATTGTTCAGTTTCATGGTATGCAGGTTGTATATGTTATGATATTGTGCTTAGAGATTTATATATTTTTTTCTCTAGGAATTTGTTGAAAGGGGACAGTCTTTCGGGAAGTTGGTCCACTGTTGGTGTGCTGATAGAGAAGGGGATTCCAAGAACGAGCTCTAATGGAAAGGCTTATTCGATATGGAAAATAGGGAGCTTGAATGAAGATGGTGTATCCCTCTTCTTGTTTGGTGATGCTTACCAGAGGAATATGAATGAAAAGGCTGGTACTGTCTTCGCATTCTTCAATTGCAATGTTCGTACGGGTGGTCCAAAGGTAGTGACTATTATGATTAATGATAATGAAATCGTCACTTGGGTTCGATAAGTGAATTTTTTTATGTGATTTATTTTACAGGGTGATTTTTCTTTGAGCATATTTTCTCCTAATCAAATTATTAAGATGGGTACCTCAGTTGATTATGGTATTTGCCAAGGCAAAAGGAAGGATGGAGTTACCTGCCATGTTGTCATAAACAAGTAAATTCCTGGACCATTACTAGATGGAAATATATTGTCCTTAACTAGTGAACTCCTAAATCTAAAAGAACAAAGAAATTATGTTTCTTTCTGCTTGTTTCATTGTTTGTCACTCTCTATAGTGCCATTTTAGTTTGTTCTAATTTTGTTTCTCCATCTAGGCGCCGTGGAATTTACTGCAAATACCACAAGACGGTAAAGAAACCACAAACACTCATTTTTATTTTTTATTTAAATTTATTAAGTTTACTAGATGATTCATGTTTGGGATATTATACAGAATGCATCTGAGAAGTACTCCGCCGCACGGATTGAGCTCCATGGAGGGTAAGAATACTGCTTTATTCTCTCCTTTTCTGGAAATAAAAAATTTCTGGTTTTAACTTATTATTATTGTTCTGTGTTTGGCAGGAACATCAGAACAGCTTTCAGGAATCATCTCCAGTCCGAAGGAGTATACGTTGTTAACCCCTTGGCCGATTTAACAAACAAGAATAAACCCAAGCAGCCACTGAAAGTATTGTCTGTTGATGGACTCAAAAGGGCATTAAGGTCTTCATCCACTATACTGCCTAGTCTTTCTCCAGTGGCATTTGATTGAGAATATATTCACAATAATGTATCTGATTTAAGGAAAATTCTGCAAAGTGTGAAATTTTATTAGAAAGTGAAAATGAAACTATATTTTTTAAGAAATATTCGAATAAGTGAGATTAAGAATTTTCTAAAATAGTAAAAGATACTGGATTCTGATAAATTTCCATTGCTATTTTTCACGTATTTTGACTTGTTTCTTGAATTATGAATGGACAGTGGTGCAGGTAAGGTGACAAATAATATGCACTCACAAGGAATAAGAATGCTCAATGAAGTTGCAAGTAAGATGCACTAACTGCCTAATCTTTTACCTTTGCCTAGATTAATTCATTAAAGAAAATGACTTAGCTAATTAGACTAATTTACCCTTTTGATTATTATTTTCTATAGTAAATATGATTGGTAATTTATTTTCCTCTGCCTCCAAATTCTTGCAATTTTCTTCTATCCATATTCTTTAGTATGAAATAATTATCGGGTTCAATTCCTTATTGGTGTATCAGTGAAACTTGGGTCCAAAGCTACTGAGAAAGACTCTGGCAAGAGCAATAAGCAAAAGAATGAATCGCAGAAAAGGTGAAGCACAACTCAAGTGAATTTGTTTTCTTTTTAATTTGTTTTTTTTTTCAAATATTTGATTACTTTGTTATTTTTTATTCAGGAAATTGCCTTCAATGAAAAATGATCCATTTTCAAGAAATGGAAATCAACAGTTGAGTCCAAAGAGAATGAAAAACGACCAAGTCCCTTCGAAGAGAGTTGAGCAGCGCACTGAGAAGCTTATTGAGCTTGAGATTTTCAGTTCAGATGATGAACTCTGAGTTCTCTGGATTGACATGGGCAATGCAACTGCACTGACTTTTGGACAGCAACATGAAACTTGACAACATAAGATAAGTCAATTTTTTTTAAAAAAAATATATATTTATGATCATGTTCTATACATGACCCACTCTTTCTTGATTCCTTGACGATGTTGGAAATTCACTGTAGATGTAAATGAGTTTCAATATGGTTTTAATGATTTATGGTATGCTATGATGAATTGAAGATGGTATTGTAAGATGGAAGAATGAAGTCTAGTTCTAGATTTTAGTGATTCCATTTGACTGTTTCCTTTTTTTGAAAAAATATATATTTTTTTAATTAATTGTTGAATAATGTGTTTGGGAGGTGAAGTTAGGTGGATGTCACACCTAATTAAGTAATTTGTTCAGTGATTAGTGCATAATAATAATTAAGTCATCATGAACCTATTTTGAGGAAACCATGCATAAATAAATGAATATTTTTTTTGGCCATCCTAAATAAATAAATTACTAATTGGATTCTCAATATTATTCTTGTTTAGCTTAACTCCGGTGATGATTGATTTTGTGATGCTCCTATATTAATGTAATAATATTTATCTATTTTCTCAATTAGCAGCAGTTAGAATTTACTGAAAGAGTGAAAGGTGGCATTTCCATTAATAAAACAAACAAAAAAAACGAGTTTGGGTGGATAAAGTTAATTAGTTGAGCTAATTTGGTAGCCTATGTTTCTCTTGAGAGTTGAGACTATTTTTTTGGGTACAAAATGTTGGTCGAATTTGTTATTAAAAAAAGAGAGAAGATTTCTCTCTTCTCATGGTAGTTATTTTGAAATACATTAATTAGAGGGTTAAATATCATATTTTCTTTTGATATTCGAACAAATTTTAAAATGGGTTAATAGGTGTACCATAAGTTTGGGTCATGTGATCGGATGGTACCCCTATGTTGTTTTATGGTACCATAAGTTTCGCAATGTTGTTATTTGATCCAAATTATTGTTGCCGTCAATGTTAACTAACAGAATGCTGACGTGACACTGATGTGGCAATTGGAAAATACAAATAAATATGAAATATAATAAAAATAGAAAAAATTGGAAAAATTATAAAAATATTCAAAAAATATTCAAAAAATATTTTAAAACTTTATATATTAATAAAATGTATTTTTTATAAATTTATTTTTAAAAAACAAATTGAAAATTGAAAAAAAAAAAGCTAGGGTTGGACCCTTGGGTCCAATTGACCCAGCCAAGGGTCGAACCCTGGGCTGGGTTGGACCCTGGTTGGGTCAATTGGACCCCAAGTTAGTTCGACCCTTGGGGTCCAATTGACCCAGCCAGGGTCAAACCCAGGGCTGGGTCAGACCCAGACCTGGTCGCCCAGGTTAAGCGACCTGGTGGGGGTCCAACCCAGCCCAGGGTTCGACCCTTGGCTGGGTCAATTGGACCCCAATGGTCCAACCTAGTTTTTTTTTTTATTTTAAAATAAATTTTATTAATATATAAATTTTTAAAATAATTTTTGAATTTTTTTATAATTTTTCTGATTTTTTCATATTTTTTTAAATTTTCCTACTTATTTTTATTTTTTAAATTAAATATTATATATCTACGTGGTGCTGACATTGACCATTTAACAGAAAAATCTAACGGTTAACTACCATAGGACAACATGCTCCAAACATAACAGACCAATTAATCACATCAAAAAACATATGGTACCATCCGATCACATGACCCAAACTTATGGTACTATTGGACTTATTAATGCTTTTAAAATTTTCTATTAAAGTTATCGTAAAATTTTTCTTCTCATATTTGAGAAAAGTTTAAATTTGGTGTTCTTTTCAACTTTTTCACTCAAATTTAATACACTAAAAATTTTAATAGAATATTTTTTTAAAAAAGTACAAAAATAATATATTTAAAAAAAATATATTACAATTTAGCATTTTCAAACTTTTTTAAATATTAGAGTCAAGTTTCAATTATAATAGTAAAATTATAATCACAACAACTATAATTAAAACATGTAGTTAAAAAAATATAGTATAATGTCCCATACTATTATCCACCCTACTCCCATGTTGACCTTTCAATTATGAATCAATTATGGCATGTTCTTTTCACGGAATGGAAAATGAATTCGATTTACGAATTCCGTAAGAAGTTGTTCTTTTCGCGGAATTGCAAAAATTTGGCTTACGGATTCCGGGCGGGGTAGGCTTAGACATTCCGTGTGAAAAGCTCGGAATTCCTAAGCCGGGCGCGCTAGGAATGAGGAATAGGAGGCGAAATGACTGAAATGCCCTTACTTTAAAATTTATATTAATTCAACAATTTTATCTTAATTAATAATTAATTAAATAAGTTATTTTATTTTTTTAATTATTAATTAATTATATTATAAGTTTTTAATATTCTTAATTTTAAAATTAATTAATACAAATTATATACTATACATATACAAGGAGGGGCAAATATGTCATTTTACCACATTCCATTCCCTTTCCATATACAATTCCACAAAATAAACAACTTCATATTCTTATCTCCTATTCCTTATTCTCTATCCCTATTCCGTATTCCATGAAAGAAACGCCCCGTTAATCCTAATTCCTAATGAACGGTACCTATCTCTAACCTACTAAGCTTAGGAACTGGGCCTAGTCCAACTTATGCTTGACTTAACTCAAACCCTTCAATTGATTTAGATCTACAATTAGATGAGTCAATTTTGGACACGAAATATGAATGATTTACGTATGGATCATGATTATATTTGATATTTTGAATTCACTGAAGCCACACGAAAAATAAGTCAAGTTTGGATCGTACCTATCAACTTGTGAATCTGTAAAATTAAATATATATAAAAAACTATGGTTGAAAGTTTCTACCACAACCACAACACAATTAATATATGTCTAATCAATTTTGATATATAAATATACACATAAACACGATTAAACTATATGTATATAATATTTTGGATTTGTTCTTGTGCTTATGTGTTTGAATTACTTGCGGATATTAAAATTTAATTGTGAAATTAAATTATGAATTTTATAGATTTCGTGACATGATTTTTTTGCGATGTTTCGTGTCGTGTGACATGATTTATGTCATGCATATATATTCAGTTTATTTTTTTTGTTTACAAAAGTTAACCGTGTTAATCTTGTGTACCACATGAGATCTATTTAATAATCATGTTGTATTCGTATTTTGTGACGCGTTTAAAATCTATCCGTTTTCAAATGACATGACATTCACAAATTACTACTCTTATAAAAGACCATGGGACACAAAATTGTATGACTCACACGAATCAATAAATCACATAAGTTCGTGAGTTACAAGTATCTACATGTCAACGTGTTGACTCGTAAAATTCAAATCACATAATTAAATAAGTATGTGTATACGAATTATACAAGTTAACCCGTTGACCCATTACACGATCAACCCATCACACGAATCAAGACTCTTATCTACAACTATATTACCTAAGGTTAGGGTTAGATGGTCAAATTGCTATCAAGTCCCTGACTTTTCTAGTGGGTCATATTGAGCAGCTCTTGTTCTAGATGACTAAATATTTGAGAGTTATAAAATAACTAATTTTATAAAGCCGTCGAATATCCAATCATAAGTGGAGACTAAGTTGAAATAAAGACTTAATATGAAGATTATATAATTTTTACAATTGATAATAATAATAAGAGTGGCCAATAATAATATTATTAAAAATTTAAGGAGTTGTTCGGTAGGTGCTGGGTGGTATTTGTAATTTTGTATTTGTACCTATAGCTGTCGGAGAGCTGTCTCTCTCTAGAAAGTACTTGCCTTTCTTTCCTCACTTAGCAGTTGCAGACACAGACAATGCAATTGCAAATCCAAATGCAACTCTCTGTCTGAAGAGAAGGAGGAGGACGAAGCTTTTACTGGTTTAGATTTCGGAGATCAACTCTCCATCATAAATCAGCATCTCCCAGGTGGTTTAAGCGATACCCAGTAGATCATTGGAAGTAAATAATGAGCGCTTCCAGGTTCATTAAGTGTGTTACCGTCGGCGACGGCGCAGTCGGTAAAACCTGCATGCTCATCTCATACACCAGCAACACCTTTCCAACTGTAAGACCATCTCCCATTGTAGTGTCCCCTTGAAAGTAGGGTTTTAAAGTTTTTCGTCTATCACTACGGAATCATAGCTAGATTTAGCTGAATGGATTGAAATTGATTTGAATTGGATTCCGAACTAATGAGTTTGTTTTATTGCTGGGAATAGACCAATTTAGGGTTTTTTCCGGTTGATGATTGTAATCGGATCCAGTATTTCTTGAAATGTGATACTCGATTTTCGATTCTGATTTCTGAGCTGTGTGATTCGGGTTAGAATGGAGCTGAAGATTCTCTTGATTTCCATATTTAGTAGTTAAGGTAAGAAACCGAACCACAAGTCAAAGCTGTTTCAGCAGTTCTGTCCACAATGGTCAATTGCAGTGGTTTGAATTGTTTCTGGCGTTTATTAAGGTTCTTTGGGAATTTGGTTCATAAATGATTAAATTTCTCAAGGAGAAGCTATCTCTATAGCTTGTTCATCCTGTTTAAAAATTAGGGTTTCCCACTTCCTAATTCTAATTGCAGACACTATGTGCTAAGTGCTAACAACAGCATTTTGGTATTTTATTTTCTATTGACTAGCTATCTCTGTCATTGATGACCTGATTTGCATATTTCTACATGTTGGAAAAATGGCCAATTTCATATTATGTACACAGAGCATTATCTATATGACTGGATAGTGGATCGGCTTTCATTTTGATTGATGTATCTTTATCATGAATCAGGACTATGTGCCAACTGTCTTTGACAATTTCAGCGCCAACGTCGTTGTAGATGGGAGCACGGTGAATCTGGGGTTGTGGGATACTGCAGGTAAACCCCCTAATCCATTGCTAAATCTTCTCTTTCTGAAGTGATTTTGTATTGGAATAGGCATAACAGTCGAGTTAATTAAACAGGGCAGGAAGATTACAATAGATTAAGACCTCTGAGTTATCGTGGAGCTGATGTTTTCCTACTTGCTTTCTCTCTCATAAGCAAGGCTAGTTATGAAAATGTGGCCAAGAAGGTATTTTTTTTTAAAAATAAGAATGATAAAAGCGTTCCCGTGATTAATGGGTTAAAATGTTTATATTTATTTGATTTGACGTACAGTGGATTCCTGAGCTGCGGCATTATGCTCCTGGTGTCCCGATTATCCTTGTTGGGACAAAACTCGGTTAGACTCTAGACCTTTATCAAAGTAATTACTTGAAAATGGAAACTAATTGCATGCCACATGGATCTTCGAATATATCTACTGCTAATCTTGGAGCGTATATTCCTCTTAATCATGTGATCGATTGTGCTTATTTCATGCCAATGTTCTTATCCAATGTGTTTTATTAATTTTCGATGAAAAATGTTTCAGATCTTCGTGATGATAAGCAGTTTTTCTTAGACCACCCCGGAGCAATTCCAATTACCACAGCTCAGGTATCTATCTACACTCTCTTTATAAAGGGTGCACTACATATGTGTGTGTGTTAGTCCTCTTTGCATCGATCCCTCAAAATTGGGAACAAGTCTGCATTTGTGATAATTCTGGGCAATGTTCTTCAGGGTGAAGAACTGAAGAAGCTCATTGGTGCTGCTTCTTACATAGAGTGCAGCTCAAAGACTCAGCAGGTTAAACTTAAAACAGACACTCCTTTTTACCATTCAAATACCTCGGGCACGTGGCATGAACATGATTGTCACGAAACAACATAAATGACATGATAAATTGCTGTAATAACAGAACGTGAAAGCTGTCTTTGATGCTGCCATCAAGGTGGTGCTGCAGCCGCCAAAGCAGAGAAGGAAGAAGAAGAGGAAGTCCCACAACGGTTGCTCCATACTATAAACGGCGATCAGCATGCAAGTGGAAGAACCAAATCAAAATCTAAGGTTTAAGGATGTTTGGTTAGTTAGTGTCATTTGCTAATGAAACAGTCGGGTTCGGGTTAGTCTGCCAGCAACTGACGTACGTAGTGCCGTGGGAGAATGATAATATAATATGCTACTTCAGGGTGATTGTGTTTTTGCTTTTGTACTGCATTGCATGCATGGTGAAGGCTTTATATTTATATGTTGCTGATGATTTGTATATTAGATGGGATTAGAGAATACAAAGACTGAACTACTCTTATTTAATTGAATTTTGGTTAATTTAATTGTTTGAATGAAAGTTCAAAGCTTCGGCGAGTCCTGATTGGAGCTCCCTAGCCCCAGGTCTGACTCAAAGGGCTCCAATCGGGGCACTATGGCTCCTATTAGAGCTCTGTGATCGAGATTCAACGGCTCTGATTTGGAACCCTCTGGTTCTCATTGAAGCTACGGGCTCGATTAGAGTGAAGGTGACTTGATTAGAGTGAAGGTTTGGTCGGCTGGAACTCGCCGGAGTTCTGATAGTAATGAACGGTAAGCTTGGTGTTGCCCGTTCACTTCTCTGTTGGTCGTTCACTAACTATGCTTAAAATTATGTTAATTTAAGCTACTGCCCAGCCAACCGCACCTAAGCTCAGTAATAATAGTACGGTGAAAATTTAAAAATTATGTTTTTTTACATTTATTTATTTTTATTTAGTTAATTGCATTATTATAATGCACCCCACCATGCACTTGTAGCACTTATAGTAATAAATCTTTTACTCGTAATAATTATGATTATGCTTTTATATATATAAGAATGCTTATGTAAATAAATTTTAATCGGTATGTTGAACGTGGATTAAATTTAATTGTTTTCAAATTAGAATATTTCAATAGTAAAATTTATTTTCTAAGAAAAAACTCTAAAATTTGATTTATAGGGACTTAGATAAAATATGACTATTTTAAATATAGATATACAAATAAGATCATGGTTAATAATGTAATTGTGTATACACTTATAATATTAAAAATTGTATCCATATCTTCTATAATTGTCCTGATAGTTATGATTTCTCTACATTTAAATATACATAATGTAGGGTATACGATATCAACTACATTTGTCGGTAAATGATAATCTTATATACATACATTAATGACAATAGTGTCACCAAGTGGCTTATTTATAGCTGTGTAGGTTGAGGATCACTTCAAATTCCAAGTGGGACTTCATTACTTATCCAATGACTTGGTTGGGGAAGGAAACAAGTGTGTCTTTATAATGCAAGAGTATTAGGCCACTTGTATCTCTTACAAAGTCAACTATTAGTTAGCCAACTATATAGAAAACGCGTATAGTTGACAATAGTTAGGATACTGTGTAAGTATGATAAGTAGCATAACTATACCATAATCATAATCGTGATTATTAACTATAGTTTTACTCGTATACCTATACTCATTAACACATATAAAAGTAATGTGAAACATTATAAATGTTATCTTAATAAATATATAAATTTATGTCACAAACAACAAAATTATTCAACATCAACACCATTCAATTAGAGTTCGTTCAGAAATTCTAGATCCATGAAATCTGAAAAGTGAAAATCTTAAGTCTATTATTAGTATATACTAATATATTAATATTAAATAATTATATTTATATAATAATCATAGGTATAACCACACCGATGACTAAAATACCATAATCATAACCATTACTGGTAGAAAATTCATCACCATAACTGTATCACACCATAATGGTACGATTAACAGTATAAAAAAATGACGTCTATAATTACAGTACCACACTATTGTCGACCCTAGAAACACATGTATATGTAAGTTTATAATTAAAGTATTACTATATAAACTTGTTTGAATTAAATGGTAGCCAACTTATAGAGTTTTTCACCAATCTATACCTCAAATAAACAATATTTATGAAAATATCCACAGTGAGTCGCGGGTAGGTATACTTTTGTATTTGTTTAAAAATTGAGGATATTTCTGTAAATATTATTTATTTGAGGTATAGATTGGTGAAAAATTCCACCTTATATAATTTCTGAAAATAAATTATATTGAAAATACTATTTTAATGGAGAATTTTAATTTTTAACACGTGTTACAACATGAGTTTTTTAAATAGTAAATAAATAGATTAGGTGAGCCAAAAATGGCCAAATCTTAAAAGTTTTTAAATCTAGTTGAAATTAGGATAAAGTAATTGAGTTTGAGTGAGCCTCCATTTTACCATGGTTTTAATGAGCTAGCTTGAAATGTATCAAGATGATGATACACTGTTATTATATATTATATTTATTATTATTATATAATTTTGCTTATATTGAAAGAAAGTTCTATCGTGAAAAAACTTATCCATCTGAAAATGGTTCTAACATGTTTGTACAAAATAATTTTTCAACCCAAAATGTTTTGAATGGTCCAACATGTTTGAAAATGATGATAATTGGTATCTCCGATACTTTTCTATTAAAAAATCCGTTAAATATTTTTCATATTTGCAAAATTAACTGAATATTTTTCTAAATGTTACAACTAAACCCTACAAACTTACACTAATGTTACAAACAAGTCCCGACTCGATTCGAGTCACACTGGGGGTCCCCTAGCTAGGGTTCGAACCTAGAACAGGTCACCCAACCTTGGGGACCTGGTCTGGGCTCAGACCATATGACCCTCGATTATGACTCAATTTGAGCTCCAAACGGTTTGGACCAAACTCAACGAGGTTCGGTCCAAACTGACTGGGGCTCCAATTGAGCCCCAATCATCTGATCCGAACTTGGTTGAGTTCGGTCCAAACCGATTGGGACTCCAATTGAGCCCCAATCATCTAAATCGAATCTGGTTGAGTTTGGTCCAAACCGATTGGAGCTCAAATTGAGCCATAATCGGGGGTCCTATGGTCTGAGTCCGAACCCATACCAGGTCACCATGGTTAGGCGATCTGGTATGACTTCGAACCCAGACCATAGGAATCCTGATTGGGACTCCAATTGAGCCCCAATTGCGAGTCCTATGATCTGAGTCTGAGCCGAGATCAGGTCCCCAGAGTTGGGTGACCTGACATGGGTTCACCCAGGGTTGGGTGACCTGGCACGGTTGGAACTTGTTTGTAATATTAATGTAAGTTTGTATAGTTTAGTTGTAACACTTAAAAAAATATTTAGTTAATTTTATAAATATTAAAAATATTTAAATGAATTTTTTAACAAAAAAGTAACGGAGATACCAATTGCTATCATTTTCAAACATGTTAGACCATTAACTATCATAAAAAAACATGGTGAACCAATTACCATTTTGTGCAAACATGTTTGAACCATTTTATACTTTTTCCTTTTCATAATAAATTCTTATATAGTAGTTGCCCAACCCCCTACTTAAATTTACACATGCATATTTATTTGTTTATTTATTATTTACTAATATAAACTATATAAATATATCATTGTTCATGATTCAAATCAACTGCTGAATATGGGAAGCTGCCTCTCCTCCTCCTCCTCCAAACCTCTATCTCCATCAAAGAAGGTGAGAATAGTCCATTTGAATGGCATGGTAGAAGACTTCAACCCCCCTATTTCTGTAAATCAATTGATCAATTCTTCACATCCAAAGCACTTCATTTGCACCCCTTCTCAGCTCCTTTCTCCATACTCAAAACCCTTAAACTCAAACACAAAACTAGAGCCGGGGTCACACTATTTCTTACTTCCTTACTCGACTCTTGACCCTGACGTCTCTCCGATAAACTTGGCCACCCTCGCAAAACAGTTATCCAAGAAAGCCCGGACCGAAAATCCGCAACACACTAGATGTATTAGTAGTAGACGATGTAGTTCTAGTCCTTCCCTGAGGGTCCAAACCCGAACACAAGCCCGAGGGCCCGAACACAGGACGGTGGAAGACTATAAAGTGCAACAGTTGGTTCGGGCTTGGAAACCGATACTAGAGACCATTATTGAAAGATCGTTCAGGAACTTATCAGACTTGCATGAGAGATATGTTCGGGATCCAATGAATACTGCTTGAGGTCAGGGACGAAACTAGAAATAAAAGTTTGGGGTAATACTTTATATTTTCTAAGTTGGGGATTATTTTGAAATTCAGGGGGACAAAATTGAATTGTGTTTACATTTGTAAAGGACCTCTTAAATATTTATAAAGTGTAGGGGAGAACTGCCCGCTTGTTGAGGTGGATTGGATGGAGTCTTTGTTCTTGTTTGGGTCCGAGATACGTAAATGTAATAGTATACAAGAAGTCATTTAAGACGGAAAGGGAAGCAGTTGAGAGGTTGTTGAAGAAGCTAACTATTAGGGCTAAGCATGAACCGGTTCGGGACCGAATCGGTTCCGAATCAAATCTTTACTACTTTTTAAAATAGGTACGGCTTACCGTTCCAGATTTTGGCCGATTTACCGTACCTGTTCTGAACCGGTTCAAAAATCGCTTCAACCGAACCACTTCATATATATTAAAAAAAACGAAATCAAATGATACTAAGACCAATAAGAATCTAGTGTTCATCCGCCAAATAACCGAAACTAGATTTTCGGCTGACTTGATCAATAAATAAGTCCAAACAAAAAAATTCGTACTCCGACTGAAATCACTGGCTCAATTTTATTACTAGGATTTTGATAGATCTTTTTTAGTACTATAGTCTAGAATTGACAAATCAAGCTGAACTGAATCAAACCGATTGCTGAACATATGTGTAACAAACCGTTATCTCGGCCTGAATTCAAGACGATGATGAAATTTCAGCAACATATGAACACAGACCGACAACATATGAAATTTGAACAACAAACAAATAAGAAACCACAACGAGAAAGGAGAAGCAAACCCGTAGAAGAGACGATGACGAAGTCGCACCACGAAAGACGGGAAGAGTCGAAGAAGACGAAGAGACGAAGAGCCGAAGAAGAGCTAAACCCTCAGATTGTCGGCCCTGCGTGAAGATTGAAGAAGACGAAGTGAAGACTAAAGTGTGAATTACAGAATTAGGTCAGACTAAACTGAAGGGAAGGGAAGACTTCAGTTATTACTTATTAGCCATTAGGTCTGTTAGTGTTTAGGGTCCGGTCTGGTACTCTGGTTTAGTAGTATATTAAAACCGGTACAAAAAGTGGTTCGGTTTACCGTTTCTGAACTGATTTTTTTGTACCTCTTCATATTTAAAAAAAATCAGTTTAGTTTGTAAACCGGTACGGTTCGGTTTGATCGAACCGTTTTTTTATGCTCAGCCCTACTAACTATATATTTCATGTGTATATATAAATTATGAGTTAAAAGTGTTAAAATTATGTTTAAATAAATAGATATATATTTATATGAAATTTCCAAAATATTACCCGTCAATTTTGAACGAACGTAAGAGTGTGAATAGAGTTGATTTCGTAACTCTGTGTTTAACTAGATTCTTTATAGACTAAATCTATTTTTTATATATACTTACTTGATATATATATTATCTTAGCAATATTTAGATTAGTTCTTATTTTTCATTCAAATATTCATTTTGAACAAAACCAGTTTTATTAACATTCATTTTCAATAAAATAATTTTATTCATATTTTTATTGGACATATATAATAGTAGTAACATTTAGATCATTTCTTATTTTGGACTTCGAAGCATCTTTTTTGTGGATATATGTTTTGTTTTGGGTTTCATCTCATTTCATGATTTTTTAATATTTCTCTATTAGAACTCTTTTTTATTAAGTTAATTTTAAATTTGTACTCAACATTATTGTAGTAATGCTTAATCATTTTTTATTTCAAACTCATAAGAGTTTTTTTTTATGATGGTACCTTATTTATTTATTTTTTTAATATATTTTCACTCAGAACATCTTTTTCTAACGAAATCCATTATGTTCACAATGTTACTCGATATATATGATTGTAATAACACTTAGAATAATCTTGTCTGAACCACGAAACGCCATTTTCGGTATGATACTATGTTGAGTTGTAATTGATTTAAGAGTATATCTAGGGGTGACAATTTCTGACACGGCACGATTAAACGATCTGCAAACGATCTGCAATTTACACGTTTAGACACGACACGATTACTAAGCGTGTCTAAACAACTCTTATACGATTAGACACGATTAATAATCGTGTCTAAACACATCTATTAGACACGAGAAATGTTTAAACACGAGAAATGTTTAGACACGACACGATTAATGACACGACACGATTAGACACGACACGACACGATTGCCACCCCTAAGTATATCAATATATTTTCACTCGAAACTTCATTTTTAACGAAATCAGATTATTTGTTTTATTACTCGACATATATGATTGTAGTATCGTTTAGATCATTTATTTTTCTAAACCATGATGCTCATTTTTCCTGTGATAATAATTTTTGAGCTTCGATTGATTTATTAGTTTTATCAATATCTACTTACTCGAAACTATTTTTCCGACGAAATCAATTTTTGTGCATTATTACTCAAAAAATATGAATGAACTAAAGTTTAGATCAACTTTTATTTTGAATCTTAGAGGTTTTCTCGTGATGGTACTTTCTTCGAACGTTATTTGATTTCGTAATTTTTCAATATCTCTCCAGTATTCTTTTTTCGACTAAATCAGTTTTATTCACATTTTTATTCGATATATATGATCGTTATAACATGCAAATCATTTCTTATTTTGAAAGTTGAAGCACCTTTTATACGTGATATTACCTGTCAAACGTCGGATTCGATTTTCCCCGAATCTTTTGAATTTTTTTTTTTTTGTTCGCTCGAAAATGTCGAGTCTTGGCGAGCGACGGGTCCGATCGAGCGGGGTCATCAATCAGACGGAAAAATGAAAGTCACCATCGATTAATTAGAAGCTAATCAGAGTCCTAAAATTTGCCTAGGGTACATGGTGTTAACATCCTAGGGCTTGGAAAGGTCTACGTCTAGAGAATCGAGTTCGAGATTTTGATTACGTCTTAAGGGCTCACGAGCCCATAATTGTCATTTCTGTACTTTAGTTTGCTTTTGAATTTATATTGTTTCAACTTGCTCGGTTTGCCTGAATTATCCGTTTTGATCATGCTTGGCTAAAAGGATTTGCATGCATTTTTTTTATTAACAATGTACAAACTTTTTTTTTGAGTTAATTTAAAATAAGTAAACAAGAGAGAATTAAGTTAATCGTGTTCGAAAAAAGGGTGGTTTAATTTTGGAGCCATTTTAAACATGTCAAACGTACACGAATGATTTTGAAGATATAAAGCTCGTTGGACTAATTTGTTACAATTTGAGAAGTCATGGGATGTCCAGAAAAGTCTGGGTGACCAAAATGCAATTATTTAAAATACGAGCTGAATTGGATTTTTTTTAAATGACATAATTGACTCTAAACTATTCTGAACTTATTTTAACACTTGGTAAAATTCCAAAATAACCTGAAAATTATTATGGACTTATTTGTAACACTTTGAGAAGTCATGGAATGTCCAGAAAAATTTAAGAATCCAGAATATAATTTTCAAAAAATTATAACTGAACTGAAAATATTTTTTTAAAAAAATTACAAAATTGACCTTAAACTATTCCGTACTTATTTATAACATTTGGTAAAGTTCTAAAATAACTCGAAAATTATTCTAGACTTATTTATAACATTTTGAGAAGTGATGGGATGTTCAGAAAGGTTCAGGGAACAAAATGTAATTTTTAAAAAATCGAGTTGAATTAAAAAAATATTTTAAAAATTGCACAAATGACCCAAAACTTTTCTGGTTTGGTTTATAACACTCGATAAAGTCCTAGAATGACCCGAGAGTCCAAGGTCTGAGTTGTAACCTTCACCAAGTTTGGGAATGACCTAACTCATTTTCGAAATTATTTTTTTCTTGACCGAAACAACCCCCGTAACTTTCACAAATATCTAAAATGACCCCAAGTTATACCAAACTTAAAAACGAGTACGGTTTTTATACGAAATATAACTATCAACACCTAATCTCAATAACACAAGCTTTATTCATATTATGACATATATATACAATATTGAATACGAGATGGACATACCCAAGTCATTCGGGGTTTAGACACCGTACAAGGGATTGAGACTGAAAATCGTCGATTTGTTTCCACTCAATTTCTCTATATTTTTGTTAACTATCAATCAAATCCTCACTTTACCATGGCATTCTCTTCCATTTTTTATTTTTGAAAATATTAAGCACGTTGGACCAATTTGTAATACTTTGACAAGTCACGAGATGTCCAGAAAAGTTTAGGGACCAAAACGCAATTATTTGAAAATTCGAGCTGAATTGGGAATATATTTTAAAAAGTGACAGAATTAGCCCTAAACTATTCTGGATTTATTTGTAACATTTGATAAAGTTCCAAAAATAACCCAAAATTTATTCTAGACTTATTTGTAACATTTGGAGAAGTCATGGAATGTCTAGAAAAGTTTAGAAATCAAAATGTATTTTTAAAAAAAGAGTTGAATTAAAAAAAAATTCAAAAATTGCACAAATGACCCAAAACATTTCCGGTTTAGTTTATAACACTCGATAAAGTCCCAGAAATGACTTGAGAGTCCATGGACCGAGTTGTAACCTTCATCAAAGTTTGGGAAGGACTTAGGTCATTTTTTAAAATATTTTTTTCATATATACATAATATATATATATATATATTATACATAGACATAATATAAATATATATTATATATATAGATATAATATAACATATATATTATATATATATATATATATATATATATATATATATAGTATTACATAGGTATATATTATATAATATATGTATATATAAAACCTCAATTTCATTACATTAGAAAATGCAAATACAATATTGAATATGAGATAGAGATACATAACTCATTCAGAGTTTAAAATACCGTACGAAAAATCGAGACCGATAATCACCGATATTTATTTTTACTCATTTTTTTTCTTCTCAGTCACCATTTCTTCCCATTCCCCCACCGTAGTCTTCCTTCTTCAATCCTCCCTTATTTATACACAAACTATTTGTAGATATTTTGTGATATTTATAGATACTTTTTATTTTATTTATTTTTATATCGATTTCTCTTGGCTCGATTCCTCGCGTACAATATTTTGACCCTGAGCCAAAATCAGATGTTTACAGTTGCCCCTCTTTGAACACGCGCTCATGGAAGTAATCTCATGAGTGTGTGTTCAAAGAAAAACAACTGATTTTGGCTCTTATTTATTCATTATTTACATAGTAGACAAAAATCATCATGCAACTTTCGGAAGCTAGGTACCTATAAGTCTCGATCGTTCATGATGGTTTACGGAGGTTGAGCGCCTAAATGCTCATCAGTTTGTGATTCCCACAAGCTGATAGGTCCTGGTCGTCGAGGATGATTTGCGGAGGATGAACAACTAAAAGCTCAGTTTGTCTGTTTGTGATTCGTAGGGGATGACTTGCGGGGGCTGAACACCTAAAGGCTCCGTTCGTCGGCTTGTGACTCCCAGAAGCTGGATAACTACAGGTCCTGGTCGTCGAGGATGACTTGCGGAGGCTGAACACATAAAGACTCTGTTTTTTTTTCATCAACGAGCTCGAAGTTGAGGATTTTTCTGGCCAGAAGCATTGTTGAGGATGACTTGCGGGGGTTGAGCACCTCAATGCCCCGTTCGTCAACTTGTAACTTTCAGAAGCTGGACATCTATAGGTTTTGATCGTTGGGGATGACTTGCGGAGGCTGAGCACCTAAAGACTCCGCTTGTCAGCTTGTGACTCCCAGAAGCTGGATAACTACAGGTCCTGGTCGTCGAGAATGACTTGCAGAGGTTGAACACCTAAAGACTCCGCTCATCAGCTTGTAATTCATTTTGGAGGTAAAAACCATTCTCGAGATGTCCGACTGCGTGTGCGGACTTCTCCGCATGTTCTCATTAATCTACTTTGGAGTCCTTCTTGATGGAGTTCCCTAAAGTCATTCATGATATGTTCACAAAGTGTATCCATGCAAGTTGTCGAGGCATCTCAATTTAATGTCGATCACAACTTCTTTTTATTGCTACTGTGGGAAACACTGTCGTCCACTTTGAGCACTTTTTTTTGATCTCTCAATTTTTTTTCCTTTTGCTACAGTAATTTTTTCGTTTTACCGCACCTCTCAGTTCCCTTATTTTTTTGCCTAGGTTGCCCTTTTCAGTTTTCCACCTAGCAGAGATTTGATTAATTTCCTTTTGCCATGATCGCCCTTTTTAGGGATTTTTAATCATGCCCCTCTTCCCTAAATTTTGCATAAACCGCCCTTTTAGGTTTTCAATTTAGCGGGAATTTCTCTCATTTTTGGAGGCTCGCTTTCTGATTACGAGTTTTTTTTTACTGCATCCACATTGATTGGATTGTGGAGTTCTCTGTTGTCCATGTCAGTTGATGATTGTGGCTCCCCCACTGAAAATCTTTTTGATGACATAAATCCCTTCATATTTAGGTACAAACTTGCCCCGAGAGTCTGGATTGACTTGAATGATTATTTTTTAATCTCTCGCTTTTCTATCCTTTTGTTACGGTATTTTTTTTACCGCACCTCTCGGTTCCTTTAATTTTTTTGGCTAGGTCACCATTTTGAGTTTTGAACCTAGCAGAGATTTGATTCCTCTCCTTTTGCCATGATTGTCCTTTTGGGGATTTTCAATCATGTCCATCTTCCCTAAATTTTACCTAAACCGCTCGTTCGAGTTTTTGATTTAGCGGGAATTTTCTCTCACTTTTGGAGGCTCGCTTTCTGGTTACGAGCTCTTTAAGTTGTTTTTTTACTGCATCCACGTTGATTGGATTAGGGAGTCCTTTGTATTCCATGCCAGTAACGATCATGGATCCTCTGCTAAAAATCTCTTTGGCGACATAAGACCCTTCATATTTTAGGCACAAACTTGCCCCGAGAGTCTGGATTGACTTGAAGGATTTTTTTTAAAACTTGGATCGCCGATTTGTATTTCTCTCGGGTGCATCTTTTTTGTATAATGCACGATTCATGCGTTGCTGGTACAATTGCTCGTGACACAACGTGATGAGCCACCTTTCCATATTCCAGAATTCAGGCAATGCATCAAGGGGAACCCAGTTGACTTTGCAGTTTACGAGCTTGTGAACCTCGTCAATCTTCTTGTTCATGTATTTCTGATTCCCTTTTGTCCTCGCTTTCCATATTCGGGAAATTTCGTCTGTAGGGGGCTGTATGGACTTAATGTGAGGGCAATGATGTTTTTTCTTCATCCTTACCAGAGATGATGTGTGAAACGTCATAAGGATGAAAGATAGAATGAACGGAACTTACATTTTTTTTTTTGAAAAATGCAATGCAAGTGCGAGAATTTAACTTCATTAGTAAGACTCGTATTACATTTACAACAGTCTGGAATATATAATACAAAAGACCCAATCCTATACATGTCATGATCTAGGGCCAAAACAAAACACATTTACATAATGGGCTAAACTTCTATCTAGAGTTATTGGGATGATTTTTAATTCCCAACAGTTGGGCTGAATCTTCTTCATGAATTGTGGGTCAATCTCGCATCCAAATGCTTGTGATGAATTCTCATTTACATCAGTTGGGCCAAAAAATGGAAATACACACAAAACTGGTAAAGACTAAACACGGTGTGGAGCTTTTGTTCTAAATGGATGGAATTTCTAGGTCCTCTGAACCAGCGGAACCTCCCCCCCTAAAGAGGATCACGTGCCCATTCCGATCATCGAGTTGAGTTGTTTGGGTGCGTCTCGGCGGTCCAAACCGCTCATGGCGCATTCCCCTACTAAACTACCAAAGTTCTTAATGTGCTCCAGGTCCGAGCGGGTAATGGTAACCAGCGTGGTGTGTGCAAAACAATAATTTAAATCTATTTTTTTTAATTATTACAATTACATCGCCTTTTGGACAAAATTTGAAACTGCAAGCATGAGCAAACGGTCAAAACGGATAAGGCAAAATATAATAAGACAAAGCAAACATGACAAAGCCTAAACCCTCTAAAAGAGATCCCCAGCAGAGTCGCCAAATTGTCGGACATCAGATCCGACTTTCCCCGACCCTTTTGAAATTTTAATTTTTTTCGCTCGAAAATGTCGGGTCTTGGCGAGCGACGGGTCCGGTCGAGCGGGGTCATCAACCGGACCGAAAAAATGAAAGAGTCGCCACCGATTAATTAAAGGCTAACCGGAGCCCTAAAATTTGCCTAGGGTACATGGAGTTAACATCCTAGGGCTTGGAAAGGTCTACGTCCAGATAATCGAGTTCGGAGGTTTGATTACGTCTTAAAAGCTCGCGAGCTCATAATCCGCCCTTTCGGTACTTTAGTTTATTTTTGAATTTTTTTTAATTTACCTGAATTGCTCGTTTTGATCATGCTTGACCCAAAAAGACTACATGCATTTTCTTTAAATTAAACAAACCATGTACAAACATTTTTTTATGAGTTAATTTTCAAATAAATAAACAAGAAATAAAAAAGTTAATCATGCTCGAGAAATGAGTGATTTAACTTTGGAGCCATTTTAAACGTGTAAAAAATACACGAATGATTTTTGAAAATATTAAGCACGTTGGACCAATTTGTAATACTTTGACAAGTCACGAGATGTCCAGAAAAGTTTAGGGACCAAAACACAATTATTTGAAAATTCGAGCTGAATTGGGAATATATTTTAAAGAGTGACAGAATTAGCCCTAAACTATTCTGGATTTATTTGTAACATTTGGTAAAGTTCCAAAAATAACCCAAAATTTATTCTAGACTTATCTGTAACATTTGGAGAAGTCATGGAATGTCTAGAAAAGTTTAGAAATCAAAATGTATTTTTTAAAAAATAAGTTGAATTAAGAAAAAAATTCAAAAATTGCACAAATGACCCAAAACGTTTCCGGTTTAGTTTATAACACTCGATAAAGTCCCAAAAATGACCCGAGAGTCCAAGAACCGAGTTGTAACCTTCATCAAAGTTTGGGAAGTACCTAGGTCATTTTTGAAATTTTTTTTTTCACCTATACATATTATACATAGATTATACATATACATATACATATAGTATCACATAGATATTATACATATACATATACATAATATATATATATATATATATATATTATACATATAGATAAATAGATAACATATACATAATATATATATATATATATATATATATTATACATAGACATAATATAAATATATATTATACATATAGATATAATATAACATATATATCATAGTTATCAGAACCGGACCGGACCGGCAGTCCGACCGGGCCCAATCGGGAACCGGACCCCTGTTCGGTTTGGTTCAGTTAAAAGACCGTTTTACAAATGAACAGTGTTTGAACCGGTCAGTTTTTGGAAAACCGGACGATTTTTTAAAATGTGGAGAAAAGTGTCTTGAAGAAGTATTGGGCCAAATGGAAAGCAAACCACATCGGACGCTCGTAAGAACTCCCCATCATTCATATGTGTACTTAAATTATCAACATTTTGTGTACTGTTTATAAGTTGCTGGATTTTTCTTAACCCTTCTTTCCTTATTCTGTTTATTGTTAACTTCTTTTCTTTTTTTTTTTGCTTCAGTCGAGCAATGCCTCATATAAAGACATTCTGTCGTTACAAGGGTCAGAAACTCGCGTAAGTTACAAGGGCACAAAGATGGTGCAATACTTACAAAAAGGAGAAAGATACAAAAAAAAGTTGTTTTAAATTTTTTGGAACTGAGAAAAATACAAAAAGTTTGTTGAAGAGTAAGGCAGCAGCAACATTAACCATTAAGCTAAGGTGTGTTGTGGTGATCACGCTCAGTTTGAGTATCACAGTTGTTGAGGTTTTGACATTGATGGTATTTGTTAAAGATTGGTCTTTTGATTTGATTGTGAATGCTAATTTAGTATCCAGATAAAGAATGTTGTTGGTGAAATCTATTTTCCAGAAGAAATATTCAATCGTATTGTATGTAATATGGATGTACAACCAAGCTAGAATCTAGCTTGAGAATTGTGTTTGAGAATTGAGAGTAATGTGTGTTTGAAATTGAAACTATGTAGTTTGTGCGTGTGTGACTATGTAGTTTGAGGTAATTATGTTTGTGTTTGAGACTATGTATGTATTTTAAGTTTTCATTTTTTCCCCTTATGAACAGTGAACCGCACACTGAATCGGGTTCGACCGGCCGAACCGTGAACCGGCCCCTCGCCGGTTCGATGGTCGGTCTGGTTCTGATAACTATGATATATATATATATATAGTATTACATAGATATATAATACATGTATATATAAAACCTCAATTTCATAACATTAGAAAATGCAAATACAATATTGAATATGAGAGAGATATACATAACTCATTCAGAGTTTAAAATACCGTACGAGAAATCGAGACCGATAATCACCGATATTTATTTTTACTCATTTTTTTTATTCTCAATCACCATTTCTTCCCATTTCCCAAATGTAGCCTTCCTTCCTCAATCCTTCCTTATTTATACACAAACTATTTGTTGATATTTTGTGATTTTTTAATTTATTTATTTTTATATCGATTCCTCGCGTACAGTATTAAATCAGGTGTTTACAGGTGTCATAGAAGGCTTAGCACCAAGCATTCTTGCATCCTCAATGAGGTCCAAGGCATATTTCTGTTGATTAATACATATCCCGACACCACTTCGCGCTACCTCTATGCCTAAGAAGTAGCGAAAAAGACTGAGGTATTTGAGCTTGAAATGACTCGTAAGTGTTTTCTTCAATTGTTGTATCAACGTGTCGTCGGAGCCCGTAATGAGGAGATCATCGACATAGACGAGCATGTAAACAAAGTCGTCTCCTTTCTTCTTAATGAACAACAAATAATCATACTTGTTTTGTCTGTATCCATGTGAGAGTAAAGCATCAGTGAGCTTTAAGAGGCAACTCCATGTAAACATCTTCAACAAGGTCACCTTGGAGAAATGCATTGTTGACGTATAGATGATGTATCGGCCACCCATTCGCTGCATCAAGAGATAAGATTATTGTAATCATGACCATTTTTGCCACAGGAGAAAATGTTTTGGTATAGTCTATGACTTCCCATTGAGAGCTTTGTATTGCTCTATGGATCCATCCGACTTTAGCTTTACTTTGTACACCCACTTGATCCTATAACTTGTTTTTCAGGAGGCAAAGGAACAAGTTCCCAAGTTCGATTCGCTTGTAGAGCATCAATCTCGGTGGTCATGGTTTCCACCCATTTTGGGTGTTTGGTTGCCTCATGAAAGTTGTGTGCTCAACAACTTTGTCTATGGTTGATAGATAGTTGTGGTATTGCGAAGAGATTAGCACGTATGAGAGCAAGTTACCGATAGTAAAAGGAGTCATTCTCTTGGTTTTAGCTTAACTGACCATGTAATCACGATGCCAGCCTGGTGTCCTGCTTAGCTGTGTGCTCCGTCTAGCAGGTGTCGAAGAAACTGGATCCATAGTGGTCAATGGAAGAGGAGGCACAAATTCCTCATTTGGTGATGCATGCATATCGGTCTCTGTTGTTGGGACGAGAATTGCAGTGGTACTGTCCAAATCGTGAGGGATAATGGTAGGTTCATCCTCACACGGTACACATATTGGTGAAAATAGTTGAGTTGCCTCCGATCGGGGCAAAGAGAAGGGGTAAATATCTTCTCTGAATGTTACATCCCGACATATAATGAAGCGAGAATCTGCAATTGTCAGTAAGACATACCCTTTATGGGTTGTGGAATAGCCCATCATGATAGAGGGAATCGACTGAGATGCAAACTTGTCGTGGTTGGGCACAATGGTGGCATACATAAGCACAACTACTTTGATGCAATATACCTTTCATAGTAAATAGAGACCTCGTAACATTGTTGAAGAATTCGGTACCGTTTATCCGATCGAACTATCTGAACCACCGCCGAAAATTGTGTTTCCACGAGAGTGATGAAGTTTCGAATCAATAATGCAATATCGGCTTTCGATATTCGACATCATTAAATAAACCCATGTACACCTTGTGTGGTCATCAACGATAGTTAGAAAGTATCGATATCCTTCATAAGTGGGAGTGCGATAAGGACCCCAAACATCCATATGTATCAAGGCAAAAGGTTCTGAAGCACGACTCGTACTCAAAGGAAAAGCGAGTATTGTTTAGCTAAATGACATATTTAACGATCCTTAACACAAGTTTCATTGTGAATAGAAAGTTGTCTAAGATTGTCCATTGAAGCATGCATGAGTCTTCTATGCCAAAGTGGCTTATTTTCAGTCTGAGAAACAGACCCAATAGCAGAAGTGCTAGTGTGTGCCGAAGACAACCCAACACCATTAGAATCCTGTAAGAAATATAGACCACCAACCTTCTTACCAATCCCCTTCACCATCCCACTTAAGTGGTCCTGAAAGACGACACGTTTATGAAAAAACACGGCAGAGCATGATAAATCGGTGATCAGTCTTGAAACCAAGATCAAGTTGTATAAAAAATCTGGCACAAGCAAGACATCATGCAGAATTTGATTAATTCCAAGATCACAATACCCAATAGGTGTCACAACGGAAGTAGCTCCGTTCGTTAAATTCACGTGTGAAAGATTGGTGTTGTTTGGTCGAAGATGGAACAACAAATCCGCACGCGAAATCATATGATTCGTGGCTCCTGTGTCAACAATCCATTCATTTTCCAAGATAAAGGAAGATAGGCTTGTTTGAAGCATACCTGCCATATGCACAACTACAGCAGTATGAGAGGGTTGATTAATCAACGAGAGGAGGTGCTTCAGTTGTCCCAGTTGAGCTGAGATGAAAGAAGAGTCGGAGTTGGAACCACCGACAACCTTTTCAGCCTCAGAAAAAATTGCTCCAGCCATTAAGGATCCCATTCTTGTTTCAATATTAGCATCCAGTTCAAACACCTCAAGAGGTGCTGCTACTCCAGCAGCATTTACAAATTATCGACGATTAACGGGCTCAGTGTTGGTTTGTCCAGTGGCGTGGTCCCTTTTTTTTCTTGTAGCAGACATCACCTCTATGACCTCTTTGCCACAGTAGAAGCAAGTCAGACCACGTTTGATTTTCGTTCCAGTATTTCCACTGTAAAGAGTCGTCGAAGAATCAGAAAACTCATCGCCGAGCAGGGTGGAGGAAGTGATGGCCTGGTGATTTTCTTCATTCAACAACGTTGAAAAAGCCGTATTCAGGTTTGGCAATGGTTTCATCAAGAGGATTTGACTTTGAACGTGTTCATATGTATCATTTAGCCCGAAGATAAATTGCAGAAGCTTCTGTGCATCCAAAAACTCACCAAACCCTGACGAAGTGAACATGACAGCAAGGATGGATATATATTCATCCCAAAGGAGTTTTAGTTTGAAGAAGAACATTCCAATGCTCAAGGTCCCTTGGCGCGCCATACAAATTTCATGATGTAGTTGATAAACTCGTGTTCCATCCACTTGATTAAATCGTTGTTTAAGATCCTCCCACACAGCCAAAGTAGTCGGAATAAAGGTTAAGCTACTCGCAAGATCCTTAAACACTGAATTTGCGACCCAAGCTTTAACACAAGCATTGCATCTATCCCAACGAGGCATATCAGCAACATAAACAGACTCGTGAGTGCAAAAGCCATCGACAAAACAGAGCTTATTCTTAACTAACAAGCATACAGTAATCGTTCGACCCCGCATCGCATAATTTTCTGACCATATTAATTAAAAGGTGATAAGGGATGACCTGTGTCGTCTGAGGGATGCAGGTAGAGACGGTCATCCATAGGGTGCACAAGAGACACGAAAATGAAAATACATAGCAGATCCAACTGCATGATAAATGACTGACTACACTCGAGATCTTCAATGCCCATATGCATGAAGTGGTGATCAACTTATCCTCAATGGTTGAGAGTCTTTTTACTCTTTTTAAATCTCCCGCAACCATGTCGACCACAACACCAGGTGTGCAAACTGTAAACCCAGAACCATTCTCGTCCACCACACACGTGTTTCAAAACCAATCAAGGCATCACGTTGACGATGAGTTTAATCTAGTAAGTGATAATCAATGTGCACCTATATTAATTTAAGCTCCTGTAAAAATTGAGTATGAACGGCATTTAAAGAATATCGAGAAAAAGATGCAATCATTTCAATATTTAAAACAATATGGAGACATTAACTACCCCAACCTTCGCTTCATTCCTGAGATGTCAAGACCTGAAAAGTTTAAGATTCCTGATTTCGAAAAATATGACAGAAATGGAAACCCCATCATCCACCTCAGGAACTACCTAGAAAAGACGACTCAGTACAAGCACCACGAAAAATTCTTAATCCATACTTTCCTAGAAAGTTTAGTGATAGTCGCTCTTGTATGGTTTGTCAATTTGAAAGAGAGTGATATTTCGACTTGGGAAGAGATGGCCACTACATTTGTCTAGCACTACAAAATTAATATTGACGCAACTCCTACTCGCCTAGAATTCCAGAGTATGGAGATGAAAGAAGGGCAATCATTCAGGAGCTACATGCAATCATGGAGATTAAAAGCCGCCACAGTCAGACCATCACTCGAGGACACTGAAGCAATGCCAATGGTCATTAATACTCTTAAAGGCACTTTTTACTCACAATTGTTGGGGCATGTCTCTGCGAGCTTTGATGATATAGTCAAAGTCGGAGAAATGGTAGAACATGGAGTTAAATTGGGAAAGATTGAAGATCTCCACAAAGGTTTCCAAGGCGGATATGCTAGCGAAGCAACCCTTGAATTATGTAAAGAGGACCTAAGTGATGTTATTGAATACTCACGGTAGGATTCTCCATTTGGGGCACTCGAATAACTTTGTCTCAAAAGTCCAGTTGTCAATTTGAATAGACTATCTTAATTTGATATATGTACTTTATTGAATAAAGTTAAAAAAAATGACGAAAACAATAATTTCTCGAAAATATTAGGGAATAAGGGGCATGATTGAAAACCCACAGGGGCAGTCATGACAATATGTGAAAAAATTGTTGGACTAAAAACTGTTAGAGGTTATCCAAATGAAACTTAGGAGTAAAAAAAGAAGCAAAGTGTCACTCATGCTCACATTCATGATAACAGTAATAAAACAATTCACAATATATTTGAGCTACCCTAACATACTTCAAACGAGGGAGTCCTTTTGTATACCTTTATCTTATTCATGATTTTTTTTTTCTGTAAAAAAGTGTATGGGCATCAACCACCCTCTAACTGACTACATGTAAATAGAGTTGTTTTCACGAAGTGCAAAAAATGTATGGGTCACAGCCACCCTTCAATTGACTATATATAAGATAATGCAGAGGGGTCACAACCACCTTAAAATTGGCTACACATTGCATTTTGGCCCCTTATGTTTTCATCGATACATAGATTGGCCCACATTTTTTTCCTCCTAAAATCAACTGCCTCCCCTCTCTAAAAATATCATGTGCCTACGGGATGGGTCTGAATTCAAATATTGACCCACTATGAATCCCATCATCACCCAAATGCAGCCCACTCGACTATGACGGGCCTATGACTAACTAAATGGGTCACTCTGAAGCCCATCATCACATAAATGCAGCCCATTAGTATGTTATGGGCTATGACTAATAAATTAGACAACTAAAGCCCATCATCACCCAAATGCAGCCAACTCGGCTATGGTGGGCCTAAGACTAATGAACTGGGCCACTGAGGTCTATCATTACCCAAATGCAGCAAACATGGCTACGATTGGCCTATACCTAAACAATGGGCCACTTTTAAGCCCATCAACATCCAAATTCAGCCCACTAGTAAGTGATGGGCCTATGACTAAGGAATTGGGCCACTATGAAGCCCATCATCACCTAAATGCAGCTCACTCGGCTGTGATGTGCCTGGGACTAACGAATTGGACCACTATGAAGTCCATCATCAGTCAAATGCAGCCAACTAGGCTATGATGGGCCTAAGACTAACGAATTGGCCACTGTGATGTCCATCATCACACAAATGCAGCCCCCTAGGCTATGACGAGCCTAAGACAAACGAATTGGACCACTATGAAGCCCATCATCATACAAACGCAGCCCACTGCCTATGATTGGACTATAACTAACGAATTGGGCCGAGCCGTCACCCTCCACAGATCAATCCGAACCCAAACCGTCGAGCCTGGCGGGTCAGATTTCACGAACCGAACCCGACCTGACAGTTCAACAGGTTGACCCACCTGACCCGTTTGTAGAGAAGAAGGATGTTCGCTTGTTTGGTCTTGCTGATGAGTTTGGTCTTGCTGATGAGTTTGGTCTTGGACTTTGGGTATATATACTATATATGCCATACGGCTACTCACCAGATTGTTACATATTTACGTTATTATACTTATATATAAAATAATAGTAATAATAATAACAACATATCAAGTATATAAAGTATAAATATAAACACACTTAGTCCATCACATGATCGATACAAACGCAACCATTAAGTTATCACTTGTGAGTCAAATTACACACACAAATTGTCATATTACAAATTCTAACAAACATATCTCAATTCCAGCAAAAACATCCAAAACCATAAGAAAATCAATTGCATACTTCCAAGTTCCACCAAACTATTTCTTCAAGATAGATCATGGTGACTCTTCCTCATTCGGGATCGCAATAAAATCGTCAATCTCTTGCTCCGAAGTTGTTTCTTCATCTTCTTCTATGCAAACATATATTTGTCATATATAATCATAACAGAGTAAGAAAGTAAAATTTAACAAGATTATAGATATTACTTGTCTCGTCTTCAATCCAATCTCTAGTGCACATAATTGCTTCCACAACTTCAGGCTTGAGCGAGCTCTTGTATTGATCGAGCATACTCCCACCAATACTAAATGTTGATTCAGAAGCAACTGTTGTAATAGGGATACTGAAAATATCACATGCCATAGCGGAAAGAATAGGAAATCGAGTCGATTCCCCATGCCAATAATCAAGAATATCCAAAGTCTTATTTGTATCAAGTAGTTCTTCTCCCAAATATCGATCAAGTTGAGATTTTTGAGTTGATTGACTGCGTGATCTTAAATCATCAAATTCCTGAAACACATATTAAAAAAACATATAAAATAGTTGAAAGATTAAAAAATAAACAAAAAAACAAACAAAAAAGACTTACATTGAGCAAATTGTCTACGGCGGTCGAGTGTCGCAACACTTGATCAGTGTAAGAAGAGGTTGAACGAGCATTTTTACCGACCTGGAATTTCTTTTGTAAAGAAGATGTCATAACAGATGAGTTATCCACATACGCATTATACAACTCATACAACTTGGACCGAATCATTTCACCTTCAGCACCCCCATAATCTTCACCGTGCAACCTTTTGTAAGCGAACTCGATAAACTCAAATTTGTACCGAGGGTCCAAAATAACAGCAATTGCCAAAATATCACTGAATTTGGTCCAATACTTATCAAATTCGGACCTCATACGATCAACCATATCTCTCATAAACAAGCATTCACCTTCATAACTTTTCTTCAAAGTGTAGTTGATCACAAATACCAACGGGAAGTACAAATTTGCAGTAGGATATTTCGTTGCCGAAAAAAGTAAGGCCAAATCATAGAAAGCACCTAAGAAATCTGTAATTGCTTCTAACTTTGCCCATTCAGACTGATTAGGACACACCACTAAATTTCCTAAGTCCATGTGACGAATTGCACTCTTATAGTGTAAAGCACTTTTAAGCATGAGAAATGTAGAATCCCACCTAGTTGGTACATCTTGTCGCAAACCTTGTCGATCATCCAACCTCAAATCACTGACATTTTTTAAAAATTCAGTCTTTCTAATCTGCGAGCCTCGAATGTACTTGACAATTTCTCTGATATTTTTCACCACATCATCAACTTCTTTCAAGCTTTCTTGCACAATCAAGTTGAGAATATGAGCACAACAACTGATATGGAAAAACTCACCATTCAAGATAGGTGGATTGTTGAGTGACAACTTATCCTTCAACACTTCAACACAAACATCATTTGATGAGCCATTATCCAAAGTCAAACAGAAGACTTTATCAAGAATTCTCCAATTCGCCAACATGTCATAAATTTTTTCAGCTAAAGCTCTACCGGTATGTGGAGGTGGAATAAAGCTAAAACCCAGGAGAATCTTACGCAATACCCAATCAGCATCAATAAAATGTGCAGTCAAACAAATATAACTATCACTTGTAAGAGAGGTCCACAACTCTGACGTTAGACAAATCTTACTACGGGAAGAACCTATCAACACCTTGACCTTCTCCTTCAAAGAACTATACTTCTTCATAACATCAGATTTAACTGTGTTTCTACTAACTAATTGCACATCTTGTCGTAAATATTTGAAAATCTCTTTGATACCAGCATACTCAATAAACTGAAAGGGCAAATTATGTCTTACAATAGCATTTGTAAGCAACTCTCTAAATTTTAGAGGATCAAACTGATTGCTTTCTAGGGTAACAGTGTTTCTATTAGCTGCAATGAACATTTGACACTTTAAACAACTACTTTTCGTTATCCCGTCTGTTTTCTCTACCGGAAGAATTTCAAAATGATTCCACACATCAGACTTCAAAAGTTTTTTCATTTTCTGACTTTCAACTGAAGAACTTTCTCGATTTGATTTTGCACTAACCTTCTCAACATTTTCTTCTTGTTTGCGTTTGCCTTTGACTTTGTTAGTTGATGATTCGGTCTCAAGTACCTCCACTTCGTCAACATCAACATCTACTTCATTAAATCTATTGTCGTCAAAATCAAGCCTCCAAAGTTCATCATCCTCCATGATAACGAACCTAGTACTGAACAACTGAAAGTATGAAACAAACAAGAATGCAGGCGGTAAATTTCAAGGTAAATTTAGCAAACACAAACAATGGCAATTCTTAACAAAATTCAGTACCACCACTAAAATAAACAAAGGATTCAGTACCACCACCACTAAACAAACAAACAAACACATCGAGACCGCTCCCATAAACAAACAAACAAACACAATTCAGAATTTCAGATAAACAAACAATGGCAAGTCTTTCCCTAAAATGGCAAGTCTTAACAAATCAGGATTCAGTACATCACCCTTTAAGGCTTTAACAGCCACAAGTTGCTCTACAATCTACATCACATCGAGACACAACGACAAACATCGAGCTCGATTTGGTATGAGTTGGGTAAAATTGAAGGACCTGTGCAGACGTCTGGATGCTGGACGGCTGGAGTGGAGCTGGGCGAGTCGGCGACGCAGGCAGGAGTGGACGCAGGCACCAGGCAAGAGTGGAACGGGACTAATACGGCCACGAATCTGGCCAACGGAATTGAACAGAATAGGAAAGATTGGGAGAGAAGCAACAGAACAGAATTTAGGAAGAAGAGAGTACAGTTTTGATATTTTGTCTGAATGCCTACATCCTCATCCTCACGTGGCTTATAAGCAGACGTGTAAGACATATACTATGGACCAGGCCTAAACTTATTCTACCCACTCTCAAACAGCCCAATTATTAATACTTACGAAGCCTTACTTACGGCCCAAGTAACAGATCATAACAACGCACCCCCCTCAACTACGACCTTGTCCTCAAGGTTGAAGTCGGGAAATTTCTTCTTGACCTCTTCTAAGAACTCCCAAGTCGCGTCCTTATCCTCCAGTCCTTCCCATTTGATAAGTAACATCGTAGCAGCTCTATTTCCCCTACGAACCATCTTCCGACCAATGACCGCTTGAGGGTTGCCACGGTCCCGACCCACTCCTTCCGGTAATGGTATCACCTGACTTACTTCTCCTCTTGCTAGTTTGAGTTGCGACACATGTACGGTGGGATGGATCAGAGCCGAACTCGGAAGGTCTAGTTTGTAAGCGACCTTACCTATTCGGTCCAACACCTTAAAGGGCCCGTAGTACCTCGGCTGTAGCTTTTGGTTTCCTCCTTTCTTCATCGAATGCTGGCTATAAGGGTGTAACTTCAGAAATACTCTATCTCCAATATGAAATTCTCGATCGGATCTCCTCCTATTCGCCACTTGACTCATCCTATTTCTTGCCCTTTCCAAATGAAACTTTAGTAGCTTAATACTTTCCTCCCTTTCTCTTAAGACGAGGTCCACCGACTCGACCCTCGAATCCTTTGGAAAATACGGTATGTGTAGTGGAGGTTGGTAGCCATACAATGCCTCAAAGGGTGTTGTTTTGATGGTTGAATGGTAAGTGGTGTTATACCACCATTCCGCCAATGGTAACCAACGAGCCCACGTATTCTGTCTCTCACCCACCATGCAACGTAGATATGTTTCAAGGCAACGGTTCACGACCTCTGTTTGCCCGTCCGTCTGCGGATGGTAAGACGATGACATGCACAAAGAGACCCCCAGCCTCCCGAATAATTCTTTCCAGAATGTGCTCACAAAGATAGGGTCCCGATCACTTACAATGTTAATGGGCAACCCATGGAGACGATAAACTTCGTCCACGAAGACTTGTGCTACCGTCTGAGCTGTGTACGGATGAGCTAGAGCTACAAAGTGCCCATACTTCGACAATCGGTCAACCACCACCAATATAACTTCTTTACCTTTAGACCTTGGTAACCCGGAGATGAAGTCCATAGAGATATCTGTAAAAAGGCCTTGAGGTACCGGAAGAGGCTGCAGCAGCCCAGGTGAGGCCGATCGGTCATACTTCTGTCGCTGACAAGTTTCACAATTCCTGACAAATTCCCTCACGTAACGTTTAAGTCCCTTCCAATATAGTAGGGATGTGATTCGTTGAACTGTAGCCGTCACTCCTGAATGTCCCCCCATGGGTGATTCGTGGAATATCGAAAGAATTCTCTTCCGAAGTTGTTCGTCCCGACCTACCACCAATCTTCCCTTCCTTTTCAGTAATTCACCGTCCCAACTGAATTTTGTAGAGGGTTGACCCTGCTCAATTGACTTGATCAGGTCTGTGTACTCCTTGTCATGCAGCCAACTTCCTTTGATAGTCTCCAACAGCTCGGGCGCCACTGAAGATAGGGTCAGGCTTAGCAATTCTGGCCCTTGCATCCTTGATAGTGCATCTGCAGCCTTATTTTCAACTCCCTTTTTGTAGGCTATCTCATAATCATAACCTAGGAGCTTCGCCAACCACGTATGCTGCAATGGGGTTGAGAGACGCTGTTCGAGCAGAAATTTTAAGCTCCGGTGATCCGTCTTAATCACAAAGTGTCTGTCGATCAAGTAAAAATGCCATTTTTTTATGGCAAGCAGGATGGCTAACAACTCTTTTTCATAGGCCGAGAGTGTTTGTTGTCTTGCTGATAACCCTTTACTTATAAAAGCAATCGGGTGTCCTTGCTGCATAAGAACTGCCCCAATTCCCGTATTAGAAGCATCCGTTTCCACCACGAACGTCTCGCTCATGTTCGGGAGAGCCAAAACTGGAGCTGTCATCATCTTCTCTTTTAACAGCCCGAATGCCTCATTGGCCTCACTAGTCCATTGAAATGCCTCTTTTTTTAGCAATTCTGTAAGGGGTCGACTTATGGCCCCGTATCCCTTCACAAACTTCCTGTAGTAACCCGTTAGTCCAAGGAAACCTCTTAGTTGTTTGAGGTTGTTTGGTATTGGCCAGTTCCTTACTGCATCTACCTTAATAGGATCAGTTGACACTCCAGCACCTGTCACAATATGGCCGAGATACTCCACTTGTCTTCCACCAAAGCTACACTTCGATTTCTTGGCGAACAAGGTACTGTCTCTCAAAATCTGTAAAACAGTCTCTAAGTGCTGCAGGTGCTGCCTTATATCCCGACTGTAAACTAAAATGTCATCAAAGAAGACCAGTACAAACTTACGAAGATGTTCTTTAAAAATGGAGTTCATCAGACTTTGGAACGTTGCTGGCGCGTTGGTCAAGCCAAAAGGCATAACCAAGAACTCATAATGGCCCTCATGTGTTTTGAAGGCCGTTTTCTGTATATCTTCAGAATCCATCCTTATCTGGTGGTAACCCGATCGTAAATCGATTTTTGAGAAAATCGACGCTCCGTGCAGCTCATCCAACAACTCATCCACCAAGGGTATCGGGAACTTATCTTTGATAGTTATATCGTTCAGGCGCCTGTAGTCTATACACATCCTCCAAGACTGATCTTTTTTTCGTACTAATATTACTGGTGAGGAGTAGGGACTAGAACTCGGCCTTATAACGCCATTCTCAAGCATCTCTTTTACCATTTTCTCAATCACATCCTTTTGAGGTCCCGGGTGTCTGTATGGTCTCAAACTGACAACGTCCTTTCCTTCCTTTAATGGTATCCTATGATCGACCTTACGCTGCGGGGGTAGCCCTTTTGGCTCCTTAAACACATCATCGTACTGTTTCAACAGATCGGTCAGCTCCTTATTCTCGAAATTTTCTTCGTTAACACTCGTGGACCATATTGCGAGGCTGTCATTGCTGTCCGGACTGAGAGTTAGACAGCACAATTGGATTGAAGCGAGCTCAGATTTCTTGGTTAACAGCTTATCCATCTTCGACTGACTGCTCCAGTAAACCGAGCCTCCTCTTTGCCCTTTGAGCTCACATAATTGATTGTCTCTTACAAATCTCATTGTGAGCTTCCCGAAATTCCACAGTATATCGTCCAATGTCGCCAGCCATTGTACCCCGAGTACCATATGATAATTCTCCAATGGTACTAAGAACACACTTGCAGAAAATTGATGGCCTTGCATACACCACGAAAAATTCTTACAGATCCGGTTACACTTCATGGCACTTCCATTCGCCACCATCACCTTGAGTGGTGCTACAAACTCTGTTTGACATCCCATTTTATCTGCCATTCCTTCATCGAGGAAGTTATGGGTACTTCCCGAGTCAATGAGCAGCTGCAGCCTCTGTTGGTTGACCTCCCCTTCCACCTTCATTGTGGAGTTTCCTAAAATTCCTGTGATTGCATGCAAAGAAATTTCAGGCAGTTCATCTTGTTCTACAGCATCTTCCTGACCCGCTTGTAACTCATCCTCGGCCTGCTGATCCTCTCCCACTTCAATCAGGAAAATTTGTTTCCCTTTGCACACATGACCCACCGAGTATTTCTCGGGGCACCAGTAACACAGCCCCCTTGCACGTCTTGCCTCCATTTCCTTATTATTTGTGAGTCTTGTACCCCTGTTTTCATACTTTCTAACCGGATTACTTCCTGCATTCTGATTCATAACAGAATTCCCAGCCGAATTGGCAGCAGTATATGTATTTCCAGCATGTCTACTCTTATGTAAGGCAGCAGTATGATCAATGGCATTACTACCTACTGTCCCAAAAGAAGTTGGAGACTGCTTACCCGGAGGAAATGACGCCTTCACGTGATGTCGAGCACCTCCTTGTGACTGCAGGATGGCATCGTGCAGCTTTGCCATGGCGTAGGCTTCCTGCAACGTTTGTGGATGTTGCATTCGTACTGACCCTTGCAGCTGCAATTCAAGTCCACCAATAAATTGGCTCACTGCAGCTCTTTCACTCACCTCCTCCAAGAGTTGGATTCGATGAAGGAGAGCATCGAAACGACACTGGTAATCCGCAAATGTCCCCTCCTGTCGAAGATTTTTCATCTCTAATATAGGGTCCCCGAACAATTCCTCACCAAAACGAGCCTGTAATGCTGCAACATAGTCTTCCCACGACAGATGTCTCCCCTGCTTCACCTGGATCTTCATGAAGCCTTGATGCCACTGCAGGGCTTCTCCTTCAAGGTGGATTATGGCCACCTTCATCTTGGCCTCTTCCGGTGTTCGATCGATCTCAAAGTAATGTTCCACCTGATACAACCAGCTTGCTATGTTTGAACCCGAAAATCTTGGGAAGTCAATTCTACCGAACCTGTAAGCATGGTGAGGTTCTCTTGGCTCCCCTTGCTGTTGTTGCGGTGCCTGAGCTGGAAGTGCAGCTCCAACAATCGGCTGCCCGTTGTGCCTTGGAGCTCCTCCTCTCGGCCCCAAGATGCTCTGATTCTGTCTCAGGTCTGCAATCTGTGCGGACAGATTGCTGTTCATACTAGAGACCATTTCAGTTATCCATGACCTGAGATCCTCCTGCTTCAGCTCACTACGGATGATGGTGATCTGCTCCGACAGCTCCTGGAGTGTAGCATCCACCCTAGCGTCCTTCTGAGCACGGGATTCCTTCGCAGCTTCCATTGCTTGCACGATCCGGCCAAGAGCTTCCCTACTAGGTAGGTCCTCCCTTGACAGAACTATGGCGGCGGTAGGCGGTGGCAGCTGGCTCTGATACCACTAATACGGCCACGAATCTGGCCAACGGAATTGAACAGAATAGGAAAGATTGGGAGAGAAGCAACAGAACAGAATTTAGGAAGAAGAGAGTACAGTTTTGATATTTTGTCTGAATGCCTACATCCTCATCCTCACGTGGCTTATAAGCAGACGTGTAAGACATATACTATGGACCAGGCCTAAACTTATTCTACCCACTCTCAAACAGCCCAATTATTAATACTTACGAAGCCTTACTTACGGCCCAAGTAACAGATCATAACAAATATACAGAACTGTTGTCTGCAAACAAAGAGAAACAGAAACTAATTCAGTTCTTGCTTGGCCTGAATGAATCTTATGGATCAGTTCGTACTAACCTGTTACTTAGGCAGCCATTACCGAATCTTCATGTGGCATATTCGGTGTTACTTCAAGAAGAAACACAGCGTTCTCTCACAGGTTTGCTGTCCGATGGTCTGGTGGATACTACTACTGCCTTGCTGTCATCATCTTCTCCTCGGCCAGTTGCTGCTGTTGCTTCTTTCAAACCTGGTAAGGTAGACAAATCTGGATGGCTGTGTACATATTGTGGAAGGAAAGGGCACAAAGTAGACACATGCTGGAAAAAGAATGGTGTGCCTGAAAATCTCAAGAAGAAGTGGTCTCAGCAGCCCAAACCACCGCATGCATCGGTTAATAATGTCAATACTGATGATCTTGATGAGTCTCCTTTATCCATGTCTTCTGCTTCTTCATCTTTACAGTTATCCAGTGAGCAAGTGGATCAGATTGGCCAATTCTTGCAATATATACAGAAAGGGAAGGGAAAGGAGTCTGCGGCTGATGTTCATGTAAACATGGCAGGTACTTCTGATAAAATTCTGTCTGATTACTGGATTGTTGACTCTGGCGCCACAAATCATATTACTTACAAAAGTGATTGGTTAACAAATCTTCAACCGAATCAAACATCTCTACAATTCGTTTATTTACCGAATGGACAGAGGTGTAGAATCACTCATGTTGGATCGTATGTTCTTTCTAATGAATGTCGACTGGATGACGTTTTGTTCGTACCAGATTTCCATTACAATTTGATTGCTGCTTCCAAATTGACAGCGCAATTAAAGTGCAGTATAATTTTCTTGCCTGATTCGATGACTGTACAGGACCTACAAGATGGGAGGATTCTAGTGACTGGTAGACAGTTTAGAGGCCTATATGTTTTACCGGTTGCAGATGATCGAAGAAGGGTGCTGTGTAATGAAGTCAGTACCACAGTATTTGATGGTGATCCACTCATATGGCACAAGCGTTTGGGGCACATTTCGGTTTCACAGTTGACTGTTTTATCTTCGCAATTTTCATCAAAAGCTGTTGATTGTTTAAAGCTTTGCACTACTTGTCCTCTTGCAAAACAAACAAGATTGAAGTTTGATATAAGTGATTCTATAGCATCTAAACCATTTGATCTTATTCATTTGGATTTATGGGGACCATATCGTGTTCCAACTAATCGAGGACATAGATACTTTCTCACTGTTCTTGATGATTGTACGAGATCTACATGGTTGTTTCTCATGAAGTGCAAATCTGAAACTGTTCTTCATATAAGGAGTTTTTTGTTGTTAATCAAGAATCACTTTCACTCTTCGGTCAAAACTGTGAGAAGTGATAATGGAGGAGAGTTTTTAAATGAGAATTGCAGATTACTTTTTCAGGACTTGGGAATTGTACATCAAACCAGCTGCTCGTTCACTCCTCAACAGAACGGACGTGTCGAGAGAAAGCATCGCCAATTGTTAAACGTTGCTAGAGCAATTCGTATCCAAGCATCAGTGCCTCTCAGATTTTGGGGGTATTGCGTTTTGACAGCATGCCATTTGGTAAATCTATTGCCTTCTCGAGTTTTGAAAGGAAAATCGCCCCATGAACGTTTACAAGGCAAGCCTCCACCTTATCAGTATCTTCGTACATTTGGATGTTTGTGCTTTGTTACTAAATTGGACAACAAAGACAAGTTTGCTGCTCGAGCTACTGCAGGTGTGTTTATGGGATATTCAGCTACAAGCAAAGGGTACATTGTCATGGATTTGGCTGATTCTACATTTCATATCAGTCGAGATGTTGTGTTCCATGAAGCTGTCTTTCCATTCAGTATGAACAAGGATGCTGTTCGTTCTCTCATTCCAACAATGCAAGATCACATTCCACAGAAACAATGGATGTTTATCAATAATTCTGCTGGATCTGCATCACCTTCTCCCTCTGTTCAAAGCCGACCTCAACCTGAAGATTCTGCACCATCATACTCTTCAGGACCGAGCCTCAGTCCAACCTCTGTTCAGGACCAAACCCAACCTGAACATGTTCCAGCAGCATATCCATCTCCTGAATTTCCTGAAGCCTCGGTTCATGAAGATGATACAGCCACGCGTGAAGATCCTCCTCCTCTTCGACGTTCCAGTCGGACAGTAAAGTCTCCTGCTTGGCTAGCAGATTTTGCTGTGTCAGGTGCCAAATCAAATGCCTCTTTTGGTCTTGAAAAGTATCTCAGTTATGATTACATATCACCAGCTTATCGATGCTATCTTGTTAACACTTCTCGGATTGTTGAGCCGAACAATTATGTTGAAGCCACTAAGGATTCTAATTGGATTGCTGCTATGGACGAAGAAATAGCTGCGTTACAAGCTAACAAGACTTGGGAATTGGTGGAGTTACCTCATGATAAGGTCCCAATTGGATGTAGATGGGTCTATAAAGTCAAGTATAATTCCGATGGTTCGCTTGAAAGGTACAAGGCTCGTTTGGTGGCTAAAGGTTTTACCCAAGTCGAAGGCTCTGATTTCAATGAGACGTTTTCCCCTGTTGTCAAAATCACAACAGTTCGGATTCTTTTGGCACTTGCAGCTGCTCATTCTTGGGGAGTCTATCAAATGGACGTAAACAACGCCTTTCTTCAAGGCGACTTAGAGGAGGATGTCTACATGAGAGTCCCTGAAGGCTTGAAAGTTGCTTCAGCCGATTCAAACAAAGTGTGCAAGTTATTGAAGTCACTTTATGGCTTGAAACAGGCATCAAGACAGTGGAATATAAAGCTCACACAGGTGTTGATCAACAATGGATATGTTCAAAGCAAACTTGACTATTCGTTATTCACCAAGGTATCGGGACATGATCGAGTTTTCTTGCTTATATACGTAGATGACATGATGATAACAGGGACAAGTACAGCTGTAATTGAAGAGTTGAAGATGGTTTTGCAGCACAATTTCAAGATTAAGGATCTTGGAATTCTTCGATACTTTCTCGGTTTGGAGATTGCTCGTTCTTCTATTGGATTTGTGGTGAATCAGCATAAATATGCTCGAGACTTAATTCTCAGTGCAGGTCTAGGAGCTGCCAAACATGCTCATACTCCAATGGAGCAAAATTTGAAGCTTACCACTATTGAATATGATGAAGCTTTCGGGGTCAATCTGGAGGATAAGAGGTTTGATGATGCTGATCTCTATCGAAGAATGGTTGGGAAGCTGTTATACTTAACAATGACAAGGCCGGATATTTCCTTCTCTGTTCAGCAACTCACTCAATTTGTTCAAGCCCCAAAAAGATCTCATTATGAGGCTGCTATGAGAGTCATTCGCTACATCAAAGGATCACCGGGTCAAGGAATATTTTTTCCTTCTCAAAATAATCTGCAGGTGAAAGTCTTCTGTGATGCAGATTGGGCTTCTTGTCCATTCAGCAGGCGATCATTGACTGCTTATGCTGTCAAAATGGGAGAAGCAATGGTTGCTTGGAAGGTCAAGAAACAGGTAACCGTGTCCAAATCGAGTGCGGAGGCCGAATATCGCAGTATGAGTGCTGCTGTTTCTGAAGCTGTTTGGGTTCGAAGACTGCTAGAAGAACTTGGATTCAAGCAAACTGTTCCTACTGAGATTTTTTGTGACAATAAAGCAGCCATTCAAATTGCGAAGAATCCAATGTTTCATGAAAGAACGAAGCATATCGAGCTGGACTGCCATTTCATACGAGAGAAAATTCAGGATGGTTCGGTTAATCCTTACTACATCTGTTCAAAGGATCAGTTGGCGGATTTATTGACTAAGGCGTTAAGTCGACAACAGCACGAGTTCTTGCTTAATCAATACGGGATTAAAGATGTTTTTCGAGAAGCATGAAGTTGGTAGATGGGGAGGAATGTTAGAGTATATGTTAATGCTGTTCTGATATGTTCTACTGTAATCTAGAACATGTTAGTTCATTCTAGAGTCTGTTAGTTAGTTAAGTTGTTATAATCTGTTATTCTGTTATTCTGTTACTCTGCTTATTATAAATAGCAGACTTGTATTCTTCAAACACAAGCAATATACAGAACTCATTCATACACTCTGTTTTGCAACATGGTATCAGAGCACTATTACAATATTACTTCACTGCTCACGACAGGCAGCGGCGCAACGCAGGCTTGCTTCAGGGAATCACCTCTGTTGCTTCACGGCTTCTTGCTTCAGGGAATCACCGACTGCCGAGTGCTGGCTGTCTTGCTTCACGGCTTCACTTCACCTTTGTTGCTTCAGGAGTGCGTCTGCTGTCTCAACTTCTTCACGGTCACGGAGCCTAAATTAATCAATTAGGGTTTTTTAACACGGGTCAACGGGCCGGGTTCGGGTCCGTTGACCCGATCTGTGTTTTGCAACATGTGCTTTTTTCTGTTAGCGAAATTCCTGATAACTCCCACGTTGACTTCACACCGTCCTCAACTCAACCTCATTGACGTTTTTGAGGCGAGGTACAGACTTTTCACTGAGGTGCATGACTCGCCTCATTGAGCTTCAACATGAATCGTGATACGCGCATCTCAAGCGCATTCCTTAAGAACATTGAATTTCACTGATTTAGAGCAAAATTTATGACAACCTTTGACCGGATGAACTTCCCACAAAGTGAAATTTGAGACTCTGAAAATTCAAGCATGACTACAGTCAAAGACTCGGGGATAGAGCTATCTCTATGCATTAAGCAACATCTCAAACAATTAAACTACTGCTAATCAATAAGTAGTTTGACTGGCTTATTTTTCAAACAGATATACATAAACTCGAGCATAGCAGTGACTCAAAATATCAAAATAGCATACGTGTCATATTATACGGTCAGTCTAAAAGTAAAAAATTAACGCCTAGTTAACGTCACTTAATTCGTAATTAAATTATCTACGCACTGTAATTTTTTATTTTATTTTTTTGAGTAAGAATATAATTAAATTTCTCACCTAATGCATTTAATCATTTCGGTCAAAGTATAGGACAAACGATGTTAGGATAAAAAATTAAATGTATTTCTAATAAAAAAAATTACTCTAGGTAGAAAATTGAATTACAACGTAAATGTTGTTAACCGTGGTGAGTTTGGACTTACAGAGTCTGAGTTATATATTTTTTAAGTCAAATTTTCATATATCAACTTACGGCATAGCGTACAGCCAATTCGTAAGTCCAAATTTAATATTTGTTTGCATCATTTGAATCGCAATTAAAATATCTACTTACTATATGTTTTTTCAAATATATACTTTTCTAAATATTTTTATTAGCATGTCGTTTTTTAAAAAAAATATAAATCCTTTTAATAATCACGGAAAAACGTGATTCGAGTCTGAATTTAAGTAATGATTGTTTTGTTAGTAGGATGATATATGCCAAGTGAGAATGTGAATAAAATTAATTTTGATAAAAAAATTACTTATTTCATCAATAATGAAGGTAAGAAAAATATATTTCATTGAAAACAAAGTTAGGAGTAAGAGTATTTTGAAAAACTACAAGATTTGTCAAAATTAAATGTGGTACATCAAGAAAAAAAAGTGTTTTAGGGTCTGAAATAATATAAACATCAAGATAGTTCGGGGTATGCGTAAAAAACTATTTTTAAAAAAATTAGAGTTTCAAGAGAGAAAATAATAAAAACTAACAAGAAAGTAAAACTTAAATGGAGCACCATAGACTGAAAAAGAGCTTTGGCGAATGAAGTAAAAATTAGAGTTTAAAATTATTTAGTCGGATCATGTTATTTATTATTTCTATTGGATACCTATATTTTTTGTACGAGGTTTTCTTATAAAATAATCGTACAAGTGAAAAAACTTATTCATAATAAAGTTTTTTTTATCCAAACTTATCTGAATAAGTTTTGAGAATTTCAAAAAAAAATAAAAACTTTAAAAAAATATCACATTTAACACTTTCAAACCTTTTCAAATGTTGCAATTGAATTCTCGTTGGATTGTAACACATACATCTTCTTTAACACATACACCACCACTATTTCATTTCTTGACGCAACTTCAAATTAGCTTGATCAAGATCATCATTGTTTTCAATCTTTCTCAAGGCAAGTAATATCTTTTTCGATGTTATCTTGCTATACACAAAATCTTCCTCTTCATTATCAAAGGAAGTGGTACATATTGAAATTACCGACTAAGATCTAGGCAATATCTGAACTTGGAGAATCAAGCAAGCAAAGGAACGAAGCGGACACAAGCGTTTGGAGGATCATATGGTTGCACACCTTAATCAGGCGAACCATCACCTCTTAAATAGGAGAAACCAAAGAATCAGTCTGTACAATGAAGAGAGGAAACGAACAGAATGGAAAACGGCTAACCTATCAAATGGAAAACCCTAGAAGCATCAGTTCTCTAAAACAGACTAAACAATTCGAAAATAACAAAACAGTCCAAAATAAACATAAAGCATCAAAAAGGTCCTTCAATTATTTTTCTCATCATCAGTTTGACTTTCAACACTCCCCCTCGAACTGATGTTTGAGAAAATGTCCTTTAAACCCAACTTCTTCATCAGATAACAGTGTTGACTCTTACCCAATGCCTTGGTGAAAATATCAGCAACCTGTTCACTTGACTTCACAAAATCAGTTACAACAATCCCTGCATTAATTTGTTCCCTAATGAAATGGCAATCAATTTCAATGTGTTTTGTACGCTCATGATACATGGGATTAGAAGCAATTTGAATGGCAGCTTTATTGTCACAAAACAAGGTAGTTGGAGTATGAGAAACAACACCTAATTCACCTAACAATCCTCTTAACCAAATGATTTCAGAAACAGTTGAACCCATACTTCTGTACTCTGCTTCAGCAGAAGATCTAGACACAGTAGCTTGTTTTTTAACTTTCCAAGATACTAAAGATCTTCCCAAAAAAATACAATATCCAGAGACAGATTTTCTGGTTTCAACACAACTTCCCCAATCTGAATCACAATAAGCAGAAATATTTAAACAATCATCAGCAGATAGAAGAATACCCAAACCTGGTTGCTGCTTCACATACTTTATTACCTTATGCACAGCATCCAAATGGGACTGTTTCGGACTCTGCATAAACTGACTTAAACACTGAACTGAATAAGCAATGTCAGGACGAGTAATGGATAAATAAAGCAACTTACCGATTAATCTCCTATAAGAGGTGGGATCATCAATCAGACCATCATCTTGATTCAGGTCAAATTTTAAATCATATCCCTTATTGGTATACTTAACATTCTGATCCATAGGAGTGCTACTCGGTTTACCAGCAAGCAACCCAGTTTCAGACAAAAGTTCAAGTGTATACTTCCTTTGGCACAGAACAATACCATCATTGGAACGGGCAATTTCTATACCAAGGAAGTATTTAGACTCACCCAAATCTTTCATCTTGAAACTGGTATGCAAAGCAGTTTTCAATTCATGGATCAATAATTCACTATTCCCAGTAATCAATAAATCATCAACATATACCAGAAGAATAACAATCTCATTACCTTTCTTCTTGGTGAACATGGAATAATCATATAAACTTTGATGATAACCATTCTGAACAAGAGAATCAACCAATTTAACATTCCATTGTCTAGATGCTTGTTTCAAACCATAAAGGGATTTATGTAATCGACAAACATTGTTCTCCCCCTGATTACTAAATCCCTGAGGGATCTGCATATAAACCTCTTCTTTCAAGTCTCCTTGAAGAAAAGCGTTATAAACATCCATTTGAAAAAGAGGCCAGTTGTATTTAGCAGCTAAGGCTAAAACAGTTCTAACAGTAACCATTTTAGCAACAGGAGAGAAAGTATCAGAATAATCTATACCTTCCTTTTGATTGAATCCTTTTGCAACCAGCCTCGCTTTGTAGCGCTCAACAGATCCATCTGAATTATACTTAACACGAAATATCCATTTACATCCAATAGCATGTTTCCCTTTGGGTAAGGGAACAATTTTCCAAGTATTATTACTTTCTAAAGCAGATATTTCATCGTTCATAGCATTGACCCAATTTTCATTTTTGCACGCATCATCAAAGGAATAAGGCTCAGTAATCTTATCAATGGAACCAGCAAAACATTTGAAGGCAGGGGACAAGGCATGATAAGATATGCAATTCTGGATAGGATATTTAACACTACAGTTATTCTGCAAAATGTAATCCTTTTGCCAAACTGGAGTCTTAATTATCCTACCTGATCTTCTAAGATGCATAATAGGGTCAGTACTATCCGCATTGATTTCACTATGCGCAGAATCATTGTTGTCAGAAATGGGATGGACAACATCATCATTTTCTGCATTGGTATCACTAGCATCAGACATCTCATTGATATGCAACGAATCCACATCATCATATTTATCAGTAATGGCATCAACAGACAGATTCTCATAATCAGAACTATCATTCTTGTAAGGAAAAACATTCTCAACAAATTTGACATCACGACTAACGAACACAGAGTTATTGCTCAAATTCAGCAACTTATAGCCTTTTTGAGTAATAGAGTAACCCAGCAAAACAGATCGAATAGACCTAGATTCAAACTTGTCATCAACAGGTAAAACTTTGGCATAACAAAGGCAACCAAATATTCTCAAATGATCAAGCCTAGGCCTACACTTCATCAATTTCTCATAAGGAGATATTCCTCCTAAAACAGACGTGGGCATCAGATTTACAAGATAGCAAGCAGTCAAAATACATTCACCCCAGAATCTAGAAGGAATATTACTCTCAATTTTCAAAGCCCTTGCGACATCAAGCAAATGCCTATGTTTTCTTTCAACAATCCCATTCTGCTGAGGGGTATAAACACAAGTGCTTTGATGAATAATCCCTTTTGTTTTAAACAGATCATTACAATGATTGTTAAAAAACTCACCACCATTATCAGTTCGGATAACCTTAATGGTTTTCTTGAACTGATTTTCAATCAAAGCAATGAAATGTTTAATGACAACAATGGCATCAGATTTAAGGTGCAGCAAATAAGTCCAAGTGTTTCTACTGAAATCATCAACAATGGTCAAAAAGAATCTTTTATTATCATGCGTAATTTGATTGTACGGTCCCCAAACATCCATATGCACAAGGTCAAAACATTCAACAGATTTGGATTCACTATGAGGAAAAGGCAATCTATGCTGCTTAGCCATAGGGCAAATACTACAATCATATGAGTTATGCTTTTCAGAATACACAGACTCAAGGGACTTTATTCTACTTAAAACATTCATGGAAGGATGACCCAATCTTTTGTGCCATAGGACGGTTTGAGGATATGGCAGAATGTTGGCTTTAAGGGCTATAGGTGGCTTGAAATTGGTGTCAAAAATATATAGCCCCCCAGCCTCTCTACCAATCCCCAACACCGCTCCATTGTAAAGATCCTGCATGATAACCAATTTGGGATAAAAAGATACAGAACAAGATAAGTCTTTGGTTATCTTGGATATAGAGAGCAAATTGTATCTAAAACCAGGCAGATAAAGCACATCATGCAAAGAACGGTTTTCAAAAATTTTAAAGTTCCCAACACCATGAACAGCAGAACTAGAACCATCAGGTAATTGCACCTTAGAACTAATATTTTTAAAATCATGCAACCAATCAGATCTGTAGCTCATATGATTTGTAGCACCAGTATCCAAGATCCAACAATTTCCAATGTTAGAAAAGCATGATGAACTGGAACTCATACCTGCCACATTGGCTTTCGAAGATGACTCCGATTGAAGTCTGCTAACAATCCGAGCAATCTGCTCAATCTGATCAGAGGAAAGAAGGTTATTATTTCCAGCATTAGAATCTAAAGGAGAAGAGTAAGAATTTCCAAACTCAGTTGAAGAGATCGATGAACGACTCTTATTCCCATCATTGTTTGGTTCGTTTACACTGTTGGCCTGAGGTGGCTTTGCCTGACTCTGGTTGGACTTAAATTTCCAACCAGGTGGATAGCCCTTTCTCTTGAAGCAATGGTCATAATCATGGCCCTTGTTCTTGCAGTACTCACAGAACAAGTTCCATGATTTTTTGAACGGTTTCTGATTTCCCGGGGCTGCGGTCTTATTTCCTACAACAGAATTCACCAACATATTTCCAGAGATTTCTCTCTGATTCTCCTCTTGAATCAAAACAGCATACGCTTGGTTAACAGTGGGAAGAGGTTCTCTCATCACAAGGTTTGAACGAACTTGAGAATATGATTCGTTCAAACCGTTGACAAAGAGAAATAGTTTTAAATTGTTTGCATGCTCAATATGTTTCTGAAATAAATCACAATCACAGCATGGAAGAGCACATATAGCATCAAATTCATCCCACATGGTACGAATTCTAGTGAAATATGCAGATATGGAATCAGTGCCTTGTTGAGCTAAGCAAATTTCACGATGCAGTTGACTAATGCGAGAACCATTCACTTTGTTAAACCTTTCCCTAAGATCTTTCCAAATGAACTGAGCATTAGTAGCATATATGATTCCAGTCATTAAATCTCTAGAAACAGAATTCATAATCCATGCAAAGACAAAGGCATTACATCTATCCCATATATGATGAAGGCTCGGATCATAATCCTCCTTTTTACAAGATCCATCTATAAAACCGAGTTTATTTTTAGCCCAAAGAGACATATACATAGCTCGACTCCAGAACCCATATGTTTCTGGTCCAGTCAGCTTTTCAGAAATAAGGGACGAATTAGGCGAATCAGATGGATGTAAATATAGAGGATGATTATGATCAATAGCATGCTTTTTGAACGTTCCCTCATCCACATGATCTGTGGTGGCAACGTTCTTTGCCTTAATGGAATCAGAATCTCCTGATGAGGCCATAACAAAAAATAGACTCACCAGAAAAAAAACTGAAAGAGAATACAACCAGCAGGGGCAAGAACCAGCACAGATATGATATGAACAAGCTATACAACAGATCTCAAAACCAGCATATAACAGATTTCAAACAATCAGCATACAACAGATCTCAAATAACCAACAGATATACAACACAAGAACTGAAAGGCCGAAAAAGATTCAGAACTTGGCAGAACGAACAAGATTTCAGAATAAAAACAACTGAATCTTGTTCAAAAGGATACACCGAGCAGCTTGAAAAAACTCAAGGCGAAGCAATCAGCAATGCTTCTCTCAAGATCAAGCCTAAATACCTACTCAGCAACAGAATGAAGATCAAGGATAAACTGTTCTTATAAAAAAACGGTACGAATATCAAAGAGTCTCAAGAAAAAGCAATCTGTTATGCTTTTCTTAAGAATCTGACTGAATACCAATTCCTCCAAATGACAAGAAACAAAAGAATCTGTTCTTATCAAAAAAAATCAGAGAAGATCTTCGATATTAACGAAACAACCGGTAACATAAAACGAAATTAATTTTCAGAAAAAAATACAGATCAAGCGAATCTGTTCTTGAATGTTACCGAACGAAAAACCGAAGAACTTCAATGAATCAGAGATATGCAAGGAAGAAACAGAATCGAAAAAATGAAACAATCTAATGTTTCATCGCTCTGATACCATATTGAAATTACCGACTAAGATCTAGGCAATATCTGAACTTGGAGAATCAAGCAAGCAAAGGAACGAAGCGGACACAAGCGTTTGGAGGATCATATGGTTGCACACCTTAATCAGGCGAACCATCACCTCTTAAATAGGAGAAACCAAAGAATCAGTCTGTACAATGAAGAGAGGAAACGAACAGAATGGAAAACGGCTAACCTATCAAATGGAAAACCCTAGAAGCATCAGTTCTCTAAAACAGACTAAACAATTCGAAAATAACAAAACAGTCCAAAATAAACATAAAGCATCAAAAAGGTCCTTCAATTATTTTTCTCATCATCAGTTTGACTTTCAACAGTACACGACCTCAATAATTCTTCTAAAGTGACTCTCATGATAAATCAACCATCCCTATGTAGTCTACAATTTCCCCATTTGCTTTATAAAACTTCCCACCGTAGTTGGTTTTTAATAACACACAAAGAATCAGGATTCTCCATTGCGAAAGTGTATAATTTTTGAAAACGGAAACCAAATCAGACAAATCTTCCTAACTCGGAACTACTTCCTCATTATTCAACTACTACATGATTGCGGCAACATTTTACATCCAACAATCAAACATGCAATTCTCGGACGTCGCATCCGACTTTTTCCGCCCTTTTGAAAAATATTTTTTATTTTGTTTCGATAAAAAATGTCGGGTATTGGCGAGTGACGGGTTTGATCGAGCGGGGTTATCAATCAAACCGAAAAATGAAAGAGCCGTCACCGATTAATTAAAGGCTAATCAGAATCCTAAAATTTGTCTAGGGTACATGGAGTTAACATCCTAGGGCTTGGAATGGACTACGTCCAGAGAATCTAGTTCGGAGGTTTGATTACGTCTTAAGGGACCGCGAACCCATAATTTGTCATTTCGGTACTTTAGTTTGCTTTTGAAATTAATTTTTACCGATTTACCCAAATTGCCCGTTTTGATCATGCTTGCCCCAAAAGATTACATGTGTTTTCTATAAATTAAACAAACCATGTACACACATTTTTTTAGGAATTAATTTCAAATAAATAAATAAGAGAGAATAAATTAATCGTACTTAAAAAAAAGGTGGTTTAACTTTGGAGTCACTTGAAACGTATCAAAAATACACGAATGGTTTGAAAATATTGAGCATGTTGGATCAAATTGTAACACTTTGACAAGTCATGAGATGTCTAAAAAACATCTAGGAACCAAAATGCAATTTTTTTAAAATTCGAGCTGAATTAGATTTTTTTTAAATGACACAATAGACCACAAACTATTCTGGACTTATTTGTAACACTTGGTGAAGTTCCAAATAACCCAAAAATTATTCTGGACTTATTTATAACACGTTGAGAAGTCATGGAATGTCCAGAAAAATTTAGGAATAAAAAATGTATTTTTTTAAAAAACATTTATAACTGAACTGAAAATATTTTTAAAAAATTACAAAATTGACTCTAAACTATTCTGGACTTATTTGTAATACTTTGTAAAGTTCCAAAAATAACCCAAAAATTATTCTAGATTTATTTCTAACATTTTGAAAAGTGATGGGATGTCCAAAAAGGTTCACGGAACAAAATGTAAATTTAAAAAATTCGAGTTGATTTCAAAAATTGCATAAATGACCCAAAACTTTTCTGGTTTGGTTTATAACACTCAATAAAGTTCAAAATGACCCGAGAGTCCAATGACCGAGTTGTAACCTTCAGCAAAGTTTGGGAATAACATAAGTAATTTTTTTAATATTTTGTTTTCACATATACATAATGTCGGACGTTAGATCCGACTTTCCCCAACCCTTTTTTGAAAAATATTTTTAGTTTTCGTTTGAAAATGTCGGGTCTTGGCGAGCGACGGGTCCGATCAAGCGAGGTCATCAACCGTACCGAAAAATGTGAAAGAGTCACCACCGATTAATTCAAGGCTAATCAGAACCCTAAAATTTGACTAGGGTACATGGAGTTAACATCCTAGGGCTTAGAAAGGTCTACGTCCAGATAATCGAGTTCAGGGGTTTCATTACGTCTTAAAAGCTCGCGAGCTCATAATCCGTCCTTTTGGTACTTTAGTTTGCTTTTGAATTTATTTTTTTTACCAGAATTGTCCGTTTTGATCATGTTTTGCCCAAAATACTACATGCGTTTTCTTTAAATTAAACAAACCATGTACAAACACTTGTTTTTAATAAGTTAATTTCAAATAAATAAACAAGAGAGAAAAAAGCTTAATCGTGCTCGAAAAAGTTTAATATTTGAGTCATTCTAAACGTGTCAAAACATGCACGAATGATTTTTGAAGATATTGAGCTCATTGGACTAATTTGTCACATTTTGAGAAGTTATAGGATGTCCAAAAAATTTAGGGACCAATATGCAATTTATTAAAATTTGAGCTGAAATAGAAAAAATTTCGAAAATTGCAGAAATGACCCTAAACTATTCTGGATTTATTCGTAACATTTGTAAAAGTTCTAAAATAGCCCGAAAATTATTCTAGACTTATTTGTAACACTTTGAAAAGTCATGGAATGTCCAGAAAAATTTAGAAATCAAAATGGAAATTTTTTAAAAAAATTGAACTGAATTAAAGAAAATATTTCAAAAATTGCACAAATGGCCCAAAACTATTCGGATTTGGTTTATAACACTCGATAAAGTCCCAGAATGACCCGAGAGTCCAAGGACCGAGTTGTAACCTTCATCAAAGTTTGGGAATGACCTAAGTTATTTTTTTTGAAAATATTGTTTTTACATATACATAATATATATATATATATATATATATATAACATAAATAATATATATATATATATATATATAACATAAATAATATATATATATATATATATTATACATATAGATATAATATCACATACATATTATACAGACACATATATATATAGTATTACATAGATATATAATATATGTATATAAAACCTCAATTTCATTTCACATTTAGAAAATACAAATATGATATTGAATATGAGAGAAATATACCTAACTCATTCGGAGTTGAATACCGTACGAGGAACCGAGACCAATATTTATTTTTCTTTATTTTTTCCTATTTTTTTTCTTCACTCTTTTCTTTTCTATTTTTTTCCACTCTTCCTTACCTTCATTGTCGTAGCTCACGCATCCCCCTCTTCAATCTTCACCATTCTTGTTCAATTTATAAAAGAATGAAATCTTATTTTTTTTTAATAATAATAATAAAAACTTGTATTAAAGAGGAACATGGCCATGTGGGCATGATCCACATTGCGATTTTTTTAAATATATATATATATATATTTAAAATATATTATATTTTTTAAAATTGTTTTTCATATATCGATTTCTCTTGGCTCGATTCCTTGCGTACGGTATTTTGATTCGAGCTAAAATGAGGTGTTTACAGTTTTCCCTCTTTGGACACACGCTCATGGAAGTGATCTCATGAGTGTGTGTTCAAAGACAAACAACTGATTTTGGCTTCTCTTTATTCATTATTTGCATAGTAGACAAACATCATCACACAACTTTTGGAAGCTAGGCACCTATAGGTCCCGATCATTGACGACGATTTGTGGAGAATGAGTGTCTAAACGCTCATCAACTTGTGATTCCCAGAAGTTGGACACCTACAGATCCTGGTTGTCGAGTATGCCTTGCGGATGCTGAACACCTAAAGTCTCCGCTCTTCGGCTTGTGAAATGTTGGGGATGACCTGCAAAGGCTGAACACCTAAAGGCTCCGTTTGTCGCCATGTGACTCCCATAAGCTAGATAACTACAGGTCATGGTCGTCGAGGATGACTTGCGGAGGCTGAATACCTAAAGGCTTCGCTCGTCGGCTTGTGACTCGTTGGGGATGGCTTGCGGAGGTTGAACACCTAAAGGCTACACTTGTCGGCTTGCGTCTCCCAGAATCTGGATAACTACATGTCACGGTCGTCGAGAATGACTTGCGGAGGTTAAACACCTAAAGACTCCTCTCATCAACTTGTAATTCACTTTGAAGGTAAAAACTCTTCTTGAGATGTCTGACTGCTTGTACGGACTTCTCAGCCTGTTTTCCCATTAATCGACTTTGGAGTCCTTCTTAATGGAGTTCCCTAAAGCCATTCATGCTATATTCACAAGGTATATACATGCAAGTTGTCAAGGCAAGTCAAATTAATGTCGATCACAACTTCTTTTTATTGCTACTGTGGGAAACATTGTTGTCCACTTTTGAGCATTTTTTTCTCTTGATTTTCTTTCCTTTTGCTACGGTATTGTTTTTTTCTTTTTACCGCACCTCTCAGTTCCCTTATTTTTTTTGCCTAGGTCGCCCTTTTGTTTTTTTTTTACCTAGCAGGGATTTGATTCATTTCCTTTTGCCATGATCACCATTTTTATGGTTTTTTTAATCATGCCCCTCTTCCCTAAATTTTGCCTAAACCGCCCTTTTGAGTTTTCGATTTAGCTGGAATTTCTCTCATTTTTGGAGGCTCGCTTTCTGATTACGAACTTTTTTTACTGCATCCACATTATTTGGATTGGGGAGTTTTCTGTTGTCCATGTCAGTGATGATCATGACTCCCCTGCTGAAAATCTCTTTGATGGCATAAATTCTTATATTTAGGTACAAACTTGCCATAAAAGTCTAAATTGACTTGAATTATTATTTTTTTCTTTTTCCTTTCTCTCAATTTTCTATTCTTTTGCTACAGTATTTTTTTTACCGCACCTCTCGGTTCCCTTAATTTTTTTTAGGTCACCCTTTTGGGTTTTCAACCAGCAGGTATTTGATTCATTTCCATTTGCCATGATCGCATTTTTTAGGGATTTTTAATCATGCCCCAATTCCCTAAATTTGGCATAAACCGCCCTTTCAGGTTTTCGATTTAGCGGGAATTTCTCTCTTTTTGGAGGCTCTCTTTCTGGTTACGAGTTTCTTTTCTTTTTTTACTGCGTCTATATTGATTGGACTGTGGAGTTCTTGGTCGTCCTTATTGGTAACGATTATGGATCCTCTGCTGAAAGTCTCTTTGGCGACATAAGAACCTTCATATTTTAATCACAAATTGGCCCCGAGAGTGTGGATTGACTCGAAGATTTTTTTTCTGAGAATTAGATTGCCGACTTGTAATTCTCTCGGGCGCATTTCCCTGTTAAAAGCACGAATGATACGTCGCTGGTACAAATGCTCGTGGCACAGCGCGATGAGCCGCCTTTCGTAATGAGGTTCAATTGCACGTATATGCATCTCACCTACTCTGATTCGTCCTTCTCTGCCTCGACGAGGATCCTAGCTGACGGGAATTCTACTTCAATTAGAAACACGGCTTCGATCTCGTAAATAAGGGAGAATGGGGTTGCCCCTGTTGACATCTGTATTCAGGCTCTGTATGCCAGGAGTGTCTAAGGCAGCTTGTCGTGTGAGTGCTTTATTTGCTGCTTTCTCTGCGCCATTCATTTGTTAGCGATATGGAGATGAATTTTTATACTTGATCACAACCCATCAACCAATTTAGATTTCTGGCATTGCCGGTGATGATTAACTTCGGCATCCCATGACGCACGATGATGTCCTGGTTGATGAAAAATGCAATGGCCTTTGCCGTTATTGACGCCAAGGTAATAACCTCTACCCCCTGGTGAAGTAATCGATTGTATTCAATATGAATTGATGACCATTGGACGCCTTTGGGAAACTCATGTTGATTACATAGATGCCCACATTGAGAAAGACCATGGGGAAATCATGGGATAAAGCTCGTGCAGTGGCGAATGAATTTGGTTCGCGTACACTTGGACGAGTTCCACACAGTCAGCCGTCATGGTGGACCAAGAATATCCAATTCTTGCACGCTCGTGTGTGAGCTGCAATAACCTTCGTGAATTTCTTCCATTAGACGTTCAACTTCTTTAACATTCACGCATCTCAAATGGGTAAAGTCGGGTCACTCGGAAAATAATTGCAAGTCATTCTTCGCACAACATTTTAGTCATTTTCTTGTGGTGTTCTCTGGGAACTCTCCGTACTCCAAATATCTTTTTATATCAGTGAATCACGGTTGACCGTCTGATTCTTTGATTGTAAAACCTCTTTGATTTTGATCTCCCTTAGCAGTTTTTTTCCGGAGAGATTTTACTCATGGGTGCGAGCGTTCCCATTTTTTTTATGCGAGGAGACAAATAAGAACACAAGGTGATCGTTGGTATGCTTATCTTCTTAGCAGCTTTTGTCATCATGGTGATGACGTTGTTGGCGCTGATATTGTTGTCCCTTCATGTTTCTCAACCCTTCGGGGAATTCGATCAATTGGAAGCACTCCGCCTTGCTGTGACGAAACTTCCTGTATTGGCTACATCTCATGCCATTTCGATCAATGCTTTTGTCAACAATGACCTCTATGTATCGACAACGACGTTTCCCCTGTTGTCAACAACACTGTCTTTTCACGTCAACAATGGTGTCTCCTCTGCAGGAATCAACAACGGTGTCTGCCCTGTGTTAACAATGTGTCTCTCCTGCGTCAACAATGGCGTCACTTCATCTCTATTTAAGTCGTCTCTGCTTCAACTCAATCAAACGACAGAAAGTTATATTTCTCGTTTACTTTGTAAAACAACCTTCCCTCTTCCGGTGGTCGAATGTGGTATGTGGTGTGGGTCGGTTTGACTCTGATTGCCACTTTCTCTTAGCGAGGTGTAACATAGAAGACAAACTCAATTCCGGTGATGAGAACCTCGACGTACCTCCTTGCTGCGGTACCCATAATTACTTGTCTCCGGTCCATTTCTTGATCAAATAGTTGCATAAGTCGATTCTACCTCAGGTAACAGGTTTTCTCGTAGTAAATCATATTTTTCTTGATTATAATCATCGCTCACTACATTCATGAATTGATACAATTTGGTCTCTACTTCATTTTGTGTTCGAAATTGCAATGTCGTCTCGGTCAACTGGTAGATGAGGATGATCAAATGGAAGAATTGATCGGATCCTTCTGCGTAATGTATAGAATCGGATTCGGCAAGGGTGCCCCCATACAAATTTGAATCAAGATTTCCTTTGTGTTCTTGAGGTGCTGGAGTCGTCGAATGTCGCATGGGTTCTTGGACACCGTAATTCAAAATAATCATAGTAAGAAGAATGAATACACAATTGATCATGCATGCTTGGTTTTGAAAATTTTGCATGTTCCGCTCATTCTATTCGTAGACTTTGATTGCATGTATGGCAAAAAAAATTTCAAAAGGATTTTAAAAGGATTTGGTCAATCGAAGTCTAGTTCTTAAGATGTTTCACACGACGGCGCAGCTCGTTGAGTGCATTTGTTGCTTGTTCCTTGGTTCGAACGAAGGTCGATGACATGCATTTTGAAAATCTTTTTATTCGCCTCGACTTTGTCTAAACTGTTCAAATGTGTCATTCAACTCAGCTACGTTGCCCCCACATTTTTCCAAGGTGCCCCCACATTGCTAGAATGACAGTGGTTGTACGGGTCTATCCCCAATTATCTCCTCCGAGTTGAAAGACAGACTTGCAGATGCCGAATGGAACTTGTTAATTAGGGGTGAGCAAAAAATACTGGTTGGACCGAGACCGGACCGACTAAGACCGAGACCGACTAGGACCGAGACCGAGCGGACGGGTTTTTTCCTCTAAAGTCGGGATTGGGCTCGGGTTCGGGATTTTTCCCGAAATTCCCGATTAGGACCGGACCAGCCCGAGTTGCCTAAAAATCTAATACATAATACTATATATACTATACAAGTATAGTAGTATACAGCAACTCACAAAGTCTCCATGTGTGTTTGGATTGTATGTTCTATATTTATAATGTATGTTTGATACTTGATTTATTGCGTTTGTATGTTCTAAATTTGGTGAAAATTCGGACAATTTTTTTTTTTTTTAATTTGGATTGAAAATTTCGGTAATGGACCGAGACCGGCCCGAGTCAAGCAAGACCGACTCGGGCAGACTTTTTATACCGAAGTCGGTCTCGGTTCCCCAAAGGTGAAAACTGAAATTTCGGGATCGGGATCGGTCTTGCCTAAAAAACCGGCCCGGACCGCCCAAGCTCACCCCTATTGTTAATGTATTCTGTTGTTGTTAATCACGCAGACGCGTTTTCCACATTCCAAAAATTAGACAATGCTTCAACAAGAACCCTGTTGACTTTGTAACTTGCAAACTCGTGAATCTCGTCAATCTAGTTGTTCACGTATTTATGATTCCCTTTTGTCATGGCTTTAAATATTTAGGCATTTTTTGAATGTATGGGGATGTATGGCGTTAATGTGAGGGCAATGTTTGTTTTTCATCATTACCAAAGATGGTACGTGAAACGTTCTAAGGATACAACATAGAATGAATGAAACTTACATTTATTTTTAAAATGCAATGCAAGTGGGAGAATGTAAATTTCATTAGTAAGGTGTTTATTACATTTACAGAATCTGAAATATATAATACAAAAGAAGCAATCCTATACATGTCATGATATAGGGCCAAAACAAAACACATTTACATAATGGGTGGAACTTCCATCTACATTTGTTGGGTTGGCATCTAATTCACAACAGTTGAGCTGAATCTTCTTCATGAATTGTGGGTCAATCTCGTATCCAAATACTTAGGTCGAATTCTCATTTACATCAGTTGGGCCTAAAAATGAAAATACACACAAAACTGGTAAAGGTTAAACACAGTGTGGATCTTCACCCCCTAAAGAGGATCACAGGTCCATTCTGATCATCGAGTTGAGTTGTTTAAGTGCGTGTCGGCGATCCAAACCGTTCTGGGCGCATTCCCCTACTAAACTCCATAAGCTCTTAATGTGCTCCAGGTCCGAGCGGTAATGGTAACCAGCGTGGTGTATGCAAAACGAGAATTTAATTATTATTTTTTTGAATTATTACACTTACATCGCCTTTTGGAAAAAATTTGAAACTGCAAGCATGAGCAAACGGTCAAAACGGATAGGGCAAAATATAATATAGCAAAACAAGCATGACAAAGTCTATACCCTCTAAAAGAGTCATCCCCAGCACAGTCGCCAAATTGTCGGACATCGCATCCGACTTTCCCCGACCCTTTTAAAAAATATTTTTTATTTTGTTTCGCTAAAAAATGTCGAGTATTGGCGAGTAACGAGTTCGATTGAGCGGGGTTATCAATCAGACCGAAAAATGAAAGAGTCGACACCGATTAATTAAAGGCTAATTGAAATCCTAAAATTTGCCTAGGGTACATGGAGTTAACATCCTAGTGATTGGAATGATCTACGTCCAGAGAATTTATTTCAGGGGTTTGATTACGTCTTAAGGGCTCGCGAGCCAATAATCCGCCCTTTCGGTACTTTAGTTTGTTTTTGAAATTATTTTTTACCAATTTATCCAAATTGCCCATTTTGATCATGCTTAGCCCAACAGATTACATGTGTTTTCTTTAAATTAAACAAATCATGTACACACATTTTTTTAGGAATTAATTTCAAATAAATAAACAAGAAAGAATAAATTAATCGTGCTTGAAAAAAAATGTGGTTTAACTTTGGAGTCACTTGAAACGTGTCAAAAATACACGAATGGTTTGAAAATATTGACCAGATCAAATTGTAACACTTTGACAAGCCATGAGATGTCTAAACAAAATTGGGACCAAAATGCAATTTTTTTAAAATTCGAGCTGAATTGGAAATGTTTTTTTAATGACACAATTGACCACAAACTATTCTGGACTTATTTGTAACACTTGGTGAAGTTCCAAATAACCCAAAAATTATTCTAGACTTATTTATAACACTTTGAGAAGTCATGAAATGTTTAGAAAAATTTAGGAATCAAAAATGTAATTTTTAAAAAAAAATTATAACTGAACTGAAAATATTTTTAAAATTACAAAATTGACCCTAAACTATGGTGGACTTATTTGTAATACTTTGTAAAGTTCCAAAAATAACCCGAAAATTATTCTAGACTTATTTCTAACATTTTGAAAAGTGATGGGATGACCACAAAGTCCAGGGAACAAAATGTAAATTTTAAATAATCGAGCTGATTTCAAAAATTGTAGAAATGACCCAAAACTTTTTTGGTTTGGTTTATAAGACTCGATAAAGTTCAAAATGACCTGAGAGTCCAATGACCGAGTTGTAACCTTCATCAAAGTTTGGGAATGACATAAGCCATTTTTTTAATATTTGTTTTTTCACATATACATATATTATACATATACATATAGTATCACATATATATTATACATATATCACATACACATAATATATATATATATATATATATATATTAACAAGAATACTATTCATATATATATAATATATGTATATAAACTTTTTTTTTTTTTATAACATAAATTTCAATAACATTAGGAAATAAAATTACAATATTAAATACGAGACAGATATATCTAAATAGTTCAGAGCTTAAATACCGTACGAGAAACCGAGATCGATAATTACCGAATTTTTTCCACTCACTTTCTATTTTTTTCACTCTTCCTTACTCTTCTATTTCTTTCCCATCTATTTCATCTTTTTCTTTCTCTCCCAATTCTCACGTAGGTGACCAAGGTGTCTTCTATTTATAGTATTTGTTTTCTATTTTTTTATTATAAATAAATAATATAAAACACCACTGTAATTATTTTATAACAAAACACCACTATAGTTTTATATAAATAAATATATATACACACACACACATATATATATATATATATATAACTTAGTAATTTTTTTTATTTTAAAACAAAATTTTACCTTTTATAGTAAACTGAAAAATATTTTTTTTATTTTTCTATTAATAATATTTTAATTTTTTGGTTTTTCTATCTCGATTTTTCTCGGCTCAGATTCTCGTGTATGATATTTTGACATCTGTCCAAAATCATGTGTTTAATACCCATGGAATTAAACCAAAATCATGTATTTTGGGTTTTTGCGAAATTTCCACTAAACCCAAAATAACAAATAGCCCCTAATAAATGCTTAATTAGCAGATCATAGATTGCAACGATAACTCAAAACTCACGACTACAATCTGCAAGGAAAAAAAGAATTGGCTCACAACTAGAAACTTACATGTTTCCAACTAAAGTTCTTATCTTTCTCCTCTTCCAAGCGACGTCTCTTGTAGAATCAACAAGAAATCAACGACGAAGTATGTACGAACGAAGACTCAAATACTCGGAAGTAGAATATCTCTGACGGAACAAAAATTTTGAATTGTAAAAACCTAATTTCAGAGCTTTAGAGGAAGGGGAAGGGAAAAATACATGGACCTGTCACAGAAAAAAGTGTGAATATTTCAGTTTTCACAATATTATTTTTCAATTTATCACCAAATTGCGCACGTGATAAATACGTGACATTCTTCCATCCAAAATAAATATCAAAATAAAGTAAATATATTTATAATTTTTAGAATATTCGAAAGTAATATTTTTTTTTCTGGAATATCTATTTGTAAAATCGTAACTACTCGGATATCTAAATTATTTTTATTTCTAGTATAATTTTTTTGTAAGTTTTCCGCATACAACACAAAGGTTGGATCGTAGTCGGTCGTGCTGAACAGGTCTTCGCGACATGCACCTAAAGGAATGAAAGATGGGGATTTTAGCAAGTATGAGAGAGTGTGTATAGCATAACGAATACATAATTGAAGGGGTAATTATAGGAGGAACTCGTGATTGTGCTAGGTATTTACCATTGTTAAATCGATTTGTGCGAATTAATATAGACAAGGACAAGTGGACAACACAACCGCCAACTTGACTGCTAGAATTAATACAGACACTTGACTCTTATCATCGTTCCCCGTGGTGGTCGTGGAGTGTTTGTTACACTTTCAATCCTAGTTAATAAAACATAGATATGTTCATGTCTAGAGAAAATGAGTTTGGTATAGAGATTTTATATTTATACTTATGATTAATATTTTATATATTACGGATTGACAGTGTGATTAAAAATTATTTTACATTCCTATCTAGCTATTTATGTCCTTGATGTGTGCAATTTTTTCCACCGTGGAAAAGTGATGGATTGGACCACCAACCGTCAACAGAAAATATGATCGCTTATTGGGATTGCCATTATATTAGGATATCGAGAAAATCCGAAACCCTAGCAACCACTAAATAATACACTATAAACAAGTCATCGTCGTCGTCCTCGACTGCGTTACACGAGAAGTAAAAGAAAGTCATCGAGTTGGTCCGCGTTCTCTGCAAATACACAGATATATATATTATACAATTCTACAAGAAAATGATGATGATAACGACATATCAATATTCAATGCATAGATAGAGTGCCATTGAAAATTGTGGTGAGGTCAACGTCAACCAGGGAGCACTAGGGACCCTTTCTCTAATGTCGTACCATTATTACAACTCACTTGAATAGTTTATTTTGTCATAGTGCAGAAGAAATTCAAGGCTTAATTAATATGCAAGAAAGACATATGAACATGACATTAACCACATTTTGCGTGGGGTGACGAATCATGCAAAAAAAAAAAGTGAAATTCTTTTATTTTGTCACCAAAAGTGGCTCGGGCAACTCATATGCCTTTGAACAATGATTGGATCAAGCTTGGTTGTTAGATGACTCATTCCAGAGCAAGTGTGGGTGGAAATCAACACAGATGGAGCATCTAAGGGAAATCTGAATTATGCAGGTTCAAGAGGAGTGATAAGAGATAATATGGGTTAATGGATAACTAGTTTCTCTAGGAATCTAGGATGCTTCAACGGCCTCATAGCGGAATGTTGGGTCATCAGAGATTGATTAATAATGGCAAAATATTTCGAAAACTTATGGTGCAGTTCGACAGATTGACGTTTCGACATATCTATCGAGAAATAAATGAGGTTGTTGACATCATGGCAGCTATGAGGATTAACCAGAGTCAAATATATGTCATTCATGGAAATTCACTCACGGAAACAAAAAACGTTATCCAAAAGGACGTTGTGGTTGGCCAAAAAAAAAGGTCGTTGTGGGTTTTGTCTACTCGAAAATAATAAAATTTAGCTAATTATTATGTTGTAGTAAGGATTAGAGTGCTAGTTTCTCGTCACTCAACTTGTTATTTTTAATTTACCTTATCTATAAAAATAAAAAAATATATATGTTGAGGAAAACAAAGTGGATCTCCTATACTTTGATGGTTTGACTTTGATTTCATGGTGCAAACGCAGTGGGTTACATGTAGATTATGATGTTGTAATTATGAGCACGAAAACACGTATAATAAACTCATATTCAAGAAGATGTATTCTCTTATTTGATGGGTTGTAGTCAGTTTAACGCGTTTTGTGCATATAAAACTTCGGGTACCAATATGCACTCTTAAAAAAGTTCTATCTCAAAGATGTTCGTTAATTTCATGTTTTATTATAACAACCCACTCCCGAACCTCAATCAATATATATAACAAAAAAAAAATGCTTTCACAGTTGTACTTTTATGTATATTTTTGTATTAAGTCACAAAACAATCACTTTTTATAGTACTGTATGGGATCGTGTCGTGTAGTACTTTGAAAACACATAGGACTTATGTTGGGTTCTTTTTCCTCGTCATTAAGCAACTTATATGAAACGTCAATATATAGCACGAGAAGACTTTTTCTTGTGGTGCTCTTTTAATTTGGTGATCCTAATAATGTCTTTTTCTACCATCCATTTAAGGATAAATTAAATTTATTATATAATGTATTAATTAAATTTGGCTAGCTAGGTGGGTTTGGTCTAGAAGGGAGGAAGAAGACACAATTTCGTGACGTCCACATCATTTTGATGAAGGCGATAAAATGAGAAAGAGAAGTAGTTGTGAATGTTCTTTTATGAGAAAAAATTTAAAAAAAAAAACGATTTTTTTTTTAAAAAAAATTGGCTTTAATTAAGTAGGTATTTTAAATTTATAAGATTGAATCTGCAATTCCGAGAAGGAAATAGAAAGATTAAAGTATTCAATATGATTCAAACTCCGTTCGTTCTTAAAAATCGTAACTCATTTTATAAGTTAGTCGATTCAATTTAGTTTTTTAATTATTTAATTGGGGGAGTAAACATAAAAAGATTACCGTTAATTGATTTTATTAGTGGGTGTGTGGTTCGATAAGTAGACCAAGAAGAGCCGCCCAAAGCTTCGATCGTGGCTTCATAGGCGGTTACCAAATTACGGGCCGGTGACGACCATTCCCATAAAAGAATTGAATTATTGAGGGTGGCTAGCCACCACCCTTGAAACCCTATAATACTTTATTGCCATTGCCATTGATATATGTATATATATATATATATATGTATGTGTATATATAATTGTGTGCATCGATCAGTTGAAAAGCTTGATAAGACTTAATATTGTAAATGGACTATAGTTGGTAAGTGTGGGTCTTTCTGTCAAGCAATTTCCTCGTCTTTTATTTGCCGTGAATTAGGGTTTCATGGCAACCCTACCAAACATGCATGGTTATTTGTCTCTCCAAGCTCTAGCTAAAATAATGACCTAGCTAGCAGAAACGTAACATCTCAACTGACCCACTTGCATACATATACATATCGAGTAGAGTTTAGATAATTAATTGAAGACGACAAATCGATATGAGTTGAAACCAATAAGATAATATAGTATATATGACTTTACAATATTTTTTACTGAAAAAATGCTAATTAAATTGCACGTAGTGCATTTTTATAGTACAGTATCTATAATATAGTTAGCTAGATTTTATATCGAGATTAGATTTTGGTTGGGTGGATTCTACTTTTCTAGCTGCTCTAAGTAGTGCTGCTTAATTGTTTTCGAACCTAATCAACTGAGGCCCTACCAGACACAAACAAAAGATAAAGTTGCAAATTCCCGAGAAACACTACGCGTACGAAAGTTAACAGTACCGAAAGTGAGTGTGAAAAAAGTCAAAAACTATTCTTATCGCTATTGATCTCCAATGATAGTTCAATAATAAAAAAACATTTTTACTATGGATAGTTACCCTTATAATTTCCCTCTTTTTTTACTACAATTTTTCAATAGAATATTTTTACTGATATTGTTTTTCAAAAAAATGTATTTTTATTAATGGTAGGAATGCAAAATCAAGTTGTCCACGTATATATAATCTACACACCATTATTTGTCTTAATGAGCATTATTTATTATGTATGGAAATTGCATTTTCTTTGAAGTTACAAAACTTTATTACTGGTGCATAATTAATGTTGATATTCTACCTAAAATACTGTTGTTCTCTATAATTATGAAGTATAGTGAAGAAAATGGTACGTGAATTAGGGTGCATTTTGCTAATTAAGCTAATCTTATAATATGCAATTAATTTGTCAATAAAACAGGATCCTCTCCTCCATTATAGAAATATATTATGCTTAATTATTTACAATGCATGTCTTACAATTCTGACTCACGCTTTTTCTTTAGCTTTTTACCCCCACCCCCCAAAAGAAGTTATTTTATAGTTCTCCCAATCTCATAAATTTGGTGTTGCTTTTTACCCAATAATAAGTCATCGAAAAAAGTTCCACCACCCATTTTTGTAAATGAAAGTTGTCTTGTTTCCATTTTCTGCCTCCTTCCTTCCAAAATCTCTGACTCGATAGTTTAGACACAAAATCTGCATGCTTGCTCCATTATATATATAGTCTTTCTGCCTTCTTTCTTTCTCAAACTCACCCACCGAAGACCGTCTTCACTTCAGATTATCAACCCTACATAACTACGTAGAGAAAATTAAAATCCGTGTGTTGCAGAGAGAAGATGGCGATTCAAGCTCAATCGTATCAGCAGAATCTCGGGTCTCCTTGGCTCGTGGCACAGGATTCGCAGCTCGAGCAGCAACGATGGTTCATCCAGCTCCGTAAAAATCAGATTTTGAACTCGACACTGTGGTCACAGAATCAAGATGCGGTGGAGTTTGATCAACTAATTCAGTTGCAGGTGAGTTCTTGATTCTTGTCGGAGACATGTTCATGGAGTTCAAGAAATGTGTTCTTTTTGATTTTAAGGAGGATGTTCGAGATAGGTTTGCAGAATTGCAGGCACTGAACTTTCAAAATAACATAGACTAATCCTTGTACTTATTAAAGTGTTGCAGTATACACCCTCAGTTACTGTAGACGCCAGACTGTTCTTACGTGCTCTGTTTTGATTTTTCTTGATTAGACGGAGAGACTAAGGGTGGCAATGCAAGAACAGAGGAAGCAGCACACGGCGGAGTTGCTAAAGACAGTTGAATCGAAGACCATACTCATTCTCAACCAAAAGGACCAGGAACTGGCCGCGGCAGCACAGAGAACGGTGCAGCTGCAAAGCTTTCTGCAAAAACTGGAGATGGAAAGCCATGTGTGGCGGAGAGCGGTGGAGGAGAAGGAGGCTGTGGTGGTGTCTCTTAACAACACGCTGAAACAGCTATCTAGGGACAGAGAGAGCCGTTCCGGCGGGGCGGATAAAAATGATGAAGAATTGGGTGAGAACGAAGTCGGGTCTTTTGCTGACCCGTGTAAAAATTGTAACACTCGAGATTCGTGTGTGCTATTCTTGCCATGTAGGCACCTCTGCTCATGCAAAACGTGTGAGGCGCTACTCGGGTTCTGCCCCGTTTGCAGAACCGCCAAGAAAGCCACCTTGGAGGCCTTGATTTTTTAGATAATTTTCACTATTTTTTACCCTAATTTTATTAATAAACTCGGAAACTATAATTTATAGTGGTTAAATTAAATTTTGGGTTAATGTATATACTTTTAAGAAAAGTTTCACTACTCAAATTTTAAAGGTTACAACATCTCTATATTTCTTCCTTTTATTTAAGAGCTTAATTAATTAATTAATCCTTTGAGTTAATAATAATAAAAATTTAGGCAGATTAGTTACCCCCATTTGTCTAAGATCATATCAATTAAAGTATTTATTGAAAATGATAATGATATTACACCCATTCTAGTCGTATTGTGTTATCAATAATCATGTATCATTTAATTATCTCGTTTGTTAATAGACATGTCTTAAATGTGTCCAAATTTCATGGACGAACGTGATACAGTTAGAGCTGACGATAGTTAGAGTATGGTACGAGTATAACCATACTATGTTTTTAAATTGCATAGCATAACCATTACGAGTACAATTTCCAATACCATATCCATAATCGTGGTTATTAACTACAGTTTTAACTGTATAACCGTATTTATTACCACATGTGAAGTGTAATATAATGTCATGAAGGTTATCTAAATAAATACATAAAGTTATGTCATAAACAATAAAAATATTCAACATTAGCACTATTCAAAAGTAACACTAGTATCATTTAACATTAACATAATTCAATTACATTTCACCTTGAAATTATGGATTCGTGAATTCTAAAAGTGAAAATCCTACTTGTATTACTGATATTCACTAATATATTAATATTAAATTATTATTATAACCATGTGTATGACTAAAATACCATAACCATAATCATTACAGATAAAACATTCATCATTATAACCGTACAACACCATAAATGTATGGTTAACCATGTAAATAAATAATGGTTATAACCATGGTTTTGAGTTTTTCACTGCACTATTGCCGACCCTAGATACAGTTAAGTTTTTTTTTAAACTTATCTATATACATAAAACAAATTGTGTCACACAACGTAAAATTCATAATTTAATGGGTTTTTTGGGTTAAATACCAAATAGCTACCCGAACTTTGGACGTTTTACAAATAGCTACCTGAACTTTGAATTTTCAATAACGACTACCTAAACTTTGGACGAAGGTGCAAATAACTACCTCAAATTTGACACATGGGACAAATCGCTACCTCCGTTAAATATGGACGGAAAATGACGTGGCAGCACATGATTGATCCATAATTTTAAAAACTATATTATTTTTTTAAAATACTAAAAAAATAAGAAAAAATCTTTAAAAAACTGGAAAATTAATAGGAAAAATAAGAGTAATATAATTTTTGTACTGGAAAATATTTTTTTAAAAAAATCATTTATTTGTATTTTTATTTCATAATTTTAATAAAAAATATATTTAAAACTTTTATTTTTTCTATTAATTTTCTAGTTTTTTAAAGATTTTTTCTGATTTTTTTAGTATATTTAAAAAATAATATAATTTTTAAAATTATGGACCAATCATGTGTTGCCACGTCATTTTCCGTCCATATTTAACGGAGGTAGCTATTTGCATAGTTATCAGAACCGGACCGTCCATCGAACCGGCAGGGGGCCGGTTCACAGTTCAGCTGGTTCAATCCGGTTCAGTGTGCGATTCACTGTTCACAAGGTGAAAAAAATTGAAAACTTAAAATACATACATAGTCTCAAACACAAACATAATTACCTCAAACTACATAATCTCTCACACACACAAAATACATAGTTTCAATATCAAACACACATTACTCTCAATTATCAAACACAATTGGGTTAAGCCGATTGGTTTGTGCAGAACCAAAAACCGAAAACAAAAATAAATGGTCGAAAAAAAACCCGAAAACAAAAATATTCATCTAAAAAGTGAACCGGAAATCAACCGTTTTTTTAAAAACCGACAGGTTTTCTAAAATTCGCTCGGTTCAACATGGTTCAAATACTGTTCATTTGTAAAACAGTATTTTAACTGAACCAAACCGGACAGGAGTTCGATTCCCGGTCGGACCACCGATCCGGTCCGGTTATGATAACTATGGATATTTGTCTAATATGTCAAAGTTTAGGTTGCCAGTTTTGAAAATTCAAAGTTCGGGTAGCTATTTGTAAAACGTCCAAAGTTCGGGTAGCTATTTGGTATTTAACCCTAATTTAATTTTACATCCAAGTTTTAAAATTTATATGAGATTCAATAATTAGTATAAAAATAAATTTAAATATTAAATACATACGATGAAGTGTATTTAATTGCATTTATGACTTATGAATGTATTTACATATAATAAGTATTTAAATACATTTATTAATAGTATATAATTTCATAAAACTAGTTTATACACAAGTTGTAAAGTCAACTTATATACATATAAATATAAATTAATATTTAATTATGTCATATTTGAAATTACCATACTGTAGAGTATGATACTCGTAAAATTCATCGGTCCATCCCTACTAGATACATAGATCATAGATAGTTCAAGGATTGGTACATGAGCAGGACCACTCGTGGGCTTGTAGTTGAATATGTGGCATAAATTTTCTGCATCCATTAATTTCTTTTGGGGCCGTCTATTAAATTTGCTACTTCACGAAAATCGAACGTTAAACTTTAAAGAAAAATATACGGGGAAATATGAAAACGTTCAATCATTAGGTCATAAAATAATGGCTAAAATACGAGTTTTCCATGTATAGTTTGAATCGAATTTAAGATTATCTCTTAATGTTTAAAATTTTAAATTTTAGACCTAATGTTTGGATCAGATCAAAAATCTCACATTTCCGTCAAATATCCGTTAATTTCGGACGGAATACATGACATGTGCGTGACACGTGATTTTTGAACAAATGTAAGTGACAAAATTGTCTCTTTCTTCTTCATTTTCATCCTCTATGCAGTAACTCGATTTTTTTCGAAAACTATACATTTTAGTTTTTGTTTTTAGAAAAGTAAGTATAGAAAAAACTATTAGCAATACGCGCACCCCAGGGTGACGCCTATTCATATAATAGGCGCACAAGATCAGCATTTCCTTCTTTTTTTTAAACATTTTGTTCCATAATGATGACTCGATGTTTAATTAAAAATAAAATTATGTATCTATTAAAAAAAAAAATCCCTAGTAAGTAGATATTTTAATTGCGCTTCAAATGATGTAAAAAATATTAAATTTGGATTTACGGATTGCCTGTACGGCATGCCGTAAGTTGAGATATGAAAATTTGACTTAAAAAATTATAACTCAGACCATGTAAGTCCAAACTCAACACGGTTAACTTCATTTATGTCATAAATCAATTATCTACGTATGATAATTTTTTTGATTAAAAATACAGTGGTTTTGTAACCTAACATCGTTTACACCATAATTTGACCGAAATAAGTAAATGCATTAGGTGAGAAATTTAATTATGTACTTACTCAAAAAAAATAAAAAAAAAATTACGGTACGTAGATAATTTAATTACGAATAAAATGACGCTAACTATGAGTTAATTTTATACTTTTAGACTGACTGTATAATACGATACGTAAAAAATTCTACATACGATACAAAATTTCCAAATAGTGTTTTGCACAGTAATTTTAGTGTTTGGGTCGGGGTTTTGACCCATGGTTCGTTTTGACACGACTCATGCCTGACCCGTGAAAACACGGGTCATGTTTGAGTCAGAAACCTTGACCCACGGGTCAACCCGTGACCCGTGAAAAATTATATATTATATTAATTATTACTTAACAAGTGTCAAGCATCCTTCGGTTAAGGTAACCTCTAAACCTAGCAATTGCTTAGTTGCTCTCCGATTCTCCTCTGCGTAGCCACACATCACATATTAGGTCTTTCCTCATTCACTCTCCTGAGTCTCCTCTTCTGGTGTGATCCAGCCATACGCCCATGACAATTCGGCGATTCAGATACACACCTGACACCCACAGCGATTCCTCTGCGTAGCCACACACCCATGACAATTCTGCATCCTCTGCCTCTCCAAGGCTCGAACATGAATGATAAGGTTTGTTTGATTGATTTATGTTTGTTGGTTTGAGTTCGGTTATGCTGTTGTGTTTTGTTCGGTTCTATTTGTTAGATATTTTAGTGTAATTGGATTGACTAGTTGACCAATAGGATCATAGTATCTCATCAAACAAGTTAGGAGGGTGCAGAGTGCACACTTATTTAAGTATATTATGATTCACTGTATCAGAGATTCATCAGTTTATTAGAGACGAGGCAATGGGGGTCAAAGGGGCAGTGCCCCTGGCTGGGGTCGAGCTATTATTCATAAAGTCACTATTCTAAAAATTCATTGTAAATTTGAATTTTTGGAACTAATGACTTAACATTTTAACCTCAAAATTCCCGGTTTTTGGACACTTGCTTTAGAGCCAAGTATTAGGCTGAACCATTGCAATTACTTCGGCTACAAGTCATCATCCTAAGGTGTCCCTTTGGTTTTGGAGCCAAAGTTTGAATCCAAGAGACATGTTGTGGCCGAAATAATACATGTCTTGGCCAAAGGGTGTAGTGTCTCTTCCAAGGGGCATAGTGTCTCTTCCAAATGGTGTGGTGTCTCTTCCAAAGGGTGTGACAAACACTATAAATTGGTCATAGGGGAGGTCCAAAATTTCATCTCAAACATTCATAATCCTTCTCAAGTTCCAGTTCAGTATTCTGATTTTATCTGATTGAAAGTTTGGGTGCCTCCAAATTGTTTCAATCTGAAAGTGTCGTCACGACTTCAGAATAATCCAAGCAACCATTCGAAAGTTCAACCACAATCCATTCGAAAGTTCAACTACACTATTTGTTTGATTGATTTATGTTAGTTCTGATGTTGTGTTGTGCTCGGTTGTGTGTTGTTCGTTGAGTTCAGTTCTGCTATTCTGTTTGTTTGATTGATTTATGTTCGGTTCTGTTGGTTTGAGTTCGGTTGTGCTGTTGTGTTGAGTTCAATTCTGCTGTTGTGCTATTGTGTTGACCTTTATTTGTATCTCCATCAAATAGTTTTGAAAAATAAGTCATTTTTCTTTGATCATTTGACTTTGTGTTGGATGCTTAGGCCATTGCAGTTGCAGTAGATAATGGAGTTCATATGTGATTGTTATTATATCGAGTTTCTCAATTTACTATGAATGGACTCATTAGCCAAACCAAAACCATTTCTCTTGCTACCATTTCACATTCTATCTTGCTTGTGTCTGGAGGCAAAAGAAAACTTGTGGCTTATTGATGACTAAACAACTTCAGCATATGTTATTACTCAATTTTGCTTTTGTAAGTTTTTCTTGTTACTAATTCAAGGTTGTTCTTTGTGTAGAGTATGTGCATATGTGTTAAACGCACTAAGACGACATACTTCATCCAATGTGAGCCAACAGAAACCATACTCAACCATAAGGAGAAACTGGAAACCCTTATTGACCCACCAGTAAATGATCAACGCCTTATATTGGTGAGAACTGGAGATGTCCTTGAGGATTCAAAATCACTCGCCTTGTATATCTTGGTAGTTAACTAGTTATGTTGAAAATATATTCTGGTTTGTATGCATTTTGAAAATAATCTGGTTTGTATGCATTTTACCAAATGATTTTATTATGGATGGTGGGTCGAATAGGTCAGACTGACCTGCAGGTCATGCAGATCGAACGGGTGAGTCTGACTCAAGCCTTACTATTCATGACGGGTCATTCTGACCCGCGGGTTGACCCACCAACCCGCGGGTCAGGTTTGGGTTTCAAATATTGACCCATACGAGTACACGAGTCGTGTTTGGGTTAGACGGTCCCTAACACGACCCAAGGCTGACACGACCCATGGGTCGACCCATGACCCGTTTTAACACCCCTAGTTAGAACCGGAGATAGAATCTTAGCCCGGAGAAAGATTCGATCTTGACCTCCCATAAAAGAATGAAACCATATTGCGAAGTATTCAGTCAAACCCGCGTCTCTCGTCGGTTCGGTTTCTCAGACCCCAAGAGACCAAGAACACTGTTTAGGAGCTAAACTGGACGATGGAGAACCTCGACTGGGACCGACCACCGGGATGAGAACCTTGATTGGGACCGACCACTGAGCTCAAGTGGACGGTGGAGAACCTCGACTGGAACCGACCTCTAGCCAGAACCTCAATTGGGACAGACCACCGGCGAAGAACCTCCGACGACAGAAGAAGACTTGACTGAAGATTGGGGGTCGACTTTGGCTTGGGACCTCTCATGCGCTTAGAATCACCCATTGTTGGATTGGATTATGGTTCATCAAGGTTTGAGGGAGACCGAGTTCAAAGCAAGAAAAAGTGGCGACGGGACGCAGAAGATGTAGAGAAGTCTCATGTCTTGATGATTTGAGGTAGATGGTGTATAGAAGTCTCTAAAATGGACGGTGTTGTAGTTACAGTGATGAGGAATCTTAATAATTTGAGGTGGAGTGGAAGAAGATGGACGAATCAAAATCAAGCTCTTCAAGTAACAGTGGAAGAGTACGAGGGCAGTTTGGTCACTTATAAAAATTAAAACAGCACGTGCCTCAGACATGATCTCCATTCTGTCAGTAATAAACGTCCAACTGACGTTAATGGAGAATTTTTGATCCGGTCCAAATATTAGGACTAAAATTTATAATTTTAAACATTAAGGAGGAGTCTTAAATTCAACCCAAACTTTAGGGGAAAACTTGTATTTTACCCTAAAATAATACATTTCCTTTAAATAAAGGATTAGAAGAATTTATTTGTAATTGTTTTGATATTAGGATAGTGAATTTTATATGTATCAATATATGTTAGATATCTAAATTTTAGTTGATATACTTTATTTATTTATTTATTTATACAAATTTAGTTATTTTTATAATATATAGTAAAATTTATTTCAATTATTTTAAGTAAATATAAATTTTTAAAAAAATATTTTTAAGTAAATATAGATTAACATAATTTTCTAAAATGAGCTCAGTGTAATAAAAAAATGGGAAAACTACCAAACTAGTACCCAAACTTGTGGGTGATTAGCAAGTAGCCAAGTAGGTATCTAAACTTTTTTTTTTTGTAGCAAATAGGTTGCTGAACTTTCTCAAATAAGCAAATAGGTACCCACCGTTAATTTCCGTTAAGACTAAACGAAAAATATTACGTGAGGAGCAAATAGGTACCTGAACTTACACAAATGAGCAGGTAGGTACCTGAACCGGTTCATAAACTGATTCAAATCGATTTAATCAAACCACTTTATTTATTTTTTAAATATGGTTTATATACCAAACACATGCATGACTCAACTCTAGACATTCTCGGTGCATTAAGAAACACTCCGAGAGCGTTTGAAGTTGAATCATACATGTGTTTGGTATATAAACCCCATTTGTTTTTTAAAAAAGTAAAGTGGTTCGACCGAACCGGTTCTGAATCGATTTTTGATCCGATTCTGGTACCTACTTGCTCATTTGTGTAAGTTCAGGTACCTGTTTGCTTCTCACGTGATATTTTTCCGTTTATTTTTAACGAAAATTAACTGTAGGTACCTATTTTCTAATTTTCATAAGTTTGGCTACTTAGTTGCTACAAAAAAAAGTTTAGGTACCTACTTGCTATTCACCCACAAGTTCAGGTACCAGTTTGGTAGTTTTTCCAAAAAATATATATTTAAGTGAATATAGAGTACAATAATATATTTAAAAATAAGTTCATCATTATAAGTTTATTTTTTTATAATAAAATAATATAAATTTGAAAAACACAAATGATAATTAATTGTATATATTAGTTATTAAATTTAAATAGCGATGATTTATGTATGATTTTGTTTATCAATAATATGTGTTCTTGATATTTATAAAATATATTATTATGCATTTCAGTATTGTATAAATTTTACTTTATAAAATATTTAAGACAATATTATAAATGTACATGTGAAATAAATAAATAAAAATTAGGTTTTGTAACTTATTTTGAAAATGAATTAGAGATTTTGGAGAATTTTAAAGTGACTTATGTATGAGACCTATGAATGAAATTTCTATAATTAACATGAATCAATAAAAAAAAGGTTAATCTAACATGGAAATGAGAAAATAAAATAAAAATTATTTATTAACATTTTGAGGGATTAGGCAAATTAATAGATAAATTTAAGGGTTAATAACCAACCAGCTACCCGAACTTTGGGTGTTTGGCAACTGGCTACCTAAACTTTGATTTTTCAAATCGAGCTACCCGAACTTTGGACGGAGGAGCAAGTAGCTACCTCCGTCACTATTTCCGTTAATTCATCACGGAATGGACCATGTGCCCCTCACGTGGTCTTCATTTGGCGGTAAAGATTGCATTTATTTTCAATATTCCATTAATGCCCTTGAATCCATTCTTGCGTGGCAAAGTGAGTAAGGAAACCGAGGAGACTTGGGCCAAAATCATCATTTGAAAGAAATCAGAACTGCATCCTACTGTAAGAAACGATAGTTCCTCCTCTGCCATTGACACTCACCCGCCCTGCTTCCTCCATCCAAATCGAGCGATTTGTTGAAGAAACCGAGTAATGTCGACTTGATTCCTTGCGCTGGTGCATGCAATTTTCAGGTTAGTCCATCACAAGACCACCGAAGCGCCACCATCTGCTATCCCGAAGACCTCATTTCTAGGGTTTTGGCAGAAGCTTGACAGATGAAAGGGAAGATGGACAAAGAAGGGTACGTATCTTGTGCTATTGTATTCCGTTATTGTATATTAGGGTTTCCCTCTTGTTATGAACCGAATGCTTGCCATGGTCAAATGATGCTGCAGATTTTTCATTCCCGAAGGAGTCCAGGATGATTTGCTGTTCGAGATTCACTTCCATGGACGACTCATTCAGGAAATGTAGGCTTGATTGATTATGAGGAATTCCCTAGGTCTCTAAGCTTCAAGTAGGCTTGTTCATGAACCGGTTCGACCCCGAACCGGTTCTGAACTGAACTGGTCTGGTTTGAAAAAAACCAGTACATTTTTCTGTTTCTAAAAAAACTGGTCTGGTTTAAGGAAAAAAGAACTGGTCTGGTTCGAACCGATTCAGAACCGGTTCGAACTGTTCTGGTCTGTTTTTTTTAATATCAATTTTGGTTCGGAAATATTTCGGTTCAAATCGAACCTAAACCGGATGAAAATTCTGTCCAACACACCGAACCGTCTTAAAAAATACTGAACCAACTGAAAAACACTGAACCGGCTGAAAAAACACTGAACCGACTGGAAAATACATTGAACCGACTGAAAAACACATTGAACCGATTGAAAATCTATTCCACAACCGACTAAAATCTTGTCCAACATCAACATACGAGAGTCCAATATATCTCTAGGTTTGGTTTATTGAAAACATATCTAGGTTTGGTTTAATTTCAGACCGGTTTAGTTAATTTTGCTTCAAACCGGTTCTAAAATTATATAGGTTTAAAGTGGTTTGATTGAAATTTAAGTATAAACCAGTATAAAAAACGAGTCGAGTCGAACCGGTTCGAACTGGATTTTTGGTACTATTTTGAACTGTTCTATTTGAAGGCAAAAAACACTGGTCTGGTTTTGGAACTAGTTCGGCCGAACCGGTTCGAACAAAACCAGTTCCAGACCAGTTCGCCCGAACCGGTTTATTTGGCCAAGCCTAGCTTCAAGGATTTACACTCAATTTTGGTTCAAAAATATTATCATCAAATTGGGGATGTGATACATTGTATGCATCCGAAGGATGAACTTCCTACTGGATTACATGTGGTGTCCTCAGATGTTGATTTGAAAGTAATGGTGGATAAGGTAGATGGTGAGCAGAATTGTGTACTGCTGTTCTTTTTGGTTCAAAAATCAGATGTTGGACAGGGACCTAGTCAGTTACGTAGGAGTGAACAAGTTGATGAAGGCATTTCGTTGACCCTGCATTTTGGTGATGAAGGAACTTCTTATGGGCCAAGTTTGGATGGATTAGCCACAGAAAAGACTGGGCCAGAGGTATGTGTTAGTGGGCCTAGTATAGGTGGGTTAGGAAATGATAGGCCTTGTGAGGAGCAATTGGAAGATGTTAGTGATGAAGATTACCTGCAAGAGTCAGTCGAAGGGGATGACGGTGATACCGAGTTCTGGGAACAAGCTAGCTTAGTTTCTGAGAGGGTAGAAATTCCCCCTTCCGAGCACGTCGAGGTGGATGTTGCACCGTATGATTTGGAAGCCGATGAACTCATTGGTGAAGAAGACGTCATCATTACTCTGCCACTGTCTGATGATGAAGCTGAGCTATCAAGACGATTCCCAGAGTATAACAGTAACGCCTATGTTGTCCCTGAATTCTCACTTGGAATGAAGTTTGCTAATGCAAAGTCATTGAGAGGTGCCTTGGTCGAGCATAGTATCAACAAGAACTTTGCTCTGAAGTACAAGGTCAACCAATCTAAGAAGATTTCAGCTCATTGTAGTGCTGAAAATTGTGGGTGGAGGCTATATGCAGCAACAATGAAGGATGAGGACACAATGCAGGTGAGGACTTACTACTCAGAGCATAACTGCGCGAGAGCACACAAGTCCAGATGGGTGAACCCAAAGTGGATTTGTAAGGAGTTCATTCAGAGGTTTAGAGATCAACCGCTAACATGGGGTTTTATTCAAGGGGAGATCCGTAGGAAGTATGGGTTTGAGGTAAACCAGTATGCTATCAAGAGAGGTATATGTAAGATTAAGGAGATCATCTATGGAGATAATGCCCGGCAGTTTGAATTGTTGAGATCCTATTGCATGACCGTGGTTAAACACAATCCAGGCAGTAAGATGAAGATTCAAGTTGACGGAACTTATTTGAGGCCGAAGTTTGAAAGACTTTACAGCTGTTTTAAAGCCTGTAGAAATGGTTTTCTAAACGGGTGCATACCATTCTTCGGATTGGACGGTTGTCATCTCAAAGGTGCCGATGGGGGGCAGCTCCTGACTGCAGTTGGCCGAGATGCAAACAATGGTATGTTTCCCATTGCAATAGCTTGGGTGGAGTCAGAGTCCAAGAGCTCCTGGAAATGGTTCTTAGAACTGCTTTTGGCGGATATCGGTACTGGATGTGGAGAAAGGGGCTGGGTTATAATGTCAGATAGGCAGAAGGTCAGTTGTTTCTACTTTACAGGTTCTGTATTGATTTATCCTTTGCGTGTTCGTTTACTAATCTCGTGTTCTGTCGTAGGGCTTGGTTGCTACTGTTGAAGAATGCTGCCCAGGTGCGGAACACAGGTCCTGTGTTAGACATATCCACGCTAACATGATGAACCTGGGTTGGAAAGGGAAGGAGGTGAAGGACCTACATTGGGCTGCTGCTTCAGCGTATACAGTTAATGGACACAACCACGCAATGTTGGAATTGAGTCAAAAGAAAGCAGAAGCTCATGCATATCTAAATGAGATTGATCGAACTACATGGACTAGAAGTCACTTCCCAACATGGTCAAAGGTCGAGGTTGTCGTTAACAACCTGAATGAGTCGTTCAATGCAAGAATATTGGATGCTCGTGATAAGCCAATAATCAGCACGTTCGAGGTGATTCGAAGAAAGTTCATGCGGGAGTTTCAGTTGAAGAGGGAAGCAATGTCAAGGTATGCCTTTGACATATGCCCTAGGATCAACAGAAAGATTGAGCATTCAAAGCTGGTAGCGAGAAACTGTAATGTGATTTTTGCTGGGCAAGATCAATTTGAAATCGACATTAATGGTCGTGTTTATATCCTGGATTTGGGTACAAGATGCTGCAGCTGTGGGGAGTACCAAATGACAGGTACTGATTTGCAGTTCTGTATTACACGTTCGATTTAGTTCCGTACTGGTTTTGACATGTTATTTGTTTGGATAGGGATTCCTTGTGGACATGCAATAGCTGCTATCCTTAAGGAAAATTTACCACTGGATAAGTATGTTCATGATTGTTACAAAAGGGAAGCATATATGAGGGCTTATGGTGGCGTCATCTACCCAGTTCCAAGTGAAGAAGATTGGGAGCATGACTCGTCGTTGCCAATTGACCCTCCCAACCCGAGGCGTCAATCTGGAAGGCCCAAGGTGAAGAGAACAAGATCCGAGCATGAATCTAACTCTAATAGACTCCGAAGAGATGTTAACATGACTTGCACCCTCTGCTCGGGCAAAAGTCATAATAAGAGGGGGTTTCATTCAAAGAGAAAACCGGTTAAAAAGGTAAGGTATTCAAGGACAGCATTTCAAAAGGAAACTGATCTGTATTTTTACCGTTCATACTATTTCTGTATAGGCCTCTTCAAGGACTCCTACCAGGATCCCTACGGGAAGCCAACAGGGTCAACAACAAGGAGCCGAGATGGAACAACGCAGCCATCTCACAAGCAGCCAACCAGCAGTAAACCCACAGGTACGTCGATCTCCAAGATTCACAAGACCATCATCTAGTCAACCGTCATCGGGGATGAGGTCCAAGGCAGCACGACAGCTCCGTTCAGGATATAATGACGGGCCTGATGTTTCAAAGGCAACAGTCAAAAGACCATGGCGACCATATTGTTGGACTGCAGATAGGCAGATAGTACAAATTTTGCAGAATTGGGTACCAAATTTTGTATATGACAGCACAATGGTGAACCAATTCTGCAGAATTGTGCAGCGCAATTCTGCAGCTTTTTAGGGTCGGTTATTAGGGTCGGGTATATTGGTATGTTTAGTCTCGGTTATATTTGTGTTGTTATATATGTAGTACTGGAACCAAGACATTTTGATATGTTATATAGGCTCGGTTATGTTGGTGCAATCTGTTATATTCCGTTGAAATGGTGTTGTAAGTTAAAATGCAATCTGTAAAAACTGGTTCTGCAATATGTTCAAATTCTGCAATATTATGCAATATATACTGTCATATTCTGCAAACAACAGCATAACAATCGGTTTAAACAACATAATATTCTGCAAACAACAGCAATATGTACTATCATATTCTGTAAAAACTGGTTCTGCAACAATCGGCTAAAATTATGCATATTCTGCAATTCTTCATTAAATAACAAAGCATTACAAACAGCATTACAAGCCATATTCAGCATTACAACAACAGCATAACAACCTACAACAACATTACTAAAACCGTAACAACATGACACACACCAATTCCGCAAAGACAGAATGACAACCACCTAACTAAAACCTTAACAACAACAACACAATCAAAATGACAATAACAACTTGATACACTCTAATCTGATGCTGGTATTTCTTGATGCAGTTTGTTTCTACCTCCAACACCAACTTCTTGATTTTGCTTGAAACCCTCTTTGAATGACTACAAACATTCACGTCATACCAAAGGAAGAAACCACACCCGAATCCCTTCAATTTACTCTGCATTTCAAAAATCTGAAATATCAATCAACCGAAATTTCAACAAAAACTTCATTAAACGAAGAACACTACTTACATTATAATTAGGGCATCCATAAAACCGTCTTCCGAAGTTATCCCAAGTCCAAGACGTCTTGATTGTCGCAGCCATACCACATTTGCAGAATTTCAGTGCTGCGTTTGACGAAATGGCAGACGAACTCGAAGACATGACCACCTGGAATTGAGGACTTCAGCAACGGATTCAACGGATGACTTTCCACCGGAACGAACCTCGCCTCCAGCACAACCGAGCAACTGTCGTCCAGCTATGAGAACCCTAATTTCTTCGACAGGAAGGAAGAACACAAAAGGGAAGAGATTTCGTTTGAACCAAACAGCTGTATTAGGAACGGTCTTGTAGGGTCAATTTGGACATTTGATGCCAAATGAAGACCACGTGAGGGGCACATGGTCCATTCCGTGATGAATTAACGAAAATAGTGACGGAGGTAGCTACTTGCTCCTCCGTCCAAAGTTCGGGTAGCTCGATTTTAAAAATCAAAGTTTAGGTAGCCAGTTGCCAAACACCCAAAGTTCGGGTAGCTGGTTGGTTATTAACCCTAAATTTAATACAACTGTAAAAAGAAAATGTCTTAAAAGCAAACTAAAGTTGTTATTTGAAGGTACTATATATATATATATATATATATATATATATATATATATATATAAATTTATTGGAATTATAAGTTTCATTTCTCTGTCCACGGTTTTCAGAGCAGCGGTCAGAGCTCGGAGCTGCGGTTGTCACCGGAATCCATCTCCTCGTTCACTCCGTGCTCCGCTAATCCCAGGGTACCGTCTTTCTTCTTTTTGATTATCACATCATAACTTGTTCGACGTTCGATTCAGTGCGAAGATCGTCAAGCCTAATCACTAGATTCTCCTGAGATTCTTGTTCTTTCTTCTTCCTGACCTGGTTTAGCTTCTGTGGGAATTGGATTCGGCTGTCGCTTTGTTATTTTTATTGGTTTGTGACTTGCGGAAGTGATGCAGGTTACTGTCTGCAGAAGAGTTCCCAAGAATGAAAGAATCGAAGTCGAGACCAAAAATGTTGTCCGTGTATCTTTACATTCCAAATATAATTGGTGGGGTTGGCATTTCCTTTGTTAGGTCATTTCATAATTCCGCAGAACTCTTTAGTGGTCATATTATCTGAAATTGTTAAAGAATAAAAACTTGTTGAATGATTTTAACATACTAATTTGTTCGTTTTATCTGAATGTAACTTGCAGGGTATCTGAGGGTGCTCATGAACTGTTTTGCTTTCGCGATATGTTTTTCGAACAAAAGGCTGTTCTCAGTTCTATACTTCTTAAGGTGCGTGATTTACAAGTTTTCATGGATATTCCTTTTTGAAATTTATGGCTTGCTAAGTTTAGAATGGTGTGATTTGGTGATTAATTGGTTTGCATTTCTTTTCAGCTTTGTTTGTGATGGTATTGATGGATGGTGCGCTCGCAAATTTAATCAAGGTGTAGAGCCGCTCAATATCACTGCTGCTGCTGTTACTCGGCTTTATTTTCTGATAGTCTCCCCCCACCCCTCTACCCCGACCGAAATGACTTCCATGCTTTTCCGAAACAATTCTAACCTTTCCTCAGCATTGTGCATATTTTATGCCTGAGATTAGTTCCTGTTTAGTGTCTATTTCGGAACATTGATGAATCAACTCAATCGACATCATTTATTGGGAGTTTCATGCTTGACTACTGTGAATGGATTCATTGGAGATAATACTGAATTTAAACTTCATAGCACTATTGTTCTGAAACTCCAATTTTTCCGTCTGGTTTCCCTTGTGCTTTCTTGGCCTGATAGATGAGTAATTTTGTTTGCGTAAGTAATAAATCTCTATCCAGTTCTTCACTGGTGTATCTGATCTTGCAAAATCTTTTCTTATGTCAGTTTCAACTTTTGGAGCTGTCCTGGATATGGTAACAGACAGGTGATGCTCTACGAAAATGCTTATTTTATTTTCTTCTTGTAAAGATTTAGTACTTTTGATTAAATAGACATGCTTTAGCTTACTCATTGCTGAGTTTTCTTTTCTTCGCACTACAGGATAAGCACTGCTTGTCTTTTGGTGATTCTTTCTCAAGTATACAGGTATTGCTTCTTCCAACAAATTCTCTTATTCTAACTGTTAGATTCTAGCTTATTAATCATATTAAAGAAACTTTGTCATTGTGAACGTCTTCACAGCCCTGGGTTTATATTCCTGCTATTACTTGCCTTGGACATTGCTAGCCACTGGCTCCAAATGTACAGGTAATAATTTATTCATACACCTTTATTACAAATGGTGTCATGTCCAAATAAAGTTCTCATGCAGTTCACTTGATATGATATGTGCAGCACTTTCTTATCGGGCAAGGTAAGTCACAAAGATGTTAAAGACAGCAGTAATTGGCTATTCAAGCTATATTATGGAAACCGAATGTTCATGGCCTACTGTTGTGTGGCATGTGAGGTAACTTCAGCAGCCCTGACTGTTTTTCTAAGTTATTTTTTATTTTATTTTATTTTTAAATAATGTAAACAGTTTATTGAGCTAGATCTATTATTATGCAGGTTCTTTACATCACTTTATTTCTCTGCACTGAAGGCAAGAACCAAAGTTTGACAAATGTAAGTCGTTGGATTATTGCACCACTGTATTCAATGAAATTTCTGCATCAATCGTATTTATCAGTTTGATCAAATATTTCAGGTACTGATCAATTCAGCAAAACAAAGTGTACCCCTCTCAATTCTATTGGCTGTGAGTCTGTTTGGTTGGGCTATCAAACAGTTTGTCAATGTTATACAGGTAACTAGGACATTTTCTTGAATATATATGATTATACGTATTGCTACTTCATGTGAAATTTTGGATTAAAACTTGAGGTTGGCAAAAAGTAATATCTTTGAAAAATAAGGCTCATTATTATTATTACTGAATATTTGGTAATGCTTTGGTTTTTGTTCATGGGTTGTAGATGAAGACTGCAGCTGATGTATGTGTGCTTTATGATATCAACAAGAACTCATAGAAGTATTCTGAACATAAATATTGCAGTTGTTATCCAATTATGACAGTGGCTGCAATATAACTTGCCCTGTAACAAACGGTTCGGGCTTTTGTCTCTTCATATTGTGGCAAGCCCTGGAATTTTCTTGTGCAACAAGGCATCGAGTGAACGTCGATTGTCTGTTGATTACTATTGTACTTGGATTCAACTGTTAGTTATGTGTAATGTTACGATGTTTCCAGTGTGTACTTTGGTTTATTCTATTCCAGACCGAACAATGAGGGTGTATAAGGAAGGGGTTCATACTTCAATGAGAACTTTTCAAGGGGTAAGTTAAAGAAACCAGAGTTTAGGGTGAAATTTTTATCTAGTCAATGTAAGAGGGTGTATAAGGATTGGAAATTATGGATGGTGTAAGTTGCCAACTACTAAGAAATTAGGGGCATAATGCTTGAATAAGTGCTTCTTAAAGGGTAAAAGTGTACATAAACCAGAGCTTGGGATGGTAAAGGTGTAGCTAAACTGCTAAACGAATGAACGAGGCAATGAGCTGATGATAACTGGGTACCGGTTCGTTCTGTTAGAAGTAAAGTAGGAGCATCTGAGTCTGACAGCTCAATCCCTAATTCGCCACCTTCGTGAACAGTAACCGGTAAAACCATCGCAGCCTCCTTCTCTATCGTGAGGCTCAGCTTGGTGACGGAGCTCCATCATTGCAGGGTTTAGCGAGGGCTTTTTATCTTGTGAAGCAATCAAGGTGATATATTTTCACCCTGCTGCAAGGTTTTAGCGGCGATTCTCTCTCTAATCCATAATGAAGAGATCAATGGCATCTTTAGTATCGAGAAATCGAGGCTTCTGCACCAAGTCGGAGAAAATTGTTGCCTCCGTGCTGTTCGAGAGATTGCCAGTTGTTATCCCTAAAATCGACCCTGTCATCTACGCCTTCCAGGAGTTCTCGTAAGCTTTCCACTTTCATTTTGAGCTTGAACGAAATTTATTGCAGCTCCATTCGTTGGTTAGCTCGAACACTAATTGTGAACGTTGAGCTGAATAGTACTTGCATTATAATTTCCTCGTGAATCACTTTAAGATGAAGATAGTGTTGGGTATTTGTTTTTACACATTTGGTGTCAAATCTAACTACTGCCACAGTTTAGTTACCTAATTGTGCATTTATGAAAGAAAAAAATGTGCACAAATTTGATATTCTGTTCATTCATTGACTGTTCTTTGCTTCTGTCTTAGGTTTCGATGGCAGCAACAGTATCGAAGGAGGTACCCGGATGAGTTTCTAGACAAGTCTAATGCTAGGTATGGTGGACGTCTACTGTTTCTGTAATCTTAATTCAAAATTCTTGTTCATAAAAGTTAAAAAGTCAAGAAATGTCAATATAGACAACTTTACTGCCTTAATCTTTAAGAACTAGTAGCTTTCTGCTATTTTTTGAACAAATTTTGCTCTGTGATGCATCAGTTAAATGGGAAATATGCAATGGGATAGCTATATTGTGATTACGTGTGATTCATTTAGTCTTATGTTGAAATCTGCAAGGAATTATCATGTTCCATAGCTTACTTGACTAACTTGATCATGATGAACAAATTTCACAAGATCATCTTCAATATTCACATCGGATGATTGTGTACTTCAAGCTATAGTTTATGGCCCTCCAACTGTTCACAGTTTACATACATGATGATGTCCAATAAAATCTAGTTGTTACAAATTTGTACCTTGATTATTGAGACATTCTATAAGCAGCAAGCAAAATCCATTCCTTGGCTTGGTAGTAGAGTGTTATATTTGCAGGATATTGGCCGTTATATGATTGAATTAAATTTTTGTTGTTACAGGGGGAAAGGTGATTACCAGATTGAATACACTCCAGCCCCACGAATCACCGAGGCAGACAAAGCAAATGACAGAAAGTATGCAATCTTTTAATTTGTGCAATATCACTCTTTATTTAACTTTTTTGCTTTAGGATTTAATCTTGAAAAGAAAAAAAAAAACAAAAAAAAAACCTGATATGCATTGACATCCATGCCTTATTTTGTAGTTTTCATCCACTAATTAGGATTATTTATGTATCTATATAAAGATCACTTCAGAGGGCCCTTGATCGAAGACTCTATCTTCTCCTCTTGGGAGATTCATACGGTGCTCCAACCGGCAATCCCGTGTGGCATTTTCCTGAAAAAATCTATGAGTCCGAGGAAACGTTGCAAAAGGTGTTTAATTTTTCTTCTTCTTCTCATCAATCAATTTTTCAATTACCATTCCTCACAGTTTTTATCCTATGCCTGCAGTGTGCAGAATCTGCCCTTCAATCTGTGTTAGGAGATCTATCTCATACATACTTTGTGGGTAATGCTCCAATGGGTCATATGGTTATTGAACCAAAGGAAGCATTAAAGGATTTGTCATCATTCAAGGTATGATTTTGTCAAATCAAAATCCCACGATGTAAGTCAAAAAATTTGAGTATTCCTTATTACGTTTTTTTCTTTCTTCCAGAGATTCTTCTTCAAGTCTCAAGTGATAGCGACAAACAAATTTGACATCGGGAAGTGTCAGGACTTTGTATGGGTGACCAAGGATGAACTGTTGGAGTATTTCCCAGATCAAGCTGACTTCCTCAGGAAGATGATCATCAGCTGATTTGATTGTAGTTCTTGGCTTATGCATTTTGGCAGGAGACTTGATGTAGAATCAGAAACAAAGACAAAATAATAGGCTTGAAAGGCAAAAATGCTGATTAGAAGAAAAGGTGATTTAGTGTATTTACTATTTCGGACCTATATTATGTTTTTCATCTCTATAGTCTATTCTATAGGGCCCCCTTTCCTTTTAAAAACTATGTTCCTTAATGGAGAAATCAATATGCGAATAGTTCAGGAGAAAATTGTCCCATATATATATAATATGAAATGACAACAATTTATACTGCAGAACTAATTTTAATTGAAAGCAGTAACTTTTTCTATACTCACGTCACAATCGTAATAACCCAATTTTAAACAAGGAAAGATATATAAATAAAACTTAATTAATGATCAACGTACTGCTTCCGCCATCGAACGTACTACGTACCTCTCCGTATATTTTCCAATACCCTATGGAAATATGGAATACGTTATATCAAATCAGTAGAGGCTGTACCCGAAGACCTGACTCACCAGAATGGCAAATCCGAGCCCAATCGCCACAATTGACGATGCCCATGTCAACTTCTCCGTTATTCTCGGTATCCTTCCCTTGAGCGCCTCGCTGCACGAGCCGAGAAACGCCGTATAGCTCCCCATGGACACTACCGTCCCGACTAAGAACATGCCCAGGAAGGCAGCTCCCGCCAACCGCGAAGGCAGAGCCAAGGCAGGCAACACCATCATGAGTGCATCGGGTTGGAGCCCATGGATGATTCCTGTGGCGAAAGTGGCAAACCCAACTTTTTTCTTCTTGACAATAGGTGGGGTTTGAAGCGATTCGTAAATGCTGACATCACATTCACCATTTTCTAGGGCGATGCATGGGGTGGGGACTTCGGTCGCTTCTTTTATCCCGAGGGCGCCGATCATAACGAGTGTGAACCCCACGACTCGAGTGCCCCAGGTTTGCATCACTTCGATGTGGAGACGGTCTTTAAGAAGCAAGAACAATAACCCAAACAGTACCTGGGCCCAGACGGGACAAGGTAGCAAATGAGGCTTGTAGACAGGGATGAAGCTAGGAATAAAAGTCAGAGGGGCAAAACTGAACTGTCTTGCATTTATAAGTTTTTTTAACTAGTTTATGGGGACAAATTATATTGTCACTCTATACCGTTTCTACGAGTTTTAAGGGGGCAATCCACCTTAAACCTTCTAATGTCAAATACCCTCATTTTACCAACAAACAATACGAAGAAAAATGGAAATAGCATGGAGTTACGTATGAAGAACTGAAGATGACTCCTTGTTTTCTTTCATTTTTTTAAAATAAGGTTATTTCTATCATCTTCCTTAAATTAGCTGGAAAATTGACAGTGCTTTTTACAAACTTGGCTTAGGGTTGGTTGCTATTTATTACAAGAAATAGTTCAGTATATTCTTTGCACTTTGTTCAAAGTTTGGTAAATTGGTATGTAATTTGGTGGTGTATCTAACTAAGTATTTAAGCATTGAATTCGAAAAATAGTTTTTAAATTTAATTTGTATCAGTATGGATGTCTCTTATTAAATCTAATAGCACTCAACTTTATGTATAGTAGTGTTTTAGAAAGCGAGTGCATCGTTAATTACCTGTCCGGCGTCATGCCCACAACCCCAAAGGACTCCAACAGCTGCGCTTTCTATTCGTGACCGACCAATAGATAGAGGAGCTAAAGCAGCTAAGTGGTCAGGGCCCGATAATGTGTGAAGACAACCTGCTAAGAAACCAGTCCAAGCGCTACTCAGCACCGCGGTTGGCAGAAGGCTTCTTCCAACAGCAGCAGCGGGTCCCCCTGTCTTGGCTGCATTCTGGAAGGTTGCAAAAGCTGGGGATGCAAACAGCGGGTGGATTAGGGAGGCGATGAATGCAGAGAGTAGAACTAGTTTCCCAGCTGAGAATGCCTGAAACATATTTAACGTAGCTTCCATGAGAGACTAGAAAAAAAACTACGCAGATACATCAATATCTAGGTAACAACAATCGAACAAATTCCTTGACATCAAAAAATACTTCGGACCAAAAAGTTGGCTATACATAGAAGTCAAGTGGTACCACAAGAGAAGAAGGTATATCATTGATTAGTCCTAGAATACTGCTTGAGAGTGACTTAAAATTCCTAATTATTGTGATTTATGCAATCAAGAAAGATGAATCTCTGACCTAAAAGTATGAGCACTACAAGGACTATCTACCTATCCAAGAAAGCACCAGAGTAAATGAAACAGTTCATGCTGAATTATTGCACTATACATAAAGCAGGGATATCCTCAATAGACTCCATATGTGTGCGTACTTGTAGTTACCTTATTGAGCTATATTATTAAAATACAACAAGAAAAATAACTAACATGGAGAGGGAAAAATAACCAGCAATGTAGAGGATAGATCAGATGTTCTGAAACTGTGGAGGCTGAGAAATGAATCAGTTAATGGACTGTGACATAAGAACCAAGAACAAATTTGGCCAGGATACTTGAAACAATGTCCAGTGTCTGCCCCTAAACTGAGTATATTCCTAAGCCTGCATACTTCCCCGTTCCAAACAGTACATGGAGAATATTATTGCAAGAATAGTCGGGTTTATATAAACAGCAGTATGTATCAATAATAAGATCAGAACAGTTAAAACTGAGAGTTATATACTCTTACTAATTACAGCAGTGTATGTGCATAAACCTCTAAAACTAAAAGTTAACATAAACTGGGGTTTAATTAAGATGGTGCCATACTTCTTCTCAAATGTCTTTTCATTCCATCTCCTCTTATTCATTTCATACATCAGCTTATTAATTAAGAATAACAAACACAACCAACACTTAGCAAATAACTATCTCTAATTTCAATGAGTTCATTAACTCAGCATGCTTCATATTTTTGGTAGAGAAATGGCAGCTTCAAACTAAATGTTTACCAAGATATCGCTGATTATGTATTTAGCTCGCATCATAAAGCCTGTGCATAGTTAGGGTTAATAAATTCCATAGCTTTTGGAAGGCTTCTGCTAGAATCTAATCTCTGGTTCTCCCAAAGACAACCAAACTGACCAATATTCATTGGTAATATTCAACTTAATGTACATTTGGCTACGGCAACTGAGACACTTGCGGATGGCACACCATGCTTTTCTCAAACTATATTCTTAATATTCCTATATTTAAAACTTGAACAACTAGCGTCAGCAATTCTAGAGCACGCAAATGGTGCACATTGAGCAATCAACCATAGAGTTCATCAACCTTATGACTTCCACTCCAATTCTCCGGCACCAACATAGAAAATCAGAGTCAGATAAGGAATTTGGCAACCGTAAGCACCAGTACATAAACCTAAATTCAGATGTACTAAAGCGCGAAAAAGGACTCGTAGTTGGCAAAGTCCATCACCTTCTGCTTCCTGACGACGGCCTGCTTGATAAATTCAGGTGCAGAAGCAGCAGTTTTAGGTGAATCAACGGAACCGCTCAACGAAGACGAGTCAGACGACAATACATCCAACGGTTTCGACAAAATTGCTGGAGACAGAGGCAGCTTCTCATATTTACAGGAAATTAGATTGAGCTGCCTTAACTGAGGCCAAGCTGGAGGAAATTTGAGCTTGTGCGAGTTGATTGGGCCAAATCGATTGAGGAAAGGCGACGGAGGCTTCCGGAGAATGAAGGAAGAAGAAGAAGAGTAAATGAGCCTTTCCATGGATTCTCCCTCCCTCTCCCTCTCTAACGGCGAAATGAAGAGGTAAATCCAATCCAATCCACAGTCGTGACGTCAACTACTCCTTTGGCAGTTGGTTGGTTGGTTGCCTGGTTGGCACGGTGGTGATTTTCAGCGGTGAGGTTTGAACAAGTCAATAGTCAAACTAATCCTTCCTTCCTTTATATTCTATACTAACTAGATTTAGCATGCAGGTGCAGTATATCTTGCAGATAAAAATAAATTCAATTAAAAATTGAATAGATTTATACCGTCCAATTTATTTAACGATGAAATTTTACTTAAAGGGTTTATGTTGGATCTTTCAAAATCTTCATCACACGCAGGTGACATTGCTCACTCTTGATCACCTACCTGCACATAGAAAAATATCGGGTTGTCTCGTTTGTTTTCCAACTTAAATAAGTTTGGATTTTCAGGAGCGAATGTATTGTAAAAGTTCAGAGTTGTAATAAATAACAATAAGTACTAGTATTTATAAGAAATGTTAACCTGATGAATAATATTACCATTTACCTTGACTATTGATTGTAGTTACTTTATGTCATTTGGAAGGAACAATGTCAAATTCTTGAATATCTAGAGTTGTCAAGTTTCCAAATAGGTGTCGGGAGATAGCTTGCGACGCCCTCAAAATGGGCATAATCTTCTTGATTGACCATATGCGTCGCTTGGAACACACCCGGGGGCGTCAGCTTCAATACCCATCAGTTTAAAATTGAAATTCAAACTTAAAATATCTGCAAAAAGATGTATAATTTAGAGTATATAAATTTAACTCTAAAATAATTAGTCATTTAATTAATATATAAAAATATTTACAATGTAATTAAATTTAACTTGATAATCAATAATTACGTTTAAATCTCGAGTGCGACTACAATAAGAAATATGGATAATGTTTTTAAACTTTCAAGCTAAGAAGAAAAAATGTAGAGAGATTGAAAATTTTATTGGTAAAAAATTCACTACTATCAGCGCAAAGCCACGTGGCAGCTTGTGCCTGGCTTACGGTGACTCGTGTATCCTAGACGCCTCCTCGTGCTCGATGCGTGCCTAGGCTTTGGGCCCATGGCCTCGTGCACAAAGTTGTGCCTGTTTATATAAATGGGTTCCATACTTAGACCATTTGGGGGCCTTAAATGGGCTTCTCATGTATTCTAGGCCTCTGATAGATTTGGGCCTTATCTGGCCGATTACATTACGTCGGGTCAAAATAAAACAGAAGGCAAACTTTAAGGGATATAACTGAGAAATTTTCATTATTAAGACACGTGGAAGGCTTTGGTCCGCAAGAGGAAAGGATAGAAGAGCTTAACACGTGGCAGTCAAAGGTGAGGCCATTTCACTTCCTAATCTCATCTCCTTCGAGGTCCAAAATCACTTCCGCCACTCAATAATAATCACACGTTTCAGATAACTCCCCCAATCCATGCATTCATCATCCACCGTCGAAGTCAATAGTCATCGCAACTAACGCCTCTGATTGGTGTAGACTATGGTAAGACTTTACTCCGCTTAGTACTTGATCTGTACAAGTATAAAAGATAACTTTTGAAATGCTTCGCTCCAAATAAGCGACCTTGTCTCTGTGCGAGTGTGGAGAGTGTGTGGTGATCAGCTCTAATGGCGAAGCCTGTGTCGATCGAGGTCTGGAATCCGAACGGGAAATATAGAGTTGTCAGTACGAAGTCCATGCCTGGAACCCGGTGGATCAATCTCCTGGTCGAACAAGATTGTCGAGTCGAGGTAGTAACTGACGGACCAGAATTGAATTTCAGCTACTCTCCGAAACCGTCGTTGTTGAACGAATTGGTTGTTTTTTAAATCAGATATGCACGCTGAAGAAGACTATATTGTCTGTGGAGGACATCATCGCTTTGATCGGCGACAAGTGCGATGGAGTCATCGGACAAGTAGGCATACCAACTGTTTGTTTAATTTCATATTTGAAAATGAATTACCTTTGGTTGGATAGTAAAATGGGTTTTAGTTGTTTTATTGATTCTTGACAGTTGACTGAGGACTGGGGAGAGACCTTGTTTTCTGCACTCAGCAGGGCAGGAGGAAAAGCTTTTAGCAACATGGCTGTTGGTTACAACAATGTCGATGTCAATGCTGCTACCAAGTATGGCGTTGCTGTTGGAAACACTCCTGTAAGTTATCTAATTATATTATGGTGCAGTGACTCGGGTTGTACTTTGAGTTTCTGATTTTACTGTTGTAGCTTTAGTTTTGCTTTTTAGGATCAATTTAAGCGAATTTTGGAGTAAGTTGATCACAGAAGGAATTTAAACTGCACGAACATGGAAATTTTGTTTGTCTTCAACAATAAATTAACTCACCATGTATTGTAAGAACTGTCAACCTTCAAGACAGAAGAAAACATCTTTTTTGACTAACAAAATAACATTTTCTGTACATGAATTATGGAAAGACTTAAGTTGTCGGACTCTTGATCTTTTTAGGGTGTATTGACGGAGACAACAGCAGAGTTGGCAGCTTCACTCTCACTAGCAGCAGCCAGAAGAATTGTGGAGGCTGATGAATTCATGAGAGCAGGCTTATACGATGGATGGCTTCCTCATCTGTATGCGATCTTTCCTTCTCTTCAAAACAGATTAAGTTGTTGCTTCTCCTGAATTAGCATGTAAATACCAAAAAATACTGCTGTTTTTTTCTGCTTCAGTTTTGTGGGTAACTTGCTGAAAGGACAGACTGTTGGTGTGATTGGAGCTGGCCGTATCGGATCTGCTTATGCAAGAATGATGGTAATTTATCTCCAGAAATATCGTCATTTGTTTGCTCTCTTTTTTTAGTCGTAAAAGAAGTTCATAGTTTTCAGTATTTTTAGCTCTTATTACAGAAAATAAGAGGTCAAGTTACTCAAGTGACATTTGTTTAAGAAACAGTTTTTTTTTTTCCTTTTCACTCTTGTACCTATTTATTTCGTCATTCTTCAATTAAATCTGCAGATAATCTTAGTAATTTGTACAATTTTTTCCACTCAGGTTGAGGGTTTTAAGATGAACCTAATATACTACGACCTTTACCAGGCCACACGCCTCGAAAAGTTTGTTACAGGTATTTTCATCATCCTTACATCAAACTTTTACCTTATAATAATAACTTTTCTTTGATTATTTTCTGTGGTTGTTTCTTACTGAAATTCTCATTGCATTTGGTAGGTTATGGTGAATTCTTGAAAGCCAATGGTGAAGAACCTGTTACGTGGAGACGAGCATCTTCAATGGATGAGGTGCTCAGAGAGGCCGATGTGGTGAGTACCCGGTTTCTTGCACAAACCTCAAATACACTTTCTAATCTCTTGTGCTCTACCTTAATGTAAGTGGATTGTTTTTGTTGGTTCTAATAGATAAGTCTCCACCCTATCCTCGACAAAACGACTTACCATCTGATCAACAAAGAAAGACTCGCAACCATGAAGAAGGTGAATTCAGAAATTAATCTTGTTCCTGTTATCGTTCTTGTTTTGACATTGCAAATTCCACAGGAAGCCATTCTTATCAACTGCAGTAGAGGACCGGTGGTTGATGAAGTAGCTCTTGTGGAGCATCTGAAACTGAATCCCATGTTTCGAGTTGGTCTCGATGTCTTTGAGGTAACAAAAAAGAGTCTCTTCCTTGTAATTTCATCAATTAGACTAAAATTCAAATTGAAGAATCTTAACACCAAATTATGGTTTAGGACGAACCCTTCATGAAACCTGGGTTAGCTGACATGAAGAACGCTGTCATCGTTCCTCATATAGCTTCAGCTTCAAAGGTAATCATATCATCAAATTGCTTCATTTTTTTAATTACATGTATTATTATTGCATACTGATCTATTTATTCATCAACCTTCTGCAGTGGACTCGGGAAGGAATGGCAACACTGGCTGCTCTCAATGTCCTGGTACTGTATTATCATCAGAAATTCAGAATGTTGTTACTAATATAACTCGACAAGAACAACAACGTGTCCAATTCATAAATTGAGCATGTTTTGAATATGTTGTCTTGCAGGGTAAGATTAAAGGGTATCCAGTGTGGTCGAACCCAAACCAGGTGGAGTCGTTTCTGAACGAGAATGCTCCTCCACCGTCTGCTTCTCCGAGCATTGTCAATTCAAAGGCCTTGGGTGAGAAAGGAATCAAAACACAATCCATGTTCATTTTCATTATTGAGGTGGAATCAAACATGTTACTGTTCTTTATTTGCGGTTTCAGGGTTACCGGTTTCGAAGCTATGAGGAAGATGGTCAAATACGGAGGTGGGAAGGATTTGAGGTTGTATTGTATCAAACTGGGAGTCTGAAAGGAACATGGCGTTGAGTTGATAATTAATGGGGTCGGTCGAATATATATTTATGTCCGTCGGTTGAATTTCTAGCCAAAATCTCGCTTTCTCTTCAATAACGATTCATTCATATAAAAAAAGCTAACAAAATATCCAGACTAATCAAAATTTCAAATTCAACTAACAAGCAAATAAATAAATAACTTTATATTTTAAATCGGAATAGTCGAGTTTAGAATTTTATCTGTATAAAGCTAATTTCTTCTCTACGAGCAACAAATATATCATCTATAAACACTATCTATATGCTTTATTCAATCCAAATTACACTATAAATCATATCAAGCCTGTTCTGTTTCAACTGTCATCATCTACAACAGCTCCTGCAACAATGCCTGAAACCCTAACCCCTCCATCTGCGAATCGAGAGCTGCCACGGTCTCCCCTAACTGGGCAGACTCAGCATCGAGCTTCTTCAACCGCTGCTTTGTCTCTTCAACTACAATCTTCAAACCCTCAACCTCCTTCTCCTTCTTCGCCAAATCATTGGCTCGAACCTCCATCTCCTTCCTCACCAACTCTAACCTCTGATCGGACTCCACCTTGGCTGCCTTCACCGCCTGGTGCTCGGACACGAACTCTAAGACTTCCGACATTTGGTTGAGCATGTTCCGGAGCCAAGCGACATCGATTCGAGCGGTTTCGAGGTCTTTGACAATGGCGGTCATTTCCTTGACCTTGCGGTTGTTTAAGGTCATGAAGGAGATCGACTGCAAGTCCTGGACCACGGAGCAGACCGTCTCTAAGTAGTAAGAACGCATCGAAAGTGATTCCAAGATGCAGTTCTTGGCAATGTCGCCGTATTTTGCAAGGATTGATTGGAGGATTGATGAAATGCTCGATTTTATTGTGTATTTTCCAATTTGGATTCGAGATTCTGAAGCCACAGAGACAACATCTTCTTCTTCATCATCTTCTTCAGAGGAGGATCGGTCCATTTCGAGATTATGGTGAACTCCTCCGTTAGCTACTCGGTTTTTGAAGGAAACGTCATTAAATTCTTCCTCTTTGGAACTAGTGATGGAGGCGAAGCTGGCTTCGCGGCCGGCACGTCGGTCAGGCTGAAGAACAGAAAATTAGATTAAGCGCAATTGCTTTTGTATTAATCATCTCCATGACAATAATTAATCATGAAATGCATTGGAATATGATTCTATTTTCTCAATAAGTTTCAAACTCTATATTAAATTTTACATTTTGAAGTATTTAATTCAGAAAGGCACTTAGCATGTCTATCATTAACACAAATACCCAATCAAGAACATAGTGCGTACCGATTGTCCTAGCATGGGTGTGACAGCACCAGAAGCAGGAGAGGAATTTGAGGACTTGACTTTCTCCTTTCCGAAGGAAAAATCTTCGGAACGAAGATTCCCTGAAAATGGAAGAGAAGAAGGAAGAGTTTTCTCGGGTTCGAGTTCTTCTATTTCTGATACTTTGGATTGGGTTTTCAGTGGAGTGTTTGGAGCAACAGTATATAGAACAGGGGCTTTAGCATTGTTAAGAACTGGAGTAGGTTTGGCCTGATGATTCTGCTCCTTATTGGTTCTTTGGCTAATAGTTTGTGGAGGAGCTTCAACAGCAGCAGCAGCAGATCCTGCAAATTTGGGAAATAAGAACTTGAGCTTCCAAATGATAATGGAAAATGTTCTCCATTTTGCAAAAAAAGGAAGAAAAAGGCTCTTAGCTTTCTATACACTGGAAAATGCATAATAACATAGTTTGTGTTGTTTACATGTTTTCCAGGAAAATAATAACTAGAAAAGTTAGTTTAGTCCCCCACAAACACAACAAAGTCTTGTCTATATTGTCAAGAAATGGAAAAAGAAAATGTCATCTTGATCTTATTATTCAACGGAAACTGCATTTTCTGATAACATGATTTGTGTTTTCTCTCCTTTGTTTTCCAGCAAAATGAAAAACTGGAACATTTTACCGCCATCAACCACAACAGAGTCTCGTTTCACTTGTTGTTAGCCAATTGGCATCTAAACTGGCAATTTCTGATACAACAACATAACCTGACATGAGCCAATGTGTATGAAGCATGACAACAGGGGAAAATTAGACAAAAATTACAAAATATTACAATAAGGCAACAACAAATTTATTAAGCGTATAACGTAGTTTTCTATATAAAAAATTCTAAGGCATTTCTCCCCATTTGGGTGTTATTGCTATCTATCATGTAAGAGTAAGAGAATCACCTGATTCTTTTCTGTTCATGCTTCTCTGAACCGATGGTGGACCCACTTTTTGGGAGCAATGGTCACCACATTCATGATATGGATTTGATGCCTTGGGACATTTAGGGTTCACTCTTCTTTCTGCTGGGATCTGTTTGAGGATCTCGTTTCCTGAAGGCTGGTAACCTGCAAAAAGGCAACATACAAAAGGAGAAAAGCATGAGAATGAACTAACATGACAAAGAAACTGACTACAAGAATACCAAACAATGCCTATTAGCATCGAGAAATTAAAATTACCAGAGTTTTTGAAGCTGCTCTTTCGCGGCTTTCCATTGGCAATTTTCATGTAACATTCCTCGATACATTCATGATAAGGATTGCCAGCATTGGCACATTTGGGATTCACTTTTCTAACATCCCCCATGATGCAGAATTTCAATTGGCCACTGTCAATATAGAAATCGCTGAGCAAGAGATACTATATAGAGATCAAACATTTCAATTTGCAAATGGTGTGATTAGTTTTCATTTGCAACAATCAATTGTTCTTCCATCAAAAACCTCAAGTAAACCAAATTAGTTATGTTCATCTGATGCTCAAAAACTGAAGACTTTTTTTATGTTTTTCCAGAATTAAATCATTATACATATCTTCCCTCCAATAAAATTGCAATTATAATCCACCATACGAATTTCTGATTCAAATTCAGATTTGATGAGAGAAAAACGAACAGAGCGAAAACATTAATGAAAAATTACATAGAAGAGGATCAAGCGATGAAAATTCATTCAAAAAAGTAGCAAACAACCTTAATTAAAACTCAGAACAACGAAAGAGAGCTCCAATCGAACTATCTTCTCTTTCTATCAACTATATTCTTCTCTAAGAACTGCAAAAATCATCCTTCGCTATGAATTCTTGTTCCAATCATGATCCAAATCAAGCGATAAATGGAAGAGCGCATATGAAAAACAGGAAGAAGTGGAACCCAGAGTAGAAGGCACTTACAGGTGAAAGAGATGGAGCTTCAACTCAATCTCAATGGTTTAACTTCCACTTCTTCTTCCTCTTCTTTTTGCGTTGTATTCGTTCAATGTGCGACTTCTGCAGATCGCCGCCATAATTTGACCACCCAATGTGAACGATCAAACTTCAGCACGCGCCCGCCGAAACGACTAAAATACAAAGTATAATACCTTTTTAATAATAATAATAGATTAGTCTAACCCAAAATTCGTTAGGGATTGGTCGGAATGTTGGGTCTAGAGGATGCTGACCGCGTTGCTGCTAGCGGCGGACGGAATAACTACCTCAGTTCGTTTTCAGAATTTTTCAAAAAGAGTTAATATTAGAAAAAAAAAAATTTTAAATTAAATATGGTAAAATTTATTTTAGAAATGTAAGTATAGTCGCAGGATATATGGGGTGCGCCTATTCCATAGACGCTACTCAGGGTGGCGCCTATTCAATAGGCGCTACCACAAGTTGCACCTATTCAATAGGCGCAATTTGCGGTTGCGCCTTTGAATAGACGCAACCTGAGGTAACACTTATTCAATAGTCGTTATTTAATCAGCAGCCTAACCCTATATGCTCATATCACTCCAGCTCGCCGCCCCCGCCTCCACGCTCCAACAGATTCTCCTCAGCCCCCGCTGCCCCACCTCCACGCCTCCAACAGGATTCTCCTCAGCCCCCATAACCTAGCAGCTCGCTGCCCACACGTTCCGATTCCACCCCCCGCCGCCCCAGCCTCCACGCCCATTCCTCCAGCCTCCACGCCCATTCCTCCAACCGCCCCAGCCTCCACGCCGATACCTCTAGTCGCCCCCGTTGATACCTCCAGCAGCAGTCATCTCCCTCCGTCTAGCCCCCGTCTCCGTCGAACCATTCCGTTGAATTGCTGCCTACAGCCCCAGCCTCCACGTTTTGCCCTCGACCATCCCTTCTCCGACGATCCGACGAAGCTAGGTACACATACAAGACTTCTTCTTCTTATTAATTTTTTTTTATAAATATTTTTTTTTTATATAATGATAATTGAATTATTAGATAATGTTTACTAAAAAAATTATGGAAAAAATATAAATCGTTAGAAATTAAAAATTTATACTGTTTAATTGTAGAGTTATCATGCCGCCGCGCATAGTTATGTAAAATCAGTCGACTGATCCAAATGTGTTAAATGTTGGTCATTTGGACTCATCAGTCATTTGGGGACAAGATCAACATCGTTTGTCGGATCTAAGTGGTAACCAACAGATCACGTTTCGATGTTTAAAAATGGAAGAAAATATAATTTCAGAAGATGATAAAGTCAGTGTGCAAGCTGTTGGGTTATGGGATGTGGTTAGTATGTCACATCCCAAACTGGATCCTAAGTTACTGACGTCATTGTCCGAGTGTTGGTGGCCAGAGACACACACCTTTCATCTCAGACATAGGGAGATGACGATCACTCTTGATGACGTAGCAGTGATACTTGGACTTCGTATACATTGAGATGCAGTGACAGATGATTATGCACATGAGGAAGACATGGATGTTGCGGGTCTGGAATTATTGGGTCTGAACTTACAAGGTCGTAAAGATTTTGTTAAGTTGACTACGTTACGACAACATCTTTTTCATCCTCATCTTACAGTCGAACAACAAGCGAGGACATTTATCCTCATGATACTCGGTGGTGTGCTGTTTACAACGACAAAGAAAGATAATGTGTCGTTAATCTACTTACCACTGATGATGGATTTACAATGAGCAACTCAATATAGTTGGGGTTCAGCTGTTTTGGCTGCTACATATCGGGGATTGTGTGAGGCATCTGAGCTTAATGTTGCAACATTCTTAGGTTGTGCCATCCTAGTACATGTATTCCATATGATAGTTTTGTATGAATATGTAGAATTGATATTACAATTTTATTAATTTTTGTACACTACAGTTATGGTCGTGGGAACACCTCCACGTTGGTCGTCTTGTGCTCCATGGTGAAGTGCTTGGTAGAGAGTTGCATCCCTTAGGATACAGGTTGATTTTATTTTTTATTTGGATTGATTGATTGTGACATACATTCGTATCCGTAATATTGATGAAATCTTAATTGTGAATATTTTTCTTAATAGGTGGTCATTTCTAAAAAGATCGTTTAGTCACCAAATTAGAACTACAAATTTGGTGTACTATAAGGATGACTTGGAGTCTCAGTCAGCTGATCAGGTATCATATTTGAATCCATATTTCTTATCTATGTTGCGAATATTATTAACCTTACGTTATATTTGCGAAAAACTTTCAATATTAGGTGACATGGATGTCGTACAGTCCCTTTAGGTTGGCTACTGCACCCCCTATCTGTCATGAGCGACCCCGAGTTATTCCGACCGAGGGTGCCACTTATCCATTTTAATGTGGTCGAGTGGCATCGTCCAGATAGAGTCATGCAGCAATTTGGAATGCAGCAACACATTCCAGAGATAACACATGTTGATGTTCAAGAGCATGTGATGCTGCATAAGATATCACGTAAAGGTCCGCAGGGGAAGCGTCGTTGGACAACAATGCATCAAGATATGATCACATTATGGAACAACCGTGTACTTTTTGTCCAGCAGGAACACCAACCGTTCATAACGTCGCGCAATATATGACATGGTATCGACAAATAACCTGTCGATTCATCACGACTCCGTTTCCAGAGACTGGTACGACTTTACATGCTCATCAGCCAAGAGCTCCGTTTGTCCCTCACGGGGGCCAAGTAGAGACAGTGGTAAATAACTATGTAGACATTACTTATGTACATTTCATCAAATCGTAATACCTGACAATTCATTGTTCTTAATATTGCAGATGGGGTTTATGGCTAGAGTAATTCACCTAGCACGGAAAGCTGCAAAAGGTACCCTCAAATTCACAAAGCGAAATTTCAAATTACTAGGCGAGTCTTACTTAGAAAATTGCCAGTCGTCTTATGACGCTATCAGTCAACTACCTGTGTACGAAGAACACATCCGACAGTCGGATGAATTAACCAAACGTGAGCAGAGACAACTACCACACTCATGGTATTCTGATCCAAGCAGTGTTGGAGGACGTGCGTCGGGAGCACCAGGGCGTGGACGTGGGGTCATCGGGGAACCCTCCTCAAGTCGAGGTCCATTCAGACCGTCACATAAATTTAGAGTTGTTGAACGTCGTCCCCGATAGCCCTCTTCAAGTGAAGAATTCGATGAGGAGGAGGTTTCCGAGTAGTTTAGTGTGCCATTAAATAATATTGGAATGTATTATTATTATCTGCGTGTAAGAACAATTGCATTCATCTTCTATGTTATTTAGTTAGTTGTCCTAAATTTGATAAGATTTTTTTGACAAACTTTAAAATTTGACATTTCTTACAATTGACTCATTTAACACCCCCCCCCCCCCCCCCCCCCTAAAACTATGTCAAATAGAAGGTGTTAATTCAACATCCGTCCCATTCAACCCATTCAACATCCGGCCAACCGCACTCCATACATATAATTTCCTTTAGTCTACAAAGAGAGATATCCAAGATAGTTGTAGTGATACTGGAGGTACCACCCACATAAACCTCACTACCATTCTGCGACACTATTTCGCCGCCATATAAGCAAATTATACCAATCTCTGTCATGCTTGATCATAAAGAATTAGTATTATTAAAATTCTTATAAGATATGTTTATCTTTTAGTTAAATATAACTCCTACTAATTTTTAACAAATTAGTATTATACAATATACAAAAATAAATAACATACCTTACTATTGGAAGAAGTTGGAGAGCTGATGAAGTGAAGGAAGGAAGTTGAACACAGACGAGAATGAAGTAAGGAGCCTCGGTTACATACTTAAATAGAATGTATAATAATTTGAAATTACGGTTTTCGTTCGTAAATAATTGGGGGCAGAGTGCAAATAACTGGTGGCATACGCGTTACCCCAGGCCGCGCCTATTGTAACAGGCGCGATCCCAGGTAGCGCGTATAAACATTTTCCTAAAATCTTTATCTGATACCTACTTTTTCAAAAAAAAAATCTGACATATAAAGTTTTTGAAAAAATTCTCGTTTTCATGGATCGATTGATCACACTCAAAGCCAAATCCTAGTTAGGCCACCCCCACCAATAATAAGGTGAGGTTATACCTACCGCCTCTCCAGCCACTCCCTAAAGTAGGTATTGTAAAAACATTTTTTTTTGAAAAGTAAGTATGTAGAAAAAATATTTCGAAATCTGGGTATACGCGCGGTAGCGTGTTTTTTCAATAGACGCTACCCAGGGTAGCACCTTTAGAATAGGTGCTACTCAAGGTAGCGCCTATTTCAATTTCCAATTTTTTAAATATATTTTAATGTTTCGATGTTTAATTAAAAATAAAATTATGTATTTATTTAAAAAAATAAAAACATTATAGTAAGTAGATATTTTAATTGCGATTCAAATGATGCAAAAAAATATTAAATTTGGATTTACGTATTGAGTCTACGCTCTGCCGTAAGTTGAGATAGAAAATTTGACTTAAAACATTATAACTCAGACCATGTAAGTCCAAACTCACCACGGTTAACGTCATTTATGTCGTAATTCAATTATCTACATGGTAATTTTTTTTATTAGAAATACAATGATTTTTTAACCTAATATCGTTTGTTTTATAATTTGACCGAAATAATTAAATGCATTAGGTGAAAATTTTAATTATGTACTTACTCAAAAAAAACATTGCAGTGCGTAGATCATTTAATTACGAATTAAATGACGCTAACTATGCGTTAATTTTTTGACTTTTAGACTGACTGTATAATACGATACGTAAAAAACTCTACATACGATACAAAACAATCTAAATAGTAATTTAAACAGTACCTACTTTTTCACAAAAAAACTCGTCCCCAGAATATGGAGGAATGTCTTAAGGCTGGGTCCGACGATCTTGGTATAAGACCTAGTGTCCAGACTCCGAGAGGTGCAGATGATGAGACGATTAAGGATTTTGAGAACTCAAAACCAAGGGTATTTCAGCTCAAGAGGGACAAGCTTGCATTTTTTTTATTAGGAGTGTTCTAAGATTGGTGAGAATATGTATTTAGGAAGTGATGCACTGTCTAAGAACAGAGAAGTTTTGAGGCAGAATGGAATCACTCGTTAAAAATTCCAACTTTGTGGAGGAGGATCATCAAAATTGTTTCAAAGTGAAGAAGTAAAGCTGAAAATCTGCAGCTTATATTTAATTGAAAGTATGTATTACAAAATCTTGTTTTGGTAGATGTATGTAATTTTACTTATACTAGTATTCTACCTAATTTGTTGACACATTGCCCAAAAAAATAAATTATTGACATTATTGTATGAATTGTTGAAAGTATTGTGTAGATTGTTGATAACAATTTGTCAACGATACTGTTTATCTTTTTGACATTTTCTTATTCTGACACTCCCCCTCAAGTTGAATAGTGGGGTCTCCAATATTTAACTTGTCCAATACATCTTTGAAGATTCTTTCATTCACGGCCTTTGTTAGAATATCCATTAGTTGATTTCAGAGCGTACAAATGGGAGAGCGATGATTCCACTTTATAATTTCTCTTTGATAAAGTGACGATCCACCTCAACGTGCTTCGTCCAGTTGTGTTGCACCAGATTCTCTGAAATATTAATGGTTGCACGATTATAACACATTAGTCGACATACTTCTTCTATTGCGACACCAATCTCAGTTAGAAGTTTTCATAACCGCAACACCTCTGTCAAGCCTCGAGTTATTTCTCTAGACTCTGCTTCAGTACTTGAAAGTGCTACAACCTTCTGTTTTTTAATCTTCCATGTAACTAAGTTCCCTCTCACTAGAGCAAAGTAGCCTGAAGTTGATCTCCTATCCACCAGACTACTTGCCCAGTCTGCATCAATGTATGCTTCTATTCATAGGTGACCATTCTTTTGAAACATTACTCCATTTCCTGGAGATCCCTTCAGATATCGAAGAACTCTCAAGGCAGCTTCCATGTGATTTTTCTGTGGTTTATGCATAAAATGATTTAACACACCTACTACGTATGCAATGTCAGGTCTCGTGTGAGAGAGATAAATCAAGTTCCCCACTAGATGTTGATATCTCGTACGATATTTCAGTTTTGCCTTGTCTACTATCTTCAACCTGTGATTCATCATAATCAGCGTATTTGTTGGCTTGCAATCCAGTAAACTTGTTTCCACAAGTAGGTCCAAAACATACTTCCTTTGAGAAATGAAGATACTGTTTTTTGAACGAAGTACCTCTATTCCAAGAAAATACTTGAATTCTCCGAGATCCTTCATCTCAAATTCTTGAAACAGGTTCTATCTAAGTTAGGACATTTCCTTTAGGTCATCTCCTGTAATGATCATGTCATCAACATATATGATTAAACATGTCACATGCCCTTCTCTTCTCTTCAGGAATAAAGTGTGGTCTGAGTTGCTTTGCATGTATCCATATTTCTTCATGACAATTGTGAATCTTCCAAACCACGCTCTAGGGGTGAAATAAAAAAATGGTTCATCCAAAAATATGGTGAAAACTTAACCAGACCGAAAATGTACGGTTCGGTTTATGGTCAAATTGTTTGTTTAAAACGGTTTTTAGACCGTTCGATCTACAACTCTAAAAGATCGTGGAGTCTGGTCCGACCGTTTATACATATATAATTTATATATTATATTAATTAGTATTAATTAATATAATTAATCAATGAATACAAACAAATAATAATTTTATTATTTAATAATTATTTTAGCTGTTTAATCGGTTTAGTAGAAATCTATGTAAACATTGTTAAATCGAGTTATTTTGTTGTTTAATTTGATTTTGAATACTTATTTTGGTTTTGAATGTGTATTTTTTTGCCTTTTCGGTTTAAACCGGAAATTCGAATGAACGGTTTATTTTTTCTTATACGGTCTTTTGGTCGGGCTTTTTTTTGAAGAAAAATTTGTCCGAAAATATAGGTACCCGACCGAAATAGTAAAAAACTTGGCCCGACCGGTCCGGTTTCACCCCTACCACACTCTAGGTGACTGTTTTAGCCCATACAAGGTTTTCTTCAACTTACATACTTTTGTATCTTGACACCCTGCCTTAAAACCTGCATGAGGCTCCATGTAGACTTCTTCTTTTAGGTCACCATGCAAGAATGCATTTTTAACATTGAATTGATGGAGTGGTCAATCACGGTTAGCTGCTATTGCAAATAAAACTCTTACAGTGTCAATTTTAGCAACTGGAGATAAGGTCTCAGAGTAGTCAATACTGTATGTCTAGGTATACCCTTTTGCTACCAACCTTGCTTTGTACCTTTCGACTGACGCATTTGCTCGATGTTTTAGGGTGAATACCCATCGACATCCAACCACCATCTTTCCCTGTGGTAGAGCACACTTCTCCCAGGTTTCATTCTTCTTTAATGCTTCCATTTCCACTCACATAGCTTGGCACCACTTTGGATTATCAAGTCTTGCTTATACTATTTTAGGAACTTCCTAAGCATATACGGCTGTAGCAAACGTCCTTGCCATTGGTGACAAGCTCCCTATGGCTATGCTTGCAATTGGATGTCAATTTGCCTTTGGTGTATACTCTGGTTCATACCTGACCAGAGGAATACCTCTAGTTCGCCTAGGTGACAGAACATATTTTCCTGGGGTGAGTCAACTTTGTCCTGAGTTGTTTCCTGGTCTGTTTCAGTTTTTGGACTGGCACCACCAGAGTTATGCATAAAATTGAAAACATCATTAGAAGCAGAAGTATCACTAATCTCAGGAATATTAGTCAGGAGTGGCGGTGTGTCCAAGCCATCTGAGACTGGTATTATGGGAGTCAACGATTCTGTGGTTCCGCCTACTTGCCCTTTGGAACTATTTCGGGCCACAGTGGGGTGGTCAACCAATCTAGTGGTCTACTAAGACTCTCTCCGTGGACAGTAGATTGTGTTGAATAGTAAAACTCAGTTTCGATGAAAGTACAATCCATCGTGGTATACATACGACGATTGTAAGGGTTATAACAGTGGTAGCCTTTTTGGTGAATTACATACCCCACAAATAAACATTTGATGGAGCATGGATCAAACTTAGAGCGTTCTATTTTCGGGATGTGAACAAAAACAAAATAACCAAACACATGAGGTTGGAGTGTCAAGGTTGTGGGAACACCCATATGACTCGACATGGCTTGAATTGGTGTTTGAAAATCTAACACCTTAGTCGGTAATCTGTTGAAAAGATATACAGAGGTTGCAACTGCTTCTGGCCAAAAAAACGTAGGGACATGTGACTCGTGCATAATTTTCCTTGTCATTTCAAGGATATGACGATTTTTTCTTTCCGACACTCCATTATTTTGAGGAGTATGCGGGCAGGAAGTTTGATGAATAATATTTTTTTTCCATGAAGAATTGTTTAAGCGCAAAATTAACAAATTCACCTCCGTTGTCAGAGCGGAGAACTTGAATTTTGGTATGAAACTGAGTTTGTACTAGGTTATAAAACTCTATAAACATAGACTAGACCTCTGATTTATGACAGAGAAAATATACTCAGGACATTCTAGAGAAAACATCAATAAAGAGCACAAAATATCGAAAATCACTACTTAACATGCATACTCCATTACTTGGAGCAGGACCCCAAACATCTGAATGGATAAGAGAAAATACAATCTTTGCTCTAGAATCAAATTGTAAATATGATTGTTTATGACTCTTAGCAAGAATACACGTTTCACAAGAAATACTTTTATTCAAAGGAAACAATTTAGGGAACAAATTATGAAGATACCCTGTGGACGGATGTCACAACCTTCGGTGTCACAACCATTGTTGCCTACCGATTGTTCAGTGAGCAAGCGATGTAATTTCGTGTTGAGACACTTCCTCCACATAATATAGTTATTGATGCTCAGCACCACGTCCAATTACTCTCCCCGACTGAATATCATGTAAGATGCAAAAATTCGAATAAATTAATATCATACAATTCAACTTCTTTATTACATGACTAATAGACAGTAGTTTGCATGATAAAATGAGCACATATAAGAAATTTTGCAACTTAAGTGTTGGAGATAGGGTAATTGTTCTCGATCCATGGACTTGTGAAAAATGTGCATTCGCATTTTGTATCATCTCCCTGTTTGACCCTGAACGACTAAGAAAATCATGTTTATCATACTTCATAGTGTCGGTGACACTACAATAAAAAATTCAGCGGTTATCTTTTCCTGGCCCGATTCTTGTTTGTTGTCTATATTTACTACTTTCAGGGTTATATGTACTAAAATATGAACTTGAAGGACCAGAAAATAAATATGGATGTTTTTTAGTAGAGGTGAGCAAAAAATATTGGTTGGACCGAAACCGGCCCGAGACCGGTCCGAGACCGGCCCGACTAAGACCGAGACCGACTAGGACCGAGACCGAGCGGGCGGGTTTTTTCCTCTAAAGTCGGGATTGGGCTCGGGTTCGGAATTTTTCCCGAAATTCCCGATTAGGACCGGACCGGCCCGAGTTGCGTAAAAACCTAATACATAATACTATACAAGTATAGTAGTATACATCAACTCACCATGTGTGTTTGGATTGTATGTTCTATATTTATAATGTGTGTTTGAATTGTATGTTTGATACTTGATTTATTGTGTTTGTATGTTCTAAATTTGGTGAAAATTCGGACAATTTTTTTTTTTTTTTGGATTGAAAATTTCGGTAATGGACCGAGACCGGCCCGAGTCAAGCAAGACCGACTCGGGCGGACTTTTTATACCGAAGTCGGTCTCGGTCTCGGTTCTCCAAAGGTGAAAATCGAAATTTCGGGCTCGGGCTCAGTCTTGCCTAAAAAACCGACCCGGCCCGCCCAAGCTCACCCCTATTTTTTAGGGTAAGGAACTAATTTTCCTCCTAACCCTAAATCACCTGAAACCCCAGCCTCCTCACGCGCGACTTCATTCTCTCTGTAATTTCCTCTCGCAACCACACTATCTCCTCTCGCAGCCGAGTATGGTAACCCTAATTTGGGTACCGATTCGGTTCCTCCCATCTGTAGCTCCAGTCGATCGTGGCTGTCGTATGAGGTAACCTCTCCTCCTTGGTCTCAGTTGTCGTATGGTGTAACATCTCCTCCTCCTTGGCCTCCAGTTGCAGTGGTGACCACATTGATGGAACTGACCTTGTCTTTCCTCTGACTCCTCCACCCTTCGGGGAATCCGACCAACTGAAAGCATTTGTCATGTTTGTGACGAAACTTCTCGCAGTGGCTACACCTCATGTTCGTCTGGTCCATGCCGCCGCTGCAAGATGACGATTTCCCCCTTCCTATGGCTGATTGCAGCCTGGTGGCGTGACTCGTGTAGAAGTCAGGGTCTGAGCCAGGTAATTGCTTGACCCGTGAGGGATTGGTTCCGGTTGATAATCCGGTTCCGATTCTGGTGTCTGTGGCTGATTCACTAGCTCCTCTTCATGATGTTTTCATGACCAGCCTCTGATCCCTTTCTAACTGTATTGTCGCATACTCCGACTCCACCTCAGGGAAAGGGGTCTCTCGGAGAAGGTCTCTCTTCTCCTGATCATATTCATCATTGATTGCATTTAAAAACTGATACAATTTGGTTTATGCCCTATTTGTGTTCCAAATTGTGATATCCCCGGGACACTTCATGGGATTAGGGTCTCGTAGCTCGATGTCTTGCCACAGCTTTTGTAATTTGTTGTATATTGCCTCAAGGGAATCGGTCCCCTGCTTCATACTTTTTGTCTGAACTATCAAATCGAATAGTTAGATTCCATCCTTACCTTTACTGTATGTAGCGAATAGTCCCTTCCAGAGTTCCTTCGCAGTTGGAAATTCAGCATACTGGTGAAGCAGGTCTGGTTCCATGTTATCCAGTATCCACGAGCATACAATCAAGTCATCTTGTTCCCACTGTGGGTAATCAGGGTCTTCAGCACTGGGGGTGCTGGTACGCCAGTCAGATGTTGAAGCTTCCCTTATCTGTCGGTTTTATCTGGATCAACCGTTACCAAAGGGAGTAATTGTTTTCGTTCAGTTTTACACTGAGACTGATGGTAGGGACTGATTTTTGCAAGTTGTTGCTTGATTCTGGCAGGTGTGAGAGCAATGCCGCCAACGGTGCATATGTTGAGTCGGGTTCGTTGGCATGGACGTTGTCATCTTCTGATCATGACATTGTTGCAGCAACAACTTGTATATGATGAAGTCTACGAATACTGATATGTATTTTGATCGAACAATCAAGACTCTGATACCAAGTTTCAAAGTGAAGAAGTAAAGAAGTAAAGCTGAAAATTTGCAGCTTTATGTAATCTTACTTATACTATTATTCTACCTAATTTGTTGACATTATTGTATGAACTGTTGAAAGTATATTGTGTAGATTGTTGACAACAATTTATCATTAATATTGTTTCATCTTTTTGATATTTTCTTATTCTGACAAAAAAGCACCCTTTAAAAAAAACTACTATTATTGACTACCCCAAGGCCCAAACACAATTTCGGACCAAACACATAATGTTCAAGACAACAACAATATATCCCCCACAATAGATTTGCAATCCATACTATCAACCTTCGCCTCAATCGACTCGATCGTCTTGCCCAATCGTGATGATTCCTGCTCTACCATCACCAATTGATCTTTCGTTTCATCCACCTTGACCTTAGACGCGGAAACCAGCTTCTCCAATTCTGCCAGATCATCCAATCGGAGTTCCAACACCTTCCTCAGAGACTCTGTAGTCACCTCAAACTCTCGCTTCTTGGCCTCAATGATTTTGCGTTGCTTGATAAGCTCGATCACTTCCTTAACACTATCAACCATCGGAGATAGCCACCCGACATTGATCCCAACTAATTCAACATCCTTCAAAATCGCTAACATCTCTCTCAGCTTAGGCTCAGTCAGTTTGGTGGGTTCCTTGCACCGCAAGTCATCGATCATAAAGCACAAACACTCCAAGTAATGCGACCTCATCACCATCGATTCCAGTTTGCAACTCTCTGCTATATCTCCGTATTTTCCAATAATCGAGATTAGGATCTTCGCAGCACTATCTTTAACATGGTACTTACCGACATGAACCCGAGAGTCTAACATCAAGCCCTGATCAATCGATTGAACCAAGCTCATTGTATCATCCTTGACCATTTGTTGTTCATTGTTACCTTCTCCTTTACTTGATTGAGATTCGGTTTGTTTGATATTTGGTAGTGGTGCTCGGATTTTCTCTGAAGGTGGGTTTGGGCGGCCGAGGGGTGTCTTTATGTTGGGTTCGGCATCAAGAGACTTGGAACTCGATTTTTTCTTGAAGCTAAGCTTTTTTGGCACAATAAGAATGAAGGAACCTGGCCCTAAAGAACACACCACATTAATGTAAGAACCAAGACAATGAACTTCAACATTAGTTCATTTATTCAAATATTAAGGCTTAATTCAATAGACCAACCTGATTTTTTCTTAGGTGGTTCGATTTTTCCTTGAGCCATCTTCTCAAAGCAAGACTCGACGCATTCATGGTACGGATTGGATTTGTATATGCAATTCGGATGAACTCTGCGCTCGGCCATTAGCCTCGATGAGGTTTGCCCAAAATTGACGAAACCCTGCAGTTTTTTATCGATCAACCAAGATTATCAGCAGGTTCCTGATGATATCAAATCAATCAAAACATCAAATGACTAAAAAAAAAACATTTCTGCCAGTGTTTGGGTAGGTGAAGAATTTATTGAGTTGATTGGTGAAGCTAATGAATCTACAACATGGGCTATGCTATTTATCTAGTCTTTGCTTTTATGGCACTCCCTTAGACTACCCCCACTAGAATCATCCACCAAAAAAAAAGGCTCAGAAAACATAAAGTTGAGATTTTTACACAGAAACTAAACAAGAATCTCCAGCTCGACCTACCGATGGCGTCTCTTTCCCGATCTACAAAGATTAGTGCAGGTTTCAGTTTCACCTTTCGGTGCAAATAAGGAACGGAGACGACAGGAAGAGGAACAAAGCAGAGAATAATACCCCAGAATCAAGAACATGGAGGAAATCAATCAAAGAGGCAACAAGAAAGATAAGACGATACCTTCCTTTCCTTTCCCTTCTTGTCTGTTGTAGGCCACTTGGACTCTACCCGATAAAAGATATGGTTCGTGCGGTCAGTTCTTCAAGAACTATCAAGCCAAGTGCTGCCGTTACGTCAATTTCGATGTGTTTTATTTTTACTTGAAGAGCTGTTTTGGGACCTTGATGGGAAACCAGAGGATCTCGATGCTGCTAGAGAGACTACTAAAAAAAACAGACCAATGGCACGAGTGGCAATTTTTGTCGGGATTCATTGTCGAGGAAGGTGAGAATACGGCTGATGTATTGACCATTTGACTGTGTTAGCCAATTTTATTATTTCATTGTTGTGAAACACATGTGGTGCTGTGTACTTATGTGGTGCTGTGTACTTTTCCTTGGTTCCAAATCCCAATTTCATTCTGCTTTTTTGATTTGGGTGCGGTCCATGTACATGTAGGCACACCATATAATAACTTTTCGTGCAAAAAAATTGATATTTGGGGTAAAATAAAGCTAAAATAAAATTATCGGATGCAATCACGTTTCTCTGAAAAGGTAAGGGGTCCTTTTCATAGAAGAAATTGCGCCGTGAAGACCCGAAATAGTATAATACTTTTTAAAAATAATAAAATTTTAGTCTCAACAAAGGATTACTTTAGTATAGGGACCAACTTATAATTTTTGAAAATTATCATTTAAACCGGACGCTAATAAAATTTCTGAATTAATGACATGTTCTTTTCGCGGAATGTTTAAGAAATCCGGCTTACGGAATCCGTAAGAAGTTGTTCTTTTCACGGAATTGTCAAAAATTGTTTTACGGATTCCGGACGGGGTAGGCTTAGAGATTCCGAATGAAAATCTCGGATTTCCTAAGCCTAGAAGGCAAGGAATCCGGAATAAAGCTGTTAATGACTATTTTGCCCTCATACAGTTTTATTAAAAGCGGAACTACCCTTAATCTTCATTCGGAACTACGTCTTCCTGAAGCTCCCCTTCTCCTCATCTTCAGAGCTCATTCGTCTTCCTTCGATTCTTCCTCGATTCTGGTATGAACCTCCCCTCTTCATCACCGAACTTGTAAACAATTGGAGACAGAATACTAAATTAGCACGGTAAACAATTGAAGCAGAGCACTTAACCTTGCTTTGACATAAAACAGAACTGCAGTTCTTCTTCTTCTTGTATTCGATGGTTTGAACAAGTTAAATACTACTTTAACTTTACAGATAGGGTCCTCCACTAAGTCCACTATGCATTAACTAATAACCTATCCTTAAATTACGGCACTACTAACACACAACTACTCCTCAACTTTTGACTCAAACAACAAAAGACAAATTAAATAAACTTATCAGCTCACGCCTAGAACAGAATACTAACAGCGCCAACTAACATAATTAACATCTACTAACAATAAGCTTCTAACAATTCCCCCCTTAAGCTAGATATTCCTGCAGGATATCAGCTTACTTCTTCTTCATATAGCCCCAGTTCGGTCCGCAGGTGCTTGAAAGCTGAGAATCTTAGGGGTTTGGTGAAAATATCAACAACGTATTCTTCAGTTCTGCAGAATTCGAGTTTGATATCTCCATGTTTGCAAATGTCTCTCAAGAAGAATTGCTTGACATCGATATGCTTACTTCGACTGTGAAAAACTGGATTTTTGGACAATTTGATGGCAGAGAAATTGTCACAGAATATGACTGTTGCAGATGATTGACCAAGCTTTAACTCCTTCAACATTCTTCTCATCCACAAGGCATGACATGCACAGTTTGTAGCTGCTATATACTCTGCTTCTGTGCTTGATAGACTCACAACTGATTGCTTTCGTGATGACCAAGAGACTGCAGCTCCACTGAGCACAAATGCATAACCTGATGTGCTTTTTCGGTCATCTCGATCTCTTGCATAGTCACTGTCAGTATAGGCATATAAATCATGATTTAGACCTCTTTGATATCTTAACCCATAGTTCTTGGTTCCTTGAAGGTATCGCAGTACTCTTTTAGCGGCCAGCAGGTGTGACTCAAATGGACATTCCATATATCGACTAATTAGACTAACAACAAATTGAATGTCGGGTCTTGTTGCTGTTAAGTACATCAAGCTGCCTATAAGTTGTCTATAAATGGTTTTATCAACTTCTTTGTCTTCTCCTTGTTTGCTCAATTTTATCCCTACTTCAGTTGGGGTGTTAACAGCATTGCAATGCTGTAATTTAAACCTTTTCAACACTTCTCTAATAAACTTCTTTTGGCTTACAAAGATTCCATGCTCGGTTTGCTTGACTTCAAGGCCCAGCAAATAATGCATTTTACCAAGATCTGTCATTTTGAATTCAGATAGCATGCATGCTTTGAATTCACGAAACATATGGCAGCAATTTCCAGTATATATCAAGTCATCGACATATATACATACAAGGAGAAATTTTTCAGATGTATCTGATTTAACGAAAACAGTATGTTCGTAGGGACATTTGTCAAAACCAATTTTCAGTAGGAATGTTTCAAGTCTATTGTACCAAGCTCTAGGAGCTTGTTTTAGGCCATACAAAGCTTTGTTTAATCTATAAACCTTGTCCTCTTTCCCTTTGACTTCAAAGCCTAATGGTTGATCTACATAGACTTCTTCTTCCAACTTTCCATATAAAAATGCTGATTTAACATCTATTTGCTGTATTTTCCACCTGTTTTGAGCAGCTATAGCTAGTATTAATCTAATCGTGTCTAATCTAGCTACGGGTGCAAAAATTTCGGTGTAATCTATGCCATACTCTTGCTTGTAGCCTTTAGCAACTAATCTAGCTTTATATTTGTCAATCTCACCATTCTCCTTTAATTTTGTTTTATAAACCCATTTGACACCGATGGTCCTATGTCCCTTAGGTAGATCTACTAATTTCCAAGTTTCATTTTCTTCAATGGAATTCATTTAAGCTTTCATAGTTGTTCGTCATTTCAGTTCTTAAATAGCAGAGGCAAAATCTACAGGATCACAATCAGCAAACAAGCAGAAATGGTTTGCAAAATCAGCATCACTGTGAGAGTAGTTTACCTCATAGTCTTCTAACCATGTTGGTCTCCTCGTTTGTCGCTTTCCTGGCCTCTCCAATGCAGAGCTGGTTTCATCTTGCAAATTTCTTCCTGCAGTTGAAGATTCACAAGATTCCACCGTGTGTTGTTCTTCTAGGTTGTCTTCGGTCACGTCATGGCTCTCTTCTTCATCACGTATCAGATCTTTTGATCTGTCAGACTTCCAATCCCAGCTGCTCCATTCATCAAAGATCACATCTCTTGATATGGTTACTTTTTGTGTTGCGGGATTGTAGAGTTTATACGCCTTTGACTCATCACTTAGGCCAAGAAATATAGTTTTCACACTTCTATCCTCTAATTTGTTCCTTAGTTGAGATGGAACCTGCGCAAAAGCTATACAACCAAAAATTCTGAAATACTCTACAGATGGCTTTTTACTTGACCAAGCTTCCTCAGGTGTCTTGTTCCTCACAGCATAGGTGGGACACCTGTTCAACACATGAGAACTCCCTAAAACAGCTTTGGGCCAGAACTGTTTGGGCACTTTCCTTGAGGCAAGCATGCTTCGAACCATGTTGAGTATGGTTCTGTTTTTTCTCTCGGCAACCCCATTCTGCTGAGGGGAGTAAGGGGTTGTCTTCTCTCTACGTATCCCTTGTTGGCTGCAGAATTGCTCAAACTCGGTTGAGCAATATTCTCCTCCCCGATCAGATCTTAGCACTTTAATGTATTTTCCTGTTTCTTTTTCAGTTAAGGCTTTGAATCTTCGAAAATGATTCAGTGCCTCTGATTTTTCTTACAGCAAATAGACCCGGCTTTTTCTTGTAAAATCGTCAATAAATGTTATAAAGTACCTTTTTCCACCGTTTGATGTTGGATTTAAGGGTCCACATATGTCTGTGTGAACCAGCTCTAATGGCTCCCTTGCTTTCCAAACTTTTCCTTTTGGGAAGCTTGTCCGTGCATGTTTGCCAACAATACACGAATCACAAATACTTTTTGACTTTTTCAGTTTGGGCAGCCCTGTCACCATCTCATTCTTGCTTAAGGTTTCCAGCCCACCAAAGTTCAAATGCCCGAACCGTAAGTGCCAAAGCCACGATGCTTCCTCTTTGTTCTCTTCTACTGAAAAGCTGACCTGCACTTCATCTAGCTTAACAGGAAACAATCAGTTTTTGTTCATTTTTATACTTAAAATGGATCCTTTCTTATCGTTGTACACTTCACACACACCGTCCTCTATGGAAATCATGTAGCATTTTTCTTGTAGTTGCCCAACACTCAACAAATTTGTTTTAAGAGCAGGCACATATAAAACATCTGTAATGATTTCTGTAAAACCATTTTGTGATTTTAACATAATATTGCCCTTACCTTTTACTTGGACTGAAGACTCATCTCCAAATGAGACTGTGGATATATATCCTTCGTCTAGATTTGAGAATGACTCCTTGTTCCCGCTCATGTGGTTGCTGCAACCTGCATCAATAAACCAAATATTACCTTGAGGTTCATTTGCAGCTTCTCTTGCCATCAAAAGTGTTTCTCCTTTGGCATTTTCTGCAAAATTCATATGCTCCTGTTTGTTGTCATCTGCTAATCTGGTCCAACATTCAGATTTGTAGTGCCCAAACTTGTGGCACCGAAAGCATTCCACATTTGATTTATCGATGTGTCTGCCTCGACCTCTTCCTCGAATGGTTCCTCTTCCACGATTATTGTAGCGTGCAACTCTTGGCTCATTGTAATCATTCTTGGAGTAGTTTACAGTCTCCATAATCTGTCCTTGACCTCGTCCAGATTTGCCTCTTCCTTGTCCTCTGCTGAATCGACCTCTTCCTCTGCAATTTGATGGAATTGTTGCAGCTTCAGTCGTGACATTTAAAGCTTGCTCTTCAATGAATACACCGCGGTTCATCTTTTGTTCATGTATTATTAATGAACTTTGTAGCTCATCAAGGGTCAGCTTCTCTACATCTTTCGATTCCTCGATTGCACACACTACATAATCAAACTTCGGGCTCAAGGAGCGGAGAATCTTTTCGACCACTGCAGTGTCGTTCATGGTTTCACCATGAAACCTCATCTTATTGCATATCTCCATTGTTCGAGAACAATATGCAATCACCTTCTCACCATCCTTCATTTGGAGCAACTCATATTCTCTCCTCAGGGCCTGCAATTGGGCACGCTTCACTCATGTTGATCCAGAGTATTTTTTACTCATCGAGTCCCAGATTTCCTTAGACGAGTCTTTGCAAAGAATCGTCTCAAGAACCGTTCGATCAATGGACTGAAACAGGTAGTTCTTTGTCTTGAGGTCCATCAATTTCCTTGCGGCATAGTCTCCCCTGTCTTCTTTGCCAACACCGTTTTCGACCACGTCCCAATACTCCTTGGACCTTAGGAAGTTCTCCATCAATGCGCTCCAATAATCATAGTTCCCATAGAAGCGAGGAATTGCTGGAGCAACATGGCTTGAATTTTCTCCCATTTGAAGCGATGAATTTTCTCAACCGTGGGCTCTGGTACCACTGTAAACAATTGGAGACAGAATACTAAATTAGCACGGTAAACAATTGAAGCAGAGCACTTAACCTTGCTTTGACATAAAACAAAACTGGAGTTCTTCTTCTTCTTGTATTCGATGGTTTGAACAAGTTAAATACTACTTTAACTTTACAGATAGGGTCCTCCACTAAGTCCACTATGCATTAACTAATAACCTATCCTTAAATTACGGCACTACTAACACACCACTACTCCTCAACTTTTGACTCAAACAACAAAAGACAAATTAAATAAACTTATCAGCTCACGCCTCACAGAACAAAATACTAACAGCGCCAACTAACATAATTAACATCTACTAACAATAAGCTTCTAACAGAACCCAGAACGATTCTGGGTTCATCCAATTCGGTTGAAATTGATGGATTCTGGGTTCGGTTGAAATTGATGCTTGAAATTGTTGCTGAAATTGCATTGAAAGGTTGAAATTGATGCTGAAATTTCTGCGTTCTCAACAACACCTATCTAGGTAGATAATTCCTTGATTCTTGATGTGTTCTTGCTGAAATTGATGTGTTGTTGCTTGGTGTCTTGATGGTTTCTTTATTCTTTATTCTTGGTTATGTGTTATTGTTCAGAAATTGATCATAGGTTTCTGTAATTGATGAATTGTTGTTATATGTTGTTGTTGGATTGCAGATGCTTACTGCTGAATTGTTGTTGTTATATGTGCTTGATGTGTTCTTGAACTAAGGTCATATGTTTGCAGATTCTGCAACTCTATTCATGAATAATTTTGTTGCAGCATATGGATGCAAATCAGTATTACTGAATCAGTATTTTGTTGCAGCATATGGATGCAACTCTTGTTCGGATTTTGTTGCAGATTCTGCAACTCTGTTCTTGAACTGATGTCATATGTTATCACACTAATCAAGCTGTATCATACGTAATACATTTGAATGATTTCTTTTGGCAATTTTATCGTGTCATTTTCGAACATAAGCAACTGGACTACTGGAGTTGGAGACTCTAGACTCTAGAGATTGAGAAGTTTTTCTTAAAAAAATATATATTTCTGAGCTTTGCTCTTTTAGCAGATATTGGATAATTATTGAAACTAATATCTTTGTGTTTCTCTCCAAATGTAGGGGTTGGAGAAGTACGTAATGACAAAATTGTTCACCCGTGTGTTTGCATCAGTCCCAAGTGATGTCAAAGATGATGAACAGCTTTCTGAGAAGATGGCTTTGATTCAACAGTTTGTTCAACCAGAAAATTTGGATATAACACCTACATTTCAAAACGAAACATCATGGCTGGTAAGTGGGTATATTCACACTTCACATTAGCCATAAATAAATTAGACTACACATTATGATGTTATATAGTTGGCAAAAACTCTGCTGGAAAGGATAATCGCACTATGTTGTCTTATAGATAATATTTGTATGTACAAAATTGTGTTCATTAGACTGATTGATGAAGTTGTAAACTGGATCTTTTTGGATCAGTATTACGAAGTTGGGTTCAATATTACGAAGTTGTATAATTTTGGTTTAGGACGCTAATTTGTTTTGTATTATGTAAGTATGGTCATTAATAATATTATGGTTCGGGTAAATATATTGTTGATGGGGATTAGTAAGAATGAATTTATATTAAAATTTACATTAATTTAATTATTTAATCTTATTAATGAGATTTTTTTAATATTAATTAATTAATTAAATTATTTTAAAAGTTTTTTTAATTAATAATTAATTGTATTATATAATAGTATTATTCTTAATTTTTAAAATTAATTAACACAAATTATATGTATTATATACTATACATATATAAAGAGGGGCAAATATGTCATTTTACCACATTACATTCTATTTCCATATTCCATTCCACCAAAGACACAACAGAATTCTTTATTCCATTTTATTTTATTCCACCAAATAAACAACCTCATATTTTTACCCATATTCCTTATTCCCTATTTCTATTCCCTTTTCCTTATTACGAAATCCGAATTCCGTGAAAGAAACGCCCCGTAATTTTTGGATACAACCCGACCAAGTAATGTTGGGAAAATATAACTGGTTCGGTCGAATATAACCGTACAGGTTTTGAATCAGTTTGGTCAAACCGATTCACAAAACAAATGATTTTTCTTTAAAAATATGGAGCAATTTTGATGAACTACAAAAAATCAATTAATATCTGGTAAACCGAACCACTTTTTGAACTAATTTTAATTGAGTTCAACCCTAAATTAGTTCCCTCTCCATCTTTTGGCAGTTGGCACGGCAGTCCCCTCTCCATCTTCATGAGGCTTCATTAGTTCGTCTTCTTTCCTCCACAATCCCTTCACAAGTCAAGTTTTCATCCTTCTCTTCATCCCATCTTCAATCGGCAAACGTGTGGCTGACAGAATCAAAAGCTCTTCATCCTTCTATTCATCCCTTCACAGCTCCGCTGCCGCATGAGGAGCTACGTCGCCGCGTGACAGCTCTCTCACGTCTCAGGAGCTCAGGAGTCAGAAGCGTAGAATGGATTCATTGTTTAATTATGTCATGAACCGATCTGATTGATCCTTGCTTGATTCTATGAAGGTGAAGCAGTACCATCCTGATGTAAGTCAGGTTGAAGATGGTGAGGTCATGATTCACCGAGTAATTCAAGCTTACGAAGTGCGTAGAACAACAATTAATTATCTTTGTCACGGTTCTTCACATCAAATCTTATAGGGATTACTGATTAGATGCATAATTAGTAAACTATTGAGCTTCTAATGTCATCAATAATTTCAGTTTGCTTGCTATATTTGTAACTTCACTGTAAATTACCATAGATGGTGAGATTTGGTGATTTAGGTGAACTGATTATGTGCAGATATTATCGAATTGCATCCGATCTGAGATCAGTGAAAGGTAATTGGGGTTCAACCCATTTATAATTATGGTACTCTAATTATCTCATTAAATCTTATTGTTCTTGAATTCTTCAAACTTCTCCTGCTTTGAAGTGATAATTCGAAGAACATGCATTTTTTTAAGTGGTTCGGGTGAACCAGTTTATATAAGGTTCTGTAAATCAACAAAAAATTGGATCGGCTCTCTTGAAGGGGTCGAACTGTACCTTACCTAAAATGTGGTAAAGATACGGTTTTGAACTGCTTCGATCCCAAACTGTTTCATACCCAGCCCTACCCCCAAGTCTGTCTAGGTTCTATTAGTCTTCCGTAACACAAGGAACATACAACACATGTGGTTCTGTGGACGGTGCATGTACATCGCACAAACCCCTCAGTCAGCTCTGCCTCATTCAGGTCCAACTTGTCATTGTTTTCCTCCTCCGATCAAAGAGTCAGTCGCTTCCACTTCAATATCACTCGTCTGATTCCCATAATCCAAAATTGTTCGTTCACTCAAATTTTCAGCAATTGGATTGATTTCGAAGGTTTTGATTACTTAATTGAGAAAAAATTGAAAATGGTCCAACATGATAACACAAAATGATTTTTTAACCAACATGTTTTTTTTTGTGATGGTTAATGATCCAACGTGTTTAAAAATGATGGTAATTGGTACATCCGTTACGTTTCTATTAAAAAATTCCTTTAAATATTTTTTATATTTGCAAAATTAATCGAATATTTTTCTAAATGTTACAACTAAACCCTACAAACATACATTAATATTACAAATAAATCTCGACTCGATTCGAGCCACGACGGGAGTCCCCTAGCCAGGATTCGAACCCAGACCAGGTCACCCAACCCTGGGGACCTGATTTGGGTCTGAACCCAAATCATGTCTCAAGGGTTGGGTGACCTGTACCCTGGCTAGGGGCCCCCTGTTGTGGCTCGAATTGAGTCGGGACTTGTTTGTAACATTAGTGTAAGTTTGTTAAATTTAGTTGTAACATTTAGAAAAATATTCAGTTAATTTTGCAAATATGAAAAATATTCAACGGAATTTTTTAACAGAAAAGTAACAGATGTACCAATTACCATCATTTTCAAACATGTTAGACAATTTAAAACATTTTGAGTTAGAAAAAACATTTTGTGCAAACATGTTGGACCATTTTCAGACTTTTCCCTACTTAATTTTATAAAATATAATATTAGTGTATTATAATTTTCTTTTAACATAATTGTGTATACAATTAGAAATGTCAATATGATAACAAAAATTATCAAGTTACATTTAATTGATATTTTTATTATAAAAAAATGTTGAGATACCTAAATTAAAAAATGTTTATTAAATTCAAATATTGATATTAATATATATTAAGATACCTAAAATCATTTGTCAAATAGTTTATTGACTAAAATGTAGATTTATTATAATGTATTTTAATTTTATTGTTTTTGATGTTTATTAACTTGATATAATTATTTATTTTTTAAACTTTTTTGAAGGTTAGTTCTTTCTCTACTAAGAACTCCTAATTTGTCTTTTATCTTCTTTGTTTACTTGATTGATGATCTGGGTCATTTTTGTTTCTTCTTTTTATATGAATTGTGTTGACTTGATCTTACCGGATGTGTTGTTGATCTGAATCTGTTCCTGTTTTTTTTTATTACTTCTTCTCCATTTGCCTTTTCGTTTCAATTGCAATCACAACAATCCACTCTACACTCAGAGACCGTCACTGAGGCAGATGACGAATTCAAGCTTCACCTCATAGTCCACTGTGCTCACTTGACGTCATCAATGAACCAGGTACATCTCAGCGATTTGATGGATTCAATTTGGAATTCTGCTAGTGAAATGGTGGATTAATACTTCATTCAGTCTCGAAGAATCGTGTATCTTTGAGACCACAACTCTTGTTGAAAAACCTGACAATGTTTGTTTCTGGTTACATGCAGCATATGTGGATGATGTTTCAATCCATTTCATATACCAGATAAGAAAATAACCTCTAGGACATTTGCAAGAGGAGTGAGCACCATTGTATTGTCAAGGCATTTGGGGATTGAACTCTGCTGCCCTGAACTCAATCTCCATTGGTTCTATCGATGGAAGATTCTTGTTGCAGGGAATCAACTTTCAACGATATAAAATGTTGGTATTTTTTCAGACGATGTATCCTAGAATGATGCAACTTTGTTTGAAGTTGAACAATGTCTGTTTTCCATTAGGTCTGCAAGAGTCAGGGTCGGGGTCGGGACATAGACCTACGCGTTTTTCTCATCTTTTAAAGGTAACGTCTGAAACGGATGAATTTGAAAATAAACCATGTTTAACTCAACGCAACATTTGCATATCTGCTAGCAGCATTTTGTAGCAGGCAGTAATATCTATCTGAGCTCAACAAAGTACCTTAATTACTGTCACGGCTCTCAGGGAACTTTGACTCGTAGTCTTGGGGCACCTGAGAATCATCCAAATCCCCCACTCATTTATCAATCCATCCTTTAACCATTGAAATAACCGTAATGCAGAAAGAGAGAGTACCATGAAAGTTGCAGTGATCATCTTTCCAGCAAACCAACGCCCATGAAGTGCGCGCTGCGCGCTTGCAGCTGATTCAGTATTATCGAACCTCAAGTAGACAAATCCAGCAGTGTTCCTGTTTTTCATGGGATTCAACAAAAAATACATTATTAAAAAAGTTAGAAACTAAGTAAACAAGGTTTTTAGCGGACAATTCACACGTTGGATCTAAAACTTACTTGTCTACATAAATGTGCTTCAACTTTCCGTATTTTGAGCACTCTTCTTGTGTATCTTCCTTGATGTCCAAATCAAAATCCGGCTCCGTCTGTTGAATGATCATAATTGTAAGTTCTGATAAAAATTGTGTTTTGCAGAACATAAAATAAAAATACTTATTATAATATTTGTAACAAGTTTTAACGGAAGATTGGATGGTAAATGTTAAAAGGGCCCTGACTTCAAAAAATTGTTGAAACATATAGGGATGATAGGGAGCAAAACATCATCGTTATCCCCCAAAATAAAAACCACTAATATTAGAACAATTGTTAATCTTAGAAAAGAGTAGGAGGGCTAACCTCTATAGTAGGATCAAACATATTCTTCAACAATAGACATTCGCATGGGACACCGATTGTGTTGATTGTAGGAAGTATCACAGGAGCTGAAGGAAGCTGAACGGTTCCCACAAAAGGAAGGCCCGGAATGGCAGGAACAGCTCCTGCTGATGGAGCAACACCTGTGCTGTTGACTCCAGTAATGCTGCATTTATTAACATAAAATATTACCTTATCTTTTTGGAAACTTAAAAACAAAAAGGCAACACAGCGCCTTCTTGTGGTTGTGGCACCACATCAGCAACGTATACTGACAAAATGGAGTTGTTCCCTCAACACTATGTTCAAGTAGATAGATAATACAAGTACCATATAATGAGAATAGCATGAAGCAGTTTAGCACAAACCTTATTGCAGTGCCAGTGCGATCCAACCTTTGCATGAGTATTGCCCGAGTAGAAGCATTCAAGGACTAAAACAATCAGAAGAGAGTAAATCTCAATTTTAGAAAATAAATAATAATAACAGGACCAAAATAAAAAATTATTTTGGGACTTGAGAACAACATTACACCATAAATATGTACTAACCAAGCCACCACCTTCATCATCATCTAAATCTCCAGAAGTTGGGGGAGCATCTTGTGCCCCGGGTTGATCAGTAACAGCTGAAACCTGCAAGGGGAATGGACAATGAAGCTTCATTTAGAACAAAAATACACCATTTTGAAAGAACTAGCAGAATACACTAAACAATTTCTGAGTGGTGAAAATTCAAAAGGTGTTTCTCTTAAGCGAAAAATAATGTAATATTAAAGTGTTCACTCAAGAATTCTATGACTATTAACATGAAAAAACTATATTTACTTGATTTTACAGTCCATCGCGATTCACATTAATAAGACCATTTCAAGATGCAAACAAGAGATGATCACAAACCTTGATGGTTCGCCCAGCAATCTCCAATCCGTTCAAGCTCAAAGCAACTCGGGCATCCTCAAGGCGAGCAAACTGCAATAATAAGATAATCCAAATAGCTATTTAGCTATCATGAAAGAAAGGGTTATATTTTCAACTTTGAGTCTAGTACATATTAGAGATAGTCATTCACCTGAACAAACCCAAAACCTTTGCAATTTCCAGTATCATAGAGCGGCAATTGCACCAGCTCTACTTCTCCAAATGGTTCAAAAATCTGAGCATTCAAGATTAAAACACCGGAAAAAATGAATTAGAATAAAAAACTATATTTAACCAAAAGAGTTGAATCTAATGTAGAGCACCAAAATGCACTGCAAACATTAACGTTGTAGATGAGAGCGAGTTGGGCCCTAAAATTCCGTATAAATACTAACCATGTTAATATGTTGATTACGGATAGGTAGGTTGGGTCATGGGTCAAATTTCAAGACCCATACCTGACCTGTGTTTTGGACAGGTCAACCCATGGATGACCCATTAGTACGAAAATACCAACCCAAAGCCTGGTCCAGCATTTACATGGGCTGGGTACGTGTCACCCATGGGTTGGGGACTTCGGTCCAAAATTAAAAGGTCTAGAAACAGCACGAAGACACATCCGGTGAATCAAATCATACTGTATAACTACCAATTACCTTTTTCAGTTGATCTGCAGTCAAATTTGAATGGAGGTTGCCAACATAAAGCTTTCTAGCACCAACAGAACCTGCTAAGCCACCAGCAGTAGCTGCAGCAGCAGCAGCAGCAGTAGTTGATGGGACCAAATTTTTTTCAGCTTCGGATGGTTTCACCATCACAGGTGTGCCAAGAAGAGGCTGCCCAGACAGTGCTATAGCCATAGGAACAGACATCGCATCATAGAACTCGATGTACCTGCACAGTTTTCAAAAGGTGATAAAAGAAAGCATAATTTTGCTGATAAAGGTGTACCTGCATTATTCCAATTGGAACAAAAGCATAAATTTGCTGCTAATGAAAAAACAATAAGGTCTGAGACAGAATGATATACGAAGCTTACCCAACCCCTTTTGATCGCCTAGTAATCCTATCCATAATAAGACGTACATCTCGCACCTGAAGGTTGCTACTTTTAGTGAGAGACAAAAAAAACTTACAAATAGAAACGAATAAATAATCATCCAAACAATCTCATAATCATCTTATTAGACTCAGCCAACACAAATATCCTAGAAGACAAGAAATTTACTTATTAATTTTTGAGAGATTGGTGTCCGACCTAGAGCTCTTTTTTAATCAATCTATGGACTAGACACTATTTGATTGTTCATTAATCTTTTCATGAGATCTACAATGCAATAAAACGACAACATTGAAACCCAGTTGTCTAGAAGCTAAAACATACCTTGCCAGCCCTGGAGAAGAACTCGTAAACATGTCTTTCATCAGCTTTCAAATTGATCTGGATAAGAATGACGTGATTACATTGCCACCATAAACATGAATAAGGCGGTTAAAGGATCTTGAGAAAAAGAACCACTAACCTGATAAGCAAATACTGTTCTCTGATCACGCTCAGGATCAGCTTCTGGCTCTTCACCCTCTTCCTTCTTTTCTTTATGTCGTCTGCAAAATCAAAGAAAATCCAAAAAGATTACCTTGATTTTTGTTAAGTTATAACCCTAATCCGTTGAATAAAAGACACAGATAACAATGATTTTGCTAGGTTAGAGCATTATACAGTGAAGCAGAGGTTCTATTAATAGATTAAAAGGAAAAATAGGCTTTAACAGCAATTGAACTTTTTGCACTTATGAAGAAAAAATGAACCCATGAAATGTATGGCCCAGGAGAGAACTACATGAAGATATTACACCACAACAAGCAACTCACATTCTTCATGTTACCTGGAAGAAGAATCATGTTTTTAATTATAGAACCCACAGAATCACAGAGCATATATATATATATTCTAACAGGCAATAATAAATATCAAATAGTTTACCTTCTAGAAAAAAATTAAACCTTATAATTGGCGTCATCAAGTTGCATAGATGTTTACAGGTGGACCAAATAACATTCATTTGGAACCTGTTCCAGTATTAGATTCCACACGGATATTGTAGATAAATAGAAATTATAATTAAAACTAACTGTAGTAACCAAGAATGTTGCATTCAGAAACTAACCTAGGTAAGAGAGAAGATCAAATGTACAATTAACCCTTTTTTAGATTTCTGAGTAATCAACATGGAGAATAAATTTCTAAATAGTAAAAGCCACTCCACAACTAGTACATTGATCTACAGCAGAAACACTAATTCCCCGCAAAATTCTTATGGACCATTCAGTAACCCACTCCAAAAGCATCAGACGGTGATCTATAACTCTCTCTACCCAGTATTTCTGCAATAGAACAAATACAATTAAGCACCTGATTTCATAAATCAAGGTAGGAAAGGTTTTGGTACACATCAACCCTGTCAAAACCCTCCAGAAACTTCAATCCTGAAGCACAAGCTACATTTATAGACCATTACCACAGTTCCAGGGTCTGCCCTGATTGCCAAATATACCATCTGAAGACTGCTCTAGAACATCTGCGATTTCCCGAAATCTAACTTCAATTATTCAGAATCTCCGAACTTGTTGGAAAAAAACGAAAGCTACAAGAATTATAGCTACTATGATAACATGAAACTCATATGAAACCAATCTTCAAGTCAATCAGAGTGTGAATCCACTAAGATAGAAACAAAGAGCAACTTTCAAGGCTGGTCATTCTCATTTTTGGATCTCTCTCCCCTCTCATATTTGAAAATAAAGTAGAATATCAGAGGAAAGTTGGTGGTGATAGTAGTAGTACCCTAAATGCATTCTCTTTTCTTTAATATATTTATTATTTATTTATGTAATGAGTCTCTTGTTACATTTTGGGGAAATTACATTTTCATTCGGTGTATACAACTATTTTTGCCAGAACTAGTCCATTTCACTACTCAAGAATCTTATATCCATTTGTTAATTTTGAACTTATTGGCAACACTGTAAGCTTTGTTCCAAGCATAATAATCATCTTGTTGAGATACATACTACAAGATGGGTATACAGTTACATGCTTATGAGCCTCCAATGTGATTGCATGTTTGGCAAACTTAATAGAGTATTGCAAAATCATACACCTTACCACAAAGCACAGAAATATAATCAAATAAAGAGCATATATATATATACATAACAGAAAAGCGAAAGTAATCAAAATCAAACAAATACCTGCTTCCTCTCTCTCGATCCTTAAACACACGATCCTGATCTATTTCTCTTTCCTTATCACGAATCCTTTCTCTGTCGATCTCCTCCCGACTGCTTCTTGGCCTATCTGAACGACTTCTACTTCGACGAGAATGCTCTATTTCTTTCTCCTTCTCCCTCCCCCTTCCCCTTTCACTTGAACGATCCCTTTCCTTCTCGATTGAACGGTCCTTTTCCCTTTCCTTTTCTCTTTCCCTACCTCTTCCTCTTTCACTATCCCGTCCATGATCCCTCCGATCCCGCTCCTCATCACGGTCTTTGTCTCTATTTCTTTCTCTGCCTGTTCCATTTCTCTCCACTCTGTCCCTAACCTTGTCTCTATCCTTTCGTTCTCGGTCACTCCTATGCCGATCCCTTTCTCCGTCCCTCGACCGTGAACGATGTCTAGAAGATCCACCCCGATCACGTGATTTTTCCGACCTTTTATGCTTCGAAGGAGAATCCAAATCACTCTCCTTATCATCACTCTTTCTTTTCGAACTTCGACTCTCATGTTTCTTCCTTTCTTTGCTGCCATTTTCAGCCTCTCTCCCTTTTTCCAGCTCCGGATTCTCCACCGTCTTCTCCAAATATTCATATTCATCAAAATCCATTGTGTCACTCTTCTAGCTCTAGCTACAGAAGGAGTGATTAAACTTAATTACTCCCCGAATCTGAAAGACACAAGAAACAGAACCAATTAACACCATCAAGATCGAATAATCAAAATACAGCGTAACATAGTCAATATGGAAGCATCTTCGGTTGAATAATCCACTTCCCAAAATCGCATTACCACGAAAAACAACAGATGTTAGAGATTCTCGAGAAATTAAGATACCTTAACTTGAACAGAGCAGAATCACAGCACTAACGCCAGAGGAAGCGTCTACTGAGGCGGAGGAGAGGAAGAAGAAGACGGCTGGGGGGGCAGACTCTGCAACTAGGGCTCAGCGAAGCTTTCGTAAATTAGAATTAGGCAATTAGCCAGGAGGAAGGAAACAAGTAGCAGTGGCGCGACGCACTCTTATTTTTTATGGTAACAGGCTCGGTTTGTTTTGGGCCGGACCCAACGAGACCGGTCGGACCACTGCAGTTTAGGCAAACTACATTTTGGTCCTCCATCTATTAACGAAAGTGTAATGCAGTTGCCAACTCTTAGGAGTTAGCAAATTACCCATTTGGACCCGGAACCTATCCGGAACCGACACTTCAGGTAGGTTCCGGGTAGACGTTTTAAAAATTGGGTAGGTTCCGGGAAAAAAATTGAGAACCTATATTATTCGGTTCTGATTCTCCTATCTGAGTACACTAAAGTAATTGGAACTGGTTATCTCTCTCTATATATATATATATTAAAAATATAGATAAAGCTTAAAGATTTCTCTCAACTTTATATTCATGACAAACAAGGTATTCAATATTCATTTGTGCGTAAAAAAAAATTGTTCCGGGAAAAAACAAGGTTCTGGGTATTAATCTCTTCCCCAGTGAACAAACAAGGTATTGAATATTTTAACCCTAAATCAGAACTGAACCAAAATCAAACCGGGGATAAAAAGAAACAGGTTCCTAACAGGGTACCTGAAACCATTTGTATAAACAGGTTCCCGGTAGGTTCCGGCTCCAAAATTAAACGGGTAGGTTCCGGTTCCAAAATTACATACTCTCTATTAAACTGGGTAGGTTCCGGAAATCTTTAAATTTACAGGGTACCCGGAACCGCTCACCCCTACCAACTTTTGATACAATTATGTAGGGGTGGCAATTTCTGACACGACACGATTAAACGATCTGCAAACGATCTGCAATTTACACGTTTAGACACGACACGATTACTAAGCGTGTCTAAACAACTCTTATACGTTTAGACACGATTAATAATCGTGTCTAAACACATCTAACCTGCTAAAACACGACAAACACACGTTTAAACACGATTAATTAATCGTGTCTAAACGTGTCTAATCGTGTCGTGTCTAATCGTGTCTAATCGTGTCGTGTCTAACCATGTCTAATCGTGTATAATTTTCACTAACCGTGTCTAATCGTATATATCGTGTCTATCGTGTCGTGTTGTGTCTATCGTGTCGTGTCTAACCGTGTCTAATCGTGTCTATCGTGTCGTGTTGTGTCTATCGTGTCGTGTTATCGTGTCATGCCGTGTCTAATCGTGTCGTGTCTTATCGTGTTGTAAACGTGTCGTGTCGTGTCGTGTCTTAATCGTGTCGTGTTGCCGTGTCGTGTGTCGTGTGACACGTTTATTAAACGTGTCGTGTACGTGTCTGACATTTACAGACACGTTTAAAACTTATCCGTTTAGACACGACACGTTTAATGACACGACACGATTAATGACACGACACGATTAGACACGACACGACACGATTGCCACCCCTACAATTATGTCCTTAATATTTTAGAACACATAAATGGACTACTGGAGTGTCATGCTTCAATTTTCCAACAAGTGCTCAAACTCGATTTTAATTGTGTGGTAGGTGCAATTTATAGTAATTAGTGTGCCAGTTTAAGGTACGATTCATGGATGACCTATATTAATCCGCTTTATGAATAATGCTTACATTGATATTTTTTGAATTATTTATTATTTTAACACAACTCATCTAATTTTCACGAAAATGGATTGTACCTTTATATAGGGAAAAGTATGAAAATGGTGCAACATGTTTCACCAAAATGTTTACCAACCCTTATCAACCTATATAGTATCCCGCCCAAATGTTTTCCGAACCATTTGTGTTGTGTGTCGTGGGAAGGGTGTGTTGTGCATGTCTCCTTGAAGCTGGTGGGAAACTTGAAGATTGTTGTTGAAGTTCTCCATGCCTCCAGGTAAGTACTCTACGTCTTCGTCTTCATCTTCCAAACCGAAGTCCCCACCGAAGACATTCCACGAGTATGACTGTCGATTATGCCACTGTGGGTTGTTGTCGCATGCAATTCCAGCTGGTACGGCGAATAACTTCGGGCGTATGTTCTATGGGTGCCCAAGATATTCGGTAATTTGGGTTTAATTTGTCCCAATTTTAGTAGTTTGGAAACCCTAATTTGGAATAGTAAACCGAATTTGATCATCCCTCATCCACTAATTGTGTTCGAAATATGCAGTGGAAAACGTCTTCATGCGGGAGTCACTGCAATTTCTTTGAATGGGCAGACCCTCCCATGTGCGAGTATGGAAAGAGGGCTTTGAAGAAGTTCGACACAATCCGGGACGAATTGAATGATGAAATTGATTCCCTGCGTTTGATGGTGCAATATCAAAAAAAGATCATAATTTCAATGTTCATTATGATATTAGGTATTGTTGTTTGAGTCATGATGTAATGTAATGGACTAGTTAAGTTGTTAGTGTTGAGTTAATGTGTTAGTGTTTAGTTTCTGTGTTAGGTTGTGTATTGGACCCAATCAGTGTCGGTGCTGTTAATTTGTAGTCTCTGTTGTACTCTGTTGGTGGTTGTTAAACATGAAGAAGTTGTACCAAAAACCATCATATGTCAAACGTGTTTCATTCGTATCTATCATATGATCTACAACTTGTACCAAATACCATCAACACAGAACATGTTATACCAAAATGTCTTCAAAACAGAACATGTTATACCAATATCCATCCGAACAACTGTCACGACAGCATCAGTTAAGTACTAAAACAGAAGAAATACCATTGTCATCTAACAACTACCAGCATTGCCAGAATTACCCACAAAATGGGACACAAAATGGGACACACAACATGCACAAAATGGGACACAAAATGACAGCAACCATCTAGAATCACTGAGTTGACCTAGCTTTGGAGGACCTCGACTGTTTAACCTTCCTTGGTGTTTTTCTAAAATTGGGCCTAAACACTTTGGTCTTCTTTGTCTTCAAGGGTTGTGGTAGAAGGACAATGTCCCTGCAATCTGACAGGACGGGAGGTACAGTTGAAGCAGCAACAAAGTCGTCATCATCATCAATGTTGATTGGGTGGACGGGTGGTTCATTCACTGGCACGTCCTGCCTGGGCGTGTCCTCCCTAGGAACGTCCTGCCTGGGCGTGTCCTCCCTAGGAACGTCCATACTGGTCTGACTCATGCACTCTATCATCATCAATATCATCCTCCATTGGTCTCTTCCCTTTGTCTTTTGACATTACTATCAAATAGACAAGCTAATTCAGTTATAATCCATCAAATAAACAACAAAACGTACAACATCAACAACCGACATGTTTCATAAATCAGTCCAAATGTAACAACCCTAAGCAGAGATAACAAAACAATAAAATCAGTCCAAGTCCACAATATCAGACAGAAGCAGTCAAAATCAACCAAGGTCCGAAAAATCACAGAAAACACACTATTCGGTCCAAGTCCACTATTCGGTCCTACTCACCCAATAAACACAGAAAAATCACGACTTTATACTGTAATAACCAAGGACATACTCACCGAAGCCTTTTGCAAGAACTTCCTCGGCGAAATCACCAGCTGTCGAACCGATTTCTCAACAACTTTGTTAGAGAAATCACCAACTGTCAAACGGATAGAAGAAGACAGCAAATGAACCTATTTCCTTCTCCAGACGAGAACGAAGCAAAAGGAGACGAAATCGAAGGAACGAGACAAACCTAAAACCGGAGGAAGGAGACGAAACAGCACACGGTAAGGAGAGAAACAAGCACTTCAGAATGAATGAAGAACCCAAGAACAAGCACTTTAGACAGGACCAAATAAGGAGGGCATATATGTCTTTTCAAAACTGATTTCCAAACGAAAATACGGTTTATAAAGTCACGTGACAAAAACGTGACAACTTAACAACATAATTAAACGTTTTGTAGACGGAAGGTTCATTTACCATCGTTTACAAACGTATTTCACCATTAACCATCGTCAAAAAACAAATAGCACCAAAAACCATTTTGGTGAAAACATGTTGCACCATTTTCATACTTTTCCCCTTTATATATGGATTAACTTGTAAACTCGTACAATTATATATGTATATATATTATAAAAGTTCATAGGTTATGTGGATCGGATGAGTTGCATTGATTAATAGGTCACTTGGGTCTATAGGGCACATGAGTTGACCACGAAATACATTCTATACAAATTGAAATGGACATAGGTTAACGGATCGCGTGGATTGATCCGTGGACCCGCAAGTCATATTGGGAGTATTGAAAATTGACTGGTTCGTGCTTAAATTTTAAGCATATCTTGACACAACTCACCTCTAACATGACTCATTGTTAATCTGTGAATACAAATTGAGACCACTAAAAATATATTATATATAAAGTTTTCAAAAGTTTTTGATTCCAAAAAGTCATTATCTATATATTAATTTGACTAAGTATCCTATAATTTTAACAAGTAAGTTTTTAACACAAATTTCTATATGATAGTGTCATAATAATTTAATTTGATTGGTCCATGTAAAAAAAAATTACATCAATGTCATCATTCTCTCACATCCACATAGACACTCTAAAATTAATCAAAGGCTTCACATTCAATTCCAAAAGATGTTACATTTATAAGTATGTCAAAATAAATTGTCTTCAAACAATAGTAAATTGCAGATTTTGCACCTAACAATTTACTTCAGAAAATTACACAAAAATTAAGAGTAAAATAAATAAATAAGAATGAAAATACAACATTATAAAAAAAATGTTAAATAATTTGATATAAATAAATGTTAAACAATTTTTCATTTTAGATTTGTTCTAAAAATAATTCTATTAATAAGTTCGATATTTTTATTAAAACAAATTCTTTTATGTAAATCATCTCATATATTATTAAAAATGAAATAAAAAATATTATAAATTGAATGTATATTTTTAATATAAATGTATTTTCTATAAAAAAATTAATTTATTTTTTAAATTATCTCAATATATTAAATTTTCAAGTATATTATTTATTTGTTTATTTTATTTTTATTTTTTCCATTATTAAAATATATTCCTTAAAATATATATTTTTAACTAATCTAAAAATTCTAACTTTTTAGCAGCACAAAAAGTAAAAACATATATTAAAAATATTATTAATTGACCAGTAATATATTGTACATATTAGGATTTTTTTAAAGTATCTGTGTTACTTTTTTTATTTAAAAAAGTAAGTATACAAATTTTTTTTATAGAAAAATAGGTATACGCGCACTCCGGGGTCGCGCCTTTTGGACATAGGCGCACCCGGGGGTGCGCCTGGTGCTATGTTTTATTTTTGTTTTTTTTTGGATAATGATGGCTCGATGTTTAATTAAAAATAAAATTATGCATCTATTAAAAAAAATTTAAAAAGTTATAGTAAGTATATATTTTAATTGCGATTCAAATGATGCAAAAAATATTAAATTTGGATTTACGGATTGACTGTACGGCATGCCGTAAGTTGAGATATGAAAATTTTACTTAAAAAATTATAACTCGGACCATGTAAGTCCAAACTCAACACGGTTAACGTCATTTAGGCCGTAAATCAATTATCTACGTAGGATAATATTTTTGATTAAAAATACAGTGATTTTGTAACCTAACATCGTTTACACCCAAATTTTACCGAAATAAGTAAATGCATTAGGTGAGAAATTTAATTATATACTTACTCAAAAAAAATCAAAAACGTTACGGTGCGTAGATAATTTAATTACGAATTAAATGACGATAACTATGCGTTAATTTTTGACTTTTAGACTGACTGTATAATACGGTATGTAAAAAACTCTACATACGATACAAAAACTTCTAAATAGTGTTTTGCACAGTAAATGAGTAAGTATATAATTAAATTTCTCACCTAATGCATTTATTTATTTTGGTCAAATTTGGGTGTAAACGATGTTAGGTTACAAAATCACTGTATTTTTAATCAAAAAAATTATCCTACGTAGATAATTGATTTACGACCTAAATGACGTTAACCGTGTTGAGTTTGGACTTACATGGTCCGAGTTATAATTTTTTAAGTAAAATTTTCATATCTCAACTTACGGCATGCCGTACAGTCAATCCGTAAATCCAAATTTAATATTTTTTTGCATCATTTGAATCGCAATTAAAATATCTACTTACTATAATTTTTTTTAATAAATACATAATTTTATTTTTAATTAAACATCGAGCCATTATTGTCTAAATTTTTTTTTTTTTTTAAAAAACATAGCACCATGCGCCACTTCAAAGTGGCGCCTGTGAATAGGTGCGACCCCGGGATGCGCGTATACCTATTTTTTTAAAAAATTGTATACTTATTTTTTTAAATAAAAAAAGTAACATAGTTACTTTAAAAAAAAATCTAGTATAACATATTTAAATTATTTTTAAATGAATATAGTGTAAAATAATTTTAAAAAGTAAAATAATAAGTTTACTGTTATAAGGTTTAAAAATTTATTTTATCAGTGAATATACACTATAATAATTTTTCAAAAAGTCAAATGTTGTAAGTTTGAATTGTTTACAATAAAAATATTAAAACTTAAAAATGCATGAAATAATTAATTGTATAGATAAGTTATTATAAATTATATTATGAAATACAAAAATTATATATCATATTAAGTGCATTTCTTCATAAAATTATTCAAAAATGCACGAGTCAATAGTTAAAATTAATATTAAAAAGTACATATGTTTACAAAAGACTATTAAAATCATTAGTAATTTATTTATTTTAGTAGTAATAATATATAATACATTGTATTTTTATTATATATATAGTATTTTAATAATTAAAAAATAGGTTGGGTTATAAATATATAAAACATATTTTTCACAAAACTGTAAAAAATATATGTTAATGTCCATATTAAATTCATTAGTAATTCTTTATTTATTTTAGTAATAATAATAATATATTATATTTTTATAATATAAATAGTATTTTAATAATTAAAAAATAGGTTAGGTTATACTTGATATTCATAAAATATTTTGATATAAATAGTATTTTAATATGTGCATACTTGATATACATAAAATATAATATTGTGTATTTATTATTATATAAATTTCACTTCATCAAATTTATTTAATGAAAAATCATAATTTATGAATGAATGAGAAATGATATGAGTTTTGTAACTTATCTTGAGAATGAATGAGAGACTTTGAACAATTTTAAAGTGATTTACATGATATGCCACCTAGGAATGAATGATTGACATGGACCAATTAGAAGAGATTAATTTAACATTAGGAGTGAAAAATACAAAAATAAAAATTGTCAACATTGTATGTGATTTAGCCAAATTAATATATAGATAGATAAGTTAATAGGTTGGATTCAAGGGTTAATAGGTCCAATGGTACCTTATGTTTGGATCATGTGATCGGATGTTACCGTATGTTTTTTGATGTGGTCAAATGGTCTGTTATGTTTGAAGCATGTTGTCCTATGGTACTCTGTTAGTCAACCGTTAGTTTTTTCTGTTAAATGGTCCATGTCAGCACCACATCAACGCCACATCAGCGCTACGTAGATATATAATATAATATTTAATTTAAAAAATAAAAATAAATAGAAAAATTATAAAAAAATAGGGAAAAATATGGAAAAAAATCGGAAAAATTATAAAATTGTTTTAAAAAATATTTAAAACTTTATCTATTAATAAAAAAAATTATAAATTTTTTTGTATTTTAAAAAATTCGAAAATTGAAAAAAAAAGTAGGGTTGGACCCCCACCAGGTCGCCTGACCTGGGCGACCAGGTCTGGGTTTGACCCAGCCAGGTCCAACCCTACCTTTTTTTTTTGTCAATTTTCGATTTTTTTTTAAAAACAATTTATAAAAAATAAATTTGATTAAGGGATAAAGTTTTAAATAGGGAAAAGTATGAAAATGGTGCAACATGTTTCACCAAAATGGTTTTTGGTGCTATTTATTTTTTGACGATGGTTAATGGTGAAATACGTTTGTAAACGATAGTAAATGAACCTTCCGTCTACAAAACGTTTAATTATGTCGTTAAGTTGTCACATTTTTGTCACGTGACTTTATAAACCGTATTTTCGTTTGGAAATCAGTTTTGAAAAGACATATATGCCCTCTTTATTTGGTCCTGTCTAAAGTGCTTGATCTTGGGTTCTTCATTCATTCTGAAGTGCTTGTTTCTCTCCTTACCGTGTGCTGTTTCGTCTCCTTCCTCCGGTTTTAGGTTTGTCTCGTTCCTTCAATTTCGTCTCCTTTTGCTTCGTTCTCGGCTGGAGAAGGACGTACTAAGTAGGTTCCTTTGCTGTCTTCTTCTATCCGTTCGACAGTTGGTGATTTCTCTAACAAAGTTGTTGAGAAATCGGTTCGACAGTTGGTGATTTCGCCGAGGAAGTTCTTGCAAAAGGCTTCGGTGAGTATGTCCTTGGTTATTACAGTATAAAGTCGTGATTTTCTGTGTTTATTGGGTGAGTAGGACTGAATAGTGGACTTGGACCGAATAGTGTGTTTTCTGTGATTTTTCGGACCTTGGTTGATTTTGACTGCTTCTGTCTGATATTGTGGACTTGGACTGATTTTATTGTTCTGTTATCTCTGCTTAGGGTTGTTACATTTGGACTAATTTATGAAACATGTCGGTTGTTGATGTTGTACGTTTTGTTGTTTATTTGATGGATTATAACTGAATTAGCTTGTCTATTTGATAGTAATGTCAAAAGACAAAGGGAATAGACCAATGGAGGATGATATTGATGATGATAGAGTGCATGAGTCAGACCAGTATGGACGTTCCTAGGGAGGACACGCCCAGGCAGGACGTTCCTAGGGAGGACACGCCCAGGCAGGATGTTCCTAGGGAGGACACGCCCAGGCAGGACGTTCCTAGGGAGGACACGCCCAGGCAGGACGTGCCAGTGAATGAACCACCCGTACAGCCAATCAACATTGATGATGATGACGACTTTGTTGCTGCTTCAACTGCACCTCCCGTCCTGTCAGATTGCAGGGACATTGTCCTTCTACCACAACCCTTGAAGACAAAGAAGACCAAAGTGTTTAGACCCGGTTTTAGAAAATCACCAAGGAAGGTTAAACAGCCGAGGTCCTCCAAAGCTAGCTCAACTCAGTGATTCTAGATGGTTGCTGTCATTTTGTGTCCCATTTTGTGAATGTTGTGTGTCCCATTTTGTGGGTAATTCTGGCAATGCTGGTAGTTGTTAGATGACAATGGTATTTCTTCTGTTTTGGTACTTAATTGATGCTGTCGTGACAGTTGTTCAGATGGATATTGGTATAACATGTTCTGTTTTGAAGGCATTTTGGTATAACATGTTCTGTGTTGATGGTATTTGGTACAAGTTGTAGATCATATGATAGATACGAATGAAACACGTTTGACATATGATGGTTTTTGGTACAACTTCTTCATGTTTAACAACCACCAACAGAGTACAACAGAGACTACAAATTAACAGCACAGACACTGATTGGGTCCAATACACAACCTAACACAGAAACTAAACACTAACACATTAACTCAACACTAACAACTTAACTAGTCCATTACATTACATTATGACCCAAACAACAATACCTAATATCATAATGAACATTGAAATTATGATCTTTTTTTGATATTGCACCATCAAACGCAGGGAATCAATTTCATCATTCAATTCGTCCCGGATTGTGTCGAACTTCTTCAAAGCCTTCAAAGCCCTCTTTCCATACTCGCACATGGGAGGGTCTGCCCATTCAAAGAAATTGCAGTGACTCCCACATGAAGACGTTTTCCACTGCATATTTCGAACACAATTAGTGGATGAGGGATGATCAAATTCGGTTTACTATTCCAAATTAGGGTTTCCAAACTACTAAAATTGGGACAAATTAAACCCAAATTACTGAATATCTTGGGCACCCATAGAACATACGCCCGAAGTTATTCGCCGTACCAGCTGGAATTGCATGCGACAACAACCCACAGTGGCATAATCAGCAGTCATACTCGTGGAATGTCTTCGGTGGGGACTTCGGTTTGGAAGATGAAGACGAAGACGTAGAGTACTTACCTGGAGGCATGGAGAACTTCAACAGCAATCTTCAAGCTTCCCACCAGCTTCAAGGAGACATGCACAACACACCCTTCCCACGACACATAACACAAATGGTTCGGCAAACATTTGGGCGGGATACTATATAGGTTGATAAGGGCATAAATGGTATTTCAAAATTTATTTTCTAAAGGCAGAGTCACGTGACAGACCACGTGCTAACTTAACGTACGTATTCAACAGAAGTCAGACTGAAGTACCAAAAACCATTTTGACTAAACATGTTGTACCTAAAACCATCAGATGGGTTGGAAAACCATTTTGATGAAACATGTTGCACCATTTTCATACTTTTCCCTTTTAAATATTTTTTTATAATTTTTCCCTATTTTTTCTATTTTTATTAATTTTTATTTTTCATTCGCCACATCAGTGCCACGTCAATGTCACGTCATCATTCCGTTAGTTAACCTTAACAGCAATAGTAATTTGGACCAAATAACAACATTGCGAAACATATGGTACCATAAAACAACATAGGGGTACCATCCGATCACATGACCCAAACATATAGTACCATTGGACCTATTAACCCTAGATTCAATTCAAACGATTGAGGCTCCAATTGAGTCTCAATCCGTCGTATGGTCTAGGTCTGAACTCAGACCAGGTCCCCATGGTTGGGCTACCTGGTCTAGGTCCGAACTCAGACCAGGTCCCCATGGTTGGGCTATCTGGTCTGGGTTCAGACCCAGACTTGGGTTCAGTTCAAATGATTGGGGCTCCAATTGAGCCCCAATTGGGGGGGGGGGGGGGGTCCTATGGTGTGGGTTCAGACCCTGGTTAGGGGACCATTAGTGTGACTCGAATCGAGCTAGGATTTGTTTGTAACATTAGTGTCAGTTTGTAGGGTTTAGTTGTAACTTTTAGAAAAATATTTGATTATTTTTGCGAATATAAAAAATATTTAACGGTATTTTTTAACAGAAAAGTAACGAAGGTACCAATTACCATCATTTTCAAACATGTTGAACCAAAAACAATCATTTGGGTTTGTAAACCATTTTCGTTAAACATGTTGCACCATTTTCAGATTTTTTCCTATAAACACACATGTTAAATTTTCATTTATGTATTTATAATTATAAAATTAAATTAAAATGACACTTTTCATAAACTTTTGTAAAATAATTATTTAATATTACTATTTAGCCACTATTATTATATTTTAAGTACATTTTATATATATAAAAAAATAAAACTAATAGTATTCTAAATAATTTATTAAGTTATGTTTGTGTATATAATTTTCACATAGTTTTAACTAAGAAAAATAATAATAATAAAATAATTAACTATTACTAAATAAAATGTTTATAAATATTTTTTTTTATAATGCTATTACTAAATGAATTTAACATATATGTAATGAATATACTATAAATAATAAACATTATACAAACAAGTAAATTGAATAATATTATATTAATAACAAAAACAAAAATATTTTCATTTTGTAAGTTGAGTTAGTCATGTTAATATGATAATATAATTAAAAAGTAATATAATTTATTTTTATTAATTAATATAATAATTTAAATTTTATATTAAACTATATATGCATAACAATAAGATAAATATTTTTTTATATTCTGCATTTCTTGTAGTAGTTTTGTTTTTTGGTAAAATGCATTTCTTGTAGTTAACTATAAGTTTAGTGACAGTGCTCGAGGTCGGGCCTTGTTTTTAGTTTACACGGGGAGGAAGACAAAGCGCGGAAGCCATGACCAGATTCAGCTCTTGACTTCTTTCTCTCTCCACCATGGAAGACCTTCCTCCCGACACATCGAACTGCCTCAACCACTACTACAATGGGAACTCCGCCATCCCACCGTCGCCGAATCTCGACTTTTCTGACATTGAGCTGATAACCATTCAGACCATTGAATACACGAGTCTCAGGGACCTGCTACCTTCGACAGTACCGACGTCCAACTCTAGCTGGTACGAAATTCCGATCAAGAACCCTCTTGTGAAACATGCGGCGCTGGCCTACCTGCAGCCCATGTCGACTCCGCCGTATCCTCGCGATCGCGGCCTGCTGTGGAAGTTGGGAGACGCGTGCGGGTGCTCTGAGAACGGATGCTTCTGCTGGCTTGGTGGCGCCATGCGGAGTCTGTTCACCGGAGGAGGGTGGAATACGGACGCGGAGGATGACGAGGACGATGAGAAGGTTGAGTGTGAAGCGTTGACTGGTTGTTCGTAGCTTGGAACTCATGAAAGAATTATTTAGTCACTATCTGTTTAGATTAGAGGAAACCCATTTTTTTTTTTAAACAATTTCTTTATATAAATTAATATGGTTAGGTGAGGTGAGATGGTTACGATTCTTTGACACGTCGGTAGGGAAATGAGGTTGTTTTTGTTCCTCAATCATTATTATAATATGGTTATACAATGAAACGTACTCTATATTTCTTTCAAATAAAATATAAAAATAAATTAAATCAGTTTCATTTTCTCTATACAATACAAATTATAAGAAGTCTGGTTGAGATTGAAAAATACCAAAAGGAGAATCAAGGTTCGTTTTTGCATGCATGAGCTAGTTGGCTGCCACCCAACGGGCCAGTTGGCATCAATCTTTTTTTTTTTGAACAATAGTTGGCATCAATCAATTGTCTTGCATTATTGTCTAATAACTAAGATAACAGACTAACCAATTTAATTAGAATAATATTAATTGCGGATTAAAAAATTAACCAATTGTGGATTATATATATACAAATTTATCTTACTATAAGAAGGATAATTTTTACTTGCGAAAAAAAAAATCGTTGATAGAAGTATTTTTTACTAACCACTAAAAAATTACCACTAAAAAAGTGTTACCAACTAAAAAAAAATTGGGTTGGAAAAGGTGCACAATTACCTGCAAACAAATTAGAATTTTTACATTTTATAATTGAGCTCAAATTATATAAAGTGATTGTCATTTATTTGTGTATCGGTCAGACAGTAATTTAACAACGTAACTACATCTAAAATGACTCCTTGCTTAGTGCTTACCCCCAAGTAATCATCTCCATCACTGAGACTACGTCCTTGTGCTCCAGGTAACTTCTTCACCCTGTAGCTGTAGGTGTCACCTGAAACTTCTTCATTACCATAAGCATCGTTATCATCCTCTTCATATTTCCATCATCTTTGTTGCCTTACAGTCGGCATTGTCATCACTGTTGTTGGATTCTGAGTTCCTGAGATGCTCCTAGCGGCGCTCCGACGTCCTGCAACAAGGAAAACCCGGGCGATGCCCTTTGTTTCCCCTCCGAAGCTTAAGTGAGCGAGGAGGTTCGTTTGTATATGATAGTAAATTAGAAAGTCTGTGCTTGAAATAGGGATGGATGGAGGTATTTATAGCCTCCCCCCTTAACCTGAGTAGAGTTTGGATATGACCCGGGTTATCCGACGTGGCGTCTGGCGTGGTTGAGTGGAGTCCCATTGGGCAGAGTGTTGCCTGGTGTCTGCTGCTCAGTGGGCTTGTTTCCCGTGCCGGAGCTCCATATTAGAGTGGAGAGCCCCCATCACTCCTTGGACCTTGAACCTGTCAGAGTGATGGGCGGGTCTTCGCGTGGCGCGCCACTGACGGCGCGCCCTTCGATGCGTGACCTCTGATCGGGCCTTGGCTGGTAGGCCAGATAACTGGGCCTGGGCCTTCTTTGTGTGGTAGGCCAGGTAGCTGTCCTGGCCCACCTGGGTATTTAGGCCAGGATCCATCATCTGCCCCCGAAGCCTAATACGAGCGTCGCTCGTGTTAGGTTTTTTAAGGCGATTAAATGCTCTATGGCGTTCCCTTTTATCTTTCGTTAGTTTGGTTTACTTGTTTTTCTAATCGGCGCGCCTATTATGGCGCGCGGTTACGCGGTTTCATCGTCAGTCTATGGATCTGAGTTCCAGAAACTAGCCGTTGCGATCGAACCGTTTCTTGGGACCGTGCGGTTTCAATTCAACCGTTGGTGTCCCTTGTCTTCCCGAGGACGTTTCGTCCAATCGGGCTTCTAGGGGTAAAGTGACCGTTGGGCTTCCCTAGGGGAGCTCTATAAATAGAGCTCCTCCTCATCATTTTCTTACTTTTACCTCTCCGAGTAACTTTCTCTCTCTAGAAAGCTCTGGCTTCTCTCTAGATTTTCCGGTTACTCTTCTCCGGTCACCCTTAATTTTCCGATAGTGTTTCGTTCGCTCTTCCAAAATAGCTCGTTGCTCTCCTTTCGAGCCCAGCCTCTACCCTCGTCGCGAGCGCCTTCTTTCACCCATGGCAGGCGGATCGACAGGAGGTGAGGCTAACGTCTTCTTTCCTCCGGGTTTTAGCGACCCTATGCCCAACACAATATCTAGGTCTATTTTTAATAGGTCAGTAGACGAGTCTTGTATGAGCGACGCCATGGCCCGTTTTCCTCTTCCTGACGAGCTTGACCCTGATAACGCCACGCCCTTCTCAAGACCAGGGTCAGGCGAGGAAACCATTTACCCCTTCCAAATAGATGTTGGTCTAAGGTTTCCCCTTTGTCCTGACCTGGCCGAGGCCTGTCGCTATTATGGCGTTTCCCCTACCCAGTTCTCTCCCTGCGCTCTCCGCACCTGGGTAGGCTTTAGTAGCCTGTGCGAGAGACAGGGCTATACATATTCTTTGGTCTTGTTTCGCCATTTCTATAGGATAGATTCCAATCGCTTCGGCGTTTTTTGCTTTGTCAGTCGTTTTCCTGATAATAAGTACCAACACTGGAAATCCTCCTCCCCCTTAGTCACTGGTTTTAGGACCCGCAATTCCAATTGGAAGAAGTCCTATTTTTTCTTTAAAGGCGGGGTTCCTTGGTGCATCACCCCCAAGGCGCTCCGCGATCCCTTTCCCCTGGATGACGAATTATCCCCCTGGGATAAGGAGTCGCTCCACATGGTATACGCCGATCACCTCGTGGGGCGCGCCACGTGGATATCCAAGGAGACCAAGGAGGAGGATCTTTTCAACGCTGGCATTTCTCCCGTTCAATATCGCTTATATAGGACACGGGTAATAATTTGTTTCCTTTTCTTCTGCAGATAAACTTGTTTCGCGCTTTTCTCTTGCCTTCACCCTATCGGATGATGAACAGGAACTGCCCGCCTCTCCGTCTGCCGGCGCCGCTGAGAGCTCCAAGAAAAGGAAAAGGCAGTCTGGTAAGAAGAAGGCGCGCCCTGAGGATGATATAGATCCTTTATCCGCGGATCCTCAAACGCTGAGCCCTGATACTCAAGAGGCAGTGACTCTTTTCAAAGGTGCGGTCCCTTTCTCTCGCTATTGCAACGATTCCGTTTTTACTAGAAGGTTAAACATTCTCCACACTAAGAAGTGGGGCGCGCCTGTTGTGACGGCTTTGGGAATGGCCTGGACTTACCATGTCTTCTCTGATGGTACTTCCACAGAGAGAGCTGTTAGGAGTGATGGAGCGCCCTATCTGGGTAAAGCTCCCAGCGCTCCTTCTTCCCGGAAGAAGAAGAAGACCCCAGCGAGGTTATCCTCTCCAGCGGGGGACTCTGATCTGGGGGCGGATAGGGAGCCGGCCCCTTCTTCCTCCACGGATTTGGAGGTGCTCCCCTCTCTTCCCAGCGGTTCAGAGGGGCGCTTTAGGTCGTACATGGGCCCCGCCTTTGATCTTCATAGAGACTTGAAGGTTGAAGGTCTTCCAGAGTGGGTTTCTCAGGAGGATCCGAGTGGTGTGCCCTGGGCTCCTTGGGAGCGCCTTCAAGATGTTCCCCTTGTGCGGGGAAATACTTTGCTGGACCCTAACTTGGGTCTCCATCTGATAACCGGCGCCTGCCCCCCTGCTGACCGAACGCCAATCGAGAAGGATACCGGCGCTCTGGATAATTTGGTGAAACAGGGTCTTACCTTGTTTTCTCAGGTATATTTTTACCTTTCCTTGGTTTCGCATTACTTTTGACTAAGTATTTAACTAACTGTTTTGGCTCTCTTGTAGCTTTTGCCCGTGCAACTCCAAATGGGGACCGCCATTGTGGAGTTGTCTGAGGAGCGCGAAGCCCTAGCTGCCCAGCGAGAGCTGGAGATGGAGCGCGCTAACCGTGACTTAGCTGCGGAAAAAGCTGCTAAGGAAGAAGAAGCCGCTCGCCATGCTCAGGAAATGCTACAAGTGAGGGATAAGCTGGCAGAGGCGGCGAGGGCTCATGAGGAGCTCGCTAATCTTCGCAGGGATTTTGATGTCCTGAAGAAGAGAGCTGATTCCTTCGAACAGCGCACTGCTGTGGCTGAACAGGATGTTCGCCGTTTGGCCGAGGAGGCCGCTCTTTTTCAGAAGGAAGCTCCCAAGCGCATCGCTGAAGCAGTGGAGGAGTACAAGGGGAGCAAAGAGTTTGATGCTGCATGTGCTCGCTGGTGTCGCCAGGCTATGGTGGAGGCCTTTACCTCCATTCGGACTGATCTGTTGAAGGCTGACCCTGCTTTTGATGTAGCGGCGCTCCCCTCCTTTGGTGATTTCCTCAACATGGAGGCCAAGAGAGAGGCTAGGAAGCGGAAGCTTGAAGCTGAGGCTAGGAAGGCGAAAGCGGCGGCCACCGAGGCTTCTAGGAGGGGAAAGGCGCCTGAATCCTTTGTTGAAGAAGAAGAGGAGTCTCCTGCGCCATCTCCTTTACATCGTAAGCGCGCTTCTTCCTCTCAGCCAGACCCGCCTTCAGATGGAGCAATCCCTTCCGAGGAGCCTCAAGACATACTTCCTCTTTCGGTGCAGGCGTTAGGGGTGCTGCCTGTCACGCCTTCAGAAGATGCTTAGTTTATTTTCTGTTTTTAGAAAGTCCTCTTTTTGGTGAGGCATATTTTTTGTAATGAACTGGGGCGTCTGCCCCTCTCTTCAAGCTATTTTTAATCTAAGGCTTTTATATTTGTTTTGTCTGGTGCGCCAATATGACTTTGATACATATAACTGCCTGTTTTTGGCTAAGTGTTTATATTTTTCTTTTATGGAGCGCCCATATGTTTGAACATATAATCTGCTTTCTTTGATATAATAGGAGTACCAGTTTCTTACAAACCATGGTATTTGCCTAAGTATATTTGTTCATAACGCTTTCTAAGAATAGAACTTTTTCAAGTGTTCTGCGTTGAACGTGTTTTTCAGTGTTTTCCCTTCTTTGTTTTCCAGTATGTAGGCGTTTGGATGCGGAATGGCGATCACCTTATATGGCCCCTCCCATTTTGGTGAAAGCTTGTTGATCCTGTCCTGATGGGCGAACTCGTTCTTTCTTAGTACCATCTCCCCCACAAAAAATTGGCGAGCAGAGACTCGCCTATTGTAGTATCTGGCTGTCGCCAGCCGCATTTTTCCTTGGAGTTGTTCCGATGCCCATCTCTTTTCATCCGCTAAGTCCAACTCCATGCGCCTTTGGCCATCATTTGCGATTATGTCGAAGTGTTTCGTTCTGTGTGAGGCGACCGCTACTTCGGTGGGTGCCACCGCTTCTGATCCGTATACTAGGGAAAAAGGCGTTTCTCCTGTGGCCTGCTTAGGAGTGGTGCGGAGCGCCCAGAGAACATTTTCTAGTTCTTCGGTCCATTTTCCCTGCAAGGCATCTAACCTTTTCTTTAACCCATTCATGATAGTTTTGTTGGCCGCCTCTACCTGTCCGTTCGCTTGAGCGTGTCTGACCGAGGCGTGCCGAAGGTGGATATTTAGTTCCTGACAGAACCATTTCAACTCCTTCCCCGCGAACTGAGGTCCGTTGTCGCTGACTAGAACGCTTGGTATGCCATATCTCGAGACAATTCTTGACTTAATAAACTTAATTATCTGGAATTCTGTAGTGGAGGATAGTGCCTTTGCTTCAATCCATTTTGAAAAGTAGTCGATCGCTACAAGGACATAGGTGCGCTGCTTGGATTTAGGAAGTGGCCCTACCAAGTCAATTCCCCATTGTGCGAAAGGCCAGGCCGCGCTGATAGAGGTTAAGTCTGCTGGTGGGCGCGCTATGTTCGTGCCGTATTTTTGACAGGATTCGCACTTCTGGACCAATTCCTTCGCTTCTCTACTCATGGTAGGCCAATAGTAGCCCTGGTTGAGTATCTTTCGGATGATTGATCGTGGCCCTTCGTGGCAAGCGGCGTACCCTTCATGGACCTCCCTAAGTATCGTAACAGTTTCTGGGTGAGCGACGCACTTGAGGAAAGGTGTTGAGTAGCCCCTTTTGTACAGCGTTCCGTCGATGATTTTGTAGCTTGGGGCGAGTCTTAGTATTCTTTTAGACTCGGCTTCGCTTTCTGGCAGGTCGCCATTTTTGATGTAGTTTCTGATAGGAGTTGTCCAGTCCTCCCCTCTTTCTATGCTAGCACAGACGTTCCGTACTCTGTCTTTTACGATCTCTAAAAATGTTACAGGTAGTGGCGTCGCCTGCCAAGCATACTTGCTTAGTGCGTCCGCTTCTCCGTTTTCTTCCCTGGGAATAGCCTCTATCTGGAAACTGAGAAATCCGTCCGCCAGAAGGCGTGCCTTTTGGAGGTATATTTTCATCTGTTCTCCCTTGGCCATAAACTCTCCCTTAACTTGGTTTACCACCAATTGGGAGTCGCAGAAGACGCTTAGGTGCTCGATGCCCAGACCTTTGGCGAGTCGTAGACCAGTTACCAATGCTTCGTACTCTGCTTCGTTGTTGGTCGCCGTAAAGGTGAGGACTAGGGCGTATCGAAGGGGCGCGCTCCCATCTGGTGGGGTTAGTACTAAACCTGCCCCCGAGCCATCTATGGATGATGATCCATCCGTGTGTAGGGTCCAAGTTTCTTTCTGCCCACCGCTCTCTGGAGGCGACGCTTCTGGAGGACATGTGGATTCCACAATAAAGTCTGCCAAGGCTTGTCCTTTGATGGCGCTCCTGGGTGCGAACTTGATTCGGAATTCGCTTAGTTCGATCGCCCATTTGATCATTCTTCCTGAAGCGTCTGGTCTTTGGAGGAAGTGTTTTAAAGGTTGATTTGTTAACACCGTAATTTCGTGCTCGTGAAAGTAAGGGCGGAGCTTCCTAGCTGAGACTACTAACGCATAGAGGTACTTCTCAACTTCCACATACTTCATTTCGGTCTTTGTAAGGACCTTAGAAACATAGTACACTGGCGCTTGCGCCTTGTTGACCTCTTTAACTAAGACAGAGCTTACAGCTATGGGACTGATGCCCAGATACAGAAAAAGAGCGTCGCCTTTCTCAGGTTTGGCTAGCGGAGGCAATGTCTTCAGATGGTTCTTCAAGTCCTGGAACGCCCGCTCGCATTCCGTGGTCCACTCGAACCTTTTGTTTGCTCGGAGGACCTGAAAGAAGGGGAGCGACTTCTCTCCTGATTTAGCCAGGAAACGGCTGAGCGCCGCCAGCCTTCCATTCAGCGACTGGACCTCCTTGTGACAAGTAGGGCTCTGCATATTTTCTATTGCCTCCAGCTTTTCCGGGTTCACCTCTATCCCCCGATGGCTTACCATGTAGCCAAGGAACTTCCCGGAGTGTACGCCGAAGACGCATTTGGCGGGGTTCAGACGCACCTGGTGGAGACGCATGCGCTCGAAGGTTCTCCTCAGATCCTCAACATGATCCGTGCCTTTCACCGACTTCACCAGCATGTCGTCGACGTACGCCTCCATAGTGTCGCCTATCATTCCGGCGAAGATTTTGTTGACCATCCTCTGGTAGGTCGCCCCAGCATTTAGCAAACCAAAGGGCATCACTGTGTAGTGATAGATATCGGTGTCTGCATAGAACGCCGTGTGCTGGGCGTCGCTATCCGCCATTTGGATCTGGTTGTACCCGGAGTAGGCGTCCATGAAGCTAAGTAGCTCATGTCCCGAAGTGGCGTCGACCAGCTGGTCGATCCTAGGTAGGGGGTAGGAATCTTTGGGACATGCCTTGTTCAGATCCCTAAAGTCGACACACATACGCCACTTGCCATTGCTTTTTTTTACCAGAACGGGGTTTGCCACCCAGGTCTGGAACCTGATTTCCTTTATGAAGTTGGCTTCTACCAACTTCCCTACTTCTTGCCTTATGGCGATCGCCTTTTGCTCTCCGACAGGGCGTCGCTTCTGCGCTATGGGTTTGATCGTGGGATCGATCCTCAGCTCGTGGCAAATGATGTCTTTACTGATGCCTGGCATGTCGCTTGGCTTCCAGGCGAATAGCTCCTTGAACTCGATCAGCAGCATAGACAAGCTTCTGGCCTCACCTGCCGGAAGCGACGCGCCTATTTGTACTGCTTTTCCCTTTCCGTCTATTTCCACGTCTCGCAATCCTCCGATCGCTTGGGGGCGGTATCTGTCCTCCCGTGGGTCCTCCTCCGTCCTGATAGTCAGGGCCACCTGCTTGCCTTTTAGGACGTGGCGACGCGTGGAGTTTACATAGCAGCTTCGTGACGTCGGCTGATCCCCCTTTACCAGTCCAATCCCATGCGGGGTTGGGAATTTCATCATCTGGTGGTAGGTGGAGTGAACCATCTTGTGCGGGTTCAAGGTCGAGCGCCCTAAAATGGCGTTGTAGGCTGCCGGGGCGTCCACGACGATGAACGTGATGTGGGTACTCAGCACCTTCCAGCCGTCTCCTATCTTGACTGGTAAAGTTACCGCTCCCACGGGGTAGGTGGTGAGCGAGGCAAATCCCATGAGCGGGAAGTTTACCTTCTTCAAGTCTTGCTGCTTTTTGCCCATCCGCAGGTAGCTCTCCAAAAAGAGCACATCTGAGGAGCTACCTGAGTCGACTAGCACCCTTCGCATTGTCCACTCCTCGACCTTCAGGGTGATGACCAGAGCGTCATCATGGGGCGATGTGACATGCTCCATCTCTCTCTCTGAGAAGGAGATGACCACGTCATCCTCCTCCCTGACTCGCTTTCCCGCCCTGGCCGTTCCTGCTAGCTGGGCCGCGTAAACCTCTCTGGCGGCGCCGGTTTCACCTCCTGCTGTGAAACCGCCGCTGATGACAAACAATTCCTTCTCCCTAGAACTAGATGCACCTGCGTTTTTGTTTGGCGACGAGCGCCTCTCCCTTTTAGGGCTCCTCGTTCTCTCTCGCCCAGCTATGAAGTTTTTTAGGTAGCCCCTCTGGATGAGGCTTTCTATATCCTTTTTGAGGATTCGACAGTTATCCGTCGAATGGCCCTTGCACCTATGGTAACGACAGTAAGCCTTCTTGTCGTTCCCCATTGGAGCATCACCATTTCTCGCTGCGGGAGGCGTAGCCAAGTCTTTCTTCTCCATCTCTGCCAGTACCACGGAAATTTCTTTGGTAAGAGGCGTGAAGGCCTCATACACTTCTCTAGGGGGGCGTGGGATGAGAGGGCGGCGCTTCGCCTCCTCCCGACCTCCTTTTCGAGCGCGGTGATCTGGTCGCTGCTCCTCTACTGGGTCCTTCTTGAACTCCCTCTTGCCAGGCCTTCTACCCTCTCTGGCGATCTCCAAGTCGATGTACGACTTGACTCGAGCAGCCATGTCTTCCACCGTGTGCACTGGGATGACGCTGAGGCTGTCATTCAGAGCGGCGCCCTTTGGACCGAGAGCCCTGACGAAGGCCCGAATGGTCTCACCCTCCGTGATGACTTGGTCGATTCCAGCCCGCTCTGTGTTGAACCTGGTGTAGAAGTCGCCCAAGCTTTCATCATGCCCTTGCCTGACCGTGTCCAGGGTCCCTACGCTTTTCAGAAGCTGTCTTCCCCCCATATACTGGATTATGAATTTGTCTTTTAGCTCCGACCAGCTTTTTACCGACGCTGTGGGGAGACCAAAGAACCAGTTGGACGCCACGCCGCTCAGGGTGGCCGGAAAGAGAAGCGCGAAATGGTTATCGTCGCTCGTCCTTCCAAGGAGAGAAGCCTCATGGTTCTGCACATGCTCCACCGGATCGCCCTGACCCCGATATATATCAATCCTCGCGGGCCTTACGCGGTGCGGGACCGTGATACTCAGTAGCTCGGGGTCGAGCGGGTGGGAATCCCTGTCACGAACCGGGGCCAAGACGTGCCCGCCCTTTTCTTCCTTGACCTGGCGCTTGACAAAACGCAGCAGCTCCTCCTTTGTCATGTTCCCTATGCGCTGGGAGGCGGAAGAAATGCCGCTGGCAGCGGGGGGACGGGGATGTCGATCTGATGGTGCTGGACGGGAGGTGGCCCCCTCCACCTTGGTGACCCCCACCCTGGAGCTTCCTGCTCGGCGAGCAGCCTTTTCCTCTGCCCTCTGCTCTCGCCTGTCGAGCATGTCTTCTAGCGCGGTTAGTACCTCTGGTGCTAATCCGACCACCGGCGGCCTCCCTGACGAGGCGATTCGGGATTGCGCTGGTGCAGGCCTGGCTGTTTCAGCTCTTACGGCTGTAGGTTGCGGGGAGCGCCTGGTGGGGCGCGCTGCATCTGAAGCAGGGATGTGATGCGGGACGTGCGCGGTAGGGCGCGCTGCCTCTGAAGGGGGTGGTATGACCGAGGTGCCTCCCAGGTGTTGCTGCAGGTCATGGAGCGAGCTACCTTCCTCGTGTCCTTTGGTGTTCTTTGCTCTAGTGATTGGGGGAGCCATGGCTTGTCGTGCTCAAGGTTCCCACAGACGGCGCCAATGTTGGATTCTGAGTTCCTGAGATGCTCCTAGCGGCGCTCCGACGTCCTGCAACAAGGAAAACCCGGGCGATGCCCTTTGTTTCCCCTCCGAAGCTTAAGTGAGCGAGGAGGTTCGTTTGTATATGATAGTAAATTAGAAAGTCCGTGCTTGAAATAGGGATGGATGGAGGTATTTATAGCCTCCCCCCTTAACCTGAGTAGAGTTTGGATATGACCCGGGTTATCCGACGTGGCGTCTGGCGTGGTTGAGTGGAGTCCCATTGGGCAGAGTGTTGCCTGGTGTCTGCTGCTCAGTGGGCTTGTTTCCCGTGCCGGAGCTCCATATTAGAGTGGAGAGCCCCCATCACTCCTTGGACCTTGAACCTGTCAGAGTGATGGGCGGGTCTTCGCGTGGCGCGCCACTGACGGCGCGCCCTTCGATGCGTGACCTCTGATCGGGCCTTGGCTGGTAGGCCAGATAACTGGGCCTGGGCCTTCTTTGTGTGGTAGGCCAGGTAGCTGTCCTGGCCCACCTGGGTATTTAGGCCAGGATCCATCAACTGTCATATAAATATTCATGGTCGTTATCATTACAATCATCGTCTTTAACACCATCATCAAATGATCCATCAAACCAAACCGATATTCCTCATTGATGTTACTAAACCAGATACTTCCATGACCATGTCTGTTGGGTCTGAATTTTCCGGATGCTGACTAGACGCTGATTTTGCAGCAGTTTGGATGTCAATTGGTTAATGACCGCAAGTCTTCATCGGAGCTCCGATGAACCTGCAAGAAGGGAAACGCAACAGAGAGAGTTTCTATGAGTCTCACTCAAATGCTTAAATGAGTATACTGTGTGTATGAACTCAAAACGTAAATAATGTATGTAAAACAAGAGTATTTATAAGGATGTAAAACCAAACCGTTTTGATAACCGAATATATCTGTAAATATTGTGTTGTTGCAGATAAGCATAGTAGATATTACGGTTATCACGTAATATTGCAGTTGTCTTATGTGATCTTTGTAGAATATGTGCCCGAGATACACGGGACATCGTGGTTGTATATTCAGTGTTGGTTGTGGGACCAGAGTTGAGAGGTTTGACTCTCTTGGTGAGCGCTCCCATGACGAGCAGTGAGATGCTTTGACCTTGGTCTACGACGACATGTATGGACTTTGGTAATCACTTTAGTATCGGGTTTAACACTGACCGCTTTATGGGTTTCAGCTTACCCTTAATGTGGGTCGGCCGAGTCTTCAATGATTTGAGTTTCACCCCTCTAGAATGTTATCGAGCCTTGGAGGCTTGATCCCGTATTGAGCCGTCACTATCGATACCCAACAATGTCCCAAGATTAGCTTTATGCTGTTTCTATTCAATCTGTTTCATGAGTAGAAGGCCAAAACGATCAATGTAATGAAACTTCAATAGAGATCTATCTATATCTATACATTATTTTGGTTAAAACTTCTAAAATGTTGACACATAAGAATTTTAAGGTACTTTCTCTATCCTAATGTCAAAATAATTAATTGTTATTGATCCATGTCATATATAATTATGTTACATTTTACTCAATTTGTAACTTATGTCACATGAACACTCTATAATACATTCCAAGCTTCTCATTTGTTCTCAAAAGACGTTTCATTTTCAATGTGATTTTTAATGTATCTTTTCTCTTAAACCTAATTTTTTATATCAAATCTCTATTCTTTTATCATTTCATAATATTGTAGAGCTATAAAATATATATGCATAAAATGTTACAAAAATAAGTGTAATTCTAATTGATAAATAAATATGCACACATATTATGATATTCAATCTAATATATACCTTTTTAAAATTCATTTCATCATCTCCAACTTTTGTAATTCATATTCAAAATTAAGAATGGTTAAATCTTTTATAATGTGACACCTAACAAAACGGGCTAATGATGTGTTAAAATAGACATATATTATTAGCATGTTTCATTTAGGATGGAAAAATAAAGTTAATTTTTCATTGACAGGGAAAAAGAATATTAGTAAATAAAAAACAAAAAATCAACACACCTAACAACCAATTAAGAACAACAATTTGAAACATTTGGTGTTAGATGATGATCAACTTCCGGATTGAATAGCCAACAATGTTGTAGTGAGAGATTCAATCAAATGATACTATAGTAGAGACATGTCAAATGATTTGATGGATATGAATTGATATTAACAAAAAAAAATACGTAATTTGAAAGAATTTATAAAATGTGAGAAAACAATATTTAAGTATACTTCGAGTCTTTGATCGAATCAGTAAAAAAACTAAACCAATACAATAAATTCTCTTAAATATAATTTTTTTTTTATTATATAAGAATTAACATTTATTAGAAACAAATATTATATAAGAATTTTTTTTCTTAAATTCTCTTATTATTATTAGAAACAAATATTACCATATCATATTAAAATCATAAATCAAAATAGAAAAGTAATAAGATTAGGGATTTGAAAATGAAACTGCTAAAATAATACATTAATTTAAGAGTAATTATGATAATGTTCTATTACTAGTAGGGCTGGGAAAAAAAACGATTCGGCTGAACCGTACCGAATTGTACTGAATCGGTTCACAAAACAAATGTTTTTTTTAGAAAAATATGGAGCGGTTCATAATAGGTACAAAAAAACGGTTCTTAAATGGTAAACCGTACCACTTCTTGTACTGGTTTTAATATAATATTATATTTAATTAATAAACCAGGCCGGACTAACCAAAATTACTTGACCGAACCAGACTCTTCACTTTACCGAACCACTCTTCACTTGCTTTTAACCCTTCGTTAATGTCATTCCTTCAACTCTACATCTTCTTCACTTCTCTTCATGTTCTGGGGCGAGCAGCAGGTCGGGCGAGGCGGGGCGAGGCTGGGCGAGCAGCAGGCCGGGCGCGTCGAGGTGAGTTTGAATTCGAAGTTGAAGCAAGTTTTGTTCTAAGTTTGAATTCGAATTCGTTCTGTGTTTGAATTCGAATTGAAGCAAGTTTTGTTCGTGGCCACTGCCGTCGGAGAAGTTGATCTGAACAAGTGGCTGGAGCTGTGGGAGTTCAGGCTGCGCGAGGGAGACGAAGAGAAGGATCTGCGCGAGGACGATTCGTGATGCAGACCCTGAGTTCATGGAGAAGGAGAAGAGTCGCCAATTCAAGGGATTGAAACGAGTGGAAACGAGTTCATTGATGAGATTGAAATTCTTTGTCAAAATCGTGCTTTGGCTGCTTTCAATTTGGCTTCCGAGAATTGGGGCGTGACAATGGTGGCTTTGGTCATGTCTAGTGAACTCTTTTTTCTTTTCTGTAATGTAGCTGCGGATGGGCATTGAGATCTCTTTTGATCTTTTATGAATTCTCTATCATTAGGTGTTTTTTCTCTTCATCCTTGAATTGAGCTGTTAAAATTTAAAATGTTAATCTGATCTTCCAAATTTTACAAAGTTGTCCGGTTTTGGTCTGTGTTTTGCAGCTACAATCATTCGATGTGGAGGACATGAAACATGATTTTGATACTAGTAAAGAAAACATCTGTATGCCGTATGGTCACTTTCAAAGTCGAGTATGACCAGATTGACAAATTGGAAGAAACCATCCGTGCAAATTGTTGTCGTGACATTGTCTTCTACAAGCAATGACTTGAGATTCATTCCATCAACTGAACTGATGAACAAAGAAGACAGCTTTGGCAACGCATTGTCCCATGCTTGGATCTGTCCCAGAACCATTGTCGAAGAACATAGATGATGCTGTGATCAATTTTTTTATTTTTTTTTAGTATAAACAGGTTCGGCCGAACCGGTTCAGAACATGTATGGTAAATCGGTCAAAATCTGGGGCGGGCAAAAACTGGAGCGGGCAAAAACTGGAGCAGTAAACCGTACCTGTTTTAAAATTTGGTAAATGTTCGGTTCTGAACTGGTTCAGGGCCGAACCGGTTCATGCCCAGCCCTAATTACTAGATATAATATTATTTTATAATTAACTAAGTTAATTTCTCATTAATAACCGTATAAAAATATATTAATTACTAATATTTATTATTATCGTTTTTAATATAAATTAATTATTGACAAATAATTATTTAAATTAACTTAAAGGTTAATAATAAATGTTTAGTGGTTGTTATTTGAACTTACCAAAAACAAAATAAATTCTTAAATTTATTTGGGAAACTTCTTGATCAATTTCAAAGATTTTTTACTAACTCAAATATACAAAACGTTTCTTAACGTATGAACTTCAATTTCTTATGAAATCAATTTGATATTAAATTTTTTATTCCTATTTTTTCAGTAAATAATAATTAAATATAATTAGTTTATACACAATATAATATAATAAAATAGGTATGAATATCTTTCTAACTCTTTTTAATTATTCTAAATAATTAACTATATACGGTCATTATTATTTCAAATTATAAATTTAATCAATAATAAACTCACGTAGTTAGTTATTATTATAAAATCTTTATAATTTATGAAAAGAGTAATTTAATGAAACATTTAAATTAATACATTTATTTAAGAGTAATTATGATAACACGGTACAATTAATTACTAGATATAATACTATTTTATTCCGAATTAAGTTAATTCTCAGTTAATAACGGTTACAAATATTTATTTCTGTCATTTAATAATGCAAATTAATTATTAATAAATATTAACTTAAAAGGCAAATAATAAATTTTCACGGGTTGTTATTTGAACTTACACAACATCCAATATTTGTTTTTTGGATTTGTTTTAAATTTAAAGATTCTCGCTAACCCAACCATATAAAAAGTTTAAAGTAACAACTTCAATTTGATATAAAAATCACTCAAGGTTATATGAATTAGTTATATGTTCTAACTGCTTAGATTTTCTTATAGAGATTGAAACAACATGACAATATTCACGGATACTTTAATTCAATAAAATACATGGTTCTAAATTATTATTTTATTCTCCATAGTTATATTTTGCACAAACTATAAATTTAGAGTTCACCACAATGAATATTGTCACATCATTTCAATCTCTATAAGAAAATTGTTGTCTGAAAACTATAAATATAAGTTCGCTTTAACTTTATAGATTTATATTTTAGGTACCAAACAGGTACCTAAACTTAGCAGTGATGAGCAACTAGGTACCCAAACTTATTTTTGTACCAACCAGGTTGCCAAACTTTGAGAAATAAGCAACCGAAGACCTCTGTCCATCTTACCGTTTATTTTTGACGGAAATCCTCACGTGGTGGACACGTCCGTTTCGGATTAGAAGAAGCTGATATGTTGAGACCAAATTGCCCTTTTAGTATGTATATTAGGGCTGCCGATTGTAGAACTTGGGACAGTAGAACTACACCATAAGAGAGCTGCATGTCTTCGTCTTCAGCTGTGTCGTTTCCTTCTCACCCCAAAGACGTCAAGTACTGCAAATGTGGTGTACCAGCAGCGGTAATCACCGGATATACATGGGATAACTTCGCACGGAGATTTTACGGGTGCCCTAACTTTGACAAGGTGATATTTTACTGATTCTGTAACTTAGGTAGCAGTAATGGAGTTTGATTTTGCTTGACATGTATCAATTTTGCAGAAAAAAACGTGTTTCGGGTTGTCGTTGTTTCTCTTGGTACGATCCCGAAATGTGCACTCATGGTAGAAGGGCGGTTGGCAAATTCCGACAAATGCAACTTCAAACCGTTGAAGAATTGGAGAAGTATAAACGAAGGGAGAGAGTTCACTAGTTTATGCTAATGGCAATGTGCATTGTAATTGCAGTTGTGTTTACAATTGTGTTGTTTGTTTGATGTTTCTTCATGTATCGACATTGACAAATCGAATGTTGTTGTTGTTGTGTTCTGTTGTTAAGGATGTTTGCTGTGTTGTAACCGAAAATTTTGAAATGTAAGATGAATCGGTTGTAAGACATTTCGGTGTTATGTTGTTGTTGATATGGCTGTTGTTGATATGTTGTTGATATGTTGTTGATACAAGCTGTTGTAAAATTGTTGTTTGGTGCTGTCAAAACATCACAAACAGCATAACAACATGCTGTTTGTTGCTGTCCAAACATGAATAACAGCATACCAACATGCTGTTCCAGCATTCTAAATCAACCGAACCATTCCAAATGTTGACAGCATCCCCAACATACAAATGAGCATCCAAAATCAGCATTGCAGCATCCAAAAACAGCATTCCTAAACCATTCCATAACAGTATGACCGAACCAAAATCCTTCATTAACCATCAAGAAATGAGTATCCTACATTGTTCCCAGCATACCAAAAGCCTACAATGTTCCACAAACCAAAATGATAACCAAAATGTAGACCATCCTAACAAGCATCTAAACAAGGCTGCTGGTGACTGCACAAAATTCAGCATCTAAACAGCATGCGTGTGTCCTCCTATGGTAGCCGCGGCGCGCCATCAAGCTCCACAAACGGCATAGCTGTTGTCCTCCTACTATGTCCTGATAGCTGAATGGAACCAACAAACGGAACTTCGCGTTCCCCTCCATCATCCCTGCTCCGTGTTCTGGAGGAAACCCCACCAACAACGCGCCTTGTGGACTGTCGTTGAACAGATCTTCTGCCCATCCTTCTCCTTACAGGTTGACTTGCTGAGTAGGTACGGGATGTAGCAACAGCAGGTTGCTCAACAACTGGCTGCGATGCAACTTCGAATGGTTGGCCTCCACCATGAAATGGCTGCGATTCAGCTACCGCAGATGGTCCCTACGATGATTGTTCAAAGTTAGCATTTTGTATGGTTGAAGCTGTAAGATATACAATCTAAACATACCTGAGATGATGATGCTTGTCTGGTTGGACAACCAACCTTGTTGTGTCCCTGCTGCCTGCAGATAGAGCATGTCATTCTTGGCGTTCTTCTAACCTTCTTCTGAGTAGGATCTGTGGCATCCCTCTTCCTTTTCATCTTTGGCCTTCCTGGTTGAGTTCTTGGTACAGGTGGGGATATGGGCAATGATGAGGACGGGACCCAGTCTTCTTGACTAGGAATTGGATATATTACTCCTTTGTATGCTCGTAGGTAAGCTGCTACTGAGTAGCAGTCATCAATGTAGTCCTCAGGAGTCCGCCTATCTGTGTAGATTGCTGAAATAGCATGCACACACGGCAAGCCAGTAAGTTGCCACTCACCACAGCTGCAATGTCGATCTTGGGTGTTGGTGATGAACGTCCTATTAAGTAATGAAACTTGAAATCGGCTATCCCCAGCATATATAGTCCTGCACCATCGAACATTCTTCTTCGACTCATTAAACCTTTTTCACAATTCTGGGGCAAATTGGACCTTGCTGTTTTTCGATGGCCTCCCGTTTCAGCTGAAACTCTCTCATCAGCTTTGTCCGGATGATTTCAAACGTTGTGATTATCGGCTTGTTTCTTGCATCCAGGATTCGAGAGTTGAAGCTCTCATTGATGTTATTCACAATTAAATCCATCTTGCATATCAAAGGGAAATGACACCTTGCCCAAGCTCGTCGTGGGATTGCATCCAAATATGCATGTGTCTGGGGGTATTTCTGTCGCATGATATCCATTGCACGTGTGTGTTTGAAATTGTCATACGCCGATGCTGCTCCCCATAACAGCTCTTTAATCTCCATGCCTCTGAACCCTTTGGTCACCATGTTTGAGTAAATATGCCGAACGCAAGCCCTATGTTCAGCATCAGGTATCACTTCTTCTATAGCTGCAACAAGACCCTTTTGTCGGTCACTCATTATGGTCCATACTCCCTCATTCGATCGATGACCAATATCACGAACCAACAAAGTTAAAAACCAGGTCCATGAGTCCCGTGTTTCAGCCTCCACCCAAGCAATGGCTATCGGGAACATTCCGTTGTTGGGATCCCTACCAATTGCACTTAACAGCTGACCCCCATCCACACCCTTTAGGTGACACCCGTCCAGGCCAAAAAAGGGTCGGCACCCTTCCAGAAGTCCAGACTTACATGCCTCGAAGCAGACATACATCCTTTCAAACATCGGCCGCAGATGGTTGATTGTTGAGTTCACCTGAATTTTTATAGTACTGCCTCTGTTGTACAACAGAATTGTGTCGGCGTAACTCCACAAGCTCTCAAACTGTTGAACGTTAACACCGTACAACGAATCTCTAATCTTCTTCTTACCCCGTCGTACTGAATATTTGTTGACGTCAAAACCATATTGTGAACTAGTTCATTTCTTATGTAGGAGATGCTCAAGTTTGGTTGCTCCCTCAGCTTTTCCTGGTATTTCTTGCATATCCATGCTGAATTAAGGCGTCTCGACGTATGCGGAATGCCAGCACAGTTATGCTCTGACTGAAATGTTTTTATCTGAAAAGTTGTTTCACCACTGATTTTGGACACATAAATCCGCCACCCACACCCCTGCTTACACACGGCCTGCAACTTCCTCCTGTTATTAAAAGACCAGACATACTCATAACCATTCGTTATGGAATGGTTGATCAACGCTTCTCTGAATGCTTCAGCAGAAGAAAACAGCATTCCAACCGCAAGTACTGGTGCCTCACTACCTACTTGTTCAACATATTGAGCATACCTTCTCTCAGAACTATCTTCACTCTCTCCCTCTTCATCAGAACACACGGGGGTGACAATCTTGTCACTGTCATTCGTCATCTCTGTATCCACTATATTGAATGTCTCTTCTTCAACGGGTTGTTCTTTTCTCAAATTTCCCTGACTTGATTCACCTTGCTCGGCCTCGTCTGCTTGTCTACTAGCTTCTTCCCAGAAATCAACATCACTACCTTCAGAAGACTCTTCGACAGAATCCGGTACATACTCATCATCATCCCCGTCTTCTGAAGATAACTCCAGTGAAGCAACCAGCTCAGCCAATGTGGGTTGATCTACATTGCCTTCATCCAACAGTGATGGGCCTCGACTACATTCTCCTTGGCATGGGCCAGACGGTGTAAGCCTTGTACCTAAGCTTATTGACTGCACACTCGGCTGAACATCCCCTGTTTCACTACTCGGGTCAGTTGCTGCAAATGCCCCCTCATGCGGGGTTTGGTGAGGACCACACAGGTATAACGTCATGATACAACCATTCCTCACCTTGTTGATTTCATTCCTTAGTTCACTATCACTGCTGATTCTATAGAGTCCACATTCTAGCTTTTCATACGTAGGGTTGTGATAAATTTCATCATCATTCTTCAAGTTGCATTTGTCATGAAGCAACTGAACCAAACAGCTATAACTGATACTCCTAACATGTTCAATGTAGTCCAACTTACCAACATAAGTCTTGCCCGAAATTAGCACAAAATGACCACCAAAATGAACTTCAAACAGCAAGGGTCGGTTATCCATGATGCAACCTACTGCAAAATCACTAACCAAAATCAAATATCGGCTTGTTTATACTCATAAAACATTCTTCGGCTTCTGCATAATCAATGTTGAACAAACGTTCCAATTTTAGCAGAACCTACTACTAATCAAAGACAACAACCGAGTATCTACCCTAAATATTTTCGACAGAAGCTTCAAAGTCTGTCAATCGATCAATAAATCAACGCATAACAAAGATTAAAACTGAAATAGCATGTAACCCTAGGCTAGTCGTCAGTACGGACGAAATAATCGGATGATGCTGTCAAAGATGAAACCTTCAATACCTGATGATGCTGTCAAAACGAAGAAATATGCGGTCCTAGTCGAAGGGATAAAGGAACAATCTTCAACGACGATCACACCATGCAGTTACTCCATTACAAAGAATCGACACTTTAGAAGGGAGTGGCTGAATCGACACTAGGGCAAAGTATTTCAGTGATGCGTTGCGGAAGGGATTTCAGCCGAAGGAAACATACGGAACTGAAAAGATGTTAGAATATGAAGAGGTTTTCAAACATAAGGGCAATTTAGTCCTTCTGAAAATCAAACTATCCTTTGCGCCAAAACCGAAACGGACGTGTCCACCACGTGAGGACTTCCGTAAAAAATAAACGGTAAGATGGACGGAGGTCTTCAGTTGCTTATTTCTCAAAGTTTGGCAGTCTGGTTGGTACAAAAATAAGTTCGGGTACCTAGTTGCTCATCACTGCTAAGTTTAGGTACCTGTTTGGTACTTTTCCCTATAAAAAATGTGATACTTTAATGAAACTTGATTAACATACTAAGCACCTAATAAAATCTTTCTACTAAATTTCATTATCAATTGGATAAAAATAAATTAAAAATAAGAAATAATTGTTTGTTATATCGATATTAAGAATCTAAATTAAACAAAAATTAAATTAACAGATTTAGTTGATTGTTTGTTTTATTAAATATAGTTAATAAATAACAATATTAGTTTATTTTATATAATTATATTTAATTTATATACGCGATTACTAGAATACAAATAAATTGGGAAAAAATGTTATATTTTTTTACTGCACCACAATTTTTGAGTACGCGTAAGTGTCAAATCAGCAGCAATTCAAACGGAAAATTAGATGAAGAGTCCTAATTAATGTGCATTTAACAATATTCTCAACCGTGCATGGTTATGCGTATATAAAAAACATTTTTACATTTTAACATATTCTTATGATTAGAAATGCCATGTCCATGAAAAGATTAGGTCGACTATATTCATCGCAAGTATAAAACATGCGAGTTTTCCGGTTCTATAGCCAACTTAGGAACCTGTCCTTCATGTCTTGCCAGAAGAGCAGTTTTAACTTCTCCAGAGTCCAAAAATTTGTGCATGCCTAACCTAAAACCGATCAAAAGACAATACTCATTTATTATTTGCTATTTGCATAACATATGAACTAAACATTTTTTTTTCTCTAGAAAACCCCCAGTCTTAATTAGAACTGATGAATGTTAATGATTCTTCAATATGAAATATCTATACCTCATCATCTGCTGCAATTGTAACGATACTCCAATTCTCTGACAGTGGCATGCATGAACTTTGCCAGAAAAAAACATTGTTGACGTGATCTGAATGGAAAGAAAGGTTGCTTTTCTTAATTGCCAATCCCATAGGTCACCATCTTGTCATCAGAGCCAACAATAGCGTAGCATCATCTGAACTAAATATGACAGTGCTGACGCAGGCCAAATGCAATAGAGAAACTATTTAAAATTGCAGAAGAAGATTCTGATAATAGAAATAACTAATACAAATTAACTTAAATGGTAGAATAATGGAGTCAACCAATATTCAACATTCAACAAAGTTGGAAGATATTGTTAAAAGTAGAATATTACGGTGCGTTTGTTTGACGGAATTCGGAATTCGGAATACGGAATAGGAATTGGGAATACAGAATAGGAGTTAAGAATATGAAGTTGTTTTTTTGGTGGAATTGAATAGAACGGAATAAGGAATTCTGTTGTTTCTTTGGTGGAATTGTGTACGGAATAGGAATGGAATGTGGTAAAATGACATATTTGCCCCTCTATGTATATGTATAGTATATAATCAAAATAATTTGTATTAATTAATTCGAAAACTTTAAAAATTAATAAAAACGTTTATAAAAAAAAAAAAATTAAAAACGTTTTTTTTTTTAAATTTTTTTTAAAAAGACCCACTTATTAATTCTATTAAAAAAAATAAAGAATGTAAACATGACCACATACATAATACATCTTACATACATAATACAAAATGTTGTTAGTCACCACATACATTACACAAAACGTGGGTTTGTCCTTAATCAAAATTATACATACATGTCTACCCGATGAAACTATGATAAGTCTACATCTTAATTGCCCGCAACCACTCGAGCCGGTTGGCAGGCGCCACCCCAAAAAAGACCAGAACCATTTTCTCCTTAGTGAAGACCAGATTGTGCGCCTTTTGCACATCCTCCGTTCGTTTTGAACCCAGAATCAGCTGTTCTGGGTTCAAAACGAACCCAGAACAGCTGATTCTGGGTTCGTTTTGAACCCAGAATCAGCAGATTCTGGGTTGATCTGAACCCAGAATCAGCTGATTCTGGGTTGATCTGAACCCAGAATCAGTTGAGTCTGGGTTCAGATCAACCCAGAATCATCGATTCTGGGTTAAACTCAACCCAGAATCGATAATCAACTGATTCTGGGTTCAGACCAACCCAGAATCATCGAGTCTAACCCAGAATCATCGATTCTGGGTTGAATATGCTCGTAAACCTACTCCTAAACACAATTAACAACCTTGCAAGAACAAGAACAACATTCAGAAACCGGATGAACAACCGAACGTAGCAATTGAAAACGAACAACAACTTAAGGGCAGCTCAACATACAGAAATCAGCTCAACAGCAAGAACACGAACAACAATTGAAGCAGCACTTACTTGTTGTGGCAGCTGATTGCAGACGAACAAGAATCAGGCGGACGAATTTGTCAACAGCAACCCTAATCTATCACGAACGCAGCAGCTGATTCTGTTTCCGAATCGATATTTAAAACAAAAGGGAAATCCGACAAACCGTTCGCTGGAATTGATGAAGCTGAAGCCGACAAACCGATCGGTGAGATGTGACGGTGGCAGCAGCTCCTCGGATTGAAGACGAACCCCAGCAGCTCTCTTCCTTCAGCTCTGTCCGTAATGAAGACGGTGGCATGCCTCCGTAATTCCGCCAAACAGTCGAGGGCATTTCAGTCATTTGGGGTCGGAATCCGGATTCCGACCCGTGTGGGCTTAGGGAATCCGAGGTTTTTACCCGGATTCCCTAAGCCCGGACCGCCCGGATTCCCTAAGCCTTAGCCACTCCAATTCTGTGAAACGAACGGGCTCATATGGATTCCTTAAGCCCAAATCCGGGCCTAATCCAGAAAACGAACGGGCCATTAATGTTGAAAATCTATGGTAAACATAATAATTACCATAGATACTAGCTAGATATGAAAAGTTGTATAAATGTACCTGAATGACTGATTTGTATGACAATGCATTTGAATGAGAAACCCTGAAATTGTTAGATTGAGAGGAGTAGATTTATATTACATGTTTCAACATGGTATCAGAGCATGATTATAATCCATAGGGATTAAACTTGTTTCTCTCATCATTTACCAACCCACCAAACATGTCCGACAACGAAAGTATCAACACCACAAACCAACCAGGTTTCAGCCTAAGTGAAGATGACCTAACCATCCGAAAAGCAAGGGTGATTAGACAGGGGTTAAGTGGCAGCCACCGACAATAAGGAGAGCTACCCAGAACAATCACAATCAGCTCAAAACTCAATGGGCCGAACTACCACCTATGGGCAAGACTCATGCAGATTGCAATGAGAGGAAAGAGACGACTGGAACATCTGATAGGGGAACCCGAACTTACCATGTAAATAGTTATGGTATGCGGTTTAAAAATATGGTATAGTTATGGTATTTGTTAGGGGTGAGCGGTTCTGGGTACCCTGTAAATTTAGGTGTTCCCGGAACCTACCCAATTTAATACAGGGTATTAAATTTTAGAACCGGAACCTACCTAGAACCTGTTTGTAGAAACAGTTTCGGGTACCCTGTTAGGAACCGGTTGCTTTGCGTTCTCGATTATGTTCCGGTTCGGTACCAGTTACACAATCCATTTCAGTTCCAAAACACAAATAATTCCAAATTAAAGTCAAAACCGAACAGTTCTCAAATATACAATTCTAAATTACAGTCCAAATCACTACATTGACTCATAATAATGTAACAAAACACACAATTCCAAACACAAAACCTATTTTTTTCTAGGCTTGGCCAAATAAACCGGTTCGGGCGAACTGGTCTGGTCTGGTCTGGAACTGGTTTGGTTCGAACCGGTTCGGCCGAACTAATTCCAAAACCAGACCAGTGTTTTTTGCCTTTAAATAGAACAGTTCAAAATAGTACCAAAAATCCAGTTCGAACCGGTTCGACTCGACTCGTTTTTGATACTGGTTTATACTTAAATTTCAATCAAACCACTTTAAACCTATATAATTTTAGAACCGGTTTGAAGCAAAATTAACTAAACCGGTCTAAAATTAAATCAAACCTAGATATGTTTTCAATAAACCAAACCTAGAGATATATTGGACTCTCGTATGTTGATGTTGGACAAGATTTTAGTCGGATGTGGAACAGATTTTCAATCGGTTCAGTGTGTTTTTCAGCCGGTTCAATGTATTTTTCAGTCGGTTCAGTGTTTTTTCATCCGGTTCAGTGTTTTTCAGTTGGTTCAGTATTTTTTAAGACGGTTCAGTGTGTTGGACAGAATTTTCATCCGGTTTAGGTTCGGTTTGAACTGAAATATTTCCGAACCAAAATTGATATTCAAAAAAACAGACCAGAACAGTTCGAACCGGTTCTGAATCGGTTCGAACCAGACCAGTTCTTTTTTCCTTAAACCAGACCAGTTTTTTTAGAAACAGAAAAATGTACTGGTTTTTTTCAAACCAGACCAGTTCAGTTCAGAACCGGTTCGGGGTCGAACCGGTTCATGAACAAGCCTATTTTTTTCATGTAGCAATATTTGTCACGTTGTTCATAATTCCACTAAGATCTATGAAAAAGAACAAAAAATTATGTTAATAGTTAATACCATGTGATATAAAACCAAAATGAAGTAAATAAGTCATGAATATTGAATACTTTGTTAATATTTTTCAGCATCTTCCATGTATTGCTTAAATGCATCTTCCATGTATTGCTTAAATGAAGCACTACTTCAATGCAGTCGTTAATACATTTCACAGCAATAACATACTCTGCCATAAAACAGTGTCCTCCAGCATCTTGTCTATTAATGTCTTCATCTTCTTGTCCATGCATTTTTCCAATCGGATAAAAGAGCAGCAACATATGTCACCTGTTGACTCCAGTTAACAGTAAACTAGCTGGTGTTGCTTAAATTTGTCCCATTCACATCTGGCAACGCTTCAACTATTGTATTGGCTAAGAAAGGAGTCACATGTTCATATTCAGCCCAAGCTACTTTGAGTGCAAACACGATCTATAATCATTTGCCGCCCAGATAAATCCTCTTCATACCCAACAACCTGAAGTCAAAGAATTGTGATTAATGCATCCTCTCCTTAAGTATGTTAAAACTGCCAAGAAAAAAATTGAGCGGTGCCACGAGGGAAAATAAAAAGAAATAAAGGAACCTGAGATTCAGTCTGAGTTTCACTAAATCCATCAAACACGCCTGCCTTCTCAGGAACAATTTTCTGATCAATTTCATCATTTTTCTGAGTCCTGAACAATTAGAAAAACTTTTATACAAAATGAGAAACAACAACGAAGTGATCAATTTTTTAAGTAGATGTCACTTTTGACTAAAAATAGCTAAAAAAACCATGCACTCTCTTCAATATATGAAGAAGAGGTTACCTATTCATCCAATGCTTTGACAATCCAACTACCATGTGAGACTCAAGACGCTCTTGAATGGAAGTTGAACAGTGAGATGATAAAATCTATTATGTAGTCGGGACAAACTGATTAAACAAATATTTATCAGGCTAGCAACAAATGAGATGAATGAGTCACGCATCTGACAATAAGTCAAGTATGAAACAGTCACCAGTTAAACCTGAAAATATTAGGCAATTGACTAATTTACTGATACCTACCTTACTTGTCTGTTCAAGCAAATCCTCAATAGCTGCAGCAACATCAGACACACTTTCTGCTGCTTCATGAGTGTCTTTCAACTTTTCTCCAACATAATTATTGTTGGAGACAGACTCCTTAGCTTTGGCTCCAGAAGAAAACTTGGGGGCAGATTCAACAGCTTTCACTCCAGAAGAAAACATGCCCTCATTCTCCCCGACAGCCTAGTTTTCTTAGTAAAACTTGAGTTGTCAATAAGGTCCCTCAAAACCCTTTTCCCACCACTAGAATTCCTGTTCACATTCAACTACAAGAAAGACATACAAAAAAATAAACATTTGGGGTTATAGGCTAGTGTCACGGATCAGCAATTCGGGTGACTGAGATCGACACATGGCGACGCATGGCAACACATGGCGAAGCCCACATATGGGAAGTTCTAGAATGATCTGTGCAAATATGGCAACAAGAGGAGGGAATATTCACATAGACCAGATTCGTCGTACGAGTCCACATTCGTTGTATCAGAGTATATATTGTTTGCCATATTTAGCTCCCCATTAATTGTCGTAGTTTCCTTTACGGGTTCCCTCAACTTGTATATAAAGGGGTTCCGTCTTCATTTGTAATCACATTGGAAAACCAGAGAGTAATATAAGTAGAGATATTCCTCTCATATTCTAGTGTCTTCGGGATTTTGTGGGAAAGGCTGCTTAGGAATCCAACCTAAGTCCGCACGAGTGAGGTGAGAGCGTGAGACTTTCTCCAACCTCGTGACAAGTGGTATTAGAGCCCAAAGTTCAGATCTCGCGATGGCTTCTAGCAACCATGTGGAGGCGACGAACGTTGAAGGACATGGGAAGTACAAGAAGACACGTGAGAGTTCAAGGGATCAGCTGGGGGCTTTAGAGAACCGCATGGCGAAGCTCCAAGACGTGTTAGCAGATGTCCAAGGGAAGGCGAGATGAGTTGGAAGGTCTCAAAAGGGAGATCAACCAAGTGCGGAGGATGCGCATCGAAGGGGGAGGCGCAATCCAACATGGGCCTCGTCTAGATGTTCCTCGACATGAGAAGTTCAAAGGGTCGCGGGTAGCAAAGGACGTGGACAACTTCCTGTTCAGCATTGAGGACTACTTCCAAGCAACGGGAGTAGACGACGACATGTCGCAGCTAGGTATGATATCCTCATATTTGCAGGACACGGCGTTACTATGGTGGCGTCGAAAACGAGACAACCGGATGGGAGAACCGGTTAGAACTTGGGAGGAGTTCACGGTAGAATTACATAAACAATTCTACCCGGAGTATGCGGAGAACGAAGCGCGTGGGAAACTTCGTCGGTTGGAACATAGAGGAGAACTTCGAGAGTACGTGAAGGAATTCTCGGAGTTGATGCTGCAGATTCCATCCATGACCGAGGGGGAAGCGTTCTTCCAATTTATGGATGGACTCAAGCCATGGGAAAAACAGGAGTTGCAGCGTCGAGGTGTGGAAAACGTGGACAAAGCAATGTCGACGGCTGAAGCCCTACTTGAATTTCGGCCAGACAAGCCCAAGTCGAAGGACAAGTACAACGGTGGGGGAGATCATGACAAATCCAACAAATCCAATTACGAAGGAGATCATGACAGCTCTTACTACTCAAATGGCGCCGAGGATCGTGGCCGATCCAACAAGTCCAACGATAGGGGAGATCGAGGCCGATCTTACAAGTCAGATAGGGGAGGAAGCAACAAGTCCGACGACGAGAGAGCCGAGGGAAGTCGGACTAACGGGAAGAACTCGCCAAGGTGGAAAGGCGAGCGAGTACCATTAGAATGTTTCCTATGCAAAGGACCTCACTTAGCTCGGGAGTGCCCAATGCGGAACAAACTTGCAGCTCTCATTAGCTTGGATGACGGGGAAGAACATGAGCTGCATAAGGAAGTTCGAATCGGGGCCTTGCGGACGATTAACGCAATCCGTAGCAGGAAGGTCAAGGCAAAGGGGCTAATGTTCGCGGACGTGGAAGTCGCGGGCAAACCAATCCAAGCACTTGTTGATACGGGCGCTTCTAACCTCTTCATGTTTTAGGCGTTTGCGAAAAGGATGAAGTTCCGCTTGGAAGAAACGAGTGCGCGCCTCAAGACGGTAAATTCATAGGAGATACTGGCATATGGTGTCATGCACGAGGTAAGCATTAAAATGGGCTTATGGAGCAGCATAGAAACGATTGAGGTGGTTCCTCTCGATGACTACGATTTTGTTATCGGAATGGACTTTCTCAATCGGATCAATGCCATGATAGTTCCTTTCGAGGATTGCATATGTATCTTGGATACGATGTGTCAATGCGTTGTACCGATCAAGCGTTCGAAGGGAGATGGGAACCACACGCTATCATCGATGCAACTATGGGAAGGCACTCAAGAACGCGAAATGACTTACCGTGCACCATTAGGGAGGGACAAAAGCAAAGGAGATACGAGCCAATTAGGTAAAATTCAACAGAGGCTAAAGGAGCTTCTCGAGGAAGAACATAATCGACCTCCTAAGACCTTACGAAGCGCACTGATCCAAGTCCAAAAGGAGCATGCCGCAAGGAAACCAAGGGGCCAAACCGATGGGACACGGGACAACTCCACAGTGGGAAGGAACGACGTTCTTCGACATAAGGACATCCGTGAGGACTTGACTCGTCGAGAAAAGGGCAAAAGTATCGAACGAGCAAGGAAGGGAAAACACAACCAAGACAGCGGAAGGATCTTTGTAAGTCGGGACTTGCGGGAACCAGATCGGAAGACCGTATCAAGGCCTTCCATGCGGAGGAAGCGACGAGGGCGTCGCTTGATTGGGTGGGGGAGAATGTCACGGATCAGCAATTCGGGTGACTGGGATCGACACATGGCGACACATGGCGAAGCCCACATATGGGAAGTTCTAGAATGATCTGTGCAAATATGGCAACAAGAGGAGGGAATATTCACATCGACCAGATTCATCGTACGAGTCCACATTCGTTGTATCAGAGTATATATTGTTTGCCATATTTAGCTCCCCATTAATGTCGTAGTTTCCTTTACGGGTTCCCTCAACTTGTATATAAGGGGGTTCCGTCTTCATTTGTAATCACATTGGAAAACCATAGAGTAATATAAGTAGAGATATTCCTCTCATATTCTAGTGTCTTCGGGATTTTGTGGGAAAGGTTGTTTAGGAATCCAACCTAAGGCCGCACGAGTGAGGTGAGAGCGTGAGACTTTCTCCAACCCCGTGACACTAGGTAACGCAAAGTTAAGCAAAATCATTAGCCAAAAGGTTAAGAAAGCCATTAAATTCCTATGTTACGCAAGGTTATAGGCTAGGTAACGCAAGGTTAAGAAATCCATGAATTCCTATGTTGAGCTCAAGTCATGCCATTAAATTTTCAGAACTTGTGACTTAAGAAAAGCGATTTATCATCCTAGTAGGGTTTCAAGGCTCACCAACAACAACATTCGATCCTTCTTCAGAGCCCATGATCTCCGGATATCGAATAGCGAATGCAAAGAGCTGAAAATCTCCGCACACCACCTCCACCTATCAAGAAGAGATCGAGAGAGGGGAGGGAAAGAGAGAGCTTTTGGGATGAGAGGCTCTGCGATAGAACGCTCAAACTGTAGTTGAGAGGTTTGAACTTGAAAAGTAGAAGTCTGAACCGTAGAAGAGAAGCTCAGAGTCTCAGAGAGTCCACGGTTAGAGTTTAGAGATACTAGATTTTTATTTTTTGTTTTTAATATATATATATAAAGAACTGGTTCCGGTTCCGGTTACTTTAGGGTACCATATAGGAGGACCTAAACCGGAACTGAATAAATAGGTTCTTAATTTTTTTCCCTGGAACCTACACGATTTTTAAAACGTCAACCCGGAACCTATCCCAAGTGTCAGTTCCGAGTAGGTTCCGGGTCCAAATAGATAATTTGCTCAACTCTAGTATTTGTCATACCCTGACCATAACCTAACTATCGACAGCCCTAGATCCAATATGTCGATGGTGGCAGGCATGAAGTCATAGAGGGGTGAGGGGGGCGTGCTCAACTTTTGAATTTGTCTCAATTTAATTCTAAAAATTATATTTGTTTTCAATTTAGCCCTTTAAATTTTTATATTTGTCCTTCTGAATTTTTTTGTTTTAACTATTTGCATTAGACTAATTATTGCCCCAATAACCTAAATTCATGGTTTTGTCCCTGGTATGGTGGTGAAGAAGAGACAATACGTAACATAAATGGAAGAAGGAAAAGATAGATAGAATAGGAAGGAGAGTAGAAGAGACCAGACAGAGAAGAGGGAGAGTAGACAGTAAATACTAGGAGACAATTTGATTTTCATTCATGCCCCTTTCAATGTTTGCCATGCCCTTCTATATAGGATTAAGTATATGAATTTGAACTATTTAGTCCGACCCGATATAACCGATCCAATTGACTCCTACTATGATGGCCAACAAAAAGAAAAAACAAAAACTGACTCCTCCTACTGATTACTTGCCCGTAACATATCATATCCAACGCCTTGAGAGGTGGCTTTCAAAATCGCAGTGATGAACTCGAGAAACAACTGTATTTTCACAATTAAATAGACAATATATCACAAATTCCGCCGAATTATGCTCAGACTATTCATGTAAATGTGTATACGAAACATCGGGTGCGCCAAGCCAGGCGGCGAATTTCCGAACGGAAAGAGATAGGGCGAAAGGAACAGTTCACCTTACTCAGAAGCAGTATCTGAAGAGAATACTGCAACGCTTCAACATCGACTCGAAGACGAAGTCGGTGAGTACTCCTATGGCATCATATTTCAAGATCAGTGCATTGCAGTCTCCTAAAACTTATGCAAAGCGGGACTACATGAGGAATGTCTCATATGCAAGTGTTATTGGAAGCTTAATGTATGCTATGGTGTGTACACGACCTGATATCTCTCAGGCCGTTAGCTTAGTTAGTCGCTATATGCATAATCCAGGAAAGGTCCATTGGCATGCGGCTAAGTGGATTCTACGGTATATTGTTGGGACCGTAGATATTGGTTTAAGGTTCGATAAGAGTGTAGATAGTCTAATAACTGGATATGTTGACTCAGACTATGCAAGTGATCTTAACAAACGTCGATCGACAACTGGTTATGTGTTCACTATGGCGGGAGGACCATTTAGTTGGCAATCAACTTTGCAGTCCACAATTGCACTATCATCAACTGAGCCTGAATATATGTCTGTAACAGAAGCCGTGAAAGAAGTTATCTGGTTACAGGGATTGGTAACAGAATTGGGCTTTGAGCATCAAGAGGATACCGTTTACTGTGACAGTCAAAGTGCAATCCATTTGGCTAAGAATCAAGTTTATCACTCTCGAACAAAACATATAGATGTCCGATTTCATTTTGTACGTGAAATATTAGAAGAAGGTGACATCAAACTTCAGAAGATTGGCACTGAAGATAATTCAGTAGATATGTTGACGAAGGTCGTCACATGAATCAAATTCCAACATTGTTTGGACTTGATCAGTATTGTACACTGCTGAGCACCGTCAGGTGCATTGGAGCATGGTCAATAGCATAAATCTCTCATGTCAAAGAAGGAGGTGGATTCATTTGAAGAACGATTCAAACAGACTGGTATGTCACACTTGGGTGGAGGGGGTGATTGTTGAAAACCAACCAAGTGGAAGCATACAAGGATTCCACCTTCCTTCCACCACATATTTTCCACATTCCTTCCATTGGTGGCAGCATGCAAGCATCATGGAAGGAGAAGCAATTCACACTTCTTCCACATGTAGAAGCATGCAAGGAGCATGCAAGGATGAGCAACACACACTCTTTCCACATTCTGATGTGCAAGAAAGGTGCGCAAGGTGTGCAAGAACAAAGAGTGAGAGATTGAGTGAATTTGTAAGGTTTTGGAAATCTTGCAACAAATTCTATCAAAGAAGATTCAGTGGACATAGGTAATTTGTCGAACCACTTTAAAATCGTTTTGTGTGATTTTCGGTGAGGTGAGTGAAGCATAACAGAAGGCATCGAAGGTAAGGCGAAGAACAGAAACGACACACGGCTTTTCCGTTTTCCCTCTCTACTAGACCCTTCGTGGGGTGACGGCTGTTTTCGAACGAAAAACTTTGCGCTTATTTAACTAGAAAAATATAATATCGATCCTTAAGTTGTAATCATTTCTATTTTAACCCTGCATCTTTAAAATATACCTGAAAACTAAACCATACAATTTTATCATCAAATATTCATTTAGTAACCAACATTATATGAGTAAATGTCATCCATCCTTCCAAGTGTTTTGAGACCACTTGTGGATTCCTTTGCCTTCCTACGCTATCAATATACTAGTCCTCCTCTAATAATATGTTCTCTTTGGCATGCAATGAAGACGATTCATTAAGAACTATTGACAACCCAAGTAGGAGGAAGTCGAGACGTCGTTGCGGGTGGCAAGCTACGAACATTGATGTCGAGTGGAAGAAACCGATATTGAATATCGATCTCCTTAAAGATCTTGATCATCTCTTCCATCAACAGAGCTCTCCTTGCAAATTTCTCTCCCATATCTTGATGGTTGATTGTGTGACATAACCAGACTGCCATTCTGATTCGATTCAGATCTTCAAACTCTTTCACTATCACCATCGGCGCGGGTAACCAATGCTCCTTCTTGTTCTCAATGTAGCTAATGCATAATCAAGAGGTTTCTTAGGGAACAAGTAATGGGTTTCTTGGAGAACAAGTAAGCGAGTTTTTTCACTTGCCTGATGATCTTTTGTTTCATGAGGTTGATTTTTTCGGCAGGAGTAGCCATGTGGATGAAGAATTCGATCCCATCTCCCATGCTCGGACTGCGATAGTAGTTACCTATCGGCCGCAACGACAGAGTGCTGTTCGGAAACATAACCTTTTGGTTGTCGGCTCGAAGGAAGATGGTGTTCAAGATGTTCATTTCCTCCACAACCATCTAAGAAACATCAGTGTAATATCAAAAACTTGTACTGAAAAATCGAGATTCAACATGAAAAAACATCATCATACGTACGTATGTTACCTGAACACCGTCGATTTCGCATCGATCGCCAACATCAAACGGGTGTATGACAAACAAAAAGATCACAGATTCAAACACTGTCTTGCAAGTGTTTCCGAACATAAACACGAACAACACGAGCTCAGAAACCGTGAACATGAGAAACTTGGACGAAGCGATCTCCAATATCAAAAGCCAGATAACGACGATGACAATGCTAATGATCACATTAACCACACGATGTAACTTGTTGACGGCCGTCTTCGTGTCGTTTAACGTCAATGTAAGGGCTTTCCTATCCCGAAAAGCATTAACCTAGAACCACAATAATATCGTAAGTTCGCATATTCGACAATTACAAAACACACGAGGCCTGTGCGATGAAGCCCTAAACCATTACCAGCCAGTTTTTTAGGCATGATTTGCTGATTCTTTGGGCGTCGGTCGATTCGCCGCACAGTATCATTGTCTTGAGAGCTTCGTCTTCGCTCATAAAACGGATCAAATCATCTAAGTAGATGTATCTCGAACCTGGTCGAGCTACATTTTGGAAGATTCTCTTAGCAACAGCCTTGGCCTCCTTCTCACTCCTTATCATCATCGTCGTCTCATCCTCGTACTGCGTCTGCCCGATCTGCTCATCTAGTGTCGATAGCAGACCTCGCCGCACGATCTTCATCATCCTTTTCATCTTCCACGCCGACACATTCTGCGTGTTCAACTTATGCAGATTATCCATCGAGATCCTTCCACTGTTCACGTTGTTACTCCCTGTCGACGGAGCCCTAGAGAACCTCATGCTCCGGCCTTGACCTGCATTTGACCTCCTGCAGCTCCCCACTCCGGCAGACTTCAGCTCCGCTGGAACAGAGGCTCCGGCGGCCTCCAATATACGGATATCGTTCGCGATCTTGTTCTCTTCTTCCTCGACCTGCTCCAGTTCCAACATCGGTGGGCCTGACAGGGTTTCGATCACGAACTGGCTGAAGAGAGATTCTTGGATTCTGTCGAAGTAGGTGCTGACGTGGAACGACGACGCCATCACCTTGATGATCAACGTCTTCACGAGCCATAAAACAGTTCCGACCAGAAGGCAGACAAGAACCTTGGTCACGTATTTCAGATTCCGACCATGTATGTCTCTCCCGACCGTCTTGTTCAGTAAACAATTCCATGCAACCAACACCATTCCAAGCCACAGGCAGTTCTGAACAGGGTCGCGGATGCCATAGACGAAGTACAGAAGCTTTTTTCGTAAAACGAAGTTCCTTTCGATGAAGAAGACGATTAACCTAATACCCCAACCGGCGACAAGCCTTCCACAGACGAAGACAAGCAAAACGAGCAGCCATTTCCATAGCTTGAGCTTCCAAATCACCTTTTGCTTTAGATGAGGGATTACGAGGGTGGCAATTTGGGCAACGATCACGGCGATCAAGACCACCCATTGAAGGAGGAAGAAGAAGCTTACTTTCACTTTCTTGTACTCCTCCGGCATGTCTTCTTCCCATGACTCCTCATCTTCTTCGTCCGGTACCGACTTTCCGAGAAGCCCGGAGAATAACGGACTGGACTTTCCGATTGGACCGGATTTCGGAACGCGACTCGATAGGCAGGTGGATCTGCGGTCAGCCTCATCGAGCGGGTCCATTAATCTGGAGCGGGTTTTCATCCGAAGCATGCTCGAGGTATGGAAAGATCGGTTCGAGGTGCATCGTAAGACCTCTGCTTCATCCTCGTCGGTGTCGGAACCTGAGTAAATAGTTGTTGTTCATATCAAACGTTTGTCTAGGTTATAAAGGAAAAACAAAACTTTCCCTTTAACCACATAATCAGAACAGTAAAAACACAATACATTTTTTTTTTTTAAAAATAATGAGATTTTTCTGAGATTTTAATTATATAGATATACCACTACTTTTGTCAAAGGCAGGCGAATTCGGCTGCCAGATCCTTGGCGTCTCCGCCGTAGAAGGAGCCACAGACTCACCAGACACCGGCTGATCGAACGACACCAGCATATCCTTATTAAACGACCGTTGCCGAATCGACCCATGCCCGCCGTGCGAAATCTCCTCCATATCCACATCCATATCCAAGGAAACCTCCCTACACACGCTCGGGTTATTCCGTCCGCTCTCCCCGCTCACAATCTTTGCCAGCGTCTCGTCGGAGAACGAGGAGTCGAGTCCATCGCCACTCTTAGCCCCACCGCGCCAGAACTCCACGCTCGGCTCTCTCGAAAGGACGGGCTCACGGGGTGTCTTTGTGAAGTCGTCATTGATGTCAAGGTGGAGGTCGTCGGAGAGAATGGGGAGCTTCTCGTGTGAGGAGGGACCCGATCGGGGAGTTCCTCCGCCACCGCCTGAGAATCGACGGCTGTGGGTCCTCAATGATTTCTTCAACGACTCCATTGACATTTCTTTTGTCAAATTTCAATGGCGCATTCTCTGGAATTTTTTTACAGAATCTAATAATGGTGGAGGAGATTATTGAAGAAGGAAGTAGAAGAAACGATACGAAGAAGAGGTGTCGCCATTGAAATATGGTTGACCCTCTACCTCTGAGATTGTACGTAGCCTTTGCATGGATTCGTAATTCGTTTTCTCCTATAGGATTCGTACGTAAAACGGAAATGGGCACGGCTTTCTGGAAAAATTACGGTAACTGCCACTGATGGGATTTTCGTGTTGGCTAAGATTAGATTAAACCAGTAGTAATGTTTGAGAAATGTTGACGTGTGATAAATAAGGTTGCATCCAATCAGTTTTTTTTGTTTTGTTTTGTTTTGTTTTGGAAATGGAAAAAATATGTGAAAATAAACATACGGGAAAAAAAAGTTTTAAATATTTGTAAATTGTTTTTTTGTTTACTTAGGCTTCGCGCCAAGGAGTGAGTCTATTGAAGGTGAGGGCCGAAGGGTAGTAATCACCACATCTTTCAACATTTTGTAATTTTAGATTTAAAAGATGGATTTGTTTTTTATTTGATATATTTGTTATTTAAACTTCGAAAATTGGGATAATGTACTATCTTAACCTTTTTTATTTTTTTTTTTATAATAAATTGTTAACCAATTTTACATAAAATTGTAGTTTGTTCACTTCAGCTGATTTACTATAAACTGTTAATTGAACTTTTGAGAGATTGTAATTCACTAACCGAATTTTGTGAAATTTTTCCCAATATTACCTAAATTTTGGAATTACTAGTTCTTTTTTTTTGTCATCCAAGAATTAATCTTGGGGACATGCCGAAAATCGATCTCGGAACCTCTTGCATCCAAGCAAATGCGATACCGTTAGACCAATCTCGGGAATTACTAGTTGGCACATGATATACATGTGCATGTTACTTTCATTATTTAACAATAAATTAGACGGCGCTACAAATTATAAATTTATGTAACATTTTTTAGCAATGTGTTCAAAAAAACGTTCAACTAACAAATTATCAAGACTCTCAAAGTTCAACAAACAAGCTTCCACGACCTTTTTCTAATTAAATAAGTTCGTATTACACAAAACTAGTCAATACATACCTCGTTACGATGCTAAATATCTATTTTTTGTTGTACCTAACACATCATATCTCAAGTTAATCAAACAACCTAGTGTGGGTTAAATTAGTATTGCAAAACTATCTTCGATTTCCTTTGTCAAGCAATCAACAACCACATTTCACTTCCGGAAGATATGTCTGAGTTTGTATTTCTTGAATTCAAACATGCACCCATAAATTAATGTCATAAGTGGTCTATCTTCATTGGTTCTTTCTTGTCATGCTTATGGTAGAGTTCAATATAATGAATTATTCTAAATTTAGTATTTTAAAGTTGGGTTAAATACCAAATAGCTATCCGAACTTTGGACATTTTACAAATAGCTACCCGAACTTTAATTTTTCAAAAATGACTATCTCAACTTTGACACATGGGGCAAATAGCTACCTCCGTTAAATTTTCCGTTAAATATAGACGGAAAATGACGTTCGTTCAAAGTTTAGGTAGTCGTTATTGAAAATTCAAAGTTCGGATAGCTATTTGTAAAATGTCCAAAGTTCGGGTAGCTATTTGATATTTAACCCTTTAAAGTTTTATATCTACCATCTATTATTTTATAATTTAATTATTATCTGCACTAGCACTAGCACTCAATGAGTCGTTCACTTTTTTTTTAACAGCTTTCTGATAATTATCGAAGTAAATTGGCATATATATCAGTTGCAAAAACAGGACTATTATTAGTAATATTAATTATTACTTCACTACCAAATCGAATCAAAATAAAATAATAAATAAAAACCATAGTGTAGAGAAGGCGCTAAATTAGTCCACTTGCAGAATAGAGACTTGGAGCACAAGTTATCTGTCCGTACTATCAAATAAGGAACACTTCCTCATCTCGCTGCTGTCAATGGTGCCCTCGCCGGAGAACAGATAGGAACCGAGACGACGATGATTTATCCTTGTGCTTACCGTCTCCGTTCAGGCCGACCTGTTCAACATGAAAGCAGACATTGCTTGTTATTTATGAAGATAGCTCCACCGCACATAAGTGCATGTTGGGTGCCTAAAAGAAAAAAAAAATAACCTCCTTAGCAATCCGTTGCAGGATCTGTGTGATTTCGGAGAAATCGGGTCTCAAAGTTGGATCTTGTTCCCAGCATCTCTCTAGTAGAAGCGCGAGCTTCGGGTGGGTGTCCTCTGGTATTGTTGGTCGTAGTCCCTGACATTGAGTAAGTACTGCTTGTCAGTGGATATTGCATACCAACTCGATTTATATTACGCTCACTGAATAGCTTTTGTCATTTCTTTGGCTAAATACAACCACTATCCGATATTATAAGCCGACTCGACTTATATCAATCAGTCTCATTGAATATCTTCATCTCATCTGGGAAGCTCTCAATGAACTGATGGAATCAATGGTTGGTTAGTCATACTGATGCATACCTTTTGTACCACTCCAACAGCTGCTTGCAATGGTGTTAAGTACTCGTAAGGAAGCTGAAAGAATTGCATCCAGTTAATTTGATCGTAGGGCCTTAGGAAATTAATTTTCATATTTTACGGGTATTTAGTTGCGATTCAATTACCTTTCCAGTTAGCAGCTCCCACAGCACCACCCCGAAGCTGAAGACGTCAGCCTTGTGGTCGTATGGTCTGTGTTCGATGACCTTCAATCAACAATGAAATTGGATTAAGCAGAAATTTCAACAAAATCTGTTTTTTCCTCGGGAAAAGAAGAAGTTACCTCAGGAGCCATCCATCTATAAGTTCCAGTTTCTGCAGTCATAACTCCAGAATGAGCTTTCACTCTGGCCACACCAAAATCAGCAACTTTAATGACCTGCAGTATGAAGGAAATAATACGTCAATGTATTAAAGCATGATGATTTCAGTGATCCCGAAAGGAGTAGATTCTTACTTCATGTTCATCCATTAGTAGATTGGCTGCCTTCAAATCCCTGTGGATAATATTGTTCTGATGCAAGTAATTCATTCCCTTTGTGACATCGATTGCTACTTTCAGCAAGGAGGGGAGCTTGAATACACCTTTCTGCTTGTGCAGGTAATCATATACACTTCCTCCAGGCATAAATTCTGCAATAAAAAACAGTCAATATAAGGAAATAGAAAATGATAATGAAACAGAAGGTAGATTGATCAATTTTTAATCTCGAAAATTCTCCATGTTTACACACTCTTACCTGTCACGATACACATGCTTGGTGGCTTGGTGCATGCACCAATAAACTGTACCACATTTCTGTGACGTACTTTCCTGCAATAATACACCATGGAACTTCATGAGAAGAGGCCGAGAAAGAGCATGCATATAGACAGATATGAATCTTAAGAATATTTTTTTTCAGAAAGATGATAAATTTTTGTTGTGGCGTTAGTATAGAAATGGGATATTTCTTGGTTTGGTATTAAGACAATCCAGAATGCTTAGAATGAACCTCATAATATATACTTCTTGTGCAAACTCCCTTTGTAGTTCTGAATTCATGCATTCAGGCTTCAAGACCTTAATAGCCACTTCCTGACTGCAATATGTACCCTTGTACCTGAACAATTAAGGAACGGATAAGCTATTACAAACGATGTTGAATCAATTAAGCGTAGAACAAAATTCGACTGGGACTTACAAATCGCCATAAGATCCTGAAGCAACTTTAATTTCACGCTTGAGATATTTGGGATCCAATTCCCAAACATCAGTTCCATCATTTGGGATTGAAATGTACTCAGTTCCTTCTTCACGTTTATCTACTGCTACCTGGTGTCTCTGAACAGGCGATGGCAATTGCTGACTCGGACAATCATTTCCCTAAATGAGAGGTAAATCAAAATCTATATTGCTTATCAATTGTGAACAGTGTTCCAACCATTTTCTCAGGCAACTTCAAGAACCTATATCAGATATAAAATGATCTCAAATCAGCAAAGATGTGGAAAATTACCTCAATCTTAAGAGCTTGCTTCACTAGTGCAGCCCTAAGCTGCACTGTTTCCTGAAAATGTTCATATATTGTATTAGAATAAGGTAGAACTGAATGATTCGTACATCTTCTGTATCATTTGCATAGATTTTGTATCAATTCAAAAGCAAATAAAGTATCATGAATTCATGAATATGTAGTAAGTACCTCATACTGCCAGCCGTCAACAACAAAGACATCTAATGAATAACCATCTACGGTGGAAAAAGCATGTGCTTCTCGGATGTTCAGCCCAACCTCAGCAAGTAAGGCAGTCAACTGCAATGATAAACCATGAAAACAGAAATTATGTCTATGCCTTTCCTTTGACAGAGTTTGTAAGCTAGACAGAGATCCTCAAGAACAAAAATAACAAAAAATGGTTAGTTTAAGGATGGATGCTTCCACAATGCACCAAATAAACTACTAAAAGAAGGATAAATTTGAACTAGTGTAATGGTTGGGACTTTGAAAACACCTACATTGTTCCAAATGAGAGCTAAGCAACAAGGTTTCACAAGATACTTATAGAAAACTTTGTTGTTGTGAAAAATCAATATTATCTTTACATATAGTTATCTCTCTACATAATGGAACTTTCAGAAAGAAAGAAAATAACTATCAAACAGAACATCATTTACCTGGCTGAGAAGCTTCGGCTTGTCATCTGCGGAGAAGGTAATTTCATGCATGAATCTGCATTGTTAATTGAGTAGATTGGACTGATTTGGCAACCATATGCTAAAAAACTAAACCGTTATAGTATAAGCAATTAAAGATTGAAAAGAAAACCAAAGAGTAGCATTTGCATATCTAGCCTTTATTTTTGTTTTTTAATTTTACCTTGAATACTGTGTATTGGCATGGACAGAATTATCTCCATCCTTGAGAGGAAGATTAGTTGGTTCAAATGCAAGAGCTTCAAGATTGGATGATGAACCAAAGACTGGTGGTGGATGCACGCTGAGAATTGGAAAAAAATGACAGATGAGATCATTCTCCATGACAAAGATGAGGTTCAGGAAGTAACAAATAAAACTTGCCGAAATCAAACTTAAAGAACAGGGGAACTCTGCATCTAGTTTTTCTAAATTTGATAGCAAAAGAATAGAACCTTTGTCTAGTTAAATTGTGTGTAGTCGGACCAGTATCATGACGGCCATCCAAATGAGCAGACCTGTCCGAGTGCCTCTGAGGGAGATGAAGTACCTGCAAAAGACACGGATTAAAGAACTATCATACTACCGAAGCTAACTCCAGTAAGCTCTTTTTTGCTGGAAAAAAAAAATCTCCATAATTATCAATTCGTTAGCCAGATATAAATATTCAGAGTCTCAGAGAAAATAAAGAATTGTTGCATGATTATGTGTTGGATAAACACTTACTTGGACAAGACGGACTTCGATTACGGGTCGGTTGGCAGGATCACGAGCCGAATACAGCAACCTTTTGTGCATGAGGACATCTTCTGCTCTCTCTACATTCACGTCTAGTGCATAACTGTGATTCATTTGATCGGATAGCAGTTATATGAATGGTTGAGTAAATTCATGAACATTAAATTACCGAAAAACGAACAGTGTACAGATAAAAATGCAAGATCAAACGTCGTGACAAATATAAAAGTCACCGTGGTGAGTCTATGAAAATCCACACACAAAAAAAATCGTATTTGCAAAAAGTAAATAAGAGTAAAGGCAAGAGAGAGGAGGAGGAGGAGGAGGAATCACAGAATAAGTAAAGCAGGTAATGCATCTGCTCCACTTTTCCGTATTCAAATTCTTTCCACTAATAATTTGTTACCACAGATGAAGCACGTTGGAACTCCATAGCAGAACCAATTGAGAATTCTAGAAAAGGAGAACAACTTCAGATGCTCCACCTCCACGTCCACCAAAGTACGAATCCAAGCATGCCATAATTGCAAAACACGAACGGAAAAGAAAAAGCTCGAAAGGTAATGCAAAAACTCACCGAGTGGGAAGACGGTTGAAGTGAGACCAGAATTCATCGTCAAAGCCAGGCCTGTTGGCCTCCTCATGGTTAGAATCCTTAAGCCGGCGTAGAATCTCATCGTAGGCCTGCAGTTTTATCCTCTGATCCTTCGGCTGCTTCTTGGCCGACGCTTCATGCACCTCTCTACTCCCGCAGCTCTCATTGACCTCCATCACCACCACCACCATTTGAGGATCAAAACACGACAGAAATTAAAAAGCGAGGACGAAGATACTAATATCTGTTATGGTCGGAGATGAAGAACTTTAGCGAGCGAAGACGCGAAGGCGGATTCGGATCAAATGCAAGAGCAAAGAAAATCCATCGGCGCGAGGGTGAGGAGGAGAAGGTGTATTCTCCAGAGCAGTATGTTCTCTCTCTATACTCTATAGTCTACACGTCTAGCGGGGATATGCACATATACATGTCCTGGTTTGTTTTAGCGGTATATCAGGTGGCGCACTGCGCACCCCTGGATTGAATCCGACGTGGATCCTACCCATGCCCATCAGCTTCAGCACCTCGGGGGTAATTTCGTATGAGGTAGCTCTATTGTGGGGTCGAGACCACGGGATTGAAATATAGTATAAATAAATTAAAAGAAAGGCCATTTTAGTCCAATAATAATAAATTTGTCCTCTCGAGTCCCAATACTTTTTTTTTTTGGCCAATAAACTTCATTCATTCAAACGATAACCGGGTTTTCACCCGAGAAGAAAATATTATCCGTTACAATACAATTAAGTAAAGGGGTCGGGGGTGAAGACACCCAATCCGAGGGACACGACCCCGCCAAAACACTCTTCGCTATCCAATCCGCACAAACATTTGCGGATCGTGGGACATGCTCCCATGAGACCTCCCTAACCGATGAAGCTAGTGAAACCGCATTAGACAAAATGGGCGCAATTCTCCAAGCAAAGTCTCGTCCATGAATGTGGTTGATCACACTCATAGCATCCGTCTCTATGACCACCTTCGGCCACCTCATCTCGACCGCCAGTTTTACCGCGTGGAAAACCGCTTGAGCTTCGATCTCGTCTACCGATCCCGCACAAACAACCTCCGCTTTGCCTCCTAGGACGTTTCCTCCATAGTCCCGCGCCAATACACCGAAGCCGCCCCTAAGAGTCGTACCACACCAAGCGCCATCACAATTAATCTTTACCGTACCTTGGTTTGGTCCTATCCACGCCCGAACAAGCCGATTGTCAAGTCTCGCGGGTTGCGTAGGCGTCATCTCGTTGAGCGTCCGATTGATCTCCATTAGGACAGCCGTAGTAGAGGGTTGTATGTTTTCGTAGACGAGCTTACACCTTGTTTTCCACACAACCCAGCAAACCACCATTAGACGTCTCCAAACCTCCGATCTATCCCTCCTTGTGAGTCCCCTTGTTGACGTTTCATGAACAAGCCATTGATCCATCGAACGTATACCCCTTGCCAGACCCGACCTATCCACATGGTGACACCAGACCTGATATGCCCAAGGGCATTCAAACATCATATGCTCTCGTGACTCAACGACATTACACAAAGGGCACAAACAGTCGAGTAACACCCCCCTCCGCGCTAAAGAAGCTCTCGTGGGTAGTGCATCGTTTGCTAATTTCCAAATGAACGCCTTGATCTTTGGCCACACGTTTGCTCCCCATATAGCTGGCCACACCGATGAGATATCTATAGACGGGTTTCGGTTCAGGTCCCCGTTTTGTTGCTGACTGCCGTGTGTCGAGTGGATCCAGTGATACACCGAGCGAACTGAGGTCTCCCCCGACCGAGAGTGTGGCCATCTATGAGTGTCCTGCGGCTGATCCATCGGTATGTGCTGTTGGAGGACAGCATCGACGTCGTCGTGATGGACTGCAAGGCGGACTGCATGCTCGTCCCATGCTGCCCGGTCCCGAGTAATCCAGTTTGCGACCCGCATTTGAGGAGACTGAGTAGAGCCCACTGTCGGCCTAATCCTGGTGTGTCTACGTGAGGTGACCCACGCATCGTTGAAAGGATGGATCGAGTTCCCGTCCCCGAGTCCCCAAGCTCCTTCGGCCTTTATGACCGACCTCCCCTCAAGAAGGCTCGACCAAGCCCATGATGGCCTACTACCCGTACCCGCCTGCAAGAAAGATGAGTTCGGGAAATACATACCCTTCAAGAACCTCACCCACAAAGACATCGGTTCCGACAGAATGCGTGATGCCATATTTGCCAAGATCGCGCGGTTGAAATCTTGCATCTCCCTAAATCCGTACCCCCCAACCGATTTAGCATTTGTCATTGCGGCCCAACTCTTCCAATGAATCTTCCGTGTACCATCATGAGCTCCCCACCAAAACCGTGCCATGAGCCCATTGATCTCATTGCACCACGTGGTGGGTAGCTTAAAAATGTGCATAACATACGTAGGGATCGCACTAAGCACGGATTTAATCAAGATCTCCTTACCCGCGTTGTTTAGGAGCTTGTTTCTCCAACATTGAATTTTGTCCCGGACTCTCTCCTTTAGGTAGCTAAGGGCGTCCCGCTTTGACCTCCCCCAAACCGTGGGGAGCCCTAAGTAGAAACCCGGATCGATGGTCTGACGCACCCCAAAAATTTGGGAGATATCCCTCATGTAGTCCTCATTCGCCGCCGAGTTGAAATAGAGGGTCGACTTGGAGAAGTTGATTTTCTGTCCTGAAAAGTCGCAATAATCCTTCAGCGTGTTCTTCAGGTTCGTTGCCAAGGATAGAGAGCCTTTCAGGAAAAATATCGAGTCGTCGGCGAAGAATAGATGCTGAATCTCCGGGCATTCTCTCTTGGGGCGGATCCCCCTAATATTCCCCTGTTTTACCTGGTCGTCCAATAATCTAGACAACACGTCAGCAACTAAGATAAAAAGATAAGGTGATAGCGGATCACCCTGTCTAAGCCCCCGTGTCGGTATGATGGTAGCTGACTGTTTGCCGTTAACCGTGACCCTGTAGGTAACTGTTGAGATACATGCCTTGACCCAAAAGATCCATCTTTCATGAAATCCCCGCCTCCGGAGGCCCTCTAGTAGGAAGTCCCACTCTATCCTGTCATAAGCTTTCTGCATATCTATTTTGAGGGCGCACTCCGTTCTGCTAGATTGTGTTCTTGGCTTGCCTCTTGTTTTCAGGAAATGGAACATCTCGTGGGCAATTATAATGCTATCCTGTATACGTCTCCCTGAAACAAATGCACTTTGGAACGGGGTGATCAGTTCTGGCAAAATAGTTTTGAGTCTATTCGCCAGAACCTTCGAAATGATTTTGTATCCATAATTACATAAACTGATCGGTCTAAAATCTGATGCGCATAAGGGGTCAGTAATCTTAGGAATCAGGGTAATATGAGTATGATTTAGAGAAGGTGGCATGATACCTGTCGTGAGGAAGGCGTTGACTAAGGTGAGCAAGTCTGGTCCGATCGTGCCCCAACTCTTTTGGAAAAACGTTCCCGAAAAGCCATCCGGACCCGGTGCCTTGGAACCCCCCATCTGAAAACAAGCCCGCCTAACCTCCTCCATAGATGCCGAGGCAATCAAAGCAGAATTCATGTCATTTGTCACCATATTCGGAATGCTGCTCATAATGTGATTGGGCATTGTGCTTAGACCGAGCCTCCCTCTCTCCGATGCGAACAAACCCGCATAAAAAGAATGCAACTCGGTCCTGATATCAAACTCCCTATCCAACCAAACACCATCCCCGCCTCTCAACCGTATAATCTTATTTCGTCTTCTTCGGGATAGCGTTGTTTGATGGAAAAATTTCGTATTCCTATCACCTTGTGAGAGCCACTTGACCCTCGAGCGTTGTTTCCAAAAAATTTCCTCTCTTTTCCATAACGCATGAATTTTAGATTTGAGTGCCCTTTCTTCGTCCATCCTAGCGTCCATGTCTAAAGTGGGAGGCATGTTTCGAAGCCTATGTTTGACCTTAGCGATCTCCACCATGTTGTGTTTGAACTCCTTAGAGCTCCAATCCAAAAGCGCGGTTCTACATCGGTCTAATTTCTGTTTCAGTTCGGCCGCAGTACGAATCGGTCCTCCTCTAAGCCAAGCTCCTCTAATGACATCGTGGCACTCCACCTTCTCGAGCCACATCTCCTCAAACCTAAACTGCTTCCTCCCTCTCTTGTCGGGGTGTTTGAGATTAATACGGATGGGTGCATGGTCCGAGCCGATGATGAGCTCATGAATACATTGGGCCGCAGGGAACAAGGAAAGCCAAGCCGGGTTTGCGATGGCCCGATCAAGTCTTTCCCTAATCCGGTCATGACCCCTTCTGTTATTAGACCAAGTGAAAATCGGTCCTTTGTATCCAATGTCCTCCAAGGTGAGATCCTCCATAAGCAAGTTGAACCCGTCAATTTTGGACTGGTCCTTTCGGCCCCCCCCGTCCTTCTCTCTATGATGTGATATGTCGTTGAAATCCCCCACACAGACCCACGCATCTGATCTGTTCATCCCCATTGTTCTCAGATTTTCCCAATTGATACACCTCCTTTGGAAGTTAGAATCCCCATATACCCAAGTGACTCTACAAGAACCGCCCATGTGCGTGCCTGACACCGTTGTATCAAGAAAGTTCTTATCCTGGCTATGAATCTGGATATCTATCTCCTTAGTCCACCACAGCGCGAGACCACCACTCGTCCCCACTGGATGAACATATGTTGCCGAGTCCATGCCAACTTGTCGTCGAATCCTCTCGCAGTGGGTCTCGTCCTTCTTTGTTTCCATGAGGAAGACAATAGACGGGCGAGAACCCTTCACCAGGTCTTTTAGGTGACGAATTGTCAGGGGAGACCCCAACCCCTGACAATTCCAACTGATAAAGTTCATCGTGAACCCGTGGCTGTTTTGGGACAGCCACCGGAACCCTTTGAGTTTTCAGATTGTTTCACCACCTTCGTCCCTCTCCTTTTCACAACTTGTCTAACACTTGTTCCCGTTCTGCTTTCAGCTGGTAGTTCCTTTGTAAAGCAGATCATCGCGCCCTGCCCCATTGAGGAAGGTCCGCTTTGAGTCTTTCTTTTCTTTGTAGGTGCCTTATCGGTATCATCGTGCCCTGTTCTCTTGGAGAGTTGCAAGTCCCTGGCGGGCAGCCACGAGCCCTTCGCACTCTCCTGAGTTGCAATCAGGTCTCCCCGTGGTAGAGTAGCCGGGACCGAAGTGACTCTGACCACCGATTGTGCCGTATGAACCTGTTCCTCAAACGGTGGCCCAAGATGGTCGTCTGTCGTAGAGATGTGAGGGACCCTGTCCGCAAACGGTGGCCCAAGGTGATCATCTGTCGTGGAGATGTGCGGGGTGTCATCCCCTTGAGCAGATTCTTCGATCCGGTTCACTTTCAAGCACATAGGAGTGGATAACTTGATGGCCAAGTCACAGGGATTGCGTGAGGTAGGCTGCAGGATATCCCCCGGATCCGACACACGAGTCTCTAGATTCACCATAGAGGACCCCTCCGACCCCCTAGTGGGCAGTTGAGGCACCTGACATATCGCCCCCACACAGGTCATCTGCGGCTCCTGGCATGTTGGTTGAACTGTCTGGTGTATGTTGGTTGCCGATTGGTTAGACCCCTCCTTTTGCACCTGTGAATCAGTACTTGGTGCATCCTGTTCCCGAGCTCTGTTTCCCTGATCACCCCCTGCATTTTGGCATTCCCTCTCCCTGTGATCAGTCGTGTTGCCGTCCGTCTTGTTGCTGGCTGATTGACTGTGTCGATCTCTCGAGTGCAACCTCCCCGAGATACCCTGCGTGAAAACATTTGTATTTGGCCCTTGAATCGCAGCTCCCCTCTCTTTCATGATCTCGCTCCAGGACTTGAATCGGTGGTCCCTGGAGGTGGCCTGCCGTGCACCACCCCCCACGGTGAGCCATCGATTCGTCGTCCTAGGGCGATCACATGAACTCCATGATCCATACAGAGGGGATCCACTCTCCGGGTCAGTGATCACCTGCTCAGAGCATGACCTAGACGAGTGTCCCACAAGTCCACACCCGTAGCAAATATCCGTGAGTCTCTCGTAGCATACCGAGGCCCATTTGTCCTTCCCTTTAGAATCTGTCCATTGAAACCTTGGCATTAAAGGTTTTAGCACATCGACCTCAACCTGCATTCTCAAAAAGGTCCGTTGCTTGATAACATTATATTCCTCCGTCCTAACACATCTGCCTATGCTGTTGGCAATGCCTTCCGCATTGGGTTTGTTCATCATTTCAAGACTTAAGCCATGTATCTGAACCCACACCATTAGCTTTGTAAAATCTATTTCAGCAATTGATTTATCCACAGGGCATGGCTTCACATTCAAACACAGTCCATGAATCGTCCAAGGGGACAAATCTAACACCTGATCCCTTTCCCTAGCCGTGGCAAAATCAAAGACCAGCAAATTATCAGTTACCTCACCAATCTTGACCCCTCCAAACCGTGCCCAAGCCTCCTTGAGGACGAGTTTGACCACGTTATTCTTCAGGCCTTTCTCTGAAATTACCATTCCCATTGCCCTGTGTTCGGGAGTCAGTTCTTTCTTCAGACCAAGGGATTCCGAAGACACCAAGCTGAGCTTGGCCATTCCAGGCGGCGGTTCCCCTCCGGAGTTGCTGCAGCTCGCCATAGGCGTGACCACGACCAGACTTGCTCACTCCCGTCGCAGCCGAACCTACACACAGAGAAAAGGATAGAAGAAAAGCAAGAATAGAAGAGGGTAAAAAAGTGGAGACCGTCCGCCTTAGTCGGTTCAATGGCGTTTGCAGCGATCGTGCGGGAATCTGCAGGGCAGAAAGGTATCCCGAGTGTTTGTGGATGCTCAATTGAAGATCGCCTGGGTTAATTGATCCAAACCCGACTCCCACGTAACTTCACCGGAACTAGGGCTTGGAAGTTTGAAACCGTAGCTGGGGGATTGATTGAAGAAGTGAGAGGTTGGAACCCGTAGCTGAGGGCGATTGAAGTAATTGCAGCTGAAGGCGGTTGGCTTTAGTCCAGCCAGAGAGTGACAAAATCGAGCAGTACCGTTGAGCTGCGGGAGGAGATTGACTCCTAGGAGCAGGCGACCAGAAGTTCACCATTGGTGCGGGAGGAGCGCGTCATTTACACGCGGATTTTTCAGTGTTAAACACTGTCTTAATTACTAAACACTGTCTTAATTACTAAACACTGTCTTAATTACTGGTATAAACGTTTAAAAATAATATCATTATTAAAGGAAAAGGTGGTGAGTCAATGTAGTCAGTTTAAAATCGTGAAATTAATTTGACTAAAAAAATCGATATTCACAAATGTCAATCCAAAAATTACATCGATATTAAAAAATAGATTTTAGGGACGGTGTTGAGATTACGTCTTATTATGAAATAATATACTCATTTTAATTTTAAATAATGGAATTATTTAGAAAAACATTTTAAAAGGCCATCAAGAATCACATGACTCAACTAACACAAGCGGGGTACATGTGATTGATTATTACATGATGAATTTGGAGTACGATTAAGTCTACATTAATTTGTTCTCTAATTCAATATGTTATTAATTATGAGACATTTGTCTATGCGTTCTTGTTTGAATGTTGCGCAGAAGTAGGGCTAGATTCAGTTTGGTTTCACCAAAGTCAACGCTGTAGTTTGATTATTATATGTTATTGTGTTATATGAATTTATGTCATTTATATCAAAACATCAAGGACCATTACTTATGGGACTTGTAACCACAAGTACCATTCGAGAAATAAACAAAAAAGAGGGACTAAACTAAAATACCGAATCTAAAAATGATTTCATTGCAGATTGACAGATCTACCCTCGGTCACTAGTTGACTCCCTCCCTCCCCACACGGCTTTATTATATATAAAAAAAAAAAATTATTTATTCCGTGTTATTATATTAGAAATGTATTTGACAAAAAATTGTGTTATTATCCAATTAATTTGTCAAATCCAAGATATTTATTAAATCAAGAAAAATTTATGTAAGTATTACTGTATTAGGTGATACCTTCTCTAGTTGAGTCAATATTTAGAATGTATTTCGGTTTATTCTGAGCATATTCTATTTTTTTAAATTATCTAAAAAACAACACAAATTGAATGTATTGTCGAAGATAAAATAGCACGTTATGTTTGCAAATAAAACCAATATAATACATTTTTTAGATCCTTACCTAATTAAGATAAGACCTTATATTAAGGCAATATATAAAAAAATTATTATATTATATTAAATACATGTAGACTTGGAGGATTAATCCGAATCCATATAGAGAATTAAAAGTATTAATTATTATTAAATAATTGCTTATAATAATAATAAATATATATTAAAAAAAACAGGTTGTCGGCCAATTGTTATTCAGTCCAAGTGCGATTTGTACACTAATTTAATATGTTATTTTTTAACTTTTTGTTAATTAATTAACTAATTTACAAGCAAAGTATAGAAATGAGGAGACTCGGCCTTGCGAGTGGCATCTCGATTGGTGGATAAGGCGGTTGACCGGCGTAACCTGACACACTGACCTGGAGCTGAGTCAAAAGAAGGTGACGTCTGCTTGATTCGCTGACGTGTCAGTGAATGCTGTCAATTTCGGAATGCCCAAAGCCGAAGGCCAAGGGGTTTTATACTTTTATTAACTGCTGGCGGTGTAGCTTATAACTTTTACAGATACTCAAAAAATATTTATAATAAAAAAATATTTATAAAAAAATATATATTTCAAAATACGAATATACACGCTACTCCGGGGTGCGACGCGCTACCCGAGTAGCGTGTTGCCATTGTTTTATGACCCACTATTTAATTAAAATTTCAATTATGTATCTATTACAAAATTAAAAATTATAGTAATTAGATATTTTAATTGCGATTCGAATTATGCAAAAAAATATTAAATTTAGACTGACAGATTGACTATACACTCTGCCCTAAGTTGAGATATGAAAATTTAACTTACAAAAATATAATGCATATCATGTAAGTCTAAACTCAATTCAGTTAACGGTATTTATAACGAAATTCAATTAACTACCTACTCTATTTATTTTTTTGGATTTTTTTGATTATATATACATTTAATTTTTTAACTTAACATTGTTTGTTATATAATTTGACTGGGATGATAAAATGAATTAGGTGAAAAAATAATTATATACTCACTCAGAAAAAATTACAGTACACATATAATTTAATTACGACATAAATTACGCTAACTAGGCGTTAAGTTTTGACTTTCGGACTGACCGTATGATACGACACATACACAATTATATAGATGTGTATAATTAAATTAGTGTCATTTATGTCGTAATTAAATTATCTGTGTACTCTAAATTTTTTTATTTTTTCTGAGTGAGTATATAATTACTTTTTCACCTACTTCATTTTATCGTTCTGGTCAAATTATAGGACAAACGATGTTAGGTTAAAAAAGTATATATATATATGTATACAATAAAAAAAATCCAAAAACAATAGAGTACGTAGATAATTGAATTTCACCATAAATGTCGTTAACTGTGTTAAGTTTGGACTTACAGGGTCTGAGTTATATTTGGTTAAGCCAAATTTTCATATCTCAACTTAGGGCAAAACATCTAGTTAATTCGTAAGTCCAAATTTAATATTTTTGTGCGTCTTTGATTCACAATTAAAGTAAGAGTTAATAGGTTCAATGGTACCATATGTTTGAGTCATGTGATTAGATGATACCCCTATGTTGTTTTTTGGTACCTTATGTTTTCAAATTGTTGTTATTTAGTTCAAATTACTCTTGCCGTCAAGTTTAACTAACAAAATGTTGATGTAGCGCTTACGTGACACTGATGTGGTGGATGTAAAATAAAAATAAGGGTTAATTACCTCAACCGTTACCTATGTTTGACAATGTGACTGAACCGTTCAAACTTGAGCTCAACCGTTACTTAAGTTGACACATGTGACTGAACCGTTACTATGACCTAACTGCTGTTATTTCTTCCCGTTAAGTAACACCATGTGCCTGTCACGTGATTAACCTGTAAGTTGAAGTGCCCAAACTACCCCCAACATACTGTCTACTTAACAGGTGATTCATCGTGCTGTCCAGAACCAGAGGAGTTTGCGCGCGAAAGAAAACTGAAGAACTCCACCATCGAAGAACTGAAGAACCGAAGATCTGCAGCCATGAACTCTGATGAATGCTGTCGTATGGGTTCTGCGAACCGTAGAAAGGTTAGCTCTCGGTCCATCTCTTCTGCGTCTGCGAATGGCCACCACGGAGCTTCCCGTCTGCGAATGTGCTACTGTGGGCTTGTGTGCTCGGTGAAATCAGCTGGTACGTGGCAAAATTTCTCGCGCCGATTCCATGGTTGCCCAAATTTTGAGGTAATTTGACAGTGGGTAACCCTAATTCGTTTTGCTGCAGTAATTCGAAACATAGATCCTTATTATCGAACCTTCGCTCGTCAAATCTGATGTAATTGTTTGTCGTTTCTTGTTTCGTAGTCTGTACAGAACCCCGGATGTGGGTTTTTTGACTGGGAAGATCCAGCTATGTGTCCTTATGGTCGGATTGCAGTGATGCAATTTCAACAAAGAGAGAACCATTTGAAAGAACAATTGGAGGTTGCGAAAAACCGAGCTGTTGAAAGTCGACCCAAACGGAAGTTAGTTGTAGTCTTTGTCATGGTTGTTGTTGTTGTTTTGGTTCTAAGTTCAATTGCGCACAATTAGCAGAAGTTAGTAGTACCTGTGTCTGTCACTGCTTGTGTGTCTGTAACTGAAACTGATGGATGAAGAAGAACAATGTTTATTTTGCGAAGGTGGTGACTTATCTTTTCTGAACTGTGATTAAAAGGTGACTTAAGTTTGTGAAATGTGATTAAAAGGTTACTTATGTTCAACGTACTGTGATTAAAAGGTTACGTAAGTTTGGACATTTTGTTACCCAACCGTTACTAAAAACAGAATACATCTGACAACACAGAATCCATAATAATCCATCAACAACCAGAATTCAGAATACATCCGAAAACACAGAATCCGACATAATCCATCAACAACCAGAAGTCAGAATACATCCCAAAACATGATCTATCCTATATTCCCAAAATAGTTCCGTGACAACAGACCTTCCCAAAATGACCACGACTGTACTCTACTGTGTAGATCGCCAGAATTGCCTCGTTCTCTTGGGTAGGACCGTCTTGAGCGGCTGATCCACAACCATTAACTCTCTTGACTGTGAAAGAACGGGTTCATTATCTGTAGTATCATCAATCTCTATAACAGTTGGTTGTTCTCTTCTTTTCTTAAGTTTCGCTAGTTTCGCCGGACTGCTCGAGTGGGCCTACACATACCCGCAACGTTAATATGTGAAGATAACACGAACATGTGAAAGACAGATGTACTCACCCTTTTTGCTAGCGTTTTCACACGTTTCCTCGGTGTAACTGCTGGTTGTGCAGTAGCTGGTTCGGCATTAACGACTGGTTCTGCAGGAGCTGTTCCGACATGTGTGGCTGTTTCTGCAGGAGCTGGTTCTGCAGGAGCTGGTTCTGCAGGTATGGCTGGGGCGCTTTTGCGGGTTTGGAGCTTTTGTCGAACCTGCTTTTTCACCTTAGGAACTGATGTTTGAGGTGCATGTGTTGGTTCGTTCTCTCTTTCAGCTGCTTTGCGCCTTGAACGGGTTGTGGTCTGGCTCGACTGCGTCGGGATAACGTCCTCATCCAATTGGCGACGCACTGTTCTCTTCTTCTTTGGTGGTGGCTCTTGCTCTGACGTTTGTCCTCCAGCATCCTGAACATGACAAACTTATTTGTAAGTTATTGACAAAACTGAACCTACATGTTAATGACGACAACATACCGATTCTGTGTGTTGGTTCGGTCTTCGATCACAGCCTCTCTTGTTATGGCCTGCTTCTCCACATGTCGAGCAGTACTGCCTTAACCCACTCCTACTCAACCTGGTTGAACCTTGGGCAGGCTCCTCAAAGGCATTCCGCACCCTTTTCTTTTTCGGCCTTCCCGAACGTGCTTTAAAAGTTGGTGGATCTACGGGCAATCCTTCCGTATTACACCAATCGTCTCTCCCTGGCAACGCATGTATAACACCAGCGTATGTTTGTCTGTATGCCTCCTTATGGTATACTCGGTCTAAAAGATTGGCTAGGGCCACATCATCCTCAAAAATAGAGTCGTCACTGTCATCTTCCTCAACAACCGGTTTCTTACCTTTGTCACGAACCGGTACCTTTTCTTTACCATTGTCACGCTTCTTACCACGAAAAGTTCTATGTTAGGGCAACTTCCTTGCGACTCCAACAGTACGGGAATGTCCTTCTCCTTACTGATTACCCGCAAATCTGAACTCGGGTTTCCATTCGGTGGGAGGTACAGAAGTCCACCATCGTCCGATAGATTGCAATATATCTGGGCTAATCCGGATATGAACTCGTAATTCATGTTCTCCCAACCTATGACGAAGGGCTTCTCCTGACTTTCGTATACGTGAATTCCAGATTTCTCAATCCACTTACCACCATACATAATGTACAGCGTATGAAGGTTGTCTTTGGATGCCATTCCTGTGAACATAGATAACACATTAACAGCATAATGCGGAACAAACGTAACCAGAAAACAACAAATTCACACAGCAAAAACTTCATTAACAGCATTTGTAACCCTATAACCAACCGAATCAAATCAAAAACAGCATGTACAAACTGAAAAAAACAAAACTTTCACACTCAAAATCAAAGCTTTGTTAACAAATCTGCAACCTACAAACCGAACCCTAACCTACAAACCGAACTTCAACAGCAATCGGCAACAAATCGCCCAAACAACACCAAATAAGAACATATTATGCAGCAATCTCCTTGTTTCGTACCGAAAACAAACATCCAAGCCCTAATATCATGCCTAATCGACGATTCACTTCGGGAAACAGAGGAACCACAGAACGAGCGTGCGAAAATAGCAAGAATGCGTACAGACACCCTAAACGGAGTTCAATCGAAGGCAAAAAACGAACTTACCTGGAGACTCACTTCGGTCGAAGACTACACTTGCGTCGCAGAGAAAATCGCCTACAAATCGCCTACAAATCGCCAGGAAATCGCCAGGACTTGCGTCGGTTCTTTCGGTGTGGATGAAAGCAGATTATGGGAAGTTGAGTGTGGGAATGTGTATAAATCGAGGGGGAAACGTTGCAAAGGTGACAGGAGGGCATTATTGTCATTTCAAATGTCTTCAAATCGTTTTATTTAGGTCATGTGCTGTGCACGTGCCACTTTGACGGTCAGATTGGACGGAAAGTTCACGGAGTAACCTTTCAGTCACATGTTCAAACTTAAGTAACGTTTCAGCTACACAAAAAAAGATGAGTAACCTTTTAATCACATAGGCCAAACATAGGTAACGGTTGAGGTAATTAACCCTAAAAATAAATAGGAAAATTAAAATAAATAGAAAAACATATGAAAAATCGGAAAAATTAGAAACAAGTTTTAAAAAATAATTTAAATTTTTATATATTAATAAAAATGATTGTTTATACATTTATTTTTTTTAAAAAAATGAAAATTGAAAAAAAAAACTAGGGTTCGACTTGGGTCCAATGACTTAGCCTAGGGTCGAACCCTGGATTGGGTCGGACCCCAACCAGGTCGTCTGACATGGGCGACCGGGTCTAGGTCGGACCCATCATTGGATTCGACCATTGTTGAGTCAATTGGCCCCCAATGGTCGAACTACATGTGGATCAATTGGACTTATATCCAGTGTTTTCATTACTGTAATGTGTCACAGTGAAATACAGTCGAGGATTTTTTTAAAATTGAAATAAAGATCTGAAGAGTTTTAAAATTAGTTAAGTGTTTACAAAATCTACATAAAAAAGTGTTCAAGACTCTAACAATTAATGTTTATAATTAAACTATATATGTAAATGATTAGTTATGTAATATAAAAGTCACCTCTAAATTGATTCATTTTAATTTTAAAAAGTAATATTTTACTTTTGAAATTAGTTCGAACAATCAAATTTAAACCAGTTTAGGATTTTTTTTAAAAAGTAACTATATTACTTTTTTTTTTTTAGAAAAGTAACTATGCAAAAAATATTTTTAGCAAAATATGCATACACGCACCCCGGGGTCGCGCCTATTTGACATAGGCGCACCCATGAGTGGCGCCTGTGAAAAGGTATGCCTCCTTTTTTTTTTAAATCATTTTTTTTCAAAAATGATGACTCGATGTTTAATTAAAAATAAAATTATGTATCTATTAAACAAATTTTAAAAAAATTATAGTAAGTAGATATTTTAATTGCGATTCAAATGATGCAAAAAAATATTAAATTTCGATTTACGGATTGACTGTACGGCATGCCGTAAGTTGAGATATGAAAATTTTACTTAAAGAATTATAACTCGGACCATGTAAGTCCAAACTCAACACGGTTAACGTGATTTAGGTCGTAAATCAATTATCTACGTAGGATAATTTTTTTGATTAAAAATACAGTGATTTTGTAACTTAACATCGTTTACACCCAAATTTGACTGAAATAAGTAAATGCATTAGGTGAGAAATTTAATTATGTACTTACTCAAAAAAAATCAAAAAAATTACGGTGTCTAGATAATTTAATTACGAATTAAATGATACTAACTAGGCGTTAATTTTTTACTTTTAGACTAATTGTATAATACGGTACGTAAATACCTCTACATACGATACAAAACTTTCAAATAGTGTTTTGCATAGTAAGTTTACTGTTTAAACAAGATTGTCTCATGGTGATCCAAGATTGTCGCATAGTAAGTTTACTGTACAAAAATAGTCTCATGGTGCCAAAACCCAAAAAGGTACCGAAACGTCATCCATTATTCCACTTCCATGGCCGAAAAAGGTCGGACAGTTCTCACAACACTTTCTGTTCGTAGTGGGGAAATCACCACCACTCCTAGGGACTTGGCTGTTGTCCTTCTCCTACGAAAATGGAATTATCATGGCAGATATAATTTATTTAGTAGATAAATAGACAATAGTCATATCATATAGCTTGGTTGTATTGATGGAGGGAGTAGGGGCAAAAGAGGCAATTCACAAATTGGAAAAGTTATAATATTGGAAAGATTCAAAGTTTTTAACATTGTTATAAAATGCATTTTAACTTGACGAACTTCCAATGATGACACACGATATATAGTACTTCGTCATGTTGTAACGTAATGTTAAGGTGCATTTAGTAATTGCGTAAGGGTAGAATGGTAATTTAGGAGGCAGTATAAGTTGAGGATACTACTAATTTAAATATGGGTAAAATACGAGTTTTCCCCCTAAAGTTTGAGTCGAATTTAAGATTCTCCCTTAATGTTTAAAAATTTAAATTTTAGTCATAATGTTTGGACAATATTAAAATTTCTCATTTTCCGTCATATCTCCGTTATTTACCGACAAATTCGTGTTGGGGCCAGTTTTGAGTATTCTTTGTTTTCCTCTTTCTGCATGATCTAACATTATGCCCAAGTTGCTTGCATTTTCCACAATGTTGGAGGTTCTCCGTTTTTCTTAATTTGTCTGCATTAGCTTCCCATGATGACATTGTCCTTTTCTTCTGCGGTCGACCCGGTGCATTTTTAAATTCCTGTGGATTTAAGGGTCAAGTCGTACTTACCACTCACTCGCCAACACTATTTTGACAACATATACAACCATAAACTGAACATCGACACTCCCACAACAACTATAGCAAAACATAATATAACATATAATCCCAAAACAACTACGACATATGCAAACATAACAGCTATAGCAAAACAGAATAAACACACTGACCAAGTAACAACATATAATTTTACCTGAAATTGGATGGATGATATCCTCGTATTTCTTCAAATACGACTCCTTATTGTAGTAAGGAGATACATAATACAGCACGTCAGACCGGTGATCCAAGATTGTCGCATACGAATGTGGACAAGGTATTCCGGAAAGCTGCCAGTGGCCACAACTGCAACTCCACTCCCTCAAGTTCACAATCACACTTAGCAAATAACAGTCATTCCAGACAAAAAATCGGACACCCTAAATTCTGGAAAAATTGATAGTTGGCGTAAATAGAGAAGAGTCAAACCTAAATCATCAGCAAAGTCAGAAAGAATCCATACTTTTCTTCGGAAAATCCTTCCGATCAGCAAGTCATAGCAAACCTAAACCCTAAACTGGAACATGGTCGCGACTTAGCACGAGAATTGGAACAAGCAAACCTAAACCCTAAACTTTCGAACTGGATTGCGAAATTTCACACAAAAACGAAAAATTAGAACTTACCTTGGTGCTCTGGAACGTCGCGACTCTGCTCTGCATACTGGAAGGCGAAGCCAAGGAACGTCACGGCTGGAACGTCGTGGCTGGAACCCGAAGCAATAGAAGTCGCGACACTGGAACCCGAAGCAATGAGAAGATGAAAGGTCATCAGTTCTTCTTTTTGTTGGTGTGAGTTAGAGATGAGGGAAACTGAACTGATCATGAGAGAAACTAAATGGAGGGCAATTTTGTAATATCCCAACTTGAAAACACACATGACCTGCACATGTGACCGAATCCGTTTGAAAATAACGGAGATATAATGGAAAGAGGGAAATTTTAATATTGTCCAAACATTATGACTAAAATTTAAAATTTAAAACATTAAAGGGAAATATTAAATTCGGTTCAAAATTTAGGGGGAAACTCGTATTTTACCCTTTAAAGATTTAAAAATTATGTATTTACTAATGGAAGAATGAAGGTATGAATAATTTTTTAGTTAAATTTTAAACTTACAATTTATTAGCTTCTTCTGATTTACTATTAAATAGAGTTAGAAATTTACATTTTATTTATTTTTTTTGTGCAAATTGTTAGTGAACTTTTGCAAAAAATTCTAAATTGATATTTGAATCTTGCAAAAAATCACAGTTTTACTAGTTAAATTTAAAAAAAAAATGTAATTTGATAATTGACATGTGACATACATGTATTTAACCCTATCACTATTTAACAACAAATTAGACGAAATATATATATATATATATATATATATATATATATATATATATATATCAAAAATCAATTAACAATTTATTTCACAGAAAATATTATTTTTGTAACTTTGAAAGTGATAATAACTGAAAAAGTAATTAACTCATCATTATCAAATGGTAACTGTCATAGACTCATCTAGAAGTTGCACACTCCAATTCCATAATGTTTCATCATAGTACAATGTCATGTCACATCCTTCTAAAGTGACCCAACAACGTTATTTATCCGGGAACCCCCCACAGATCAAGCCTGCGCCAGTTGAGCAAAGTTGATCGGAGAAACATATCGGGCCCCACCACCAAAGAGTGTCTGAGCCGCAACGAATGAAGCAGCTTCGGTCGGGTGAAACAAGTCCCAGAACAAGTGGGTCCTCCGGTTCGCGCACACGCTCGCCTTCGGGTCGCAGATCTGTTGTCCTCGGAGCTGCCCCCGGCCGCAGCAGGCCGTCTTCACATCAGTGAAATCTGAGGAATGAAAGCTTAGTAGTTACTACTACGTTAAATAATATATTTTTTTTAACTGAACGATAATATATCTTTACTAGCTAGTTATAATAAATTTTATTATATTTATTTTAGGATAAACGACTTCTATAGTCACTTATATTAATACTATTTAACTTAATAGTTATTTATGTTTTTTTATGTAGCCAACCAACCTATCACTTACATTTAAAAATTGTGTCATTTTAGTTAAACTTGTCATATTAAATTATTTATGTGGCAAATGTAATTAATAGTTACAAAAATAACGATTTTATTCTATCATTTTATTTTGTTCTTCATTCGCATTTTCTGAAATATGTTTTCAAACTCAAATTTGTTTAAATCAAGGTTTGAATCGAACACATAAACACAAATATCTGAACCTACATCTGTGTTCAAACTAAACTCAATTCGCGTTTTTGGGTTCATCAACAAATTTGAGTCCAAATTTAGATTCGAAATCAGAATTTAAATTGAGGAATAAAAGCTTATTAAGCTTTAATTATTTTATTTCTACCAAAAAAAACTTAAAATTATTTTATTTTATTGTATTATTAATTAACAACTATAAAGGGATTGAAGAACTCACTGGTGCTGATACCCGGGTACTGAATCACATCCATGGTCATGTTATAAGCGTTCCCTAGTGAATAGACGAACCCTTCGTACTCCTTACTCAGCTTCTCCATCATCTCTGTCACTGCCGAGTGGAAGGCCGAGGCAATGTCGTTTAGTCCGTCGCTACATGCACCGTGCTTGTTCCTCTGCGACGGGCAGCAACCGATCGGAGGTATGCTGATTATCCCGAACTTCCTCGCCCCTAACGTGTACAGATCCTGATAAATACACCCCAAACTTGTAACTATATTCAATTGTAACCCTTTGAAGAATCCTTAAAGGAATCTAGTTTGGGGGCTCGAACTCGAACACACCAACCATGCAGTGGTCTACACCAGGATTCATAAAATATAAGGACTAGTTTATAAACTTATTGCAAGTTGCAGGGGGAACCTCAATTAGGGGTATATATATTGCCTATATAGAAACAAAATTGAGGGGTATATATTCAAAAGTGTCGATAGTTAAGGGTGTATTTTGCAATTATCTGTCAAATTACGCATCATAGGAAAGCTAACTACCTTCAAGTGTTTCTCGTAGGAACATGTTAGGGTGTTGATGAACTGTTGTTTCGGAACCAAGACTGACTCCATGGAGTGGTAGTATCCGAGGATGTCGTTGCTGCCGACGCTGATGAAGAACAGTGACTTCCCGAGCAACTTGCAGGCGGCACCAGACCCAACCGCGGCGGAAATCGTGTCACGAATAACTAAAAACTGTTGAATCTGCTCGGATAGTGGAACTACATTTATCGTTTTTTTAACTTTTCCGGTAGATTCAGTCGAGTTCGGCTGCATCGCATCAAAGACAAAGTCAAGAATTTAGTTAAGAGAAATACGTTATGACAAATGTACTTTATTTAATGCTTAAAATGCCATCTGAAGTCAACTTACTGGAGAATCTCCGGTCAGGTCGAGGAGGCCGCAGCCACCGGAGGCGAAGTTGACTCCGAGGAAGCTTTGCTTCAGCAGAGAGGACTTGGTATTGAGAGATTTAAAAGGTGGTGGACTTATCTTTAACCCTAGGAACTTTGCTGTATAACAGTTAATTAAAAAATATAAAATGTCAGTAATTTCATAAAATATCAGCCCATAGTGTTGTAATAAAACCGTCACCTCTGCCAAATCGAGAGACTGACCTAGGAAATCGGCACTGTTAAGACCGTTGCTGAACCGGCCTGTGGCTTTCTGACCGGGGAAGTCAATGCCATTAAACCGGAAGTTGGCCTTGAATTTGCTATCCTTAAGGAAGTTGTTGGTCCCAACATCAGCTGTCGAGTCCCCGAAAACGAACACAACCGGTGTCGTTTGTGCATTTGCCGAGCGGTTGGCCACGAGTATGCTAAACCCTAATACTGCAACCACGACTCGAAGAACCGACCTCTCTGCCATTTTCTAAGTGTGTTAGGTCTCGACAATGGTGGAGCCTAATTTATAAGACATCGTACAAGGGAAATGTAGTTAAAAGGTTACATAAACTAAGGTTAACTCACGTGTTCCAAAGTGTAATACAATGTTGCCGGATTGACATTTGACTTGTTTCTCTTGTAATTTAGGTGTTGGAATCAGTGAGGACGACTGAGGGATGGCAATTATATACTTAATTGTGTACCAAGATTTACATGCCGAATCGAATTACTACAAAACACGAATATATACCCGAATCTAAAGTGAAAACCGAAGTAGTATATATATATTTTTTAAATTGCTTAATAATATCATTTGCACATAAAAAAAATTGTATCAACTACATAGATAATGAATAATACATTGCATTTAAATAAATATCCGTTTTTTTTTAAATTAAACAGTACAAACATAAAAAATTATAATATAATACGAGTGTTATAACTTTGAACCCTTATTTTTTATTATTAAAAAAACTATGATCTTTTATTTAATTTGTTTTTATATATGATTTTTCTTAATGGTGAACTTATACTTTAAAAATTATAGGTCCTCGACTTATATGCATATTACAGTAACAAATCAATTAAGAATAAAATACACATACTCTTTTAATTTATAAATTTAAATCATTTTTTCCTATCAAATGTAAATTAATATTATTAATAATATAAATAGCTAATAATTTTTTATTATTCAACTATACCGTAATTTTCCGATAAATAGTTTCACAAACAATGAGGATCTCTCGAGTCTCGACCAAAACTAGAATAGAGACGAAAGAGCTTTCCGTAGAAGTTGTATACACCGGGTGAACGATCATTCTCCCTCCGGTGCACCCAGTTTTGTTATCCATTAGTTGCTAACATCAGGTATTGATTGCTCTTGGGCCATAAAATGAAGGCGTGGACTCCAAACCCATTAAGAAATTATCCTTTGTTAATTTTCATATAATTCCTTAAGATATATAATTATATTTAATTAAATCAAATAATAAATACATGTTAAAAATTATTTTTCTACGAAAATCAGTTTTCACATAAATAAAGAAATTCGATGAGATAGCTTGGATGGTAAGAATAAAAATACATTAAGAAAATCAATTAAAATTAACAACTGGGAGTGCAGAATGTGATTCCTAGGAAATAATAAATTAATAAAATTACAAACTCCATCGTATCTTTATTATAAAAGTAGCATCTATCTGAGCTATCGGCTTAGCGCAGCGTTGCACGACCGCAAAGAAGAGTGTTTACCGGAATTTCATTCTCGTCGCGAAAAGATTTAAACCGGCGAAGAGACTCACAAGTAAAATTGCTGCCCAAGGTACTGCCTTGTCCAAAACTCGGTCCTCAAGTTCCACATTCCCGCGTTACCGAGTGCAATGTAGATCGCGGTCCATGATCTCGGGTAAACCTACATTGTTAACAACCTTGAGTAATTAGCTTGCTTCGAGTACAAGTAATGTTAAATGAGAAGTAACCTAGTTACTTCAATCACAAGTAATGTCAACGATGAAGCCATGCTAGCTAGGGTTCTAGATATTAACCTGTGTCGTGGACAGAGAGACTGCGTCAACAAGATTATACTGTTTTCGACTCTCAGAGGTCCATCTCCCACCATTCATTCTGTATACTAGAAAACCCGTCAATTTTTGACACGATACAATATTCTCATGAAAAAAAATACTCTTATCCTTACCCTAAACCCAAAAAGCGTAGCCATCAAGGTGCCATGTCTGTACAATGTTCTCGCGGTTCTCGAATACGATCTCGATGAACGAACGGTAGGTGGAGTCCATTACCGTTGTGTTAAGGTAAAAGGGTCTGTTTATCGGGTGTCAGTGATACTTCCCAATCAGAAGATGTCAGAGATATTAACGTAGTGTCTGAAGGGACGAATGAGACACTGTTGACCCCCTATCGTTGCTTTCACTACGGGATATATTGTAAATAGCGGCTAAAAAATGTATTTTTAATGACTCATTAATTGAGCCGTTAAATTGTCACAGCTCAACAGAAGTTGAGCCCTTATATGAAGTGTCGGGATAATTATCACGACTCAATTACTATTTAGCTGTGAAAATTAACGGCTCAAATAAATGACCCGTTTTTTTTATTTCTTATTTTTGACGGCTCATTTTATTTGAGCCGCCAAAAATATATATATTAAAAAAATATTTTCACTCCTCCATTCCGTTCGGCCACCTCCTCCATTCGACCTCTTTACTCCTTCTTTCTCCTTCATCCTTCTTCTTCTTCTTCTTCTTCTTCTTCTTCTTCATCATACATTCCAGTTCTTATTCCTCTTCCTTCCTTCTTCAGTTCAGGCAGTTCTTTCTCTTCTTCCTACCTTCCTACTTCTTCTTCCTTCTTTCCTTCTCCGGACTTTCCACTTTTTCTTCTTCTTCTTCTTCTTCTTCACGATGGAGAAGGATTTCGCAGAGATGGAGCTTTTTGATAGTAGTGGATGGACAGAGAAGAAGGAAGACGACCAGGAAGATGGAGAAGTGAAAAATTCGAAAAGTGAAACGTTAGAAAAGGGAAGAGTGAGAAAATGAAAATGATTTTTTATAACGGCTCAATAGTGATTGAACTGTTAAAAATAGTTTTTTTTTTTTTAAATTTTGCGGCTCTGACATTTGAGCCGCGAAAAATATTTATTTTAATAAAATGACGTCTCAATAGTGATTGATTCGTGAAAATAGCGAAAAGAAAAAAAATTCTTTAAGAAAATGACGACTAAAAAAAAGGATATGTCAAAAATAATTTTATTTTATTTCGCGACTGACATTTGAGCCGCGAAAAATATTTTTTTTTTATTTAAATAAAATAACGACTCAATAGTGTTTAAGTCGTGAATAATCAAATAAATAAATTATTCACGGCTCAATAGTTTTTGAGTTGTCCCGTTAAGCCGTTATTTCACCATTCTCCCCTAGTGTGTCCATTCAATACGACAACCGAGCTCACAAGCTTGATGGTTCGGGTGATGTTAACTTGCCCGTAATGGTACAAGGCTTGTGGGTTCGGTCGTGGACGACTTGCTGTCAGGTTCGTCCTGATAACAGTACAACATATAATGTCATGTTAAGTATAGATCCATCCTAATAAGCGTTACGATAACACATAACAATTTAATTACCTTATCGTGCGGGCTTGATTGATGGACCAGTCGATATGCGTTGTCGGTCCACTAGGGACCGAGCCAGAGACGGATCGAGTAGAACCATTGTAATTCAGAATTCCAGAGGTGGTGAGAACCTTGATTGTAAATCGTGTTGAGACTGCAATGCAATAGTCTTGCGACGGTTGATGCATCGTGACTAACACTGAATATGACTGACCAATATGAACATCGTTCGAGTCGTAAATAGTTTGGATAGTGTGGGTCCCCTTGACCTCGACCAACTTCATCATGTGTCCTTAGATCCTGAAGTTTAGGGATTTTTCAAGGCCAACGTTCGATATCCTGAACCTGTACGTTTTCCCTGTAAAATGCGCCAAAAATTAGTCCAACAACCTTTTTAGCGATGGATATACAACTTATACTGACGCTTTAATTCTGTCGGTAAAAGTCACCTCCTTTACATTGATGGTTAGTGTTAATGTACCTTGCTCTACAGTGAAGGCTACACCATTAGGTCCGAGTCCTTTAATCAGAATGCTGTTAGCGAAGCTAAGTCTATGACCATTATCGAGCACCGTCTTTAACATCTGAAAAATTCAGATAAATAGCACAAATGTCTCGTTATAACGCAATCGAAAAACACGAAAATATTAGAGAGCATTGATGTTTAAGGTTGATTAACTATACCATGTGATTTGTATTGTACCAATCTACGATGAAGACAGAGAAATCCCCGACCGGGAAATGGGACATGGATTTGCGGACGACTAATGATTCTGATTCTGTCGAAGCCACCAACGACCTTGTGGAATGCGGTCGATGGGAAGTAGTAGAAGCTTCTGATTTGGTCCTTCATTTGTAGAGTGTAAGTGTAGTTCTTCCCCGGTGGGATAGGGCAAGTGGTTCCATAGACTCCATCTTGGAAGGAGTTTTTTCTTTGTTGGACTCCATTCCTATATTTAAAATTGTCATGAGTGTCTATGCTTTTTTTTAAATGCTTTTTTTTTTTTTTTATAAAATAATCTTTCATTTTAGTCCAATGTTTAGAATATATGTCAATTTCATCAATAATACACAAACTTTCTGAATTATAAACTTATCTATCTATATTATTAAGGCAGAAGTGGTTTTTGTAAACGCCGCCTGTAAATTTACATAAATACTCTTTAATAATCTAATTAGTTTATATTGATCATGACTATTTTGGTCATTTAAATGTATTCTCAAAAAGGTTTTAAAAAAATATTTTCACAGACACTCGAACTTATGACCTTATAACTTGAAGACATACGTATTAACCAGCTACACATTTATACAACATTACAAATTAAACAAGATGAATTATATATTTCTCATGCACCATTATTTTATATCTCGCTAACAAATACAATTACATTTTCAATTTATTGGACCTTAAAATAACAGTGAATCTAAGAACTTAGATCATTTATAAAAGTTATTATTTCATCTACAACTCAGAGAATTTAGATTGAATTGATAATGTTAATTATGCATTATCTATTATTTGAGACAATAAATAATTAAGATGTACAATATAATCAAGTTTAAAATTTAAATTAGAGTGAATAAGAAATCTCATTCATTATTTATCTGATTTTTTAATTAATTTTATTTAATTTAATTATTATATATGTTATTTTATATAACTTTACAATGTTACATAATAACGATAATTGAATATTATGTTCTCAATTTGTCGTATTTTTTGGTAATTGTGACTTTTTAATCTTTCTACAATTATACAGATTTGTTTTATTCAAAACATTCTCTCTTCTTTCCAAGAAGTTATAGATTTTTTAAATTTTGAGCAGTGTCGTTATAAAAATACATTTCATCTATAAAATTAAATGGCTCAAACGGAATTAAAATCCATCAAAATTGATGTATATTTATATGTTTAATATACATAATCTATCGCGTGAAGCAATAAATAAAAAAACATAATCAAATAAAAAAATTAAAACCAAATTGAAAGGAGATATTTAATTAATGTATACATTTTTTATAATGATAATTATGTATTATAGAGTATTTTCAAATAATGAGATTATTAAATGTTTACAAAAATATGTAGATTTTTTAAATAAAATAGTAAAATATATTTCTTCGTTATTTTATAAAATTAACCAAAAGTTGTTAATATGTTATTAATTACTCCAAACTAATATTAGGGCTGGGCATGAACCGGTTCGGCCCCGAACCGGTTCAGAACCGAACATTTACCACATTTTAAAACCGGTACGGTTTACCGCTCCAGTTTTTGGTCGCTCCAGATTTTGGTCGCTCCAGATTTTGGCCGATTTACCGTACCTGTTCTGAACCAGTTCAAAAACCGGTTCAGAACCGGTTCGGCCAAACCTGTTCATACAAAAAAAAATAATAAAAAATTGAGGTTTCAATTGCATCCAACTGAGATTACAATACAAATTACAAACATAAATCCAACATGGATTAACTCCAGTGCTGAGTCGAGACAAAATTAACTCTACTTTTACTATGTGTTACTGCAGACCGAACTTGTGCCTTGAACCTTCTCTTCTTATATGTGAATCTCAAACATGGTAAAGATCATTTATCAACAACTCCTCAATATTGACAGGCAAATGCACCTCTGACTTTCACCTAAACAGCAGCTCTTCTATTTGCAGCAGCTCTTCTAAATAGCTCTCTCTGCAGCAGCTCTTCTATTTGCATGAATTTGATGTACGAACTGTGACACAATGATTTAGAACCTATGGGCAAGTTTACTAGATGAAGATACGTTAAGCCATGCTTTCCTCATGTCACATCCTTTAGAGATTTCTGGAAGTGGGCCACACAGAGAGACGTAGTGTTTGATCTTAGAATTGGCTTTCCACATGTTATAGGACCCGCTTGAGCACTACACAAAAGATAATAACCAATCAGCATGCAGTCATCAATTGAAAACTATATTAACTGATAGCATGAAGGGAGGAACCACACAGTATATTCATAATTCAATATGCATTTAGCTGATTATGATGATTAGTAATAACAAATATGCATGTTTTCACAGCTCTAGACCTTCTACTGATACGTCATGAGATACATAGGTTCGTTGATAATAAGGAATACAGAAGAAAAAACAAACAAATTGATTACAGATGAAACAAGGAAAACAAAAGAAAAAGATTTTTCACGAGCCCAGTTTTTCTTGACTAAGCCTTGTCCTCGTTATTAAAAAAAATACGGAAAAATGCATTTTGAAGAATTATCTTTGTCAGTTAACTATTATATCTTTTTCGCGTATGAAATATAGTTATCTTTGTCAATTGAATGCCAAATTGAACCAAATTAGAGCAATCTAGCACTAGCCACTAGCAAGACAGCAACTAATCACTTAATCAGACTCTATCCAATTAACAATTGAATGCAAATCTGCACTTTCCAATTAACAACTCTATCCATGCGTGACTTAATTGTTTATTCTTCCTCTTCCTCTGTTGCCAAATCCAAAGACATCAGATTCTTCACCAGTTCACCTCCTCTAGATATAAAAAGGAAGAGGAGTTTGATCTCTTTGGGTGCTTCACTGGGAAGACTCGTGGTGGATTCACGAGTCACATTGTCAAAGAATTAAGACTTAGGGTTTTCAACGACGAAGAAGACGAACCTAGACGAAGAAGACGAACCTGGACGAAGAAGACTGGAGGCGCCGAGGCGGAGAGACTGGAGGCGGAGAGACTGGAGGCGGAGAGACTGGAGGCGAGGCGAGGTTGGAGGCCAGGCGGGAGACTCCGATTAGGATGGAGGCCAGACGAGAGGATGGAGGCGAGGTTGAACGCCAATTAGGTTGAATGAGAATGAATGAGAATGTGTCTGATTCTCATTTCGACCGACTGAAGAAGTTAAATGTCCAATTAGTTCTGGTCCGAAAGTGGAAAAAAAAACACAGTTTTGTCTGGTCTGGTTTGAAAGTGGTCTGGTCTGGTTAGTATTTAGTAGTATTTTAAGTTTAAAACCGGTACAAAAAAAGGTTCGGTTAACCGGTTTTGAACCGGTTTTCTGTACCTATTCTGAACTGTTCCATATTTTTTCAAAAAAATCGTTTGTTTTGTGAACCGGTACGGTTCAGGTACGGTTCGGTCGAACCGGTTATTTTTGCCCAGCCCTAACTAATATCATCCAAAATTTAGGTATTATATGTCGAGAAAATATTAACAAAAATATTTTACTACAAAATTAAAATAACCCGGGTTATGTGTTAAAATAATATTTTACAGATTATTGAAATATAAAAAACAATATTAATTTTCACGGTTTATTATTTATTATCTTTACAAAATATTTTTAGGATTGGTCAAATTTATATTTAATGAGTATTTATTTACTTAACCCTATATTCTTTTTTTTTTTGCCAATAACCCTATATTCCAAATATATCTAAAATTAAAATATGAATATACATAACTAACCCTACTTATTGAACTCTAAAAATATTAAAAGTAAACAATAACTCTGAAAATATCTAAATAAAAAAAATAAGGAAAAAGTTAATCAAATATCTAATTTTTATTGTTTGGTGCAAATTTTACAAGTAATTTATTAATGTCGTCACAATAGATTTTTGATAGTCGTCATTTCATAGACATGGTAGTGAAATTGTTAAGTTATCTTAAGAGTATATCGAATGTATTCCCTGACATCTTCGGACTTATGAGACAATTGGTTAAGGTGTACGTCTTAAATCAAACATAGTAAGAGCGCCCAGGTTCAAATCCTGGGGATGCCAGGATTATAATACTTAAACAAAGGTCGGATGTCAGGAGTATAATACTCAAAGAAAGGTCTGATGCCGGAAGTATAATACTAAAAGAAAAGTCAGTCGGATGTGGATGTCGGGAGTAAAATACTCAAAGAAAGAAAAGTCGGTCAGATGTCAAATGTAAAATACTCAAAGAAAGGGTGAATGTGTCAGAGTGCACAGGTTTTCAAATCCTGGGGAATGGGGATGTTAGGTGTAAAATACTAAAAAATAAAAATCTCGAGGGAGCACATTTGCCTCTTATAAACAAGGTGCAATGTCAATTTTGTCCAAATATCGACATATATTTCTTTTGATCATATTCTTATAAACAAATATGATAATTATTTATTGTGCGTGAGGTGTTAAGATATCTTAAAAGTATATTGAATGCACTTATTAGCAAATTCTGAGTTATGAGCGTACGTCTTAAATCTCAAATGGTACGAGCGCATAAGACTGAATCCTGGGGAAGTTGTCGGGGTGAAAATACTCATAGAAATTTCGAGATGGGTATGAATACTCATAGAAAGCTCGAGGTCAGACATTAAGCGATAGTTTATATGCGATGAGATAGTATGGTATGATGTGTGAGTGAAAATATTCATAGTAAGTTAGGAGAAAGATATACATCTTAATTTCTTTAATTGTATTTGATAATTTAAGTATACTCTTTTCATTTACTACTAATCATATTGCATATACATCTATATTGTTCTCTAAGAGCCAATTTTTATCCACTCAATGAATAGTTATAGACAAAAATTCATATACAATTTAAAATCAAATCAAAATGGAAGTTCTAGAATCCACTTAAGTGTATTTTCCTAATGGTTGTACTAGACTCCGGCACGCGCTATACGCGTGCACGTTGTCGTCGTTTGTCTTGCGTCAGGTGTTAGGAGGACATGATCAACTCGATTCCTAGGATAGTACAAGAATTAAACATGTGATGAAAAATATTATTGGAATTGTAAGACTAAACTTAAATTTCCTAATATAACTAAATAAAATTAATTTTGTTTTAAATATTTTTAAGAAATTGCTCGAGCAAGGAGACTCTTTAGTAGTGGTTCTTGCTCTCGGATGCTCGAGCAATTTCTTATGTAATTTAAGTTTAGTATTAAAATTCCAATAATACTTTTCATCACATGTTTAATTCTTGTACTATCCTAGGAATCGAGTTGATCATCTCCTCCTAACACCTGACGCAAGACAAACGACGACAACGTGCACGCGCGTAGCGCGTGCCGGAGTCTAGTATATATATAAGGTTAAAGATGACTACTATGACAGAAGAAACGACTCCGTCAAGTTATTCTGCACATTGATGATGACATTGTTGTTGGTGATGGCTGTTGGGTATCGATAGTGACGGCCCAGTAAGAAAAGGCCTCGAAGGCCCAATAACTATAGAGGGGGTAAACCCATGACATCCGAACCGGATCGGCCCAAGTACAAGCCAAACTTGGCCCACCATCGAGTAATCCAGAATCGAGCCCAAAGTCTATAGAGACGCCAAAGGCTCTCAGACTGCTCGCCATTCTCTACCAAGTCGCGACCTTCCACTGCTCGACATGGGAGTGCTCGCCCCGAAGAGAGCCTTGCCTCTCTCCTCTGGTCCCACTAAACCGTTAATAACAGAGTGGCCAAGATATCCCGCATATCCCGGTCACATATTCACTAAAGATTAGATTTGGTAACTGCAATATCTCGCAGTAACTGCCATATCCCACGATCCGAATCTTCAGCAACTCAATATACATTAAGATATTCAGTTGCCTTTATACGGTTCTATCTCTCTTACCCTATAAATATCCTTGCTTTACATACGTACTTTACGTTTTGAGTTTTATACACACATATACTCATTTAAGCATCGGAGAGGGACCCAGAGGCACCCCCTCTGTTGCGCTCCCCTACTTGCAGGTTCACCGGAGTTGGAGCTGAAGCGTCATCCCAACCTTGTCTGGTATTCAATTCACTGCCAGATCAGCATTCAGGATTTCACGATCCAACATTTGGCGCCGTCTGTGGGAAACGAGCAATTAAGCCATGAGAACTCGATCCCAAAGCAACCGTCGGAATCAGACTAGGGAGCGATCCTCAGATAGCTCTGATTCCGCCGCCGCTTCACCACTTCAACAGGAACCTGCCAGCCGAGCAGGAGTTAATGCTGTTCCTCTGCGGACAGCCCGAGAACATGTCGGTGATTCAAGACCGACCCCAGCTGCTGATCAAAACGGAGCCCCTGCACCGCAGACAGTCCACATTGCGGGGCAGAATATTAATTTAACCCCCGAGATGGTCTCCTTGCTGGAAGCCATCCTAGGACAGGCGCGCCGCCAGGCCCCTGCTCCTCAGGAAAACAATCCCTCTGCTCCTAAGGAAAATCACCGCCCTGCTGCCACAGGGCCTTCACCTTCAGAAGCGGCCAATCCTAGTCCTGCTGCGCATCAGGAGGATCAGGAGATGACGTCAGGTCAGCAGTCCCTACCTCCAGCGCACACCAAGGAGCCAGCAGCCGCATATACTGCCAATCCTTCCGGTCCGCCTCCACCCGGAGCCTCTCCCATGTACTGCACTGTGGAGCAGATGGATGACCTCCTCAACAAAAGGCTCCAGGAAAGACAGTTGACAGTCATAGCTCCCTTCAAGGAGCAGTCCTCTCATCCATTCACCGACGCGCTCGTCGCTATCAAAATCCCGAAGGATGTGGTTGCTCGGGCCATACCTGAGTATAGCGGTGGAGGAGATCCCACCGTACATGTCAACAAGCATGAGGCCTCCCTTCTGGGTAAGTCAAACGATCCCAATCATTTGGCTTTGCTATTTCCATCTACTCTTTCGGGTTCGGCTTCGTCCTGGTTCTTCGGCCTCCCTGCAGGATCAATCGGAACTTGGGCAGAGTTAAGAAGCAAGTTCCTGGAGAGATACATGGGCGAGCGCCAGTTGCTGAAGAGCGTGGTCGCCCTTGACTCGGTCAAACAGCAGCCTGGAGAGTCGCTGTCCAACTTCTACGGGCGTTTTCATCAAAACGTCACAGAATTAGATCGCCGAATCTCGGATGGGGAGATCATTCGAGCATTCTACAGAGGTCTGGATGTGGCCAACAAGGCCTCGAGAAAGCTGCGAAATAGCTATCACGTAAAGGAGATAGAGACATTGGAGGAGTTGGCATCCAGAGCGAAAGGTTTCATAGACCTTGAGCGCGCAAACATCGAGGCTAACCTCCTGACGACCTCGCTAAGGGTAACCCCTGAACCCCGACGCGATGGTAAGAAGGAGGTCAAGAAGGAGAAAAAGGGAAAAGAAAGTAAGCCGCGAGTCGAGTCTCTTCCAGCGCCTCGCCATCCAGAGGTCCCTGAGTACTTCACGCCTTTAAATAGGCAGATCTCAGCGGTACTAGTCGAGATGGAGAGGAGATCCTTGGCGAGGCCACCGATGCCTCGCCGAGGTGGGTTACCCATGGGCAAGGATGTCGAGAGCTATTGCAGATACCACAAGTGCAAGGGCCATAAGACAGACGATTGCAAGATTCTGAAACGAGATATAGAGAGGCTGATTCAGGGGGGAATGTTGAAGGAATTTGTGGCAGGGCGAGACCGAAGTCGAACGCCCCCCAGGAGACATCGTTCACCAGCCCCTGCAGATCAAGCTGAGCCTTCTGGAAGCAAGAGGAGAGTGAATCTGATTGCAGGAGGATTCGGCGCAGGCGGCGAGAGGTCAAACTCCAGAGAGGTCTACGCCACTCAGATCTCTACGGCAGTTCAGTTGGGGAAGCGACCCCGACCTGAAGAAAACATTGTCATCTCATTCTCTGAAGATGATTTGACACATGTCACCACGCCCCACAACGATGCTCTGGTCATTACGGCAGATATTGACGGCTGTGATGTTGCAAGGATTCTGGTCGACGGAGGCAGCTCGACAGACATCCTGTTTCTGGACGCCTTCGAAAAGATGGGCAAATCAAAACGCGACCTGAAGAGGGTCGACTTTCCGCTGATCGGATTTGCGGGAAGGACAACTTATCCACTGGGGGCTATAACCATGCCAGTGATTTTTGGCGAGGGGTGGAAAAGCATCGAGGTGTCGGTCACTTTCCTGGTGGTCGATTCACCTACATCCTACAACGCCATTATAGGGAGAACCACGATCAACCCAAATAAGATTGTGGCCTCCACTGTCCACCAGAAGATGAAGTTCCCTACTCCGAACGGGATTGGAGAAGTGCTCGGAGATCAGCCTTCCTCGCGGCAATGTTATGTGAACTGTTTACGCAGGAAGAACCAAAGGGAGGCGCTCGCCATCGAGACAGAGGCCGATCCCCGCGAGGACTTGGCTCGACCAGCACCCATGGAGGAATTGGAGGAGGTCGAGATCGATGGTCCGGACAAAAAGGTGCGCATTGGGACCACCTTGAAAGAGGATCAGAAGGAGGCCATGACCGCTCTCCTCAAGGAATTCAAAGAGCTCTTTGCCTGGCAGCCGAGCGACATGCCAGGAATCAGCACAGATATTATCTCGCATGAGCTCAGGATAGACCCCTCCATCAAGCCGATCGCCCAAAAGAGAAGATCGTTCGGGACTGATAAACGTTTGGCGATCAGGCAGGAAGTCGGCAGGTTGATTGAAGCTGACTTCGTCAGAGAGGTAAGATTCCAGAGCTGGGTAGCCAACCCAGTTTTGGTCAGGAAATCTAATGGCAAGTGGAGGATGTGCGTCGACTTCCGCGACTTAAACAAGGCTTGCCCCAAAGATTCATATCCCCTTCCAAGAATTGATCAGCTAGTCGATGCTACCTCGGGTCATGAGATGCTGAGCTTCATGGACGCCTATTCAGGCTACAACCAGATCAGAATGCATCCAGACGACGAGGCCCACACTGCTTTCTATGCTGACGGGGACATTCTATGCTACAAGGTGATGCCCTTTGGTCTCATCAATGCCGGGGCAACTTATCAGCGGATGGTGAACCGACTGTTCCAGGACATGCTGGGAAGGAACATGGAGGCCTACGTGGATGATATGCTCGTTAAATCCATCAAAGGCAATCCTCATACCACCGACCTCCGTGAAGCTTTTGAATGCATGAGGAGACACAGCGTTCGCCTGAACCCAGCAAAGTGCGCCTTTGGAGTCAAGTCCGGGAAGTTCCTGGGTTTTATGGTCAGCGAAAGGGGCATTGAAGCAAACCCGGAAAAGCTAAAGGCCATAGAAGAAATGAAGTCACCAACCTGCCATAAGGAAGTCCAATGCCTGAACGGCCGACTAGCTGCTCTTAACCGCTTCCTCTCCAAAGCAAGCGACAAGTCCCTCCCGTTCTTCAAAACCTTGAGGGCCAACCGTAAGTTCGAATGGACGCCAGACTGCGAGGAAGCATTCCAGTCCTTGAAAAGGCATATTCAAACACTCCCAGCTCTGGCAAAACCCGTTCCAGGCGAGCAGCTTTTCCTCTATTTAGGCATTAGCGATGTGGCAGCCAGTGCTGTTTTAATAAGGGAGGAGAATAATGTTCAGAGTCCAGTGTATTTCATTAGCAAAATGTTCAACTCAGCAGAAATAAAATATGTCCAGATTGAGAAGTATCTCTATGCCTTAGTTATTGCTGCTCGGAAGCTGAGACCATACTTTCATGCGCACGACATCACGGTCCTCACCAATCAACCTCTCAAAAACTTCCTGATGAAGCCAGATTCTTCAGGGAGAATGGTCAAGTGGGCGATCGAGCTCAGCGAGTTCAGGATCAAATTTGCGCCAAAAACGGCCATCAAAGGTCAAGCACTAGCTGATTTCATAGTGGAAAGCACGAGTAACGGTCAAGCGGAGGCAGAAAACAGGCCAAGTCAGTCAGCAAACGACAATCAAATCTGGGAACTCTATACGGATGGGTCTTCATCAAAAGAAGGCTCGGGGGCAGGTTTAATTCTTATTCCTCCTGAGGGCGAGCCTCTGAAATACGCGATCGCCTTGACATTCCCGGCGACCAATAACGAAGCAGAATATGAGGCTCTTATCACTGGACTCAGACTGGCAAAAGGAATGGGTATAACAGCGCTTAAAGTAAAAAGTGATTCAGAACTTATTGTCAATCAGGTTAATGGCGCCTACGAGGCAAAGGGAGAAAAGATGAAGAAATATCTCGGCATCGCCAAAAAACTAGTTGTGGAAATCCCAAATTTCGCGATTGAGTTTATTCCTCGCCAAGAAAACCAGATGGCAGATTCTTTGAGTAAGCTAGCCTTCGGAGGGGCGACAATCCAGGATGTGCAATTTCTGGAAAAGGCCCTATGTTCAGTCCTTGAAAACAGAGCGGAGGTCTTCAACATTCAAGAACAGGTCACCTGGATGACCCCGTTCCAGAATTATTTGAAAGAAGGCATCCTCCCAGAGGACGAAGGCGAATCCACTAGGATTAGAAGACTCGCAGCCAGTTATCTAATCATCGATGGAGAACTCTATAGAAGAGGTTATTCGACGCCTTACTTGAGATGTGTTGCTCTACCCGAAACAGAAAAAGTTCTTCGAGAAGCTCATGAAGGGGCAGCGGCATGTCATGAAGGTGCTCGTTCACTAAGCAGGAAAATATTCAGACTGGGATATTACTGGCCGACCTTGGGAAAAGACGCAGCCGAATTAACACAGAAGTGTGAAATTTGCCAGCAGTTTGCACCACGATCGGGTCGACCATCGACATTATTATCCCCAATGGCGGGTGCCTGGCCCTTCGCTCAATGGGGAATCGATATATTGGGTCCTTTTCCCATTAGCACTGGTCAGCGTACTCACATTATAGTGGCGATCGACTACTTCACTAAGTGGGTAGAGGCGAAAGCTCTAGCTTCGACAACGGAATTCCAAGTTATCAAGTTCATGCAGGTCAACATATTCTCCAGGTTTGGTATTCCCAAAATACTCATCAGCGATAATGGTCCGCAATTCGTTGGAAAGGAATTGAAATGGCTCTGTGAAGAGTATCACATCGACCATCGCTTCAGTTCAGTACATCACCCTCAAACGAATGGGCAAGCTGAAGCAGCCAACAAGGTTGTCTTAGCAGGACTCAAGAAAAGGGTTCGAGCATTCAAAGGGAACTGGGCAGACGAACTGGAAAACGTATTATGGGCCATCAGAACAACGCCTAAGGCGGCCACAGGAGAAACGCCTTTCAGTTTAGTGTACGGATCAGAAGCAGTAGCACCAACTGAATTAGCAGTGCCTACCCACAGAGTCCTACACTTTAACGCGGAGGCAAATGAGATCGAGCGCAGAACTGACCTCGACTTGGCAGAGGAAAAGAGATGGCTCTCGGAAAAAACACAGGCAAAAATGCGCTTGGCGACCGCTCGGTATTTCAATAGAAAAGTTAGCGCTCGCCAATTTTTCGTGGGGGAGATGGTTATGAGAAGGAATGAATTTACAAGGCTGGACAGTAAAAACAAACTTTCAGCCAAATGGGAAGGACCATACAAAGTAGTAGAGATCGCCGCACCAGGATCCTACTATTTGGAAACCACCGAAGGCGAGAGGTTACCTCGTCCATTTAATTCAGAGCATTTAAGAAGATTTTATGCATAGCTTGTAATCAAACGGATTATGTCAATAAAAGAAAGCCATTCCTTCACAAAGCGTGTCCACTCGAAGCAAGCTGAAGCCAAAAAGCCCTGACGCCAAAGTCAGGCCTCAAAAAGCCCTAGCAACAAAGCTAGGCCAAAAGCCCTAGCACCAAAGCTAGGCCAAAAGCCCTGACGCCAAAGTCAGGCCTCAAAAGCCCTAGCAACAAAGCTAGGCCAAAAGCCCTAGCAACCAAGCTAGGCCAAAAGCCCTGACGCCAAAGTCAGGCCTCAAAAGCCCTAGCACCAAAGCTAGGCCAAAAGCCCTGACGCCAAAGTCAGGCCTCAAAAGCCCTAGCAACAAAGCTAGGCCAAAAGCCCTAGCAACCAAGCTAGGCCAAAAGCCCTGACGCCAAAGTCAGGCCTCAAAAGCCCTAGCAACAAAGCTAGGCCAAAAAGCCCTAACAACAAAGTTAGGCCAAAAGCCCTAACAACAAAGTTAGGCCAAAAGCCCTAGCAACAAAGCTAGGCCAAAAAGCCCTGTCGCCAAAGACAGGCCAAAAGCCCTAGCACCAAAGCTAGGCCAAAAGCCCTGACGCCAAAGTCAGGCCTCAAAAGCCCTAGCAACAAAGCTAGGCCAAAAGCCCTAGCAACCAAGCTAGGCCAAAAGCCCTGACGCCAAAGTCAGGCCTCAAAAGCCCTAGCAACAAAGCTAGGCCAAAAAGCCCTAACAACAAAGTTAGGCCAAAAGCCCTAACAACAAAGTTAGGCCAAAAGCCCTAGCAACAAAGCTAGGCCAAAAAGCCCTGTCGCCAAAGACAGGCCAAAAGCCCTAGCACCAAAGCTAGGCCAAAAGCCCTGACGCCAAAGTCAGGCCTCAAAAGCCCTAGCAACAAAGCTAGGCCAAAAGCCCTAGCAACCAAGCTAGGCCAAAAGCCCTGACGCCAAAGTCAGGCCTCAAAAGCCCTAGCAACAAAGCTAGGCCAAAAAGCCCTAACAACAAAGTTAGGCCAAAAGCCCTAACAACAAAGTTAGGCCAAAAGCCCTAGCAACAAAGCTAGGCCAAAAAGCCCTGTCGCCAAAGACAGGCCAAAAGCCCTAACAACAAAGTTAGGCCAAAAGCCCTAGCAACAAAGCTAGGCCAAAAAGCCCTGTCGCCAAAGACAGGCCAAAAGCCCTAACAACAAAGTTAGGCCAAAAAAGCCTTAGTAACAAAACTAGGCCACAAAAGCCCTAACAACAAAGTTAGGCCTCAAAAAACCTGACGCCAAGAGTCAGGCAAAGCCCTGACGCCAAAGTCAGGCCAAAAGACCTAGCAAAATGTTAGGCAAAATGAAAGCCCTGACGCCAAAGTCAGGCCAAAGAAAGTTTAGGCGATCACTATCGATGATAAAGCCTGACAAATTACAAATCCCTTGTTATTAGGCCAACACCTCAAAGGTTTAAACTTCAAAGAAGGTAATATCTCTTTGAACTTAGAAGTTTACGCTTTTAAGTGTCAAAAGTATTATCCTTAGAAAGTTTAGCTTATGATGGGTCTACGGCTTTAAGGGTCGACGACATTACAAAGCAAGAAAAAAGTGGAAAGTAATTATGAGTAAGATATTGGATAGCTAAATATGTTCGAAGTCGATTAAAGGCTCAAGAATATAAAAGCATTCAATAGAAAAATCCAAGTCTTCGACAGATAATTACAAACCAAAAACAGAAAATACAAAAATGGCTATCTAAAAAAGAAAAATACGGTCGCCAAGGAGTTAGGTACTTCAAGCTTTGGGGTTCTCGGGGGCAAAGACGCTCTGCTCGCCTTCGGGGGCAGAAGTATCGGGCTCGCCTTCAGGAGCAGCCTCCCCAGCAACAGAGGGCTGCGAAGGCTGACTCCGCAGGAAGGTCTTCAAGGAGGCAACTTCCCCAAGAGGAAAGTGGGGATCGACCGCCTGGACCTCCTCCACCAGGCCTTGAAGAAATTCGGCAATCGCCGACTTCATCACCTTCAAGGCCTGGTCCTCAAAGTCTTCGGAGGCCTTGAACTCCTCAATCACGGCATGGGGTGAAGGAACCGCTTTCAGCTGATCAGCCAGTCGGTTCTTTTCCTCCTCTAGGGCGACCCCCCTAGCTTCGGCAGCATTCCTCTGGGCCTCCGCGGCGACCCTAAGAGCGTCTGACTCGACCAACTGGGCACGAGCTTCCTTCAACTCGGCCTCCAGGCGAGCACGGACCGCCTCCCCTTCATCAAGGCACTGATGAAGGGCCTCAGCTTCATGAAGGAAGGCTGCAGCATCAGCCTCCCTCTTCTTGACATCAGCAAGGAGGCGCTGCTCCTTCCTGAAATACTCCTCCCGGGCGCCGTCCACCAAGGTGATTGCCATGTCAGCAGTCTTCTTGATGGCCTCCAACTGCCCGGGGGTGACCCCTGTGCTTCGGTATTGCTCCAGCTCGACAAGCAGTTCAGAGTGCTTGTCGGCGAGCTCGCCGAAAACGCGGCCGAGGATCACCTCTTCCCGAACGAGCTGACAACAAAAGCACAAGGAAAATGTCAAGTCATCAAAATGAAAAGGAATGACAAGGAATAAATAATGGAAAGAGGGCGAAATCATACCAGGGCAACTCGTTCGAAGTGGGTCCGTAAGAACCCCTCGATCTGAGGAAGCTCCGTAGGGACAATCGAACGGTCCTTGGGAGGAATTATCCCATCAAGGAGCCGCATGCACATATCCGGGCTACCCCGTAGGCTCTTCTGGGCGGGGTACCCCTTCTTGGCAAGGTCCCCACAAGGGACCCAAGGCCTCCGAGAGTCCCCAACCTTAAAAGGCTGGAACAAGCTCGCCATGGAGCAGTACTCCTCGGCGGGAGCCCTCGAGGAGCTGGAAGCAGCAGGCCCCTTCTTTTGGGCCCCAGACTCCTTAGTAGGAGCCGTGGGCACTGAAGAGGCGGGAGGCGCCAAAGACAAGGCCTTCTCCTTAGCGGCGGAAGGGCCCTGAAGAGAGGGAGAAGGAGACGCCGTGTCCAAACCCTTCCCTTTGCTGGCAGAAAGGCCCTTAGGAGGGGAAGGAGAAGGATGTTGGTCGACATCAGGGTGCTCTTCACTCCTGACCTTCTTAGAAGGAGGAGGAGGAGGGTCCCGGGCCACGTCCGCCAAGGACTCCACTGCAAAGCAACAAGACAATAAGTCAGGAGTCAGAGAACCGCAGAATGTAAAAACATTAAATCAACAAAAGGCGAGGTAGTACCTGGTTGGCGAGGGCCAGTAGTGGCCGAAGGAAGCGTCTCCTCGGGCTTCCTCTTGGTCGAACGCCTAGAAGGAGGAGGGGGAGAGCTTAGCAGCACCTGGTCGGAGGACAATCCCGCCGATCCCTGGTCATCAAAGAGACCTATCAGTTTTTTGCTCTTGCTTACAACCTTCCCTACAAGTAATAAAACAAGGGAAGGGTTAGAAAATTACCCAATCATCAAAGATTGGTGTAGCTTGATGAATGCCCGCCATCTCAAGGGCATTCTCGGTAGTCTCCGCCACTGAGCGGATGGACTTGAACTGAGATGACCGATGCAGCCGATATAAATCGTCGATGGCATTCCGATCACTTCCGGACAATTCTTCGAAGGAGGGAGGAAAATCCTTGTCCGGAGCAAACAATTTCCAAGGTACGCCCCCCTTATACAAGAAGTAAAACTTCTTGTAATTGGAGTTAGTGGCCCGGAAATCATCGATCAGGCGGACATGGACGTTCCAAGCCCATCCTTGAGGGCCTCCCCACTCCGAAAACTTCGGCCAGCGGGATTGGAAGTGGTGAAAGTGGTTAGCCCCTGCTGCCAGCCGGAAGAAGCACCGGAACAGGGCCAGTGAATATACCCATTCCTGGCGTAAGCATAGGAACTTGAAGCCGACCCACATTCTGAGGGCATTCGGGACAAGCTGTGTGGGGTGAATCCCGTAAAACTGACACAAGGTCTGTAAATCCTCACAGAGAGGAAAACGCAACCCAGCATCGATCTGGGCCGCATAAATGTAAACCTCTCCATCGTGAGGAAAATGCAGACCTAGGCCAGGATACCTAGGAGCATCCTCCGCACTGAAGCCACCAAGCGCCACCATGGTCTTAAAGTAAGCCGGCTTCAGTTCGTTAGGCTTGATATCTACTCAGAATGATTCAAGTATGGCACAGCAAGTATAAAAACAAAGGAAAACAGAGGATATTGCCAAAATAGAGCAATAAAAGGGCGAAAGTTTACCTTTTGGGGAAAAAATAGGCGTGTTCAGCTCAGGGCCATCTACCACCACTGGGGTGGCCGCAGACCTTCCCACGTCAGGCTGTTTCCCCGCTGAGGAGGGCACAACTTCATCCCTAATGGTCAAGGGAACACCGACATTCTGAGGGGCGCTGGCTTTGTTAGCACCCTTGATGGCCATGTGTTTTATTCGCTGACTTCTGGGGGCCATGGAAATGGTCGAAATGAGAACTGAAGAGGATTGAAAGAGAAAGGGAAGGTTTGCAGCGAAGTTCTGAAAATCTGAAGGAGTGGATAAGCGTAAAAAACAAAATGCAGAAACTGACGTTTCCTATATAGACCAAAAGGGGAGTAACCGCCACGAGCAAATCGAAGCGACGCAGAGGAATAATTGCACCCTTTTGGAAAAAACCGAAGCAATGTCAGAATTCCAAGAGACAACGGTTGGCTGGTACAGACAGCTGTCAAGCTACCCTGGGTTTACGGAAAAGTAAATGTCAGGCGTGCCTCAAGTGACCGTTCGATTTCTGGACAACCGTGCAGTTATTAAATGCTAAAATTCCACTAAGGAGACAAGGTGGTCGCCAACGCACTAATAAAGCTTTAGCAGAAATACCTCGGGTAGATAATGATCGCCTAACTAAGAAAGATAGACTTCCATAAGCCTGAGTCACCTCGAGTGATCGCCAAAAGGGAATAAAAGGAAGGATATTCTTTCGGCTTTGAACAGAGAAGGAATCGCTCGCCAAATGAGCTCGAAGTGTCTCAAAGGCACTGAACCATTACCAAAGACGTCACTATCTAAAACCCTACCAGGAAATCAAGCTCGACTGAAGGAACTTCAATCAAGCTTCGGGGGCAAATGTTGGGTATCGATAGTGACGGCCCAGTAAGAAAAGGCCTCGAAGGCCCAATAACTATAGAGGGGGTAAACCCATGACATCCGAACCGGATCGGCCCAAGTACAAGCCAAACTTGGCCCACCATCGAGTAATCCAGAATCGAGCCCAAAGTCTATAGAGACGCCAAAGGCTCTCAGACTGCTCGCCATTCTCTACCAAGTCGCGACCTTCCACTGCTCGACATGGGAGTGCTCGCCCCGAAGAGAGCCTTGCCTCTCTCCTCTGGTCCCACTAAACCGTTAATAACAGAGTGGCCAAGATATCCCGCATATCCCGGTCACATATTCACTAAAGATTAGATTTGGTAACTGCAATATCTCGCAGTAACTGCCATATCCCACGATCCGAATCTTCAGCAACTCAATATACATTAAGATATTCAGTTGCCTTTATACGGTTCTATCTCTCTTACCCTATAAATATCCTTGCTTTACATACGTACTTTACGTTTTGAGTTTTATACACACATATACTCATTTAAGCATCGGAGAGGGACCCAGAGGCACCCCCTCTGTTGCGCTCCCCTACTTGCAGGTTCACCGGAGTTGGAGCTGAAGCGTCATCCCAACCTTGTCTGGTATTCAATTCACTGCCAGATCAGCATTCAGGATTTCACGATCCAACAATGGCGTCGATGTCCAGTCCCGGAAACTGCCCGTTGATCAAAATTCCCTTCAAATCCACAAACCCTATTAACCCTATATTTAATGAGGGATTAAAGTGATCTAGGTATCTCAAAATTCATGTTTTTATAAATAGGTGCCTTAGAAAAAATTTGTTCCTTTCAGATACCTCAAAATTCATAAATATATCTACTTTAATTGAATACTTTTTTTTTTGGCCCAAAACAAACTTCATTAATACTGAAATGTATCCGTTTGATCTAACAACAACAAGAAAATTAGAGCAGATGGTGGTTCACATATCCAATTTACCATACACCTTTCTCTTTTGGATTGTCTAGCAATCTAGTTCGCGCAACGGTTTTCTTTCCGACTTACCCAATGCCATGATATCGTCTCAATTTGTATAAATGTCCTCTTGATCGTGTTGAGGATGTTTTACAATCTCCAGTTGGTTTCCTCGACCGATCCATCCAATTTCTTGATGAGTTGCTCATAATCCGACTTGATGATTACCTTACTCCATTCGTGATGGACCACTAGTTCCACCGCTTGTAGTATTGCTCGGGCTTCCAAGTTTATTGCTGAGACGTCCCTCCGCGACGATTGTCTTCCATCCAACACGTTTCCGACTTCATCCCTCGCTATTACACCAGTTCCCCCGACCTGTCTTTGTGTCCCACGTGCCATCACAATTTAGTTTGATCGTTCCTTGTTCTGGTGGTGTCCATAGTTGGTTTGTCGTGGTCCTCCTTGGGGGCTCCGATCGGTTCCTTTTCGTCCGTGCCCAAGCTTCCCGTGCTAGCCGTATTCCACGCTCAAGCGTGGTATGCGACTTTGGGTGATAGTTGTTATGATATGCCCGTCATCGTTCTTTCAATATCTCCCAAGCCAGAGTTTCGATTTTTGTTTTGAGAAAGGCTCCATCATCATGACTTGTATCATCCACTTCAATCTCCTTCATCCATTCCGCCCACGATTGTTAGGAGTTGTCTTCCCACCGGCCCCCTACTCCGTCGAACCATATTGGTCGTACCCATCGACACTCCATCAACGCGTGGTCGATGGTTTCCACCTTTCCACAGAAGAAGCAGTTCGGTGTCGAGCTGATCTTTCTTCGGTGCAGCTCCTCCATCACCTGCAAGGCCTGATTGCAACTCTTCCAAATAAAATGTTTTACCTTTGGAATTGTAGGCCCCTTCCAAATCTACTTCCACGTTATCGTCCCGATCGCTCTTGAGGTTGAGGCTTGGGCAGCTTCCTCAGGTTCTCTCTTCTCCATTAACCTCTGGTACACCATTTTTGGGTGTGCCATACCCGGCCTAGAGGTTGGCCAAAACAACCTATCCCGGGTCCTTTCTCTTGTTAGATGGATTGCATGGATGGCTATGTTCTCCTCCTCCGTTATGGTCTCCCGGATACGCCTCGTATCCCATCTCGTTCCTTTGTCCCTCATAATGTCTGCCACCCTTACGTCGTTGTCCGGTGCATTTTCCATGACACATGAGAGCCTATGCCCATTCATCCCCGGTACCCAAGCGTCCTGGAATAGACGGATGGTTTCACCATTTCCTACCCTCCATATTCCTTCCGCTTGTAGAATGTTCCTCCCTTCGATTATGCTTGACCAAGCCCACGATGTCCGTCCACCCTTTTCGCCTGGAATATGTTTGAGTTGGGGAAGTAGATACCTTTCATTACCTTTGCCCAATATGCCTCTGGGTTGTTGTGGAGTCTCCATGCTGTTTTGGTGAGCATAGCATCATTGAAGGTGTTGATATACCTGAACCCCATCCCCCTTCCTCATTTGGCTTAGTTATGTAATCCCATTTCCTCCAGTGTATCGTTCGTTTATCCACGTTCTGACTCCACCAAACCTTGCCATCATATCCATCATTTCTCCACACCATGTTTTTGGAAGTTTAAACAATGTCATTGTGTATGTTGGGATGGTGGTTATGACCGCCTTTAGCAATATTTCCTTCCCTGCATTACTTAGGTACATGTTCTTCCATTCGCTCATTTTACTCCAGATCCTGTCCTTCAAGTGTCCTAAGGCCTCCCGTTTAGATCGAACCCAAACCATGGGGATTCCAAGGTATTTCCCCGCGTTTTGTGGTTCCTCTATCCCCAAGATATGGCTAATCCTCCTCCTGCTTTCTAAGGTCGTCCCAACGCTGAAATGTATGCTCGATTTCTGGAGGTTGATGTTTTGGCCTGAAGTATGACTGTATTCTTCCAGGATTGATTTGAGTCCATTCGCATTTCGAGTGTCCACTTTGATGAAAAAGATTGAGTCGTCCGCAAAAAGAAGGTGGTGGACAATTGGGCATGTCCTCCTAATCTGGATGCCCTCAATCTGTCCCATCTCGATCGCCTGAGTAATCTGTTTGGATAATACATCAGTCACAAATATGAATAAGTAAGGGGGTCCCCCTGTCGGATACCTCGTGTGGTTAAGAAGCTGTCCGTCTTCTTCCCATTTATAATGACTCGGTATCACACTTTTGTGATACATCCTTCCATCCATCGAACCTAGGTTTCGTCAAACCCCATTCGTCGCATTGTATTTAAGAGGAAACTCAATTCCATTCGGTTATATGCTTTGTTCATATCGATCTTAAACGCGCATTCCTCCATGTTTTCCCACTTGCTTGTGCGCAAATGATGAAAGGCCTCGTGAGCTACTATGATGTTGTCATGGATTAACCTGTCATCCACAAAATCCCCTTGGAATGCGATGATCAATAACGGGACTATGGCTTGCATCTGGTTCGCTAATGTCTTGGACAACACTTTATACACAAAGTTACACAAGCTAATAGGACAGAAATGAGTTGTTTTAAAGGGGTTTTGCACTTTAGGGATTAAAACAATATATGTATCATAAAACAAGGGTCGAGTCTACCGTTTGACAAGTAGCTCTTTATCGCATGAATGACATCAGGTCCCACAATTTCTCAATACTTATGATAGAACATACCAGGGAACTCATCAGGACCTGGTGCCCTCGCCCCTCCTAGTTGGAAGGCCGCTCATTTGATCTCTTCATTAGTGACTGGTCTAATGAGCTTCTGATTCATTGGCCTTGTAACTACCGGGTCTACACATTCAAGTATGTGTTCTGAGTTTCTCGTACCCTCCGTTTGGAGTAGGTTTTTGAAGTACCTTTCACACACCTGACTGATTTCTCTTTATGATTCTGTCCAACTCCCATTCTCCCTCTGGAGGCTTTTGATTTTGTTTATGTTTCTACTCTCCAAAGTGGATTTGTGAAAGAAGGTAGTATTCCTATCTCCCTCTCCTAGCCACCTGATTCTGGCTCTTTGGCTCCAGTACATTTCTTCCCTCCTCTAGTGTTCGATCAATTCTGTTTTAAGTGTTTTTTCTCTTTCACTCGCATAGACCGTATTGTCCTCCCTTTGAATCCTTTCAATTTGCCGCTGAATTTGTGCTATCTTCACCTTGTTGTTTTTGTAGTTTGCCTTACTCCATTGGATCAATTTGGTTTGACACCTTCTGATTTAAGAATAGAAAGCGGGCATTCTATTAGGTGTTGTGGCAGGTATCCACGCCGTTTTGACAGTTTGTTTGCACCCTTCATCCTCCATCCACATTGCCTCAAATCTGAAGTTCTTGCACCCCCTTTCATCCTGATGGTCTACCATTAGAAGCATTGGGCTATGATCCTAACCAATAGCCGGTTTATGGAATATGACGTTGTTCAGGTATGTGCTTAGCCATTCTCCATTGGCTATTCCCCGATCCAAACGCTCTCGAATCGTTTCAACCATGTCCCTATTGTTGCACCATGTATATGGGTTTCCCTTGAATCCAATATCGCACAATGTCGAATCAGCCATAAACAAGTTCAAAGCATCCATCTTTTTTTTTTATCATTTGGCCTTCCCCCTTCCTTCTTGTATGAATGACTAATGTCGTTAAAGTCCCCAATACATAGCCACGGTCCTCTTCGGTTCCTCCCCATGTGTCGGATCATGGCCCACACTTTTACTCTTTCCTCCCAAACTGGATGTCTGTAAACCCATGCGATCTTCATCTCCCCCACTCCTTTCATCCAGCCGAACCGTTGTGTCAATGAAATGTGTGTTCTTTTGATTTATCTGGATTGTTACCTCTTTCTTCCACCATAGTGTTAATACTCCTGATAACCCTACGGGTTCCACATAGCTACCATTTTCCATCCTTAGTTTCCTTCTCGCTCCTTCACATATCCCTCACTAATAAGAGATGTACCAGACGTATCAGATGGATGAAGAAACATAGGGTGGTTGTGGTCTATAACCTGCGGTTCAAACGGCGCATCGACTACATGATCTGTAGTGGCAACGTTTGTCTCTGTATCAGTAAAATCAGTGTCCCCAGATGATGCCATGAAGACTGAAGATCAGTGAAGAGAAAACGCGAAGGTATCTGTCCTTATCAAAAAAACTTTTCTTGACCCGACCTTTTTTTTTGCAGAAAATCAAATGTTTCGTTCGTATCTGTTCCAATCTGAACTATCAAGAGGGTTTTCAGCAAAGCAAGCGAGCAAATCAGCCAAGAAAATGGTTGAATCTGTTCTTGACCAAACCAGCAAACAGATTTCCAGCAAGAAATAGACAGCGAATCGGTCAAGAAAAAAAGTGTATCTGCTCTTACCCAAACCAGCAAAGAGATTCCAAACAAAACATATGAACAAATCGGCCAAGAAAAAGATGTATATGTTCAAGAAATCGCTTCGGCCAACAAGAATCAGGAAAAAATTTTACAATCGCAAAGAAACTAATCTCTGAAAGCAAGGATGCAAGCAGGACTAGGGTTTCGGCCAAGAAAAGAGACCGAACACAATAAAGAGATGAACACTGAATCAATAAGAAATCAGAGAAGGGTTTGAAGCGTCAAAACCAGAATCGTTCGGAATGAAGCGATTCACACTTCATCTCTCTGATACCATATTGAGAACCGAAGTAATGTGCAGTAATGGAAGAGAAGAATGTGAAGAGATGCACAAAGTGATTTTTGAATCAGTTGACTTAGCCTTTTCATTTGGGCACCATCACCATAAATAGCAAAAGAAGACCAAGCGTTTTTACATAATCACACCAAAATAATAAAACCCTAACACTTAAGTCCTCAACAATTAAACCGGAACTCAAAAACAAATAATACACTTCATATTATCAATTATGATAAAATCAGTCCTCCAACTTCTCATGTTCCGCTTGTCCTTTAATATCATCAAGGAGAAGTCGAAATAACAGATTTTGGTGTTAGCGCGATAATGGCAACAACATCTGGACAGGCAAACACCCTTGTTGGCACGTACAACTATATGTCTGTAAGTAGTTTCTTGGCATCATGGCTCTTGTGCTTCCCTAATTATCTTCTACACCTTTCGGAATTGTGATTAGTGTGTGCTTGTGGATTCTTTAGCCTGAAAGGATAATTGGAAGCAAATACAGCTACAAGAGTGACATTTGGAGTTTGGGGTTAATATTGCTAGTGTGCAACTGGTCGATTCCCATACATTCCTCGTGCTGCCTCTTCTGACCAGTTTTCTACGGAATTCTGCTCATTTATATTAGCATGGTAAAACGTTATACTTCCATCTTTCTTTTACTGGTAAGATTGAAATATCATTAATAACGCAACAAGAAGGTGTAAGTTTCACAATTGTTTTTTCTGCTTAAATATGTCTATTTGAACCGGCCTTGCAATTACTTTACCCCATTCTTGGTGTTTTAAGCCTTGAAGTCGAATCTATAGCCTATACCTTCACAAGTTTGAGGCTCATTGGAAGGTTGGAAAATGGAAGAATGTCGCACAGCAGTTTATAACCACAAACAAGGCGATCAAGCAGCAAAGTCTAGTACAGTTCTAGGGAATTTCTAAACGGATCAAGTGAAATTTTATTCGAGTAATGTTTGAACCTGAATGAACTATTGTTATAGTTGAAAAGTTTGCGTGATGGATCTCTTCTTGATGGTCTATTCGAAGTAATAAATTTGGATACTTTACTGTTAACAAAAACATATATTCATATGGATGAGGTTAAGGATACAAAGTTGGGTTCAATATTACGAAGTTGTATAATTTTGGTTTAGGACACTAATTTTTTGTTTTGTATTATATAAGTATGATCATTAATAATATTATGGTTGGGTAAATTTACTGTCGATGGGTAGTAGTAAGAAGAATGAATTTATATTAAAATTTACATTAATTTAAATGTTTAATCTTACTTAATTAATGAGATTTTTTTAATATTAATTAAAAAGTTTTAATTATTAATTAATTATATTATATAATAGTATTATTCTTAATTTTTAAAATTAATTAACACAAATTATATGTATTATATACTATACATATATAAGGAGGGGTAAATATGTCATTTTAGCACATTCCATATTTTTTTTATGTTATTGGGTCATAAAATGAAGTCGTGGACTCCAAACCCATTAAGAAACTATCCTTTGTTAATTTTCATATCAAGTCCTTAAGATATATAATTATATTTAGTTAAATCAAATAATAAATACATGTTAAAAATTCTGAATTATATCGTTTTAAAATATAATCTAAAATATCCTAAAAATACACATTATTAAATTAAAGTATAATATTTTAATGTAGATCTCAATTTTATTTTTCTATATTATATATATATATATATATATATATATTTACTTTAATTATTATAATATTTTTTAATTTGAGTATATTAATTAAAAAATAATTTTCCATTTATAATACTCCGATTTATAAAGTGTTTTTCATATAAGAATGGATGTAAAAATCATTCTAAATATTTATAATATTATGTACTTTTACATAAATTGTTGTAATAAATTGATCAAGAAACATGTTATAAATAACACATTTTTACATGCTATAAATATATACTTTTCCAATATTTGTGAGTTATTATTTGAGCAAGATCTATTTTCTACGAAAATCATTTTTCACATAAATAAAGAAATTCGATGAGATAGCTTGGATGGTAAGAATAAAAATACATTAAGAAAATCAATTAAAATTAGAAACTGGGAGTGAAGAATGTGAATCCTAGGAAAAAAGAAATTAATAAAATTACAAACTCCATCGTATCTTTATTATAAAAGTAGCATCTATATGAGCTAACGGCTTAACGCGGCGCTGCACGGCCGCAAAGAAGAGCGTTTGCCGGAATTTCATTCTCGTCGCGAAAAGATTTAACTGGCGAAGGGACTCGCAAGTAAAATTGCTGCCCAAGGTACTGCCTTGTCCAAAACTCGGTCCTCAAGTTCCACATTCCCGCGTTATCGAGTGCAATGTAGATCGCGGTCCATGATCTCGGGTAAACCTACATTGTTAACAATCTTGACTAATTAGGTTGCTTCGAGTACAAGTAATGTTAATTGAGAAGTAACCTAGTTACTTCAATCACAAGTAATGTCAGCGATGAAGCCATGCTAGCTAGGGTTCTAGATATTAACCTGTGTCGTGGACCGATATACTGCGTCAACGAGATTATACTGTTTTCGACTCTCAGAGGTCCATCTCCCACCATTCATTCTGTATACAAGAAAACCGTCAATTTTTGACACGATACGATATTCTCATGAAAAAACAAATATTATTATTCTTACCCGACAACCCAAAAAGCGTAGCCATCAAGGTGCCATGTCTGTACAATATTCTCGCGGTTCTCGAATACGATCTCGATGAACGAACGGTAGGTGGAGTCCATTACCGATGTGTTAAGGTAAAGGGGTTTGTTTATCGGGTTGTCAGTGATACTTCCCAATCGGAAAATGTCAGGGATGTTAAAGTAGTCAGCGAGCTTCAGTGGGGTGTCTGAAGGGACGAATGAGACACTGTTGACCCCGTATCGTTGCTTTCCATTCAATATGGCAGCCGAGCTCACAAGCTTGATGGTTCGGGTGACGTTAACTTGCCCGTAATGGTACGATCCTTGTGGGTTCGGTCGTGGACCACTTGCTGTCAGGTTCATCCTGATAACAGTAGAACATATAATGTCATGTTAAGTATAGAGCTAGTATTTTTAGACAAAACCTAATAAGTGTTACAATAACACAATAACAATTTAATTACCTTATCGAGCGGGCTTGATTGATGGACCACTCGATATCCGTTGTCGGTCCATTAGGGACCGAGCCAGAGACGGATCGAGTAGAACCACTATAATGCAGGATTCCGGAGGTGGTGAGAACCTTGGTTGTAAATCGTGTTGAGACTGCAATGTAATAATCTTGCGACGGTTGATCCATCGTGACTAACACGGAATATGACTGACCAACATGAACATCGATCGAGTCATAAATGGTTTGGACAGTGTGGGTCCCCTCGACTTCGACCAACTTCATCATGTGTCCTTGGATCCTGAAATTTAGGGAATTCTCAAGGCCAACGTTCGATATCCTGAACCTGTACGTTTTCCCTGTAAAATTCGCCAAAAATTAGTCCAATAACCATTTTAGCGATGGATATACAACTTATACTGACGCTTTAATTCTGTCGGTAAAGACCACTTCCTTTGTATTGATGGCTAATGTTAGTGTACCTTGCTCTACGGTGAAGGCTACACCATTAGGTCCGAGTCCATTGATCAGAATGCCATCAACGAAGCTAAGTCTACGACCATTATCGAGCACCGTCTTTAACGTCTGAAAAAATTCAGATAAATAGCACAAATATCTTGTTATAATGCAACCAAAAAACATGAAAAATTAGACATAATTGACGTTTAAGGTTGATTAACTATACCATGTGATTTGTCTTGTACCAATCTCCGATGAGGACGGAGAAATCCCCGGCCGGATCGGGAAACGGAACAGGGATTAGAGGACGACTAATGATTCTGATTCTGCCGAAGCCACCGGCGGCCTTGTGGAATGCAGTCGATGGGAAGTAGTAGAAGCTTCCGATTTGGTCCTTCATTTGTAGAGTGTAAGTGTAGTTCTTCCCCGGTGGGATAGGGCAAGTGGTTCCATAGACTCCATCTTGGAAGGAGTTTTTTCTTTGTTGGACTCCATTCCTATATTTACAAAATGTCATGAGGGTCTATACTTTTTGTTTTAAATGTTTATTTTTATATATAAAATAATCTTTCATTTTAGTCCAATGTTTAGAATATATGTCAATTTCACCAATAATTTAAGTATTGTTTTTTTTAAATACACAAACTTTCTGAATTATAAACTTAAATATATATATAAGGTTAAAGATGACTACCATGACAGAAGAAACGGCTCCGTCAAGTTATTCTGCACATTGATGATGACGTTGTCGTTGGTGACGGCGTCGATGTCCGGTCCCGGAAACTGCCCGTTGATCAAAATTCCCTGCAAATCCACAAACCTTATTAACCCACTTCCAACAACATCGTACCAAACTGATCAACACACACAGAAAGCAACTGCAATCTGAAAAGACAGCAACTGATCCGTACCTGTTGACGAACGCCAAGTGGATATATGTCGCCGTAGGTCATTGTCCAGTCAAAGAAACGGTACGGATTATCTGCAGTTACCGGCGACGGCAAGTTGGTTCCGGCGAGAAAGAGGAAGAGACACACAGCCAGGACTTGTCGAGACACCATCGTATATTGTGTGTATCGTTTTGGTTTCTTGGAGGCGATTTTCTTGAAGAAGACGAAGGAAAGGATGTAACTAATTATGAGTGAAATGGAATACTCGTTCTTCACCTGTAATGGAAACTGGCCTGTGTCTGCAAGTGAAGAAGATGGCGTTAGGGTTTTATAAGTTGGAGTGCATGCATATTGGACGCGGTGTGTAAATGGAGAGACAGCTGCATCACCATATTCGAGTGTTTTGACGTTGACTTCTTTCATAATAAATTAATAATTTCATCTAAATATACACACACAATATATATTAAAAAGTTTATGCATGCTTCAATTGTTCACCGTTTTTAGATGAACAAACCATGTAACGTCGACATTTTTTTAAAAAAATATATGTCTATGTATTAAAATAAATTCATATAAATCCTTGTTATTTGTAAAGCTTATAAATTTTACTTTATTTTTAGGTTTAATTGTTTATGTTCCTACTTAGCCTAAAGAAACCCTTTTTGCAACGTAATATAACAACTAATTTGCACTATCATAAGTAAATAAAATACAATGGTAGACCATCGTTTTTATCATTTACTAACCGAAAGATGATCATGTTGCACCCTAAAAATTAGGTTTGTTCGAACCAGCGACTCAATTGGTGACAATTAGAGTAGCCACATGGACCTAACCACGTCTAACCCATGTCAGTTTGGTTTTTTATTATGTTACTTTATTTGTAAAGTACGCTATTTTTGTATCTACCTATTATCGTGTCTGTAATGAGTGCGCCGCCAACCTGCAACCAAAAAAGCCATCCATCCTTACGAAACGCGTAAAGGTTTGCTGGAGAAGGGACGATGAACGCGGAGAGTTCAGTGGCAATTGGCATTCCTATACGATGGAGTATGGACTTTACCACTATATAATTTCCGTGAAACACGGAATCCCCATGTGATACATAGTTGTATTCTTCGTCTTCCATGAAAAAATTAATTAAAAAAAATCGAACTTTTTCCCGATTGTTGGAAAAAAAAAGAGTTTGGATTGCCCGTGGATTGGAATCTCTTTAGAGGGATCGAATTAGGGTTTTTTCTTCCTTATGAGTTATGGTGGGTTCGAGCAATATTAATAATTGTTCAAAATATGTTATTTTTTTTAATTGAAAGGACAATATGAAATATTTTATATGAATCTATAAGTTATTACGTTAAAAAAGAGTATATAAGTTATTACGTTAAAAATGAAAGATAATTAATTATACTCAAGTTGCGATTTTATAGATAAATAACATTTTAATTTTGTTAAATATACTGCAATATTGTTGTTGAAGTAACGTTTCATATAGGGAATTGGAGAAATTGATGTGAGAATTTGGGAGGTGACAGCTTGAGCTCGGTATGGTCAGAAATTTCCAACAGGTTCCGAATTTTGACTCTTTCAACGATTAAATAATATATCTGTTATTATATGTTTTAATGTAAATACTTGCTTAATGTAAACACATTTATATCTTAGAAACTATTACTTAGTTATATATGATTAATAATCATATTTAAATTAAGTGTGTCAATTTTGGACACGATCTCTAAGTGACATGTTCATGAGTCATATTTGGATCGATCATTTTAGATCCCGGTTATTTTGACATGACTCGTTCAATCCACATGGAAAATGAGTCGTGTGTGAGTCATACCTAATAACTTGTGGGTCAACCTGTATAACGAGAGATATTACAACTAGAAATTTGGTTCGTACTTTACTCGATATGTATTTATATATATATATATATATATATATAATAAAAATTATATTCATAAAAAATTTAATGATCATATATTAGTTATTTAATATAATATAAATCATTCTTATATTATAAAGAGGAAAAATAAAGTATATTTTAGAAATTGTTAATAAAATAGTAAAAATATTATTTTTAATAGTAATTACACTTATATTTTCATTATATCAAGAATAGTATAAAACATATAGATTAATTGTATTGTATTCATAAATATAATTGACATAAGTTGATGGTAAATATATATATCAATAATCATTTATGTAACGCTAATTACTATGTTAAATATAACTTTAATATTTGAATTGCATTTAACAAAATGTTAAAACTATTAATAAATATATTATTATTTTAATAATAATTGCATTTGTATTTTCACTACGATTAATATTATCAAATATAAGGATTAAGTATAGTTTTTATTAATTAACTGAAAGATAAAAATTCGATAATAAAAATTAATATAAATAATTATTGATATGATGCTAATTAGTAATTTTAACTTAATTTTGATATTTGTATACAATATTATTGTTGTATAGTTAAGAGTATTAGTTAAAATATATTTAGTTTGGCTAATAGTAACTTTTCCTTTTGTTCAATTATACAAATAATATTTTTTTAATCCATGAAATAAGTTAAATCTAAAAATAATTAATTATAAAGTTCCATAGAACTGTAAAGGAAAAAGTACAAAGAAAATATATTAATAATTATTTTTTGTTAATGCGTTAAATTTTAGATTGCATTCATAATTATAATTAAGTGCATAAACTGGTCTTGTATTTCAATTATACAAATCATATTATTAAATTTGCAGAATAAGTATATTTTTCTTTAAAGTAAATAAAAATTACATAAATCGATAATAAAAATAAATATTAAAATATTATTGACATGTGGCTAATCATACTTTTAACTTTAAAAAAATATATATAGTTATAATGTTGAAATATTTATGTTTACATTACTAACAGTAACAGTAATATTAAGTTGTGTTCAATATTTATCTAATTTGTAAAATTAGTCGAGTCTAAAAATATAATTCTACAAAACTATATTAAGAAAATAAAATGATAATATGATAATTGATTCTTCATGTATTAAAATTTGTATTGTCTCACATAATATAATAGAGTGCATAATATTAGACATGCAACTATTAATTTATAAAAAATATAAATAACACACAAAAATACTTATAATTTAATCTTAGCAATAAATTTTAATAACAAACTTTAATATGTACACTTAATTGATTTTTTTATAAAGTATAATATTATTAATTTTAGTATTTAAATAAAATAATAATAATAAAATATAAATTCACATATGAAGTAAGTAGACATTATTTCTAAATATGAAGATCTACACAACTATATAAAAAATTATTAATAAACTATATTGATAATATTAATTTTTTTTATATATGTGTTAAAAAAATATATTACATGCATAATTATAATTCGGTACATAATGTTAGACATGCAAGTATTATTTAGAAAAAAAATATATGTAATGCATAAAATTAATTATAATTTAGTCTTATAAATAAAACCTAATAACAAAATTTCATATGTGCACTTACTTGATTTTTATGAAACATAATATTATAAAATTTAGTATTTGAATAAAAAAATCAGTAAATGCACATTTGAAAGATGTAGAAATTATTGAATTTTTGTAACTTTTTGTGGAGAATGAATAAGAAGGTTTCGAGGATTTTAAAGTGGGTTACATTACATGGCATGTCACATATGCATATGTTTGGCATGAACCAATCATAAGTTATGAATTTAACATTAGGAGTGAGAAAATGTACTAAAAATATTACTTATCATAATTGTATACATTCTAGCCAAATTAATATATACTTTTCTATTTAGTTTAAATTATATATCTATAAAATAAGTATATATATGTGTGTGTGTGTGTGTGTTAGTTATGAAATATCAAATATAGATTTTTTATACATGACTTTTCTTAATAATAAAAATATAATTTTATACTCGTCATGATTAATGTGTTGACTTTGAAAGTTTTAACACTAACAGAACAATTTATTGATGGAGATAAATTATTGTTAAAATATTTAAAAATATATATTAAATAAATATATTTTTATGTTTTTTTTTTAATGTTAAATGTAATTGAAATGATTTGAAATTAAAATTTCACATACACACATAATAAATATTTGAGCATGGGATATCATATTATATTAATAAATAAATAAATGATATTTGAATATTTGTATTTATTAATTATGATATTATGTTTTAATTTAAAATTATTTTCGACATAGTTGTAATAAATTTGTATTTTTACATGTTACTTTTATGTTTGAAGTTTTAGATATTATTTAGTTTTTTTTCTTCTCAAAATTAATTAATGTTTTATTATGTTTTTGTAGTTAAGTTCAACATAATTTATGATCTAGTTATATATATATATATATATATAATTAAATATATTGGAATTTTTTCTGGCAAAAACATATGTAGTTATTCATTATGCATTTATCTATGAAATGTTATCTAACTATTTAAATTTAAATTATTTTTATTATATATTAAAAAAAACTATTAACATTTATAGTTAAGTTCACGATAATTTATGGTCTAGTTAAATTTTTGTATATATTGGTATTGTTTATGGAAAAAAGATATATAGGTATTCATTATGCATTTATCTATGAAATATTTTCTAATTGCTTAAATTTAAAGTATTTTTATTATCTATTTATAATTTGTAACACATTTACATTAATATGTTAATGCATTCTTTTCAACTTAGTTTTAATGTTCTTTATCATTATCATGTATATTAGTGAATATTAAATTGAGTATAGATATTTTAATAATTTTAACTGTTCTACTTTGATAGTAACTATTGCCTATGTTGTTTACCAAGTATGAACATATAAAAATATATATATTTAAAAACTCAGTAATGATAATTATAATTATGGGTCATATGATAAATTTTATATTTTAAACATACTCATAATTAAGTTTGTGTAATTTATTATTTTTAATTAAAAAATTTAATATATTGAAATTAATAAAACCTTAATGAATCAATTTTGAATTACAACCCCAAAACCTACAAATCTCGATTTGTGAATAAAACATATGAAAAATTCATAATTATTAATAGGTTTTTTAATTAAAAATGAGGTAAACTAAGCTTGGAAAATATAAAATATTGGCTAATTTTTTGTTTGTGATAAAATGAAACGGTTTTTAAGGTTCAATGTGGTGTTTTGGAGCAATTTTAAAGTATCCACATGTACAAAAAAATGATGTTACATAAGCAATTATAACATACAATCTAGGTGAACCAATATAATTGATCATAAAATTTTATTTTGCTTACTTGTCAACATTACATACACCCTAACCAAATTAATATGTATATATAGATAAATTATATAAAAGTTTATGGATCACACGGTTCACATGCGTCAAGTGAGTTGTATAACTTAATGGATCATGTGAGTCGTATGGGTTCACGAGACTCACGAGTCGACAGATTGACACGCGAATTTCGTACTGTACAAATTGAAATGATACAGGTTCACGAGTCGTACGAATTAACATATGATCTCACTAGTTATGTTTGAATTTTGAAAATTAACTCATCATTAATCACATGCATGTCGTGTTTGAATTAAACATATATTTTGACTTGATCTGACCGCACTAGACTCGATCTGCATTTGACACGACTTACGACTGATTCGTTACACGAATTGATTCCTCTATTTTAAGAGTTTTTTTTTTTAAAAGTATTTATTGTAATTGTTTTTAGAAAAGTAAGTGTTTAGAAAAAATATTTTGAAATCTAGGTACACGCCTATTTCAAATCACTTATTTTTTTATGTTTCGATGTTTAATTAAAAATAAAATTATGTATCTATTGAAAAAAATTATAGTACGTAGATATTTTAATTGTGATTCAAATGGTGCAAAAAATATTAAATTTGGACTTACGGATTGACTGTACGCTCTACCGTAAGTTGAGATATGAAAATTTTACTTAAAATTATATAACTCATCCCCTGTAAGTCCAAACTCACCACGGTGAAGTCATTTATATCGTAATTCAATTATCTACATAGGGTATTTTTTTATATTAAAAATACAATATTTTTTAACCTAACATCGCTTGTCTTATAATTTGATCGAAATAATTAAATGCATTAGGTGAGAAATTTAATTATATACTTACTCAAAAATAAATTAAAAAAATTACAGTGCATAGATAATTTAATTACGAATTAAATGACACTAACTAGGCATTAATTTTTTACTTTTAGACTGGCCGTATAATACAACACGTTAAAAACTCTGTATACGATAGAAAAATTCAAATAGTAATTTAAACAGTGATTTTACTGTTTAAATAGTGTTTTAATGTTTAAATCACTATTTAGATTTTTTTTGTATCGTATGTAGAATTTTTTACGTGTTGTATTATAAAGTCAATCTAAAAGTAAAAAAATAACGCCTAGTTAGAGTCATTTAATTCGTAATTAAATTATCTACGCACCTTAATTTTTTTTATTTTTTTTGAGTAAGTACATAATTAAATTTCTCACATAATGCATTTAATTATTTCGGTCAAATTATAAGACAAGTGATGTTATGTTAAAAAATCATTGTATTTCTAATATAAAATTTTACCATAGGTAGATAATTGAATTACGACATAAATGACGTTCACCGTGGTGAGTTTAGACTTACAGGGTGTGAGTTATATATTTTTAAGTGAAATTTTCATATCTCAACTTACGGCAGAATGTACACTGTACATTCAATTCGTAAGTCGAAATTTAATATTTTTTTGCATAATTTGAATCACAATTAAAATATCTACGTACTATAATTTTTTTAATTTTTTTTTCAATAGATACATAATTTTCTTTTTAATTAAATATCGAAACATAAAAAAAAAAGTGATTTGGAATAGGCGCTACCCTAGTAACGTCTATTGAAAAAACGTGATACTCACGGTAGCACGTATACCCAGATTTCAAAATATTTTTTCTATATACTTACTTTTCTTTTTTCTTTTTTACCATACATACTTTTAAAAAAAAAACTCCTATTTTAAATAACTGAAATTAACTAATAGTACATCCTTAAACTTTGTACTATTTGAGTAAGCATGGATGAATGATACTTCACCGGCAACAAAGTCAGTAGTAGTACATAAGCGTAGGGGAAGTGAGGTCCACATCCTTACACTCTATTATTAAAGAAAGGACGATATTGACTATAATAAGCAAGATTGAGGACAAAATGGGCAAACTAAACACTTGAGGATGAGTTGTATTCATAGAGATATATATGGGCCTAATGTGCTTAGATTCTACAAAAGAATAACCGGCTAGTAATTGTATGAGTATGAGGCCCATTGACCGTGACCATGAAGTCCAATCGCAAGCTAGGGAACCGGTTGGATCACTATTATCAGTTAAAGGTGATCTTATAACCAGTTCAGACGGGCTTTTCTTAAAACAAAAAAAATGGAAGTTTGTAATTTTGGATTGGGTATTTTTTAAAAGTAGTTTTTTATTTTAAAAACTTGTTTGATTCGAAATGGATTCGGTTTAGATTTTTTCCAACTATTATTGGGTCAATAACATGAAATATAAATAAATTTGAAAAAAAACACTAATTAAAATAAAGCATACAACAAAAAATGAATATAATCATTGTAAAATTAATTATTTTAACTACTGAATTACCATGTAAAAGTTTTGTAATGTGATTATGTATAATTAAGGATATCAACTAAGTATAATATATATATATTTTAACTAAAGTTAATCAAATTTGAAGAACTCAGTTTAATTGGTAATTGACTTAAACTACCTAAAATTGAGCCCGATCTAACAATAAATAAAATACTCGATCGATTTCAATCTTAAATTTAAGATGAACCAATCAGAATAATGTAAAGTAGTTTTTTTGTTTCTTCTTTACGCCCAACTACTCAATGAATGACCCTTCGTAATCTTAGTCCCACCCTCACCAGTCACCCTGCAATGTCATAATCAAGAGGAAGCTAACCCACTTACTTACCTCTTTGTGAGGGTTCCTATAAATAGGGACCCTTAAGGTGGGTTAAAGACTAGGCACAATGGCACCATCAAGAATTAAATAGGGGCTATCAAAAATGATAAGTACTGATTTATTAGGAACTAATAACTTATAATCATTCCTCTAAACAAGGTAAATATAAAAATAATATAAAGTGTATATTTATTTTATACTAAAATACAATAATATCCCTTAATATTTGGACAAAAATTTAGTTTTCACCTTAAAGTTTTTTTTCTTTTTTCTTTTATCATTAATTGAGTTTATCAATTCCATTAAATTTTTCATCTAATTTTAATAAAATATATTTTAAAAATTACAGAATTAATAAGAATGCTTTAAAATATATTTGATTGAATTTGAATGAAAAATGTGAATGAATGAAAGAAAAGTGGGTAAACACCAAAAGCATAATTTTAAAAGACAAATTAGAAGAAAGAAACTTAATTTTAACCAAAATAACATAGAGACAGATATACAGTTGTACGTTATCCTTAATTCTAGATATAATTAATTAAATTTAAAGAGTTAATAAAATATATAAATAAAAATACATTCTAATATTATTAATTTAAATTAATTAAGGTTCAAATTCTAACTAGTGTTATCAAAATTGGCCCAACCCTCGAACCGCGAGAGGGTCGGTTCTTGGTTTAGCCAGTCCAACCCAATCGGATTCGGTCGGAACACTATGTATAAGTTTTAAAAAAAAAAACTGAAAATACAAACTACATACACATTACTCTCAAACACAACATAATAGTCTCAAACACAATACTCTCAAATACAACATAACACAACAGTGTTAAACATACATAACACAATAGTCTCAAAATCAAACACAATATGTTTAAACTTTAAACATAACTTCTAAAATTCTATTCCTCCACTCCAATATGCATAACCACCACTAGTTACTTCATTGGGATAGAGTGAGTTCTCTTCAACCCCAACAACATTTATTGTTAAGTTTGCATTTTCATCTTCATTGTCATCACCATCATCAAGATTTAACTCATCTAAGCATAAAGATAAAATAACATTAACCATTTTAAACCAATGATAACAATGAAACATAATTATCTTACTATCATTAGACGACTCATGAATGAAACAACTCTTCAATTCATGACGACAAACTTCTAACTCTTCATTTGATAAGGTCGAAGGATCATCCTCTAATATTCAAGAAGCCATAGGACCAAATTTCTTAAAGTCAAGAGGATCATAAAATCTATCCTTGAAGGAGTTACTGCACACAAAAAAATTTGAACTTTATAATGTAATCAAATGCATGTGATTATATATAGAAATAAGAATTTAAACTCTTACCGTTGTTGCAACTTCAAGTTATAATTAACATAAACGAGATCATTCAACATTAAATGTTCAAGTCGATTCCTCCTCTTAGAATGAATATGCTCAAAGATACTCTAATTCCGCTCACAACCAGAGAAACTGCATGTTTTACTTAGTATGCGAATTGCCAATTTTTGAAGATTTGGTGTTGAATTACCATGCAACATCCACAATTTTACAATGTCTTCAAGTTGGATCAATTTTTCCTTTAGAACTAGCACTTGAATTAGACTCAGATGCAGTTGTTGGTGTACTACTAGTACTCATATTTGTTGAATCAATTTCAAATTCAACCTAATAACCACATTAACAATTAACACATTACCCACAACATTACCATGTTTTCAACATTAACCACATTAACCAATTTCAACACTAAATAACACATTAACAATCAACACAATTAACCAATCAACACAATTTCAGCACCAATCAACATTAACCACATTAACAATCAACACAATTAACACCAAATTTCAGCACATTAACCACAACATTACCAATTTCAGCACATTAACCACAACATTACCAATTTCAGCATCATGTTTCACCACATTAACATGTTTCAGCACGAATTGAAAAATAATTTCAATGGAAATAAGGAACTGAAACAAAATTTACTGAGCTTGGCTGTGGCGTGAGCAAGGATGGGTGAGCTTGGCTGCGACGTGAACAAGGTACGAAACACAACGAATCACGGACGTGTGAGCAAGGATGTTGCGGCGTGAAGAACCAACTGAGAAGTAAAATGAACTGCGGCGTGAAGAACAAAACTGCGAGTGAGAAATGAACAATGTGAGAACCAAATGAGAACAAAAATTAACCTAGTTCCAAACATGTCGGTTGTTAAAAAAATCGAAAACTGATTGGTCTGTTAAATCGGAAACTTAGTAATTGAAAAATAATTGTTTTAAACTGGAAACAACCAATTGGTCTATTTTAAAATTAAATAAAAAACCGGTTGTTTTTTGCAAAATCGGTTGGTTCGCACCGGTTCAACTGAAAAAATCGATTGGTCTATTTTTTAAAAAAATCACCCTAAAAAACCGGCAATTTTTTACAAAACCGGTCAATTTGCACCGGTTCAACCGAGTTTGCTATGTAACTCGGTGTTTTAACTGACTCAAACCGGAGAAGAGTCCGGTTCTGATAACGCTGAATCTAACATTCCCCGATGCCGTATGTACCAAACAACAGTCCACTACTCACTGAAAGGGAGCCTTACCTGTCATATCCTTTTCAGACCCATAATTATTTTCCCATTCTGTCTTTCTTTACTTCATCGAAGCACACACACCGAAGCTACGACCTCTCATTCTCCAACACCCACACCGGAGAAATAAACCAAACCGTATTCCCTCTCTCTCTCCGCCCAATGCCGCCGATGACCATGCACGCCAAGTCGGACTCCGAGGTCTCATGCAGCGTCGACGGCGCAGCCTCCACCTCGCCCCGATCCCCTCGACGGCCGCTGTACTACGTCCAGAGTCCCTCCAATCACGATTTCTCCGGCGACAAGATGTCTTTCGGCTCCAGTCCGACGACGTCGCCGGTCCACCATCACCACCACTACTATCACTGCTCTCCTATCCACCATTCTCGTGAGTCCTCCAACTCGAGATTCTCCGTGGGCTCGCTCAAGCAGCCTCGACGGCAGATGTCGTGGCGCAAGCTGCAGCGCCGTCAGGAGGAGAGCGAGGTTGAGGACGAAGACGACGGCGCGTACGGCCACGGCGTGAGGCCGTACGTGTGCTTCGTTCTGTTGTTCATCTTGATGTTCACGGCCTTCTCGTTGATTCTGTGGGGCGCCAGCAAGAGCTACCGTCCGGTGGTCGTCGTTAAGGTACGCTTGTCGGAAACTTTGTGTTTTTTTTTCGTTCTTAGTGACCGAGTTAACGTGTCAACTGACAAACCCTCTTAATTTTTTTTAATAAAAAATCCAACCATGCAGTAACTAATTTAAATTCTATGTAATTATAACATTAATCAATATTTCTTCAAATAAATGAAATGATGAACATATATAGTAGAATAAAATTAAAATGTAATCATTAAGTTTGTTCTGTCATTTATTATTCGGCCAATAAATGGCACTAGATAAGATTGTATTAAATTCTAATAAAACTTGATAGTTGATACTTGATATCATCAATATATATTGTTTGTTTTTGTAGAAATTATTATTATATATTAACTATTTACCTTTTAAGGATAGTATAATGGTAATTAATATATATTGGAGCCTTTCCGTTGTATCTTAATTTGTTAATGTAAAAGCACTAAATTAAGTCCTTTTTTTATTGTGCAGAACGTTGTGTTCGAGAACTTTAACATACAAGCTGGGAATGATGAAAGTGGAGTCCCAACAGACATGCTGTCATTAAATTCGACGGTCAGGATCTTCTACCGGAACACCGGTTCATTCTTCGGTGTCCACGTCACCTCTTCTCCTCTCCAGCTTCACTATTTCCAGCTCCTTGTCGCATCTGGTCACGTAAGTGCCTTCCTCTCTAATACTAATTAAGCCGCTTAATCATATTATTAATTACTATTGTGGCCAAAAAGAAATAATCGTATTATTAATTATTATTTGATTAGTCAGAAACACAATCCTTTGACCGGTCGATTAGGGAGATGACCAGGGTCAAAAATGTCTTTTCGTGTCTTGTTCCTGCCTCGTGGAGACAAGTTTCACAAAAGAGCTTCATGTTGGAGACCATGTCTTATTTATCCTCCTTTGTTTGTCGGGTTGCACCGTTTCGGGCCTACATGAATAAAGTTAGATTAGTATTTAGTTATATTTTTATTAAATATATATATAACTAGTTTACCGTTTAACAACTGATTGAGTAGTAGTAGTAGGTGTGTCATTTTTAACCTATATCGTGAGTGATTTGCCAATGGATCGTATTTAGATTGAATATTTATCGACCTTTGAGTGTCAAATTTGACACGAGTCATACCATCCGTACAAAAAATAAATTATGTTTAAATTATAACTCTCCACCCGTGGGTCAATTCATAGAGTCATACGTTTATAGGTTGTACAAGTTGTATGGATTACGTGGGTCAGATAAGTCATTATGAGTACGGTTTTTTGACAGTAAAATACACAACAAAAATTGAATAAATGGTAACATAGTTTGTGTTGAGAAATACTAACAAGACATGTTTGACTCATTCATACTCCTAATTTTTATAGTTATTAGTTTGAACGACTATATTTAAAAAAAAAAAAATTACCATTTGTTTTTAGAGTTGATTCAGCGTTGGCAATAGAGTACATAAATGGTACAATTAAGCTCGAACCAGTTTGTCCGTTAATACTGAAGGTGATTATATATTCCATGCACAATAATGCAGATGAAGCAATTTTATGAGTCACGGAAGAGCCAAAGAACTGTTGTTACCGTTGTATCGAGCCATCAGGTCCCGCTCTATGGCGGTGTCTCGGTCCTCAACAATGCTCGAGTCCACCTTAACACAGTAGCGGTTCCGCTAAACTTGACATTCGTAGTGAGGTCACGAGCCAATATACTTGGTCAACTGGTGAAGTCGAAGTTCTATCGGAAAATCAGATGCTTGGTCACACTGAGAGGCAATAAGCTCGGGAAGCCGTTGGATGCTACCAATTTATGCACTTATCACTGACTATGTATATATATATATATATATAGTAATGAATTGAGTGTATTAATATCGTATAATTATGTTCGCTATATTTTATGAAAAATGGTCGCTCAAGTTGCAGACATTCATAAATATACTTGAATCACCTTCTGAAATTTTATTTGATTGGCAAGGGTAAAATTGGGTATTCACATTTTGGTTGGCAAGGGTAAAATTGGATTCGCCGTGCAACGTTTTTTTTTTTTGGCCAATTCCGTGCAACGTTTAAATTTGGTTCGCGGTGCTTCGATCTTTGGATTATACTATTATAGTGCGGTTTGGTAGTGCGATATGTGTGGATTATAGTGCAGGTTTGGTAAGAATAATTTGTGGATTATAATGCGTGGTTGGTATGATTTAGTAATAACTATCACAGTTTTTTTTGCCAAGAAATACGACTATATCATTTCAACAACAGAAGAATAGTTCGAGTACAATATGTTATCCGCAAAAATAAGCCTAAGTAGAGGGGTTGGTGGTGTTGACACTCAATTCTAAGGACACAACCCTAACAATGCAATAACTATCACAGTAGTGTGTGTTGTGTTATGACTTATGAGAGTAAGTGTCAATTCGCCCCATTATGCATGTCTATAATTGTATAAAAAAATAAGATTTATTTTATCTTAATAATATTATTAAGGTATAGTATATAATATGTATAAATTTATATTATATTATATAAATTAATTTTGTGCATATTGCATATTAATTCTTAATATTTCATTAACAGAAAATAAATTTTATATTTAGTAAAAACAATTATGGTACACCGCACTATAATAATTGAAGAGCAATAAGACGAGACATCTCCTTTAAAGTGCGAATTTAATAGACAATACCTAATTCGAGTGCGAGAATGGTATTAGGCGAGTTTGGCTTACACCACACCATTGACATCCTACTCTCCATGCACTAATATTAAAGGATAAAATACGATATTGTCTTGTAATGCTTGGTTAGTTTTTTAATTTACCCTCTAAAACTTAAATCATAAAATTATGTTTCTTCATGTTTGACCAAAGTGCAAGTTTGCCATCTCTCTTAACTTTTTTATACAAATTTAACATAATAAGTTTTAAAAATTGCAAAATAACAAACATCTTAAAAATGTCACAATATAACCATCCCATTTTTTTTCCAAATGTTACAATTGAGTCCCGATCAAATTGGGACTCGATTGAACTCTAACTGAATCGAGACTCAATTGTAACATTTGAAAAAGTTTAAAAGCGTTAAATTGTGACATATTTTAAAGTTTTCTGCTATTTTTACAATTAATTTTGTTAAATTTGGATGGAAAAGTTTATGTAGGAGGCAAACTTACACTTTGGCCAAACATGAGGAAATGACATTTTACGATTTAAACTTTAGGAGTGAAACTCAAAATCTGACCAAACATTAAGTTACTATGTGATATTTTACCAATATTAAAATAACAACATTAGCATAATTAAATATAGGGAAAAGTATGAAAATGATCCAAAATGTTTGCACAAAACTTTAGTTGCACCAAAATGTTTTTTTGTGATGGTTACTAGTCCAACATGTTTGAAAATTATGGTAATTGGTATCTCTGTTACGTTTCTATTAAAAAATTCCGTTAAATAATTTTCATATTTACAAAATTAACAAAATATTTTTCTAAATGTTAGAACTAAACCCTAACAAATTTACATTGATGTTACAAACAAATCCCGATTCGATTTGAGCCACACTAGGGGTTCCTAGCTAGTCTGGGTTCGAACCCAAAAGGACCCCGATTGGGGCTCAATAATATATATATATATATATAGTCCTTTGATCCGAATGGTATTGACAATAATATGAGGGCTTTTGAAGATCGGTCAAATACTAAAGTCAGATGTAATAAAAGAATTAGAAATTTTATGAACAAATTACACACATTATGAGAATATCTCAAATAATATACTAATTGGTAAATTATTAAAACTAATTAAAATTTTGAAAGTCAGTACTTATAACTATTTATTATAAAATTATTTTTACAATTCTTTATTTTCATCTTATGATAAAAATATCGTATTAAAAATTCCTACGTACGTATATTGGTACAACAGCGCAACATATATTGGTACCTACGTACAAAGAGTGTGAGTATGCAAATTCAGAAGTTTTGTTAGGAAATGGGACGAGAGACGCCAGTGCATGGTATTAATATGGATTGCTAAATCGTTGTATTCCATATTCTTGTACATAACAAGGGATATACAAATTTCTAACCCCTTTATATCGTAAGATTCACCTTCGAAAGGGTCATAATCCATAAATTCTTGTCTCCGAACAATGATATTCATACCATACTCTGACACATGAAATATGATGCGAACCGATCGAAGTTTGGAGTCTAAGCAAGAGTGACTGGCGACTACTTAGGGAGGAAGAACAGAAATTTAAGGAGAAATAGAGAACTTAGGTTTTGTATTAATTTTTGATTATCTTGCCACAATGGCTACAACCTATATATACATATATAAAATAACTTGACTATAATCTATTATTAACTAGAATAATCAATTCTTAAGACGTAATCTATATCTAATTATCTATCCTTAACTAGAGTAATGTATTATTAACTAGAATAAACTACTGATGCAGTTCGAAAAAATGAAGTTCATACATATTTTTCGAGAAGCAAATACGGTAGCGGATATAATGGCCGGTATGACGCTCAACCAGCGGCATGTGTTTGAAATCCATAGTTCACCTCCGAAGAAAAGTACTAACGCGCTCTGAAAAGACTATGTTGGTTCTTATGTTTCAATAATTGTTAAAGTTAGCTAGTTTTGGTTGTGTAATTTTGAACTTGGGTGATTAGTTTGTCACCTACATCGGTCTTTTTAATCCATAATTATAAAAAAAACTAGAATAATCTATCATTAATTAGAGTAATCTATTATCGACCCACATTATTATTTAAATAAGATCGGAACCACTTCTTTCGGTTCAGTTCCGGTTCATCAGTCCCCGCCTAACAAATGACCTTGACCTCAAGCTCAAAATTCGGATACTTCTTGCAAAAGTCATCCAAATACTCCCACGTGACATCCTCCTTGGTTCCACCAAGCCATTATGCAAGTATCTTAGTGGCCGCTCGATTTCCTGACTTCACCATTTCATTTCCATGATCGTCTCTGAAACTCGCGTAACCGAACTCATTCGGTAGTGGGTTGGCTCGTTTCATTTGGGACATATGGTCCGTGGCATGCATTAGAGTTTCAACCGGGAGGTTTAGCTTGTACGCGAGCGACCCCGCTTTCTCTATCACTTGATATAGACCAAACTATTTTAATAGTAGCTTCTCCACGATTCCCGCATCGAGTGTTGGGCGTATACGTGTAATTGCATGAACACCCAATCCTTACATCAGTCACTGGATCACTGTAATATATTGTTTTTCTTTTTGCCACGTACTATAAGAACCTATTTAGAAAAGGAATATATATATACGTAAAATTTAGTCAATAGATGACTTTTTGACCCATAAAAATAATGATGTGCTTTTTGGGTCCATTGTACTCATTTAGGGCTTTTCGTCCAATCACTTTAATAGTTTAATTAAGTGTTTTACGGACCATTAAATTCATAATGAACAGTGATTGGGCCTGACGTCCTTGCACTGCGCACCTTCATTTTTTTTGGCCTAACAGAAAGTGCTATATTAATTAGCTAACCAGAAATGTTCTCCAATACAACTCAAAGTCTTTATGCAATAAAAACGACAATGGGGTGGCGTTAGATAACCCAGTCGCTATGGCTATCCTTGCTAGAGCTTGTTTCGCTACCCAATCCGTTGATTGGTTCGCAGTTCTTGAAATACATCTCCAAGTAGTATTGCTCATGTGACCTTCTAGAATGAGACTCTTTTGGATGATAGTCTCAATATGCCACGATTTGTCGGTTCCCCGGAGATTGTTGATCACCGAAGCTGCATCCAATTCTATTTTCACCACATTCCATCTGTTCTCTACACCTAGCTTCACTCCTTCAAAGACAACCCGGGCCTCTAAGAATTCCACATTGTCGGACACCTCAGCCCCGTGGTAACCTCCAATCAAGACCCGTCGGAGTTCCTAGCCACAACCCATATGCCTCTTTTCCCGTTTTTTTGCACCATGCTGAATTACAATTAATTTTTATACTGCTCCTGCACAGTTTAATCCACATTAGAGTGGCATTACTGTCTTCGACGATCACTGTGTGGTCCTGCATATGGAACGGTTGCTGCAGAAGTCTCGGCTAGTTTAGGAGTTGGAGTTCCTCCATCATCTTCTTGACACAAAAGATCGCTCTCCTCGAGTCCAGGAGTTTGCTTTGAAAAACCATGCCGCACCTCTCAATTTTTTCGTTCTTAAAAACCATGCCGCACCTCTTAAATTCTATGTAATTATAGCATTAATCAATATTTCTTCAAATAAATGAAATGATGAACATATATAGTAGAATAAAATTAAAATGTAATCATTAAGTTTATTCTGTCATTTATTATTCGGCCAATAAATGGCACTAGATAAGATTGTATTAAATTCTAATAAAACTTGATAGTTGATACTTGATATCATCAATATATATTGTTTGTTTTTGTAGAAATGATTATTATATATTAACTATTTACCTTTTGAGGATAGTATAATGGTAATTAATATATATTGGAGCCTTTCCGTTGTATCTTAATTAGTTAATGTAAAAGCAGTAAATTAAGTCCTTTTTTTATTGTGAAGAACGTTGTGTTCGAGAACTTTAACATACAAGCTGGGAATGATGAAAGTGGAGTCCCAACAGACATGCTGTCATTAAATTCGACGGTCAGGATCTTCTACCGGAACACCGGCTCATTCTTCGGTGTCCACGTCACCTCTTCTCCTCTCCAGCTTCACTATTTCCAGCTCCTTGTCGCATCTGGTCATGTAAGTGCCTTCCTCTCTAATACTAATTAAGCCGCTTAAGAGAAAGTGAGAAACGGTTCACTGGGGAAAAACTGCGCGCGTACGATGACACGCTCCTCCCAACGAAAACCTAGAGATTACAGAATCGTTCCGTTCCGAGGAACCCAGCTCAGCCCTCAGCTCGATTCGCCCAACCGATTGTCGTCTTGCTCTTAGCTAGAACTTCAGCTCGGCTTGGATTTCCTCCCTGTCTCCGCTTTGATTGGGATTCTGAAATCTCAAGCTCACCTCCAGACCTAATCGCCTTCAATTGATAATCGCCTTCAATCTCTTAGTCGGATGCACTGTTGCAGCAACGAGTAAACTCCCTTCCCTCGCCTTTCTCTTTCAATTTTGTGCCTCCTCTTCTTCTGTGTGCATGTTTGTAGCGGCTGTGGTGAGCAAGTCTGGTCATAGTCAATTGCCGATGGCAAGCTGCAACAATTCTGAAGGGGGAACGGCTCCGGGAATGGCTATGTTGAGCCTGGTGTCGTCGGGGAACCTCGGTCTGGAAAGGGGTCCGGAGAACAGGGCTCTTGGGGTTTTGATGTCAGAAAAACACGTGAAGAACAATGTTGTGAAAATTGTACTCAAGGAGGCGTGGGCTCGATTCGGGCCAGTTAAGATTGCTGAGGTAAATGACACAACTCTAGTCTTTGATTTTGCTAGCTCAAAGGATAGAGATCAGATCATAGACCTCTCGCCCTGGTCGATACATGGACACTGCTTGAATGTAAAATCCTGCCCGGTTGATAAGTCGATTGCTGAGATTGACTTTAGCAGGGTACAGATGTGGGTTCAGATTCATGGACTAAGTCTAGAAATGATCAATAAACCGAATGCTCAGAGAATAGGGGATAGTATAGGTCGTTGCCTTAGAACGGAAGATCATAATGTCATGCAGCAGCGTACCTTTCTTAGGGTGCAAGTTGATGTGGACACATTATCCCCCCTGATGTCGAGATTCAAATGGGTTGATTCGAATGGAAACGAGAAGTGGGCATCGGTTAGGTACGAGAGGCTCACGGATTTTTGTTACAGATGCGGAATTGTTGGACACTCATCGAACTCTTGCTCGGATCCGGTCATCACTGATATGGTCAATGGCTCTCCTCTATATGGGCCATGGACATCATGCGATCGCCCCAAGATGAACAATAGATGGGTCAGCGTGGGCGGTGGTGCACGGCTGGCCACCTCCAGGGATCCTCGGTTCAAGTCTTGGCGTGAAGTGATGCAGGAGCAGGGAGCCAAGGCACAACAGGGCTCGTATTGCAAGGGGAACACCAATGCCTATCAACTGGTAGGCTCAGCTAGGAGGTCATATGGTGATCAGCATAGTCAAGCAGCAAGCAACCACTCCCATCATGCCCCGGTTGTGCAGAATCGCGATCCTGTTGTGCAGTCGAGATCTGGGGGGCTTCATTCAGAGTCTAACCCTAGCCAACCTCCTCATCCCAACATAGAGATCGAACAACAGCAGCTAGGGTCGAGACAGTCCGAATACACCCAAGTGCAGGTGGAGAGGATAGAATCACAGGAAGAAGGGCATCAGAAAGTGGCTGACATTGCCAGGGCTGCTGATGTATTGTCAGTGGACACACTGGAGACCAGAGTGTTTGATCTTAATGCCGACCCCAGGGGAGACACTGAAATACATGTCTTTACACCTTGTGACTTGTCGCTCAAGCTTTCTACCCCTACTCTAGTCGATCAACTAAAGAAGGGCGGGGAGGTGTTACCCTCGGTTCACCAGCAGTGGAGGCCTCTTGCCTCTTGCTTTACAACAGATCAACCCGGGGACACAAGAGCGGGTTCAAGCACACGCCCGACTGTTAAGAAAGTGGGGGTGCGAAAGACAAGACAATCTGAAAAGACCAAGGGTTCCGGTGGCTGTCCCCAAACAGCCACGAAGTCTCAATGATCTTTGTTAGCTGGAATTGTTAGTGCACTTCTCTTATCTTGTTCCATATTAATGTTGTGGGAGGTGAATTGTTGTTCGTTTTATAATCTTTTGCTTTAACAAACTGTGTTGTTCCAATCATCCCTTTGTTTTTGTCGATAAACAACCAAGATGTCGACTTGAAAATAATTGTCTATCCATCGTGCATCACAATCGTCTTTGGTCCATGAGAAGACAACTAACTTATTGGTGTCCTCATGCTTTAGTCATTTTATGGGAACTGGAGACGGGACCGGGATTACACTATTCCAACTCATTTTGTTGTCCATGAGGTGAACGTACGATGCATACGATTCAGTGGAGCAACAAATGCCATCTCCTCTAAACCCTAGGAAAGAATGATGTTGAGTTTCAATATCATATGCTAGGTCACTACATTTAAAGAACTTGCTCATAGAAAGAGAGAACAAAATTTCCAATCCCTTTGTACCGTTTGATTTAATTTCAAAAGGATCGTAGTCACGAAACTCACCGGTCTGAGCCTTAACAACCACACATTGAGATAATACAGTGAATGCCATTTATGATAGCTCAACAAGGCCAGAATCGGAATCCATGATGATGAGTCGGATTCGAGAATATAATTTGTTACGAAGTCTATAGAAAATAGAGTAATGACATATAATTTGTTACGAAGCGTAATGACAATAGTTAGGTGCTGTAATTGTTTTAGGAACAAGAAGTTTGAGATACATCAATGGAGGTTCTTTGGTCAATGATGGATAATGTCGAATACATAAACATTTGTGAGTGAGTGAGAGAACTCACTGTATGCAGTGATCTGTCTGGAAAGATGATCGGCGATACAGCACTCCGGTGAAAGAGATGATAGATTTCTCCCTTCTCAGGATGATAGATCAAAAGTTCCATTTCAATTTTAAAAGATGTTCCAGTTATAAGTATTTCAAATTAAATTTTGTCTTCAAACAATAGTAAATTGAAAGTTTTGCACCTAACTATTTATTTTGAAAAGTTACACAAAATTAAGAGTGAAATAAATAAGAATTAAAACACAACAAATTTTATTTTTTAATTTGCAAAATAATTTTAAATAAATGATAAACAAGGTTTCTTATATATAAATTGTATTTAATATATATTTAAGTCAATACAACTCATTTATCATTATAGTTTAACTTAATTAAGTTAAAAAATAAACTAAGTGTTGAAAGTACATAATATTTATAATGAAAGAATGATAAATAATAGTAACTAAGTTAATTAAAAATTGAACTAAATGGATATTAATAAGTATATATCTTTTTGTCAAGAATTAAAATATATAACTATTTATTTGATTTCTAAATTCAAAACAAAAAAAGGGTAGAAAGAAATCAAATTTAAAAATAAAATACAATGTCATAACTCATAACTCTATATTTTAGACAATAAAAATGATATATACATATTTGGAAAATAATATCAATATTAAAATGTTTGAATTTATATTACGTAAATTCTGATTTATACATTTTTTTAATAATAAAAATATCAATCAAATGTAACTTGATAATTTTTGTTATCATATTGATATCCCTAAATGTGTACACAATTATATTGTTTTGGAAAAAATTATAATATAATAATATTATATTTTATAAAATTAAGTATATACATTATACATATACATGTTAGATTTTCAATTATGAATTTATAATTATATAAATAAATTAAAAGGACACTTTTCATTAAATTCTGAAAAATAATTATTATATTTGAAGTAATTATATATATATATATATATATAATAGTATTCTAAATGGTATATATGTATATATAATTTATTAAGTTATGTTCGTGTATATAGTCTTCACATACTTTTAACTAAGAAAACAAACAAATAATGAATAATTAACTATTACTAAATAAAATGTTTATAAATGACTTTTTTTATAGTTATATTACTAAATGAATTTAACATATATGTAATGAAAATACTATATGCAATAAACATTACAAAAATTAAAAAGTAAGTTGAATAATATTATATCAATAAAAAAAATAAAAAAATAAAATATTTTGTAAGTTGAGTTAATCATATTAATATTATAATATGATTAAAAAGTATTTTGATTTGATTTCTTTTTTCTAATTAATATAATAATTTAAACTTTATATGAGACTAAATTTATATATTAACAACTCGAATAATGTTTATATTTTGTGCAAAACGCGGGTCAGTTCTCTAGTATATATTAATTTGGCTCAGATACATAATATGTGACAAGTAAACAAAGTTGATATTTTTTTTTTCAATTTGATTGGTCCAACTCTACCATATGTTACAAATACTTGTGTGACATCACATTTTTTATTAGGTGGATAAGTTTAAATTGCTCAAAAATTCATCTATCAATCTTAAAAAATTATAAATTCACATATGAAGCAGACATTATTTCAAAAAATAAGCTCTACTTAACTATATAAAAAATATTAAGATACTATATTGATAATATTAATATTAATATTTTTTTATATGTGTTAAAATTATTACATGCATAATTATAATTGAGTATATAACGTTAGACATGCAAATAGTAATTTATAAAAAATATATGTAATACATAAAATTAATTATAATCTAGTCTTAGAAATAAAACTTATTAATCAAATTTCATATATGCACTTACTTGATTTTTATGAAATATAATATTATAAAATTTAGTATTTGAATAAAAAAATTAATAAATGAACATGTGAAATAAGAAGAAATTATTTAATTTTTGTAACTTATGTAGAGAATGAATGAGAATGTTTGAAGAATGTAACTTATTGATTTCTCGAAAGTTTTTTTTTAAACGTTCTTCATTCAAGAGATTGAGTATAAACTATAAATTCTAGCCTCAAACAAATTCGTTTATTTTTCTAATCCTCTTTGTGAATAATATTTACATAAATATTTACTAAAATCAATTAAATAAGAAAGAGACCGAGTAAGAATTAATAATTCATAGTTAATCAACACAAGATAACTTAACATGTCAATATTTCGTTCTTTAACTAGAATTTTCATATTATTGTGAATGAAATATTTTTATGGTGAACATCCCCTCGATCCTCACTACTTACTACTTTATTGATGATGATAGATGTTGGGATTGAGCGTGGAACATCATGGCCCTACCAAATGGAATGAATTTTCACAAATTTGAGGTAAAGAAGAAAGACCGGACATTAAGACTTGTAAAGGTCGGTCGTATCAACAACCACTTTGAATGAACTTTGTGTATTTTTGGTTTCATTCATAAATAAACGTAATTTAAAAACTTCGTTTCGAAATTGCAAAAAAATAATTATTACGCACAAAAGAACAATAATAATAATAATAATAATAATAATAATTTTTCTATACTATTTATAAAGTTTCGTGTAATATGTTGCAATTTTCAAAAATAAAATAAAAATAGAAGTTATGTATGGTCCTTGATTTTGGGATGATACCCACGTTAGGTTTTAGTGGTTTATGGCGTGACAAATGGGTTCCTGGTCCCTAGGAAGTTAGTATAGTGGGTGGATCCCATCTCTAAAGAACAATGGAAAAAGAAAAGAAACACTAGACAAAGTTGGTCAAAAAGGTAACCAAAACCCCAGACAATGGGGAAGAGACAAAACGATTTCTATTGTCTGAAATGGGTCGGGCAAGAAAACAAACCACAACAAATTGTGTAGTTGTGTTATGATATATATGATCGAATACGTACGATACGTTTGATTATGTCATGTTTACAAATATGAACATAGCCTAAAATGCGTGTTCTTGTGTTCTTATTATGTTATTGTATTTTATAAAGGTAGTTACTTATATAATCATATATGAGATATGTAAAAATATATACATATATAAATAATGAAATACAAGTTTTGTTAAAATATCTTTAGAGTATACTAAATATCGATTCATACTTATAAGATAATTAATTAGAGCATACGTTTTAAATTTCATAATTAAAATTTTAATTTATAAAAATAGTTGAAATTTGTAAAATCATTAAATAAGACATGTTTAAAAAAAATACTACATAATTAAATTTACAAACACAATTTTATCATTTATATTGCATTTGTGATACTTAAATACGAATACGAAAATTATATCGTACTACCGTTGTATATATATATAACAAATATAATTTTTTTATATTAATATTAGTATCATATTGCCTAAAAAAAATTACCACTAAAAGAAAGAGATGGTTTATAGCGACTCTGTTAAGTGTTAAGCAAACACATTAATTAGCCTTGACATGGATGATGGAACATTAATAGAAGACAGGACACTGAAAATAACATCCACTAATAATGCAGCACGAAGACGTTATACTCCACGACGGCGTCGCCACTGGTGAAGTTTATGTAAAACGTCTTGGCCGTCGCAATCCCACGCGCCACCCTAAAAACTCCGGTCCCTCCGACGATGGACATTTCACGGTAAGTATCCAGAGCTGAGTTCCGACCAAGAACGCTCAAGGTGCTGCCGTTGAACTCCTTCCCTGTCAAGACGAGGTTCATGTACATGAGGAGGCCGAAAGACTCTTGACACGCAGACCCATAGAAGCCTTGGGCTCGGCCGATGGGCTCGGACCCAGGATCGGGTCCAGCCGTCAATGGGTCGTCCATCATGTTGACGAACCCGAACTGGGTTCTGTACTTAACGGTGTCGGGTGGGTTGACAATTCTAATGGCGGTCGGGTTCTTGCCGGAGACGATGTCGTGGAAGTAGAAGTGGAGGTGCGTCTTCTTCTCCTTCGCCGCCGGGAGCGCGTTGAACCAGTTGGCAACCTTCCGGGGACTGTCCGCCGTGGACTGAGCTAATGATGGGAGAAAAACAGCGGTGCAGATGAGCAGTAGGGAGACAACCAACTTGTGTTTCTCCATCTCTGTTCTCTTCTCACTCACGCTTAGCTTCTCTGTAGAAATGTTTTTTTTTTATATAGGAAAAATATATTTTATTTATTTATGTTTCCATACGAGAACTAGTTAGGTTGTTACAAATATAAATTCAACTTGGTTATTAATTAAATATATATTATAATAAATTATATAAAAATTCATGATAAATTGTATACAAGTTGTATGGGTCGAAAGGTCACACAAATCATGGACCCGCGAAATTCATATTGCACAAACTGAAATGAAACAGTCATGAATTTGCATAGATTTGTGGACCACAGGTCGTAAATATTAATCTATGAACCCGCTAATCATGTTATTTTTTTTTTGGCCAATTATGAACCGTGAATCATGTTTGAATCTTTAAAAATGACTCATCATTAATCTTGAGTCATGTTTTGAGATAAACATATTTTGACACAATCCAATTCCACGGTTGACCCATCATCAATATAATGTTATCAACCAACCAACCACATTCAACAAAAACATAACATTCCATATCCTTGTGCTGCGGTAAATGTCAATTTTTACAGAGGTATATAAAAAAAAAACAGCTCTTCATAATTTACCTTCACCTCCGTCGTCTACAAAAACATGTGCAAAAAAACACCCGGGTCTGCATAAAACCGAAGCCCAGTAAGTTGAATGGACAAGGTCGAAACTGTCATTTCACAATCTCAATTTTACTCCTTAGTAATCCACCTTCGACCTCTGACTAAGTAACCACCGTAACTTTGATCACTGCTTTCTCCACCACTCTCTGCGCTGGTGTACTCTGATTTATTGCGACGGTGCTTTTTCCCTCGCGAAATCCCACTGTCGCTAAAGCTCCCGTTCAGTAGAGGATCGTCGATTCCTCGAATTTGTCTGTGTTGAGGTGATGAAATGTCGATGGAACTGTCGTCTTTGGTTCTTCTTTTGTCCTTGCTTTTCATGTTTTGCGAGATTTTGTGTAGTTTTTGGTTGAACTTGGTGATGCCTTTCTCCACAGGCTCCACCGCTTGGGTCACGGTGAATTTGACATCGTTAACAATCTGCGTAGAAAGGCGCTGATGTAAATCACACAGTAAAAAGTAAAGGCCGAGACAAAAGAAAAGAAAAACTTACGTATTCTCCGCCACCAACAAAGACATCTCTTACACTTTCACGGATCGTCATTTGAGCCTTCACATCTACATCGGGTTGAGGAAGACGTAACTTTGTGGGGCGCTCACTGTCTCTCACCTCATCAGGATCCAAAGGACAGTCCACAGATGCATAATCTCCAAGAACTGATACACTTCCAGGAAACCGATCGCCCATTAATTCATACGGTTTAGAAGGAAACACATAAAGATGAACAACAGAAGCAATTCCCATCTGCACTGAATCAACAAATTTAAAAACAAAACATTACACTTTAGCATGGAAAATCATTTAATATATAGACAAACTGAGAAAGAAGAAACCAGAAAAGATCTTATTTACCTCTATACATATAATGAAATCTTGGACGCTCGACTTTAACTGCAAGCCCTGAGCGATGGAGCTTTTGAATAAACCAAGAGCATAAAGAATGGCAATCGCGACTCCTTGCCACCACGTCAAGAACACAATCGATTTGAATGTTAGAAATTTTGCCAATGGCTTTATGTGTGCCAATTCATCCTTCGTGGCAGTGTAGAACTGAACTAAGCAGTAAAGAGCCCAAGATTGGCTGAAGTTTAAAACCACTGCTATGTAAGGGTACCTGAAACAACTCAAAAACTCTTAAATCCTTAATTTTGCTATTAATATATTTAAAAGCCCAAATAAAAATGCAAATCCAGTACACTTTTCATAAGAAAACATGATAATGAATGTGGCCACATTTTTTTTCAACATTACTTTTTATTTTTTGGGCAAAATGAAAAATATATACTTCAGAACTTTCAGCGCACATCAGAGTGTTCAATCTTAAAGCACGTAATGGATTCAGATTGATGATCAATAGGTACACAATGAAAAACAGCAGCTAAGAAAATCGTACCCGCATTTCAGTTCAAACTCTCCTTCACAATATACGCCAAATGCTTCAAGAATAACTGCTACAACACCACTTAGAGACTTTATTAACATCTGCAGCAAGAAAAAAAATATATCTTAAAAGTTAGTTAAAACCAAGAAATGAAAGCTGAAAGGAAATTAAATCTACCAAAGCATACATACATATTGAACGATTCCAAACTTGATAACTTGGTAGAACCAGTGGCCAAGCTTCCATGGTTTTAAGAATAAGTTCATTGGGAAAGGGTGCTTAACAGTGCCGTGATCAGAAGCATGTTCCAGCAGAGGAGCTTTAACAGCAGCACGTCCTTGTCTTTCCATGAATTCGATTGTTCTTTCTTCTCCGCCTATCAGAGATGGAGGGAAACAGTAAAACAAAAGGGGTAAAAAAAGACCAACAGTAAAATACGATAGTTACAGCTCATGAAAGGCTGTACCTATGCAGGCAATAAGGTACCTCCCGAAGCAGTACATGGCAAAGGATTCATAGCAATCTCGTAGTATTTCACAATCAACACCAATTGATGGTTTCACCAGTGAAACAAACTGCGTGGCAAATTAAAATTCGTACAAATTATCAAGTTCAAAGCGGAAAAGATGAATCATACAACAAAAGAAGCCAAATTATCGAGTATGTAATTTTATAATTAATTGAAGTATCCATACAAGAAAAGACATTCTTGATGATAGCAATCCACCAATAACCACGCTCAAGAAAGAGACTAGACCAAGCAAAACTTTCAAGAGATCTACTCAGATATTAAGGACATAACCAATGATCACCAATTCACTAAGACAACACTTTCAAAAGCGAAGCTACAACAATCTCTAAGTATCAAGCACCAGAAAAGATGCACGGATGTCTTTCAATTTATTGAAAGTTAATACCTTACTAAAATAAGCTTCCTATTCTGGAAGTATACCTCTTCTGATTTTTTGAACTGCTTGAAGAGAGAAAGAGAGGAAAAAATGAATAAATAGTAATGATGGTTTTTCCATAGAGAACTGGATGCACTAGTACATTTTTTTATATATTGAGGAGTACCAGTGAGATTCATCTGCATTCATAAAAACTTTTGGACTTCTTTACATATTCATGAATCAGAATCTTATATCTACGTGATTTGCTATTTTGTGCACACCCTTTCTAGTAAACATCTCTTCTTGTTTCTTCTGGTTCAATACAAGGCTGTACTCGTATACATTTCTATTGATCAAGTCACATACATCAAAATGTATAGTTGAATTTTCCCATATAACTTACCGATTCTACTGCATAGCATGGAACCATAAGAATGACTCCAATTAAAAACTTTTGCTCCTGCCAAGCCAGAATAAAATAGATCAGCTGAACCCGACACATCATGGGGCCACATACAGTTTAACACAAAGACAATATTTGAGAGAATTGGGAATACCTCAGGGTTCTTATAGGCAGATAAATGCTCGAACAAAAGATACATGGAGAGACAAAGCGTTAGAAGAAGAAGTGCTCCAGACACAATAGTTGCCCATGTTGGAGGAGAATATGTCAAAAAATTTATGAGGCCGAGATAATTTGGAAACTTCATCAGATATATCTTCTAAGATAACCAGCATAATGGATTCAGAAAGCAACAGAGTATCACGTCTGGTGGCCAGTAGTAGTACAGATAGAGGAAAGTGTTGGCACCTTCAGACCTACTCATAACAAACAAAGTCGGTAAATATGATCCGAAACTACTAACTAGTTAATCATGTAAAGTATTAAAAATAATGTCATTTATGATCGCATAAATAAGTAACTAAAGTCAAGCACAATCCAATATCAAAAAATCAATAGCTCAGAGAACAATAATAAACATGGATTTTAATTTTACATTCACTTTGCTAGATCAATTCAAATTACTGTATTTTGTCCACCGAATTATCCTTTAACGGTTGAGCGCATATGTGAATCTGACTTACTTGGAATTGCTTTAAATAGATATGTGGTAACCTATAAAATAACCAAAGTAGCTTAAGTCAATTTAAAGCAATAAATGAACGGTCACCTGAGTATAGACATGAACGGAAGACCAAATAGAAGGATCTTTTTTTAAGGTAATTTATGCAATAATTAGCTGCTTGAACAAGAAAAAAAAATCCCAAAATTCAATAAAAAACACAAAAAAAAAACATTCCAGCGTCTTTCAGTAATAGGCAAGCTTCATGCATCCCAATCAACGACTAAACTGAACCGATGCAATCCAAACTTAGCAATCGCTTGAAGCCTCAGTCCAAACCCAAAACCCAAATCCAAATCATGTTCCGAAATCTCGAAACCACACAAAAATCAACATCTACTTGGATTTACCTCAAGAATCTACCATTTTGACATCAATCGACGAGGTATCGACTGCATCGCAGCTACATAACCACATCCTGAGCTCCAAGGTCCGATGGAGATGACAGAATCCAAGCTTGCTCGATGACTACAGAAGAGGAAGCACGACCAGAATCCGACTTGGCGATGGAACCTGGTAGCCGGTAGGAAGAGGTTGGAAGTTTGGCAAAAAATAACGAAAATTAAAATCCCTCAAAATAAAAAATATATTTTTTGAACAATGGACTTTCTCCTTCTCTTCTGCGGGGAATTTCTGTTAATAAGTTGAGGAAATCTGGAAAGTTCCATTTTGGTCCCCATAGTTTTAAGATATTCAAATGTATCCTCAACTTTGAGGTCGTGCGAGATGGTCCTGCGAATATGCTAATGGATTTACTAACATGAAAAGCAATTCTAATTTTATTAGTTAAGAATCAAAGACTCAACTGCTTAAGAGATCTTAAGGGGTCACGAAATACACCATGTGTTAAATTTTAATGGTAAGTTAAAGTTGAAGGATGAATTTTTACCATTTTCTAAGTGAGAGATTAAAAGATCAACCTTTTACAAATGAGGTGATGTGTTGTATATTTTAGTTTAAGGGTTAAGACTAAGAGACCTTCCATTATTAAATGATATATATTATAAAATTCTACTTAGTAGACTTTTATTTATAGAAATTATTTGAATCGAAACCTTTAGTATTGAATACGTAAAATGGGTTCATTAGTTCAAGAAAAAGACTGTTGTCGAACGAAGTACATTATTAAATACAAGTGAAGAAGATGAAACTTTAAAGCGATCAAATAATTTTTTAAATCAGTATATAGTTTACGTTTGCAGGATATCACTTTATGCGTTTACTATTTGAAAGATATCAATTTGAATCCATTATTATGGTATTTTTAGTGCTTTGGATACTTCAAGTCTTGTATGTGAATTGAGATTTAGTTTAATATGTTAATTTGCTTAATGGTTGTGCATATTATAATTTAAGTTAGTTTAATGTGTAAGTGTTAAATCTTATACTTTAATTTTTGGATATTTTTATAGGATGGTCAAACAACTCACCAATCAGCAGCATTTGGTAGTGAACAATCTGCTGGTGGAAGTCAAGATTAATCAAATGAATCGTCTTAGTCAAGATAATGTTAGGAATGAACAACTATTATAACATATTATGTTTTTGAATTAATGAAGCAAAATTACGAATATGTAATATATTGTATGCAAAAATTCAAATTTTGGTAGGTAAACTATTGAGGTTGTATGATTATAATTATGGTGTAAATTATTTTAAAAAAAATTGTGGCTCCATAAACCATGAAAATTAAATCCTTTTATTTTTTGTGGCTCATATATATGAGCCGCCAAAAATAAGGATTTCAAAAAAATAAATACTTTTCGCGGCTTAATCAAAAGTGCAGCCATAATTATTTTGGCGCCACTTTCCATTTGAGACGGGAATTATCACGACTCATTATATATTGAGCCGTGATAATTATCCCGACACTTCATATAACAGCTCAATTTCTGTTGAGCTATTAAAATTTAACGACACAATTAATGTATCGTTAAAAATATTTTTTCCAGTCATTATTTGCAAACTCTCCTGTAGTGTATGTTTATACATTTTACGAAAAAATGTAGATAAAATATTGAATTATGAATTAAACGTCATTAAATTTTGGATTAAATAATTGAAACGTTACACATGTTTGACCAATGTGATTAATTGGTTACACATGTTTTTTCGCGTGACTGAAATGTTACACATGTTCCGGCATGTGACTGATTGGTTACTCCGTCACTCAACCGTTAAAATTTTCTGTCTAATGCTCATGTGCAGGTCACGTGACCCTTCTGAAATGACGGTCCTGCCCTTTCGTCTCTTCCACTTTCTTATCCTCTTCAAGCTCGGATACTCCCACGTCTACCTCCCATGGAGGATCCATGCTCACTTCCTCAAACAAGGCATCTCGGGGTCAGGATTCCACCCCGTGTTCGGAAACATCCTCGAGAATGGGCATCTGTACACCGAAGCTCAGGCGAAGCCGATGCCATCGAAGGCCTTGAAGGCGAAACATGGGAGGGGCATCGAATGATAGCAAACCAGGATTTTAAGTTGGAGAGAATCAAGGTCTTATCTTCTTTCTCTTTCAAATTATCTCGTTCGTTTTGAAATAAATTACTAATTTTTCAATCACAATAGAACTGGGTGTCGGAGATATTGTCGATTACCACAAAGATGCTCGATAAATGCCCGATTACCACAATTATAACAGCTTATGGCTTTGTGGATGTTCAATTGGATTCTGAGTTGTCCTCGATGAAAAAAGTGTCAGGTTCATATCATTTTTCATCCCTCATGTATTTTTCTTTCCTTGTTATCATTAATCTATAGCAGCCGCAGAGAATGGAGGGAGGGAGGGAGAGAGAGAGATGTCTAAAATAGAAGAGAAGGTTTAAGATCAAGGGTGAACAGAAGAAAACAAAGAAGAGGAAATGTTTGAGACAGTAAGCTTACGTTTGATGGTTGTCGATAGTGTTATTTGGTGAAATCGACTTCGATTTTGATTATGAAGAGCAACCCACCCACCACAATCCAACTGCAAGTTCGTCAATGGTCCGCGGATATTATTCCTATTATTATATATTATAAACAACTGGATTATTATACGCGGAGGTGAATATGTGTCTGCATAAAGGAGGAATATTTGTCATCTATTCTCTTGATTGCGCAAGACAGAAGAAAAACAAATAAGGATATCCAGAAAAAACCTTGAAAATAAAAATGGAGAGTGATGCTCTGTGTCTCCTTTCAGTTATTAAGAGCATCTTTTCCAAGAAACGATTTTTTTGTAAAATGCAGGAATTAATCTCAGATTGTATCATTGAATGTAGGGTTAATTGTCAATTTCCCCCCTAAAGTTCGGACCGAATTTAAGAATTCCCCTTAATGTTTAAAATTTTAAATTTTAGTCCTAATGTTTGGCTCAGATGAAAAATCCCCCCATTCCGTCACTTAACCGTTTATTTTTAACGGGACCTGATCATGTGCATGGCACATGCTCTTTTAGTGACCAAATTACCCTTCAGCAGAACCGGTTGGGCATTATAGAACCTGAGAACCGGTCTTTTAGTGACCAAATTGTCCAGACATCATTTTTGCAATCCTTTGTTTCCAACATACCAGAGAGTACTGTCTCCATTTCATCGAACTTTCCGACCCTTCCATGTCCACTCAAGACTGTGTTTTGGGTCACCGTGTTGGGCATTATAGATCTCTCATCCATTTTCTTGTATAGAGATTCAACCATATTGAAGCGTGAGTCATCAACACAAGCCTTGATTAAGGTACTGTAAGTGAAAACATTGGGTTGGCAGTCAAGCAGAGATTTCATATGGGTGAGAATAGAGAATGCCTCATCGATAAGGTTGTTTCTGCAATAGGCTGCAAGTAGAGAATTCTCTCAGGTAGGTCTTCTACCCTGCAACAAAGCTGGAAGACCCAACAAAAGGGATCTGAAACTCCCCTCAGTCATCCCCATGGGCTGCCCCCTCGGTCATCCCCATGGGCTTCTACGATTCCTGCCAATTAGGTGGAGGCCTCCGGAGCTCCTCCATGTTATAGGCGAAGTTACAGTTGGTGACGTACAGACACGTCCCAGACCTAAACTTGTAGCACATCTTCGTCTTGAAGAACATCTTCCCGATCGCCTTCGACCTCGCGTTAGAGGAAGAGCCGGTGACGGATCTGGAGAATTGATTGATATTGGATGACGATGTGGTTGTGGCAGAGACCATTATGAAGCACAATTGGAGGGTTGGGAGAAGTATGGGAGAGGAGCATAGGTCTGAGATTGAGGATTGAGGATCTTTTCTGCAAAAGGGCAATTTAGTCACTAAAAGAGCATGTGCCACGCACATGATCAGGTTCTGTTAAAAATAAACGGTTAAGTGACGGAATGGGGGGATTTTTCATCCGAGCCAAACATTAAGACTAAAATTTAAAATTTTAAACATTAAGAGGGATTCTTAAATTCGGTCCAAACTTTAGGGGGGAGATTGACAATTAACCCTTGAATGTAAAAATCATTTTTCTTCTTCTTCTTCATATTGTATGTATAGGCCGACGTCTGATGCATCTAAGCAAATTGGTATACAACTTGCCTTTGCATATACATATATACTAATTCATTATCTGCAAGAGCATGTTGTTTTATAGGTTTATGTATAGATATTGGATACATATACCAGATTGGCTGGATTGTATCTGAAGTAATAAAGCAATTGGCTTGAGGATTTTCCTCGGTAGTTTGCAGCGACATGTTATACAATGTATCTTCTGATTTGCATGATATATGTCCAATATATTTCTCATGGAACTTATGTTGGATTGGAGAGAAATGTTTCCCAGATTAACAACCAAATTAGACAAATACAAATTGGTAACATTCAAGACGGGTGGGCATAGGCGCCATGAAAACCAACTGAGTTTTTGCAATATTTGGGATAATTGAAAATCTGAGTTTAGTTTTTCATAGATCAATTTTAACGTATTAATCACATTTTAAGAAAACATACGTAACCATTTAATCATATTACAATAAACATACATAACTATTTAATGACATTATAGGATAACATATGTAACCATTTAATCACGTTACAAGGAACATACGTAACCATTTAATCACATTCTAGGATTACAGCTTAGTTTCTTGTGTTTACTGTCAGGTTTTGAAACCCAGAATCTGAAGAAATGAAACACATGATCTGAAAAACATCAGAACTGAAACCCATTTCAACAAAATATTCAACAACAAATTCAGTTAACACAAATCGAAGTTCCAACAAATTCAGTTAACACAAAATGTAGTTAGCATAGCAATGACATCAACTTGTTTCTCTTCTAATTGCTTTGCCCAAGTTCGGTTGCCTACTCAGTATAGTTCCACCAGTTCTCTGCTCAGATTTGGTTTTGATTGGGTGGCGGTGTCTGGACGTGAACAGAGCTTGGCCGTGAGGATTGGGAAGCCTGCTCTATTTACACGAAGAAGTTCCTGAAAGGATTATTCATAGAGACATCAAAGCAAACAACATACTGCTTGATGAACATTTAAATGCAAAAAAACATACTGAGTGTGTAGACGATTTTTTTAACAAAATCAGCCCATAATTTCCTTATGCAATTTGGTAACCATCCCCTCTTCATATTTTCCATAATTTCACACAAATACCACCTAATTTATCCATTAATTTTGTTCTTCTCATACATGGAAGCTTTATCAAGAAGGCAATGCATTAGAAATAGTAGATCCTTTGCATTCAACTAGGACTCCTCTGCTGCAAGAAGAGAAAGAAGAAACCCAGACCAGATTTTGGCGATGTTTTAGTTTTTCAGGGATCAACACTACTCTTTTTTAACCTCAGTAATAATGCTCAATTTTAACGTATTAATCACATTTTAAGAAAACATACGTAATCATTTAATCACATTACAAGTAACATACGTAACCATTTAATCACATTACAAGGAACATCCGTAATCATTTAATCACATTCTAGGATAACATATGTAACCATTTAATCAAATTTCACGTTAGAATGAATTCTTTAATTTAGATACTATGTAATGAAACCAAGGATCTGCAGAACTAAAATCCAGAATCTGAAGAACTTAAACTCATTTCAACAAAATATTCAACAACAAATCCAAATTCAAGAACAAATACATCAAAACATCTTCTTCTCATCGAAATCCCTGATTCGGTGCATCTCTTCCACTCCCTTATTAGAGTTCTTACTAAAATTAGAGTTTTTCACAATCGAAGGAAAAATTGGTACGAAATACTACAAATGCTTGTAATTACCTCAAAATTGAAGCAACCATTGAATCATGGAACCTCCAGACTAACGACCCAATGTCTCCGAACGACCAAATTAAAGTCATGGGGCCGATCGGTTCATGAAGGAATGAGCTAAGGAACTTTGTTCATCTAGAGGATGAAGAAGGGTCTTCATCGTCTTCTTCCTTTTGTTTGTACTTAATTAATGAAGGTAAGGGTAATTTGGTCATTTTATGTATCCAAATAGTGATTTAACGGTGATTTTTAACAATGAACAGTAAAAATGACCAATTAATCATATGATGAAACATGTGTAACCTTCATGCACAAGTTATAACCTATTAGTCACTTGCGCAAACATGTGTAACGTTTCAGTTAATTAACCCTTAAATTTTTGAATTGATTGTGCACTTCAGTTCAAGTAAACCTTTAAATATCAATTTAGATTTAAATTTGAGATAACTTGCTTCATTAATAGCAAGTTGTTTATGATAACTCGATTTCTGACTAGTGCATGTATACTTATTTATAAAATAATAATTTCAACATATTTTTCTAAATAAGACACTGAGTTTTAAGCCTTGTTATCATAATCGGACCAGCGGTCCGATCGAGAACTGGACCCCTGTCCGGTTTGGTTCAGATAAAAGACAGATTTTCAAGTGAACAGTTTTTGAACCGATGTGAACCAGACGTTTTTTTATAAAACAGACCAGTTTATGGTTCATTTTTTGGGATGATTTTTTTTACAGACCAGTAGGTTTAAACCGATTGGTTTTGTTCCGCACAAAGCCACAAATTGATTGGTTTTAAACTGATTGGTTTAAAGTTAAATCGACTAGGTTAAGTTTCTCTCATTTGTTCATTTCTATCTTCTGATTTCTGATTTCTCAGTTCTTCCTTAGCTCCTTTGTCCACGCCGCAGATCCTTGTCCGGTTCCACATCGCAACTCCTTGTTCGCAACTCCTTAGTAAGTTTTTTCGGTTCCTTGTTTCCATTGAAATTGGTGTTAATTATGTGCGTTGAAATTGATATCCTTGTTTCCTTGTTCGGTTCCTTTTTTCGGGTCGTGGTTAAACATGTGCTGAAATTGGTATGTTGTGGTTAATGTGCTGAAATTAGTGTTAATTATGTTGATTGTTAATGTGGTTAATTAATGTTGATTGGTGCTGGAATTGTGTTGATTGGTTAATTGTGTGATTGTGAATGTGTGAATTGGTGCTGAAATTGTGCTGAATTGGGGCTTAAATTGGTAATTTGTTAATTGTTAATGTGATTATTAGGATGGGAAAATCAAGGGGAAGGACTTGGGAAGAAAAAGAAGAGGAAATTGGATGTCGATGATGATGTCATTGTTCATGGTAAGAAGAAGTACAAGGTTTCGAATTCTGAATCGGGTTCTTTGAATGAGGTTAGATCATGATCTTATATGTTTGGTGGCGTTTATTGATTCAAGATATGGTTTTTTCGCGATTGTTGGATGGATTAGAGACTTAGATGATAGATGGGCAATATAACTTAAGCATAAATATGCAGATTTAACAATTGGTTTATATGTATTAATGAGGAGCAACTGGGTCTCATAATGTTCTTAAGCTTTCATAGTTGTGGACTTGCTAACTTGAAGTTTTTGTGTACAACTTTGTTTGGACTCTTTGGAAAATTGCATACTGACATACATACTTTTAATAATCTAGCAAAACCAAACCGAAGCTAATTTTGTGAACACCATATTCAATCACTTTTTAGCCAAATTTGACGGATTTTGTTAATGCGACTATTGTAGGTGCTTGGGAACCCAAACGACTCAATGGTAGTCTGTAAAAGCAACAAGATCGTTGATAATCCTAGCCACGGTCCTAAAGTGAGGTAAGTTTAGTTCATTCCATAGTCAAAGTCATTACATTTTTCATTGAAGAAGATGATGTTCAAGTGAAAAGCAATACACTCTGTTTGAATTTTCTGCAGATTTCTTGGTTCTATGACCCCAACAATACACTTTTTTTTAAAAAACTTATGAACAGTGAATCGTACATTGAATCAGATCCGGTCGGGTTGGACAGGATGAATCGGGAACCACCCATCGCTGGTTCGATGATCGGACCGGTTCCGATAACACTGCTTTTAAGGACCGATACATCGTAAATGAACATATAAGAATAATGTTTATAATTCAATGTAATTTTAAGCATGGTTTTGTTTTTTGCATTTGCACTTTTCTAAGTTTCGGCAATAAAGAAGTTTTCATTTTGAATTACATTTGTTAAAGTTTTGGATGCGAATTATATAGTATTGTAAATATTGGGTGCATTTTTTACACTTTTGACTTTGACAATCTTTTTATTTTGTGGACCGAAATTAATTAAAAAATGTAGAAAAAATTGTAATAGAAAGGACAGAGCACATGTGCGAATTTGGAAGCGCCAAACGAACTACACTATGAAAGTACAACAACATCAATCTTCCTCTCCTTATCTCCAAACGACTGGACCAAGTTACTGTAATCTCCTTCAAAGCTCTCTTTTTTCTTCTTCCGATTATTCACTTGAGATTTTAATATTAATCTTATTCCATTAAGAAATGGTACAAAGACCTTTTTCTACTGATCGAGTCTGACTTTGAGGCGGCGACAACAACTCTTGTGTCCCCTCAGCTAGTAGACAAGCTCGATTCATCTTCAAGCCTCGATTCTTCTTCAAGTCTGGATTCCACCACCATCGTCTCTTCCTGTTGCCTTCAGGCTTCAGTTACCAGATTTGCTTTTTATTTCTTGTTGCATTTCTCAAGACTCAAATCCTCTTTAAACAACACTTCTTTTCTTCGGTTAGATAGGTAAACAAGTTTTCTTTCTCTCGTTACTAGTGCAGCGGTCTTCCATATAGACTTGATCATTGGTTAGTATTTTTCATCTTCTTCCGCCATAGATCCAGACACTGACTCTTAGGTAGTGACTGAACCTATGTTGTTTGTTAACTCAACATCAGTCAATCGATTTATTGGGAAAATCAGGTAATATTCCCACTAAGACGACAACTAGTGATACGAACTGGTTTAAGACAAATGAACCGAACAAAACACTTACAAATATACCGACAAATAATATTGAGTACTAAATTACTACAGAAAAAGGAACAACATAACAACCGTAAATACAACAGAATAACAGAGATAAGAAAAGAAAGCACACCAGAAACTTTGATAACGGAGTTCAGCCAAATTAGTATAGTCTCCGAGCACCGCTAAAATAGCACGCTCTTACTAATACATGAAGAAGATACAAGATGTTGGGATGAATCAAATGGGAAGAGAATGAGTTCTTTTATAACTCCTAAACTCCCCCAAATACAATTCTCATCGGTGCGAGACTTTAGAATTAGGCCAAAAGTCAACAAATCTCCACTTTGACTTAATTCTTAGTTTCACCAAATACAAATCTTCCTAAACAAACAAAATAATAGAAACAATCTCTGTGGTGCATCCAAATGTTGCGCCGTGAGACGCCAACTCAAATGTACAAGATATTGACCAGGTCTAAACAGTGTTCAAACTTGGCCCTTGTAACCACCTTAGTCAACATATCTGCAGGATTCTCCGTAGTATTAATCTTCTGGAGAAGTATCTCATCTTCTTCGAGATTTTCATTCACAAAATGATAGTGAACATCAATGTGCTTCGTCCGTGCATGAAATATTTGATTTTTTGGTAAATGAATAGTACTCTGATTGTGGAATATACCTCAAGTTGTTTCTGACCAACTCCCAAGTCTTTAAGCAACCCATGAAGCCAAATTGCTTCCTTCACAACCTCTGTAATTGGCATATACTCTGTCTCTATTGTAGACAAAGACATCGTTTACTGCAAGGTAGATTTCCAACTAACTGGCGCTTTTGCTAAAGTGAACAAATAGCCAGTTGTAGGTCGCCGCTTATCCAAATCGCCTGCATAATCAAAATCACAATATCCAACTATGCTTTGACCATGTGATTCATCTTTCTCAAATGTCAATCCAACATCTACGATATTTTAGAGATACCGTAGAATCCATTTCACAGCTTGTCAATGACCCATACCTGGATCATGCATGTACCTGCCAACAACACTAACAGTCTGTAAAATATCTGGTATCGTACATACCATTGCATACATCAAGCTTCCAATTGTGTTTGCATATGAGACTTTTGCCATGTATTCTTGTTCTTCATCAGTCGTTGGAGATAAACGACTACTCAATTTCAAATGAGGAACAAGTGGGGTACTTACATGTTTTGTATCTTCATGCAAACCAAAACGTTGTAGTACCTTTAGCAAATACTGCTTTTATGACAACCAAAGTTTGGCCCTCTTTCTGTCCCTGTCTATCTCCATGCCGAGAATCTTCTTGTCTTCCCCCAAATCTTTCATCTCAAACTCTTTACTCAACTGAGTCTTCAATTTGTCAATATCAAATTGGCTCTTTGCTGCAATCAACATATCATGAACATTTAAGAGTAAGTAGATGTATGTACCGTCTCGAAGTCTGCGTAAATACACACAATGATCGTATTTGCTTATGTTGTACTTCTGACCCTTCATGAACTTATCAAATCGCTTGTACCACTATCTCGGAGATTGCTTCAGTTCGTACAACGATTTGCTAAGTTTACAAACTCAATCTTCTTACCAGCAACCTTGTATCCTTTTTGGCTGAGTCATGTAGATCTCCTCCTTCAAATCACCGTGTAAGAACACAGTCTTCACATCAAGTTGAGCTAGCTCCAAATTCAACTGCGCTACCAATGCCAACAAAATTCTAATGGAGGAATGTTTAACAACTGGATAAAATACCTCATTATAATTAATCCCCTCCCTCTGAGCAAAGCCTTTAGCCACCAACCTTGCCTTGTAGCGAACATCTTCTTTTTGTGGAAGTCATTCTTTCTTTGCAAATACTCATTTGCACCCAATTGCCTCTCTTCCTTCTGGTAGTTGTGTCAGCTTCCACGTCTTGTTCTTCTTGAGAGATTGTATCTCTTCTTCCATTACACTTGTACAGCTTCCACTTTCTAAACTTAACGTCATCAACAACTGGAAGTGCATAAGCTACCATGTCAGCGAAACGAGCATGCTTCTGAGTTTCTCGTATCTGCCTCTTAACTGCAATTGGCGTCGATTGTTGTTGGGGTTCTTGGGTAGAAACCTCTTCCTCATCTGACTCTTCTTCTGCCACGGGAGTCACTGGTGGTGGTTCGTGCTGGGATCGCCACTGTCTGTTCAAACTCCACCTGCTTCCGAGTACACTCCATCTGCTGCGGAGTACTATCAACTCCTTGATTTACCTTGTTCAACATGGCAGATTCATCAAAGGTAACATCCTTGTTGATAATCGTCTTTGTCGGACGTCATATTCGACTTTCCCCGACCCTTTTAAAAATATTTTTATTTTGTTTCGCTCGAAAATATCGGGTATTGGCGAGCGACGAGTCCGGTCGAGCGGGGTTATCAACCGGACCGAAAAATGAAAGAGTCGTCACCGATTAATTAAAGGATAATCGGAATCCTAAAATTTGCCTAGGATACATGTAGTTAACATCCTAGGGCTTAGAATGGTCTACGTCCAGAGAATCTAGTTCAGGGGTTTGATTACATCTTAAGGGTTCGTGAGCCCATAATCCGTCATTTCGATACTTTAGTTTGCTTTTGAAATTATTTTTTACCGATTTACCCAAATTGCCTGTTTTGATCATGCTTAACCCAAAAGATTACATGCGTTTTCTTTAAATTAAACAAACCATGTACACACATTTTTTTAAGGAATTAATTTCAAATAAATAAACAAGAGAGAATAAATTAATCGTGCTTGAAAAAAAAAGTGGTTTAACTTTGGAGTCAGTTGAAAACGTGTAAAAAATACACGAATGATTTGAAAATATTGAGCGCGTTAGACCAAATTGTAACACTTTGACAAGTCATGAGATGTCTAAAAAATATGGGGACCAAAATGCAATTTTTTTTAAAAAAATGAGCTGAATTGGAAATATATTTTTTTAAATGACAAAATTGACCATAAACTATTTTGGACTTATTTGTAACACTGGGTGAAGTTCCAAATAACCCAAAAAATATTCTGGACTTATTTGTAACACTTTGAGAAGTCATAATGTCTAGAAAAATTTATGAATAAAAAATTATAACTGAACTGAAAATAAATTTTAAATTTTTTACATAATTGACCCTAAACTATTCTGGACTTATTTGTAATACTTGGTAAAGTTTTAAAAATAACCCGAAAATTATTCTAGACTTATTTATAAATTTTTGAAAAGTGTCGGGATGCCCATAAAGGTTCAGGGAACAAAATGTATATTTTAAAAAAAAAATCAAGCTGATTTTAAAAAAATATTTCAAAAATTGCACAAATTACCCAAAACTTTTCTGGTTTGGTTCATATAACACTCAGTAAAGTCCCAAAATGACCCGAGAGTTCAAGGACCGAGTTGTAACCTTCATTAAAGTTTGGGAATGACCTAAGTCATTTTTGAAAATATTATTTTCACATATACATAATATACATATATATCACATATACATATAGTATCACATATATATTATACATATATCACATATACATAATATATATATATATATATTATACATATATAGTATCACATATACATATAGTATCTCATAATATATATATATATATATATATATTATTTACCAATATATATATATATACATATATAATATCACATATACATAATATATCTATATTATACATATAGATATAGTATGACATATTTATTATACATATATATATTAACAAGTATATAATACAAAAATATATAATATATGTATATAAACTCTTTTTTTATAACATAAATTTCAATAACATTAGGAAATACAAATACAATATTAAATACGAGAGATATATATCTAAATCGTATGGAGCTTTAATACCGTGCGAAAAACCGAGACTGATAATTACTAATATTTTTTTTCACTCTTTTTTCTATTTTTTTACTCTTTTTCTTCTTTTCTATTCTCTTCAATCTCTTCTCCCTTCATTCATTTTCTCAAATTCTCACGAAGTTCTTTTTCTATTTATAGTCATTGTTTTCTATTTTTTTTATTATAAATAAATAATATATAAACACCGGTATAATTATATTATAATAAAAATTCACTATAAAACTCCACTAAAACACCACTATAATTATTTTATAATAAAATACCACTATAGTTTTTTTGTTTATATATATATATACACACACACATATATATATATATAATACTATATATATATATATAACTTAGTAATTTTTTTTCTTTTAAGAAAAATTCCCTTTTTTTAATAAAAATATGTTTTTTTTTTTTTATTTTCCTATTAATAATACTTTAATTTTTTTGGGTTTTTCTATCTCGATTTTCTCCGCTCGGATTCTCGCGTACAATATTTTGACATCTGTCCAAAATCAGGTGTTTACAATTGTCCATTTTGAACACACACTCATGGAATTGATTTCATGAGTGTGTGTTTAAAGACGAACAACTGATTTTGGCTACTCTCGATTCATTATTTACATAGTAGACAAACATTATCGTGCAACTTTCGGAAGTTGGACATCTACAAGTCCCGATTATTGACAATGATTTGAGGAGACTGAGCGCCTAAACGCTGATCAACTTGTGACTCCCAGAAGCTGAATATTTACATGTCTTGGTCGTGGAGGATGACTTGCGGAGGCTGAACACCTAAATGCTCTGTTCGTCGTTTGTGACTCGTTGGAGATGATTTGCGGAGGCTAAACACCTAAAGGCTCCGCTCGTCGTCTTGTGACTCATTGGAGATGGTTTGCGGAGGCTGGACACCTAAAGGCTCCGCTCGTCGTCTTGTGACTCCCAAAAAATGTATAACTATAGGTCCTAGTCGTCAATGATGACTTGTGGAGTCTGAACAGCTAAAGGCTCTGTTCGTCGCTTATGACTCGTTGGAGATGACTTGCGGAGGCTGAACACCTAAAGGCTTCGCTCGTCGGCTTGTGACTCCCAAAAATTGGATAACTACAGGTCATGGTTGTCGAGGATGACTTGCGGAGACTGAACATCTGAAGGCTCCGCTCGTTGTCTCTTCGATCATTCGTGCTTTAGTATAAATTCTTAAGCTGATGTTCTGCGTGATTTAAAATATTTCATTTTATTTTTTAACCCCCTCCACAACATTTAATTGTTCAAAGTCCACAACAATATTTATATGTGTCCCTTCGTGTGTCGAGAATAACGTTATGATACCACTTGTCACATTCCTGGAGTTTATCAAGCGTACAACGGAATTGGCGCCTTCTAAGTTTTGTTTCTTACATTTGTGCCTGCTAAGGTTTGTTGAAGTTTTGGGGGCAAATTATGTAGGATTGTAAATACTGGGGATTTTGATACTTTCGGCTTTGTCTCTTATTATATTGTGGACCGAAATCAATTAAAAATTGAAAAAAAATTGCAATAGAAAGGACAAAAGCAAAGGTGGGAAATTGGAAGCCAGACCCGAACGAACTACGAAAATACGGACGAAATCAATTCTTCCTCCTCATCTCCGAACGACTGGACCAAAAATTACTGTAATCTCCTTCAAAGCTCTCTTTTTTCTTCTTCGGATTATTCATTCGAGATTTTCGAATTCGTGAACTGAACTTATGATTCGATTGCTTATAATAATTAAGATTATGTTCAGTTTCACATTAGCTACAGTGAGTGATTCTGAATGCTTAGGAACCCAGATTTCAGTACATTGGTTAGGCTAAGAAGGCGGAAAGAGGAATAGCTGCTTGAAGGTTCTGCTTTTTCGGTGGTGCATTTGTTTCGTAGTGCTTGCTTTAGGTGCTGTCGAGTTTTTTTATTCTAAGCTGGAAAGATTAGGGTTTAGGTGCTTACATTATCGAGATTAGGTGAGGAATGTGCCTTAAAACGCTTCGATTTTGAAATTGGTATGCTACCCGTTTAGATATCAAAAATGTTCTCAGAATCATGATAATGTAGTTCCAATTGCTCCGGATTTCTTTTTAATGCACAAGTTCAAGAAATGATTTTGTTTCTTCGGCATTTTAAAGGTTAATATGCCATAAATAATGCAGCAAGAGGTTGCCACTCATCTAGAATTTGAAGAAAGGAATTAATTAGACAAAATGAATGCTAAAACAGAATGCAGTAATAATTTACCTTCGAAAGGCCACATTTTCTCTGTTTTGCGAAATTCTAGATGATTTGATAATCACGGTTTTTTGTCATGTAACAGTGTTATTATGCCGGTAATTCATAAATAAGAGTTGAAAGTTCTCTTTTGTTATCAGTTTAGGGTTAAGGAAATAGTTTAAGGTCATAGCCTGAAGAAGCATAGGAGAAAGAGGAGAATAAACAAGTTTGAAAAGTAATTAGTTAGAGAAGGTGAGTACTAAAACAGATAATGCAGTAATCTAGCAATGCAAAGTACAGATTTTTCGTTGCCTTATGAAATTTCAAATCAGCTGATTATCGTGAGCATGCCAATAATGTTTTTTTCTTGGATCTCATGAGTAAGTATTGATTTTTTTTCCAATTTGGTGGTTGAAAAATAGTTTAAGGTAATAGTATAATTGTTTGAGTGTTTCTGTTATTTTCCGAGTTCTGTTAGTTGTGTTTATTACTTATTAGAAGTGAATTCTTAACCCAGATTTATAACTGAACAAAGAAAATTGTATGGAATAGTATCTTCGTACCACTTTATCGGAGTATGTCTAAGATTAATGAAATGACTGCTTTAGGTAATCCTCTTTCGTGTAATGCATATTTTTTTTAATGTCCTTATGATCACAAGTATTTACTGAAATTATTTGATACTTTTTGACATTGAGCTCATTCAATAAAAGTTCTTAAAGAATTGCTTTTCTTCTTCCATTTCAGAATTCAAAGTTGCTTCAGATGTTGCAGCAAATGACAGAATCCAAAATAAGTGGCCAAGGCCATGGCAATAGAACTAGTGTATCTGAATTAACTTCTGCTGATAGGCAACTGCCAATTGCTGCAAAGAAGACTGCACTGAGAGAAATTCCAAACGAAAATAGAATCATAACCCCCAACGCAAGTAACACCCCACCCGTAAAGGACAAAGTCGGGGTAATTGATCCCATCAAAGTTTCTGGAACCAAAAGACCCTCCTCAGAAATGTCAAACAACCATTCTCCATCTAGTAACGCTCCAAACAGCCCTCTTGTCTATGTCCGTAGAAAATCAGACACCGAAATGGGTAAGAATGGTATCCATGATAGCCCAATTTCAGCAAATACGGGTCCAAAAGTTTCAACTCAACCCGTTAGTTCTCCAATAACCTCATTTCCAAAACCTTCGGGTCCTTCCCCAAAACCGAGATCAGCAAACTTTAAGGGATCTCCTAGCTTGCCAAAGGAAAATTCTCAGGGGATGATGAACGTGCATTGGGAAGAGCGGTTTATGAAGTTGCAGCAGTTAATGAGAACATTGGAACAAGCAGATCAAAGAGATTATCTCCACAGTATGTTTCCTTCTACTTTTATAGAAAATCTTTTTTCCCATTTATTTAAAAAAGGAAAACTTTTTTGGATTATATAGTCGTTCCCATATTATAGTTCCATTTAAGGAATTCTGGTTCTGCATTTGGTTTCTGTCAGTGCTGCAATCGCTTTCTTCAGTGGAGTTGAGTTGGCATGCTGTTGAGTTGGAAAGGAGATCAATTCAGTTATCACTAGAGGAAGGTTAGTTGAGTCCCTTTCTTCTCCTTCTTGGGTTTATATATGCTTACACAAAACGGCATAGACTTCATTAATATTCATATTTATCTGAAGTAGAAACTAGGAAAATGATGAGTTTTTCATAAATATCAGTTTCTCAGGAGAAAAAAAAATTGAGTTCATTTTAGTTTTCGTTTGTCATAAATGACATTTTGGTTGATATTTCAGCAAAGGAGATGCAAAGAGTAGGACTGCTCAATGTGTTGGGAAAACCAGTGCAAAATTGATTCATTTGTCAAGCTCTAACAAGGCCATTGCAGACTTTCAGGATTGTAATTGCCATCTTTCTTGGGTTCCAAGCAATGTTCATCTTGTTTTTTGACAGCAGTCGTAGTGTAATATTGTGATCTATGATAAACCATGACAGCTTATTAATGTATCAATTTTGTTGCTGATAAGTTGTTTCCTCATCCAATACAATGTAATAATGCCTACTCAATGCAAAAATAGAAAAAGAATCCACCAAAGAAGATACAACACAAAGAATCAAGATTCCTTACATTCCAAGCAACAAAAGTACTACCCTATTCTTCCGTTTTGCTAATAAACTCACACAAACAGTGGTAGTGGTACAATTTGGTATGCTCTTCTATATTGATGAGTTGAAATTTGCCCTAAGAAAGATTTCTTGGTTCAGAAGCAACTTTTATCCAGAAGTTTCTTGGATGAGAAGTTACCAAACTTTAGGTGACCTTTGAGGGTTTACATGTACACCTCCAGTCTGCTTTGGCTGAAGATGAGATCGAGGTGGTGTAAGAGGAGATCCGGGAGGTGGTGTAAGAGGATATCTCGGAGGTGTAGGCAACGGAACAGGTCTCGGGCCCTTATCACCCGGGCATGTAGACCGTGCTCGTGTACCTGCCTGCCTTTCGACAATGGAAATATCAGTTTTTTCAAGAACTTCCAATACCTCTTCCATCGATGGACGATTTTTTGGTTCCGAGGCAAGACATTTCAGGGCAAGCTGAGAGATCTCATACGCGGTTGTCGAAGGGTATTTGCCCTCGAGTTTGGAGTCCATTACGCCCTTTAATTTCCTTTTGTTGAACAATAACGGGTGTATCCAGTCGATGAGGTTCTCTTGCCCGCTAGGCCGCCGCCGGTCCACAGCCCTAAGTCCAGTCAACATCTCAACTAAAACGACCCCGAATGCGAACACATCACTCTTTACATACAAATGTCCTGTATGAAAGATGCAGATTATCAGAAATTAAGTGTTAGCTCAAAGGAAAGAAACTCTTCTGTATCCCTAAAAACACAGCAGCAGAAGCTTTAAATTTACCTGTTGCGACGTATTCCGGAGCAGCATACCCGTAAGTCCCTATAACCCTAGTTGTAACATGAGATTTACTTTCCGAAGGACCCGATTTTGCCAAGCCAAAGTCCGAGATTTTAGCATTGTAGGACTAAGATTCAAACAAAGAAACAGTTGAGTTAGAACCATTATATCAGAAGTTTCTCAAAGAGGTAACTTGTGCATCAAGTAAACAACTTACCGGGTCGAGTAATATGTTTGAAGCCTTGAAATCTCTGTATATGACTTGCTTGTCCGAGGTGTGCAGAAATGCGAGACCACGGGCAGCCCCGATCAAGATCTTGATCCGTGTGTCCCACGGAAGCGGCTGAACTATTGCTCCCCCTGCAATTTCAGAGAAAATGTTAAGTGAAGGCGATATGTATACTACAGGGTAAATGATGTTTAAAATTGCCTATCATTTCTTATAACAATTGTAAACAAAAAAAATGATTTTTTTTACTTACTTCCAAACAAATGATGTTCCAAACTACCCTTCTGCATGAATTCATATACCAAGAGAAGGTTATCATCCTCGGAACAATATCCCAACAGCTTTACGAGGTTTGGATGAGACAACCGGCCGAGGAAATCCACCTCAGCCTTCCATTCTTGAAGGCCCTGGACACTCTCCGAATTCAATTTCTTGATCGCGATCACAAGGCTGCCTCCGCTGCCATTTCTGTTTGTCGGCTTCTCATCGATCCATCCCTTGTAAACTCTCCCAAACCCTCCTTCTCCGAGCAAATCTGACCGGAAGTTCTTGGTGGCAGCCTTTAGCTCCGCCATGGTGAAGATTCTCAGATTCGGGCGGGGACGAATGTGGCCTTGCAGGCAAGGTTCTGGAGTGTCGCAACTTGAGGCGGAGAAGCTGGTGCAGCTTCCGGCAACCGTGTTGGAACTAAGCGACGATGATGTTGTGTTGCTTGTTGTTAGAGATGTTCCAACTTTTTGGACCAAAAAAATAAAACATTATAATTGTTAGGCCAGGTTTTGTTCTTGCATGATTAGCTTGATGATCAAGACCAAAGAAAAAAGAAAATAACTCTTTGGATTTATAGTCAGCTGAATATAAATTAAATAAAAGAAAGAACCATCTCGCCGGAGCTAGAAAAAAATGGTTTCCTTTAGTGACAAGATACAGTCATGTTCTTTCATGATGAGCTCTTGACCAAGACCCAACAAAAACAAGATCCTTCTTTCTTTAATATTCAACTAAACTTGGTAACAACTTAACTCGTTGGAGCTTCATCGGCGCCTCATCAATGGCGGCTAGATAAAGTTACTATTTTCCAAACAAAAAAGGTTGTCAAATACAGTTTTGTTCTTGCATGATGGCTGATTGACCAAGACCCAAAAAGGAAAACCCTTTTGGCTTCATATTCAATTAATATATAAAAGGGTTAATTACCAAACATTTACACGAACTTGGCATGTTTGACATATAGTTATCTAAACAATTTGTTTTGGTTGATGGGATGCCTAACTTTATTAAATAAGTAAATAGTTACCTACAAGTAATTTTTGTTAATAATATACGAAAAATATCACGTGAGGAGCAAACATGTACCTGAATTTACACGAATTAGCAAGTACATACCTGAACCGATTTAATTTAAAACTGGTTCGGTGAACCACTTTTTTTTTATAAAAAAAGTAAGGTTTATATACCAAACGCATGCATAACTCAACTCCAGACGTTCTCGGTGCATCAATGAAACATCATCAAAGGCTTCAAAGGCTTAGATTCTACATACAAATTCCTCCTTCAAAGGCTTAGATTCTAAGTCAGGTTTGTCGACGATGCCCATCTCCGAACTAGGTTTAGATTTTGAGTCGAGTTGTTTGTATTTGTTTTCGTAGTCATCCTTAGTCATGTACTTGTACCATGAAGACACTAGTAGATACACAACAAAGTTGATGATGCTAATGATTGCTAGGAACCAATAGAACAGGTCGATGTTGTTCTTGTTGAGGTCCAACCCGTATGGCCACCCGTTTTTGCTCGGTGTAATCTTCTCCCTTATCGAGTTTATCAAGTTGACGAGGATTGAACTAAATAAGTACCCGAATGAAAACGAAAACCACGTAAACGAAATTGAGAGCGATCTTATCCCGACCGGGGCTTCCCTATAGAATAACTCGAGCAGGCCGATTAAAGAGAACATATCAGTGATCTCGAATATACCGTATTGAAAAGATAGCCAAAAGAGTCTTATCATGATCCCTTGATTGGCATGATCTCTACGCTTCACCTTCACGATCCCTGCGACTGCCATCGAGACAACGCAAATGACTAAACCAATCCCGATCCTCTGGAGCTGGGTGATTCCTACAGTGTGGCCCGTGATTTTTCGAGATGGGGGATAACAGAGATCGATGGGATTAGGATGGTGTTGGACCCGAGCAATGGGTTCATGATGCTTCTTTGATGCACCGAGAACGTCTGGAGTTGAGCTATGCATGTGTTTGATATCTAAACCCTACTTAATTTTTTTAAAATAAAGTGGTTTGATCGAACCGGTTCTGAGCCAATTTTTGAACCAGTTCAGGTATCTACTTGCTAATTCGTGTAAGTTCAGGTACATGTTTGCTCCTCACGTGATAATTTCCGTTTATTCTTAACAGAAATTAACGGTAAGTATCTATTTGTTTATTTAAGAAAGTTAAGCAACCTATTTACGATAAAATAAATAAATTATGTACCTAGATGTCATGTCAAGTTTCTATATAAAACAAAGAGATAACCAACTCGCCGGAGCTTCATGGCTGCTAGATAGTTACCTTTTTTTTTTATTTTCTTAAAAAAAACTGACTGCAACCAAATACTCAATGACATGAAATATTTAGGGTTAATTACTTAATTGGTTACACATGTTTGACCAATGTTCAGAATGGTTACACATGTTTCAAAATGTGATTAATTGGTTTTGCTATGTGACTAATTGATTACACATGTTTTTCCCAATGTGATTAATTGGTTATTCCGTTAGTAAACTGTTAATTCATTTATTAACATATTATTGAATTGTGAAATGACTATTATGCCCTTAGTTGTATTGAAAAACACATGGAAGGATTGAAGAATAAGAATTGAATCAAATTCGATTTGATGTTCTTGAGAACCCAGAAACAGCATTTTTTGGTTATTCACATTGTGGGTAACATGTCAAACCTTTTAATCACATCATTTCAAACAACAGTATCCATTTAATCACATTATAGAGAAACATGTATGACCTTTTAATCACAATATAGAGAAACATGTATGACAATTTAATCACATTTGGTGATAACATATACTGTAATACAGAACTTCAAGAACCCAGAAACAGCATTTCTGAGTTCTTCGATTCTTGTTCTTGAAGATGATTCTAGGGGTAATTACGTTATTTTACGTATCTAAATAGTAACTTAACTTTGATTTCTAACGGTGAACAGTAAAAAAAACAAATAGTCACATTTCAAAACCAATTAATCACATTTTGAAACATGTGTAACCATTTTGAACATTGGTGAAACATGTGTAACCAATTAATTAATTAACCCAAATATTTACGGTCCTAGAAAACCCATCCCTGTCTATATTATTGAGGGGAAGACCAAAATCATGTCGTAAAAAACAAACAGTAAAGCAATGAAGAGATTAGTGGATACCTCTTCTGAGATTATTGGGATTGGCAGTACTTGATGGTGAAGCCTTGGAACCCCAGCAGTTCCCCATCAAAACACAGTAGAGAGAGAGAGAGAGGCAGAGAGAGGTCAGTCGTGTTTTTTTCCCTCTTCCGACGAGAAAACTTGGTTCTTTTTGTTGTTCTGCTACTGTCGTGTTCTTACTTTGACGTTGTTTCTGTTGAGCATCCTCTTCATCACTTACTAACTGCTTCGGTTGACAAAATGGCCATGCACAGAGCGAGGAAGCATGAAAGTTGTGATTGAGACTTCTGAATTCGTTTCTTCTTCTTTTTGAGAGAAAGAATCACCAATGGAGGTTTCGTAAGAATGAGGAGAGATGATGGGGGTTCTCTCTTCATCTTCAGATAAAGAGTCAATTGCCGTGTCTGAAACTTCGTCAAAGTCAATCTGTTGAATCAAATGTGAAGGAGACAAGGGACACGACATTCTCATCCTTTCATATCTTGAGGGAAATTCAATTATAGTCCTAGACTTTGTAGGATAATTTTCTTTGAATCCTCAAAGTTCTGTTCCGGGGCAGACTTAGTCTCCTAACTTATTGTTTATCTTAGTTCCTTTATGAAGTTACTTTTATCATCCAATAGCTAATTGATTCATTTCTACGCATTTTAGATGTTACATTCACAATTTTTTTTTTACACACTACTAAAATAATAGTACAGTAAAGAATGTTTGATCATATTTTTAAATGCATTATCTATGTTATTTTGTGTACCTGAATATTTTAGAGTTGTTATTTGCACCGTCGTTACTACTCCGATAATTTTTTCTAATAATTTTGTTCTCCCGCTCATTTTCATATTATCTTCAACACTAAATCAAACCCAAAATACAGGCTAAATTTGAAATCAATCCAATGAACAACATTTGTTGATTTGAAATCAATCCAAAACAATATAATTATTTTTGCACCCAAAACAACATTTCTGGATTAATTTCGTAGCTACAAATGTTGATTTCGAACAAAACAATTTATTTTGTGGTTCAAATTCATTCTCAAATTTATTTTCTTGAATTTGATTCGTAATTTTGTGTTGAAAATGAACAATCTTCATTTTAACAAAAAACCGAAACATTAACGATAATGAATTTAACAACAGCCAAACGTCTTGGTGCACATGATAACACTTTCAAATATGTAAATGCAATTATCAACATCATACAAACAATTTAGTGCATTGAAACTATTTACCCATAATATAATACCATAAATTATTTATTAAAAAAATAACTATTCATCATCATGCATTACATTAATATAAGGTAAAAAGTAAAACATTTTACTGCCTCTGCATCTAAACTACTATTCTCCATTGTTGCAATGACTTTCCTTCCCTCTTTGGAACCTAACAATTAGGGCACAAATTATCTATACAAACCCTATAAATCTGCAGATTAACGAGATCTCGACTTTCATCAGCCCCCCATTACCTCGAAAATACCCAATTTCTCTACTGTCTAACTCAAATCATTCAAATATGGTAACATAAAAAATAAAAACTACTCATTTAATTAATTAATCTATAGCTGCAATGCTAAATCTGGTTGTGCTGAGCTAGGAGAAGCAGAATTGAACCTGACATTCAAATCAGGCGGGACCGATGAAGGTCTCTGCTGCGGCAGAAAAGGGTCTGAATGTGAATCTTCCTTATTTGCTATTTTTGCGTCAATTAGTTTTCCTTGGTGAGCTGCAAGGGTGAATGAAGTGTTAAATCCATTGCTTTCATGGAGGATAGGGCTCTGACCTGGAACCTGAGACCTTGATGGGGTCTGAGGAGGACCACCATTGCTGCTCTTAGTTCTAGATCTCGATCCACCAACTGCTTCCTCTTTTTCTTCTACTTCGGCCTTACCATTGAAACACTGAGACTCCATATCCACTACCTTTTCTCTTGAAGCTAACAGTGGCCACCTCTGTGGAAGAACATCGTTCTCTCCAACCCAGTTGGGTCCAAACACAACTCCATCAGGCAAAGACCTCTGTACCTTTTTTGAAGCAACTTCCCATGCAATGGGGCCGAGGGCTGCTGCAAATCGAGTTAGACTCCTTGCATAACCGTGAACCGAATGCAAACCCACCTGGGAATTGCAAAGTTTAAAACTTTGAAGGTACGAAATTTATTTGAGGTGATGCTTTTTGCAAAATTCACATTATTTTACATTCTTTGAAAGGCGATAAAGGTGTAATTGCTTCCAGCTGTGGTCTTACCATGCCTTACCGTTTTTGCTTTAGGAAGAAAAGTTTTACAACGTGTGAAACTTAGTAAGGGAAAAGAAAGTTGCATTTCCAGTAACAAAAAAGAAAACTGATTTGTGTGAATGGCTGAATTGAATTAGCTACATTTCATACCGCCATTAGCTGTTTCCTCTCCCTACTAAAAGTAGCCAACACCGATGGCTCGTGAGCTGACATGGCAGAGTGGAATTGGTCGTATGTGTTCCGTCGATCTTCATCGGATCCTTCTTGTTTCTTCCCATATTTCATGGGACTGACCTTTGATGAAGACCCTGCAGAAATTAAAATAAATCTATAAACACAGTAAAAAAGAAAAAGATTAAATCTTATGACCGAGTCAGCAAAAGTCAACTCCATCTCACCTGCCAACTCATCATTCCTCTCAGATCTGTTCTGTGTCAACCAACTAGCATAAATATCATTGATCTGAGGTCTTCCCAGTGAGTTAATTACACCTGCATAAAATTGTCCCTTTCTTGGGTCGTAGTTTGCTGAGGCTGCATTTTCTCCACCAGCAAGAGTTGCATCTGATGAAGCAAAACGGTCCAGCGCTGGCCTTCCTGGTGTTTTTTTCAAGTTCTTGGTTGGTGGTCTACCTCTTCTTTTCGGTTCTGGAACTGGTTCGATACAATTGTTTCCATCTTGTCTTAGATCTTGAAAGTTTTTCTTTGCTAGTTCTTGTATGGCTCTTGCCTGCAAATAATAATAATATTAATAAGAGTTTTTTTTTTCAAAACATAAGAAGAAGATAGGCGTTGAGAAAAAATAACCTGCCGAAAATATACAGTGTCTGGAGAATTATACTGCATAGCGTTCGAGCAGATCAGGAACACGTCATTCTGTAAAGCAGGAATTACTTCAGTTATTCGGTAATTGTGGAAAATAAATTAAAAGGTAAATCAACGATCATAGAGAATCATTGCATTGCCATATTAAGGAACTGTTTGATTTTCTTTTCTGGGCTATTTTTTTAAGGAGAACTATAATCGACGCACAACTTTATCTTATTTGTCTAATAAATCTGTGAAGTTGGCAGCATTTACATAACAAGGCACAGTTAAAAAATGCAGTTTGTACAGCCTAAGTAAAACACTTCACTTAGTAGTCTAACAGTTGATGCCATAACCACATAAAGCTGTTGCCTTTTTCATCGCCAAACTCCACCAAAAGTCATACACAAGTCTAAGCCAATTTCCGTGTGATTAATTGATAAAATAAATGTAGATGCAGAAAGCGGCTGAGGAACAAATGATTACTAATTACGATATAGAGGCCCTGCAGTAGCAACACTACTCATGCACCATCATAACAAACTATATCGGAACCATGAATGCATCTAGGAAGAACGAATTGAAGTTTGAATGTGTAATTTTAATCTAACTATCAGAGAGGGCTGATCAGTTGGGCAAAGACCATAACTTCAGCAAATCTACCATTATGCAGTGATGATTACAAATAAGGCACAATCAAACCTCAAATTGCTCCAAGTTTACATAAACTCCGCCATCAAGTTTCTTCTTCACGGTTCCAAAATCCATTGGGTGTTCGATGATCTCATGGTAGTCAGGGAGCTGAACATGAGATGGCAGCAAGCATTTAGGCAAAGACAAAATATGGAAACAGCGAAGCAGTACAAGCCTTAAGTAGTTAATGCATCATCACTTTCAAAACTTACATCCTCCGGGTCCACTGGTTCAGAGAACACTCCATATGTGTCCTTTCTGAAAAGACAAATCAATCAACACCAACTCCCTCATATAACTGAAAATCAGAGCCACACGAAGTCAAAATGATTAAAACCTCACTTTTGGATTCTGTCAAGAATAAAAAGCAACAATTTTTTGTCTGGCAAAGGAGTTGAAGCTCCTGAATCCAACTGAATTCCTGGAAAAACCATCGTACAATGAACAGTCAAAACACAAACACAAGTATAAAAATCAAAACATTAGGATAAAAGTGTCGAGACAGAGACAAACCTTGATGGGTTTCTGACTCCCTCAGGTTTTCTCCCTGTGATTGTGAAGGACCAAACTCCAGTTATTATTAATAAATACAAGTTGAGAGTTTTATTTTCCAAATAATGGATAAAGAGCAGCATGACGGAATTAGATGCGGAAAGATGAAGTACAACAGTTCTCTCCAGGGGATAATAATTAAAGAAAAGACAAATTTAATCTTATCCCCTAAAAAATATGACAGCTAAATCATTATTAGCTCAGGATATTCAGATCGGTCAGAGGCAACCAACAATATGCTATGCAGTATGCACCACCTATATACTTGGCAAAATTCGAAGCTTCCATATTCCTTTGAAGTCAACACTTTTTCGGCTTTTCCACTAGAAATTCGCAGCGATAAAAAAGGCCCTATTTTCTAGGATTTGTTTTCAAAATTGAGTCAACAGGAAACACATATTCCTTCGACAAGTACGAGGAAAGGACAAGTCCAGATTTTTGTATCCAAAGTTAAATTTAAACACCCGCCCTAAACCTTGCCCTAAAAAATCAATCAGCTCACCTTTTCACTTTCAGCAGCACCAGATCCACCACTAATTGCTGCGATCCGGCGTTTCTTATGGTTCTGAGTAGCCTCGTCGTCCTCCTCACCATCAGAATCAGCTCCTCCTTGATTGCCAGACCCTGAATTCGGTAGCTTGAGGACGTGCTTGAGCTTCTTCTCCCTCCGGGGCTTCCCAGTAGACAGCTCATCGTCGTCTCCGGTGTCTCCCTCAGGAGAAGAGGCATCTGGGGCGGGATTTCGGCGGGTGGATCGGCGGAAGGGAGTGGGAGTGGCAGGGTTGTAATTCTGGGAGGGTTTGAGGGCTGAATTGCCATGCCGCAGCTTCTGGATCTCGTTCTGCTCCTTGATTTTGCGCTTCTGGAGATCTAGAAGAGAAGGTCTGCCCTTCTTCTTCCTCTTCTTCTCCACTACCTTACCCATTTCCTCTGTCCCCCTCTCTCTCTTCCCTCTCTTTCCGTGTAGACTGTAGAGAGACAGACAGGTGATTCCGCTCATTATTTTGATTTGCGCTGTCAAATATTTTTCAGAAAAATATTTAATTCCATACATTTACATTTTAATCCCTTAACTCTATTAATTTTAATTTATGTCTCAAAACTATGTGTTCATCTGTAAAATTAACAATAAAATATTTTAGTTGTAACACTTTACTAAATGTATCAATTCGTGTTATAGTTGAATCACCTACCAATTGTCATTTCCAAGAAAACTTAAAACTTAGAGGACCAAAAAATAGATTATAATTTTTTTAATTTAGATATATATTGAAAAAACAAAAATTAACCATGTATTAGTATTAATTAATACATGTATTAGTATTAATTAATACAATGTTTGATTAGAAATAATTGTATGTATTAACTAATACGTATGTATTAGCTAATACACAATTATAGTGTTAATTGAGTATTTTTTTTGGTCAAACTGTTAATTGAGTATTAACTAATACATAATCTAAACATGGTATTATTTAATACATAGTAAAAATTTACTTAACTATCCTAAATCTATTAATCTTACCTAAGAATAGTTTATCATGTTAGTTTTTAAAATTTATCTAATAATAATTAATATATTAAATAAAAAATAAAATGATTTAATACTATTTATAAATTTTTATTATTAATTCTTCCATATATATTTTATTAAAAAAATGAATCACTAAGTCAAACACAACAACAGTTGTTGAGTACCATTCGAATTCAGAAACAATTTATGAGTTTATTTTCATGATGATATATGTGATATAATTAATATTTTAAAAGAATAGTTAAAAAGTTAATGAAATATTTACTCAATAATATTTTAATACTTCCTCGTCTATTTGATATTTTTAAAAAAATATATTAAAAATAACATTATATAAAAATTTATCATTTACTCTATTTTTTGATTGTTTATGTACATGTGTCATGAGAGAAAAATTACTTAGAAATGATTATTTAACTATTTTGTCTTTATATTTTGTTAAGTGTGATTTCACATGTTGTTCCAAAATCGATTTGTAAAATCATGTTATTTTGATAAAATCATGTTTTTGTAAAAATATGTAGTTTCACTTGTTTGCAAAACTAATGCAATGCTCTATTTTTTTTTATCTTCAATAAAAAAAATCAACCACACAGAGTCGCTTCAGAAACATGAAAGTTTTGAAGATTTATGCATGAGAGTAACATTTTAAGGATGAAATTGCAAAGATAAGAAGAAATGAATTGAAGTTGATTGATTAGGTCATGACTCAAAGGTGATCTTATGGTTCAGACTTATGTCATAGGATCCCTGATTGGGGATCAATTGGAGCCACAATCGGTTTAGACCAAACCCAGCCAAGTTCGGTTCAAACGGTTGGGGGTCCAATTGAGTCCCAATCGGGGGTCGTATGGTATGGGTTTGGACCATGGTTAGGGGACCCCCGGTGTGGCTCGAATCTAGTCGGGACTTGTTTGAAACATTAGTGTAAGTTTGTAGAGTTTAATTATAACATTTAGAAAAAATATTTGGTTAATTTTGCAAATATGAAAAATATTTAACAGAATTTTTTAACAGAAAAGTAACGGATATCAATTACCATTATTTTCAAAAGTATTAACCATCACAAAAAAAAAGTTACAACAAAACCATTTTGTTAGTACGGTTGACATATTCAAATGGTGGCAACGTTGATGAGCTCCGTCACATGTCATCAGCGTAAGGTATCTGTGTTAGAAAAGCACCAACTAAACATATCTTTATCTTTACATCTCACAACATGTGGAACAACACTCACCAACAAGTGCTACAACTCACCAATACTTTCCATAGTTGTAATTGTTGTCATGTTCCTAGCTTACGTTATATATGTAGTATGTAATTTGCATTGAATGATAAGTTTGAAGCTTCAATAAAATCAAGCCTTCCATATCCAGTTCAACATGGTATCAGAGCAGTGTTCTTGATTATAGAAAATCAAAAAACAGAAAGCCAACAATAAAAAAATTAGGGTTACCTCAGTTCACCTCCAGTCTTGCTCAGTTCAGTCGTGCCCCGTCGTCGCTCCAGTCCAGTTCCAGTCACATCTCTAGTCGCCGCAGCTAGTCGCAGCTCCCTCCAGCTCCCGTCTCAACCGGACAACACGACCAACTGTCTTCAACCTCTGTTGAAGCCTTCGAAGACAACCTCCTTGTTGCACCCGCCCGGACTCCTCGTGCTTGCACCCGTCCGCCCGCCTCCAGACGTTCCCTCGCAGCTCCGTAAAGACAGCACGCTGAGCCATCTTGGTCTCCAGCACGCGAGGACAACCTCCTTGAAGAAGTGGAATCCTTGCCTTGGTTGAAGATATTCCGTGGGCAACTCTCTTTTTGAAGATAACACAGTTTGATAGTAGTCCGGTTCAGTTTAATTGATAACACAGTTTGATTGGCTAATTTAATTCGGTTCAGTAGTCCACCAAGAAACTACACTCAAACATGTCAGAATTTAGTGAAACATCTGACAATAATACTAATCGAAATTCAACCAACATACCAAAGGAGTTCATGCTAAAAATTGCAGCACTACTCGGGATACAATCAGCAACAACAAATTCTGAGAATTTGTCTCTTGGAATAAAGCTCATCGGGGACAATTACACGTTATGGGAAACATTAATGAGGAAAAGGAAAGTAATCGGAGGCAGGGGAGAGACTCACATTACCGGAGAACCATCACCCCTTCGAAAGCAGATCCTACATATATATACTAGGAACAGAACGATTAATGCGTATTCACCTGGTTGATTCAAAATATAGAGTCAAACCTGGTGAACAACGTTTCACAGTACCTAACCGCGAAGGCCCTGTGATGGATTAGCTCTTACATACGGCTTGGGAACAGATTCCCTACATGTATTCGATCTCCACAAACGGGCAAACACGTTAAGACATGGATCACACACATTAGAGGAGTGTTGGTACAAACTTCAGAGCATATGGATGACCATCGATCGGAGGGACCCAAATCCAATGAAGGACCCTGAGGATATTCAAATCTACAACACACAAAGTTCAAGAACAGAGACTTTACCAACTGTTGACAGCCCTCAATGACAAGTTCGATCCGATCAAAAGAGATATACTGAAACATGAACCTCTTCCCTCAGTCGAATCGGCTTACGCCACTATACGGCGGGAGCTCGCCATGCTTCACATACTAAAAGTGTCATCCTCCGACTTCGACTCATCATCGGGAATCGGAGCAGGATTGATGACCAAAACCTCAGAGGACCAAAGCGGAAGGAACAAGCCCCGATGGGAACTACCTCAGAACAAGGATAAGGAAGATAAATCGAAGCTAGTCTTCACTCACTGTGGGATGAGGAAGCACACAAAGGAAACATGCTTTCGGATCGTAGGCTACCCGGAGTGGTGGGAAAACAACCCTAAAACGGGTCACCGATCGAATACCGGCAAAGGAGCAGTTGCCGCCAGCGGTCTGAACACCAACACAGAGATGACACCATCGGGAAAGCCAGTGGAAGGCTACGCGGGCGTAGCCATAGGGAGACAACTTCACCAAGTGGACATTTGTACGAAGAAGATAATTGGGCATGGTACTGAGCGAGGAGTTTATTATTTACTAATTTTTTTGTTTTGTTTTTTACTTGCCTTTCATTAAAAAAAAAAGATATTCCTTGATGTTTGAATGTTGTGCAAGTTAAGCATTGAAGATTTCACCGCTCAACTTGAGGGGGAGTGTCAACTCAAACAAAAGCAGAGTCGTCCTGCCTTCGATAGGGTCAAACAAAAGTAGAGTCGCCTTAGCTCCGATAGGGTCAAACAAAAGCAGACTCGCCTTAGCTCTAATATGGTCAAACAAAAGCAGAGCCGCCCTAGATCCATTAGAGTCAAACAATCCAGAGATGCCCTAGCTCCGATAGAGTTCAACAACAAATCAGAGCAATCCAATGGTGGATTGTCAAACCAAAACAATCAATGAAAAAGTGTTGATGGGCCGTGTTAGAAAGCCACCAACTAAACATATATTTATCTTTACATCTCACAACATGTGAAACAAGACTCATCAACATTTGCTACCACTCATCATCATGTATACATATTTCCATAATTGTAATTGTCATGTTCCTAACTTATATTGGGAAAAGTAAGTAAATACACCCGGATGTTTGCAGCCGTTTGTAATTGCACCCATATTGTTTGTTATGACACCCTTATGTTTACGTTTGTTTGTCATTGAGCCTTTCCGTCTAGTCTTAACGTTTTCTGTTACAATGTTGGTCACGTGCTTGTCATGTGCCTTGCTATTTATGTTTAACCCTAAACTACCCTTAGCTATTTCTGTTGAATAAGTCTTGTTGCTGGACTGTTTATTCATTCTTGACCGAAATTAGAGAGTGTTCTTGGCGTCTTCTTTGCGTCTGAAGGATAGTGTTGTTGCTGCGTTTCTCCAATGAAGATGGGCCAAGGTAAGTACTGTGACTCTTCTTCCATTTGTTCTTCCCATTGCGCATCTCATATGGACAACGACGAACCACTGTGCTATTGCGGTCTCCAAACCCGTGCAAGAACAGCTTGGACCACGAAAAATTTCGGTCGGCTGTTCTTTTCATGTCCGAGATACCAGGTAATGCTGTCAATTCGTTGAGTTAATTTCGAAGATATAGTCGATTACTGTCTTTTGAACCAATTTGATTTTTTGGAAACCCTAATTTCGGTTTACCACTATCCAGCCATTGAAAAGGGGTTGCGATTTCTTTGCTTGGAAAGACCCACCGATGTGTGTGTATGGAAGGAGAGCCATGGCCAAATTTGTGTCAAGGGAATCCGAACTCAACAATCAAATTGCTGTTATGCGTAGCAGAAATCAGCAACAGCTGTGTGTTTTAGTGTTCTTAGTTTGCATTGTTGCTGGACTTATGTTGAAGATGTAGCTGTGTTTAAAACTTTTGTTGTATAGTGTGTACGATATGTACGTTGTCATTCAGTTGTACTTTATGTGTGTTTAATGAAGACATTCTGGACCCACAAGTTGTGTACGTTGTTATTCAGTTGTACCTTATGTTTATTGTACTGTTGGGTTTTCCACCCTTATGTTTGGCAAAAAATTGGTAAACGCACCCATATGTATTGACATACAGCACACGAACCAACCTGTTATCCAACAGAACACAAACCAACAGAACAGACAAACCAACAGAACAGACAAACCAACAGAACAAAAACCAACCTGTTTTAACATAATATCCAACAACACACAAACCAACCGCAGGTTCCACACAATACATTCCAACACAATACACCCACTAACAGAACACAGACAAACCTGTTGTAACACAAACGAAGGTTCCACACAATACATTCCAGACAAGATAGTATCCAACACAAATGTTCAACCAACCTAATATAATCCAACAAAATGAAGTCATCCAACCTAACAAACAAACGGTTTAACAAACAAACATCCATGTCTTTCACTAATGGTGCTGACTTCGCTTTCACTGAGTTTATCTTCGCACAAAACGGGGTGAGCTGCGGGAAGCACGTACCGTCGTCTTCTTTTTGGTTTTCCCACTTTTAAGTGGTTGAGGAGATAACACTAATGCACGGCAACTGGACAACTCTGGGGCACTTGATCGCACCGGCTGAAAATCATCGTCCGATTCTATGTTGATTGGTGCTGGCTTTGGTGCTGGCTTTGGTGCCGACTTCGATGAAGACGGTCGGGCAACCTACAGAACTAGACATGTTGAAAATGTTGTACATAACTTAATATATCGTGAATACGCAATGTTGCCACCGTATAGCAGGTCTTCAAAGTCAGCCTCATTCAATCCTGTCCGGGGGACACCTGAACTTGCACCAGTCTCAAAATCAGGACCCTTATATGTTCTTTTCTTCTTCGCGGGACGATTAACATCGGGGCACTCATCTTCATCATCTTCGTTATTGTCATCATTTCCAGCTTTCCAATTCGGATCGGATATGGCATCCGATAGTGAATCTGTCTCCTCTGATGAAGATTCCAATTCCATGGGACGTTTGCCTTTATCGGGCCTAAGTTGACTCTCCAATGCCTTTTCTATCCGTTGCATTGCTTTCAGTCGAATGGCTTCCGTAAAGGGATCCTTCGCACATACATCATGATCGAAGGGTGCTAACACATACAATTCCAAATCCAAACTTCCAGCCTGCCTCTCCACCATTTCAGAAACATCATCATCACTTTTCAAAACCTCTAAATCTGTCTTCAAATCACCTCTAGGAGGGAGATAGCAAATACACTCACCCGCTACTAAACCGTAATACTCCATAAACACCTTCAAGGTCTCATAACTGAGTATGTCCCTTCCTAAATAAGCCACTTCGGTTTGTCCAACCCAATTTCCATGAATAAACTGTCTGTTGTGGTTAATGCTCAAATTGTAATTTCGGTTTTGGCCATCCTTGTCCATAATTTACCTAACAAATTCAAAACAATACAAATCAATATACACAAATCCTGGAAAATCAACTCTCCTAAGCTTAGGCAAATCGGGGCAAATCACCTATATGTTCGGGGCAACTCTACTAAGCTTAGACAAAACAAACAACACCTATATGTTCGGGGCAAATGAACTATCCTAAGCAACAGCACAATCGGTTATCCTAAGCAACACCTATCTGTTAGACAAAACCAACAGCACAACCTATAATACTATACAAAACACACAATCGGTTATCCTAAGCAATGGCAAATCAACTATCCTAACCAACTATACAAAACCAACAGCACAACCCACAATACTATACAAAACCAACAGCACACCTACCTTCGAATTTGGTCGGAGAAACGACAGGCCGACACAATGCTGGTCGAACTGGTCGAAGGGGAGAAGACAACCCACCAGCGTTGCAACGGAGAAGACAGCGACAGGTCAGTATCGGTCGCAGGGGAGACGAGAAGGGGTCGCTAGCTCGGTCGCAGGTGAGGTTTCGGAGAGGTCGTCGCGGTCGCTAGCTCGGTCGCAGGGCAAGGAGTGGTTTTTAGGTTTTGGAGGGAGAAATGAAAAGAAACCGTATGAAGGAAGAAGAAGGATCGGTCGAGGGTGATGAATGAGTGAGGGGCAAAGTAGTCTTTTTACATTTCTTTTTTTCAAAATAAACGTTGCACATGCTAATCACGTGAGAGTTAACGGGTAGAATTAACGATTGGTCCAATTACCAACAAATTGAAACATACGGGTGTCATAACATACGACAAAAAACATATGGGTCCAGTTACAAAAAAAAAACAACATCCGGGTGTATTTACTGACTTTTCCCAACTTATATTATTATATTATTATATATGTATATAAGGTTCAATAAAATTAAGCCTTCAATATCCAGTTCAACAATCTGCAAGGCGAAAGATCACTTCTTCGCTGTGGTGCAATTCCATCTCCCAAAGCTTCATCACTGATGTGCATAGCCGTGTTTCTGTGGCAAAGCCACCCACTTTACCAATTCTATCTCCTCCTCAACAGAGACGAGTATCACGATCGGTGCGTATCAATTGATTGCCGCAATTTAACGTTTCTAGGGTTTCCGGTTTGTGTTCTTTGTATGATTTTGTTCAATTTTTCTATTTTTGTGGAAGGCCAACAGAATCTCTTGCATGGTGGAAGGATCGGGAGGTGCATATTCTGGGTGGAAGAGATGGATTGGCAGGTGGGACGTGGATGGCTTGCTCAAGGAATGGAAGATTGGCTTTTCTAACAAATGTCAGAGCAGCTGATAGAGTCCCTCTCTCCAAGTCCAGAGGTGACCTCCCAGTTCGCTTTTTGGAGGTGGGTTTTCACTTTTGCCTTCACGTTCATACGGATTTTACCCTCCAAGCCCTCCTTTTATGCTTCAATATTTGAGCTTAACAGTGAGTGAAGTATAATTTGATGAAATTTAAATCACAAGAACTGCATTAATGCATTTTTAAGGGTACAATCAATGAATATGCGCATGGATTAATGTTTCGAGTTTGCTCAATGGATTTTGATTGATTGAGTGATTTGGTATACTATTGTAATGCTACTTTCTTGCAGAGCAAGAAGAAGCCTCGGGAATTTGCGGAGGAGGTGATGAACGAGGCAGATCAGTATAGTGGTTTTAACCTGATATTGGTCGATATCCCTTCCAAAAAGATGGTTTTTGCTAGCAATAGACCGAACGGAGAAGTGAACATTGTCACCGATGTACAACCTGGGATCCATGTCCTATCCAATGCAAGCCTAGATACCCCTTGGCCAAAGGTAAGAACTTTCTAACACTAGTAGATTATTCCAACATTGAATTATGATGCCATTTCAATTTGATGTCATTGAATTTAAAAAAAAATAGGTATTTGATTTAAATGTTGTAAATTGTAACTGCTACGGTATCCAAAACCCATTTACGTTTATTCATCTTTCTTGGAGTCCATCCAACATTGTTTTGAATGAAAAAGTTATTTCTATGTAGAATACAATTTTGTTAATTCTACCTACCTATCAGCTTAACCTTTTGGATTCGATAAAGCCTGAATTTACCAAACCCGATATCATATTTACAATTTTCATATAGTTCTTGGTCATTTACCACCAAAAGCTACAATCTTGAACATTTTTACAATCAATCAGGCGCAGAGATTGAAAAATGGTTTTGAAGAGCTGCTGAATATGTACGGTGAAAGTGAAATACCAGCAAAGGAGATTGCTGAAAAATTGATGATGAACTCGGTTAAGGACGAGGATGAAAGCATGCTTCCTGGTGTCTTACCTCCTCAATGGGAATATAAACTCAGCTCGGTGTTTGTTGATACTGATACCCCCGTGGTAATTGGATTGTGGCTAGAATTTACTGGTGAGCAGCAGTAAAAACACACTACTGACCCCACCTATTTCTCGGTTTCTTGCAGGGTAGGTATGGAACAAGAAGCACATCCGTGCTGTCGGTAAAAACAGACGAGACGGTAACTTTTTATGAGAGACGTCTTGAGGGGGAGCAATGGAAAGAAGAGACAAAGACTTTCTTGATTGCAACTTTCTTGATTGCAACTTGAATGGATGGTAGTTATAGTTTATGTACTTGGGTCCTCGAACTTTGTTTTGGTGCAATGAAGTTCTCAATCTTCGGGGAGAAAAGTGATCAAGGACACCATCCATTTTGTTGCTGACGTGACAAAGATTACACTTCAAAATCCAGTTCAGCACTTTTTCCAATTTTCTTTCATGTGTAGGACCACTGTTTGTAACAAAGGCTAATACAGGGACTGAATTCCAAAACACAAAAAGTTGTGTAGTTAGAGGGCAATTAGTATATATCAAAAAACTTTCGGAATTATAGGGTTAAATAGCAAATAGCTGCATGAACTTTGAACATTTTGCAATGAGCTACTCAAATTTTGAAAATTCAAAACGAGCTACCTCAATTTTGAAAAATGTGCAAATAGCTACCTCCGTCCAATTTTCAACGACTTTCTAACGAATTTTCGACGGAAAATTGGACGGAGGTAGCTATTTGCACCTTCTTCAAAGTTGAGGTAGCCCGTTTTGAATTTTCAAAGTTCGGGTAGCTCGTTGCAAAACGTCCAAAGTTCAGGTAGCTACTTGATATTTATCCACGGAATTATATTAAGGAATGCATCACCACTTGAATGGAGGGTCTAATGTATTTTTTTATATAAAAAATTCTAATAATATATATATATATTTTTTTAAAAGAAGAAGATATTTTTGGAAATTTGATTTGTGCTTTAATTTTGTCTTAATATCTTCCTTTTAGCTGAATCCTCCGAACCTTACTAAAATTGGAATCTACTGTAGATTTGTCAAACAGCCTTCACAGTTCAGATTCTTCCACCTGTCTGTCTTGTCGTTTTCAATAATTGGATATTACCTCCAAAAGTCAAAGTAGCCATTCTTTCCAGTAGCCCCCGAAACTCCATAAATTGCAATCTTATCCCATATGTTATTTTTCTTCATATTTATTCCATATTCTATCACACAAGTTGGCAAAATTATCCCATATATATGAGTTCCAAATGGTCAAAAACTAAGACATTGTAAGATCAATATTAGTGAACTACACTAAGATCCATTAAAACATAATTAGATACCATAATTAGGTGTCAGGTTTGATTTCGTTAGTTATATGCAATCAATCAATCATGTAGATGTACATTCCATTTCGGCCTAAGCAAGGCTAGATGAAGAATGGACTTAACCGTGGAGCATTCGACTAAGTTAAAATAATCCGGTCGAAAGCTTAGACATCGCTCGTATATATAGAGAGGATGAACTAGGACAAAGATGAATAAAAGTAGTGAGTTTGAGGGCAAAATGTGGTCAATATAAAAACAGAGTGCTGAGATGGAGAGAAAGAGGAGAGCTGTTTGGTCTGGTCAGCGCTGCCTTCTCTCCTCTCCGATGTCACCACCTAAGATAACAACAAACAATCATTTTACAACTCCGAATTCCCAAAAATAAATCTTCTTCTTCTCCACATTTGAGTGTTACAGACACGGATTGATTCTTCCTCATATTTGCCTGATCTTCTTCTCCCTCCTTTTCAAACCATCACCCTGATCCAAAGCTCCTGATCGTTTTCTCGATCACCAAGAAACTCTGCAAGCTCTTCCCTACAGTTTCTTCCCCAGGTATACTGCAAGATCTCACCTTCTCTTCATCAATACTATATCATATTTCTATCTATGTCCTTTGCACTGTTGATTTCAAGATTCCTGTAGTATAAAAAACTTTTGAGGGAATAAATGATAAATCCATTTCTTTACCATCGAAATATCTCCCATTAAACAACTTTTCTAGTTGTGATCCGTTTCTAGATTCTATTGAATGTGGGATTTGTTTCTTTTTCTGGCATCTTATCTATATTGTTTTGTCGATTCCTGATATGGGCATGTCTATTTTCCTTCTTTTTGGTAGTAAACAGCTGATCAGGGAATAAGTACTTGATCTTACTGTCGAAGTTTCTTCCATGCTGCATAATTTTATAATATGATGATTGATTTGGCGATTCTGTTGATTGTGAGATTTATTTCTGTTTCTGGAACCTTATCTATGGTGTGGGTATGTGTCAAAATTTGTTCTTTTTTGCAGCAAACAGATGATTAGTCAATAATTGCTCTTTTTGAGTTTTTTTTTTTTTGCTTATATGATCTGTTCTGAGATTTGTTTCTGTTTCTTCTGTCACCTTCTCTATGTTGTTTGGTCGATTTCTTGATCCGATCATGTCTCAAAATCTGTTCTTGTTTACAGTGAAGCTGATGAAGGCAATAATGGGAATTTGATGAGGATAGTTAGGCTGTGAAACAGATCCTCTTTACTGTAGTTTCTTTTATGGGCAATACATGTAGTGGAACAGGAAAGAATTTTGAGGGTTACGATCACCCCCAAGACAACAACAACTCCAAGACAAACAACGTCGTTTCCGACAAATCAAACTCTCATGATTCACTATCGAGTGTAGATTCCCATCAAGAACTCCTCGAAGAGCAACCCAACAAGGATTCCAATACCAACAATCGAAACTACAACAACCACAAAGCACCCGTAATTGTTTTGTGTACGAAAAGGAAAGATTCTGTCATGAAAAGAAACACAGACAGCCAATGTTACAATGTTTTGGGACATAGGACCCCGAACATTCGCGATCTGTATGTGTTGGGTCGTAAACTAGGACAAGGCCAGTTTGGGACAACTTATTTGTGTACTGAGATTTCAACTTCTAGAGAGTACGCCTGTAAGTCGATTTCGAAGAGGAAGTTGATCTCCAAGGAGGATGTAGATGATGTGAGGAGGGAGATTCAGATAATGCACCATTTGGCAGGGCATAAGAACATTGTGACGATTAAGGGTGCGTATGAAGATTCCTTATATGTTCATATAGTGATGGAGCTTTGCTCGGGTGGGGAATTGTTTGATCGGATTATTCGAAGGGGGCATTATAGTGAGAGGAAGGCAGCTGAGTTGACAAAGATTATTGTTGGGGTTGTTCAGGCTTGTCATTCACTTGGTGTCATGCATAGAGATCTCAAGCCTGAGAATTTCTTGTTGGTTAATAAGGATGATGATTTTTCTCTCAAGGCCATTGATTTCGGGCTATCTGTGTTCTTCAAACCAGGTAAAAATGTAAACTTTGTTTCTTCCCCATTGATGGTTACATTGTATTTGATCTTGTAGGTTGTAGGGTGACAAATCGTGTGTGTGCAGCACGTCAATAAGCTTGTTGGTTTTTCAGGACAAGTATTTACCGATGTGGTTGGAAGTCCATACTATGTTGCTCCTGAGGTACTTTTGAAACATTATGGTCCAGAAGCAGATGTGTGGACTGCAGGAGTTATCTTGTACATTTTGTTGAGTGGAGTGCCACCTTTCTGGGCAGGTACTTGTTGATTCTATCATCTTTATAGATTAAATCAAATCAAATCAATGCTAATTCTTCTTCTCTTTGGATTTCAGAAACACAGCAGGGAATATTTGATGCTGTATTAAAAGGGTATATAGACTTCGAATCAGATCCATGGCCTGTAATATCCGAAAGTGCCAAAGACTTAATCCGCAAGATGCTTTGCTCGGAACCGTCAGATCGATTGACTGCTCACGAAGTACTATGTATGAATCGTCAAAACCCTTTCTTGTACTCCAAGGAACCTGAACCATAGCAAAGATACTCTTAAAAAAAAGTGATTTTTCTTATGTCATGATAAAGTGTGCTTTGTTTTTAAGGTCATCCTTGGATCTGTGAAAATGGGGTTGCTCCTGATAGGGCATTGGATGCAGCAGTGCTGTCCCGTCTCAAGCAGTTCTCCGCAATGAATAAGTTGAAGAAGATGGCTTTGAGGGTACTTATTTACATCATAATATTTGAAGCAATCTTTCTCTATTTATAGACAAGATTGTTGATTTATGATTCTGGGGAGGCCAGGTAATTGCTGAGAGCCTCTCCGAGGAAGAAATTGCGGGTTTGAGAGAAATGTTTACAGCAATGGATACTGATAATAGTGGAGCTATCACATTCGACGAGCTCAAAGCGGGTTTGAGGAGATACGGCTCCACAATGAAAGATACAGAGATTCGTGATCTCATGGATGCTGTAAGTAGTATCTTTCAAAATTAAACTATTTTTCTGTGGTTAGTATTTTCTTGAAAATACTAAATCAAATTAAAATGCATGTTTTATTGATGAAACTTACTTAAAAAGAGCTTTAACTTATTAGACAAGAAAAGAGCAGATTTTCTCCAACTCCCAGATAAAACACTTTTGAAGTTTCAAGACATACTATGATTACTGTTATTATAGTGTCTTGATACCTTAAAAAGCAACATCATATTCTTGTCAGGCTGACGTGGACAACAGTGGGACCATCGACTATGGTGAATTTATCGCAGCAACAATTCACCTAAACAAGTTAGAACGCGAAGAACACCTTGTTGCTGCATTTCGGTACTTTGACAAGGACGGAAGTGGATACATTACAGTGGATGAACTCCAACAAGCTTGTATTGAACATAACATGACCGATGTCTACTTGGAAGATATCATAAGAGAAGTTGATCAAGACAATGTCTGTAAAACCAAATCAGTTACTTGTTTACTTCATCAGGAATACTCAAAATTGTTTTTTTTTTTTATAAGAACATTTTATGGTATGTTTTGCAGGATGGAAGGATAGATTACGGTGAATTTGTTGCCATGATGACAAAGGGAAACGCGGGGATTGGAAGAAGAACAATGAGGAACAGTTTGAATATAAGCATGAGGGATGCACCACCTGGTGCTGTTTGAAGCTCATTACCATTCACCATACTAGTGAGTTTTCTTTTATGAACAGATCAGTATTATTGTTCATTTTTTTTCTCGAATCTTTTAGAAAGTTGAGTTTTTTCTTTCATTACTGTTGTCCTTCGCCATGCAATCTCATTAAAGTTGTTGTTTTTCTTCTCCCTGTACATGGAACAGGTTGCGTACAACAAACCAACTTCACCTTATATGCAAACCTTTGAAATATCAGCAAAACATTCGAGTTCCTCCCAGCTCTTGCTTCTGTAAGCCGTGACGAGAATGCTGAAACTCGATCATCTTCATGCTGAAATTTCATTGCTGTATCATCGTGGGGATCTGTCTGATTATAGTAGAAGAAAGGGGAAATTGGAGTTGTGGAGTTACTCTGTAAAGGGTGTAAACTCATTATTTATGAGTTGTTAACATAAATGGTATAACAATTTAATTTATACATCTTCTTGCTTTTCATAAAATGTAAAATTTAGTAAATAAAATAAACTTAAGAAAAAATCATAAATGCATATAGAAAATAAGAAGATATTAATGAAATTTTGTAACTTATTGGGAGAATGAATGAGAGAGTTTGGAAGATTTTAAACTATGTTACATGACATGCTATATATGAGTGAGAATTATGTGTTTGATATGGACCAATTAGAAGTGATGAAATTGATTTAGGAATGAGAAAATGTCTTAAAAAATTTACTTATCACAATTCTACCTAACTTAGTCAAATTAATATATATATATATATATATATATTAGGGTCACTTTAACCATTTATATATATATACATACATACATACATATATATATATATATATTTCAATTTTGAAGAAATTGTTGGAAATATTTTAATTACAAGTAAATCAATTAACCTATCTAGCTAGTAACTTTTATAGTATAGTGTAGGGTAAATTACGAGTTTCACCCCCTAAAGTTTGAGTCGATTTTGAGTTTCCCCCTTAATGTTTGAAATTTAAAATTTTAGTCCTAATGTTTGGACCGAATAAAAAATACCTCCATTCCGTCCAAAAACCGTTTATTCCAGACAGAAATGTGATCACGTGCTAAGCACGTGATTTTTTAATATTTTGAATGACCAAAGTGTCTTCCTTGCTAGACCAATTTCTCTTCTTCTTGCCTTTCGTCTTCTTCACTAGTAATTCATCTCCTCCACCAGAAATTCCACCAGTAATCCACCAATGCCAAATCTTAGCTTCCATTCCAGACAGCTGCATGTTCTGGTGTTGATATCTACGGTGTACTGGTATTGTGTCCCCACAAGCACTTCGTACTCACCCTCACCCGCGTATAGTACATCCATCATTCTTGAAGCATTTTTTTTTTTAAATATTTTCTTGCACATTGCTAAACAGCAACCCGTTGTGTTTGCTAGCATATTCCCTTCTTGTAGTGAAATTATTCATTACGATCATTCGCAATGTTTCCATAAGGGTTATTGGCGGCTTATCTCTAACATCCTTAATCTTCGCATTCCAACTATCTGCGACATTGTTCACTACTAAATCTGTCTTTCAATCAGGATGAAATTCGTACCTGCACCAGGTCTTCCAGTCTATCTTGTCCAAGCACTACCATGCACCAGCATAGTACTGTTTCAAGTAGTCCATGTGCGCATTGTGCCTATGGAAATTGTACGAACAAGCCGCTGCCTAGAAACATGACTTCACTTCAGCGTCATTGTGTTTGGCAGCCAGCATGTTTTGATGAATGTGTTGTGCACAGAAACGATGCTCTGATGCAGGTAGGATCTCCTCTACTGCAGTTATTAAACCCTAGCATACATAATTCATCATACAATTAGAATTACCAACATATGACATCAATTGTTTAAATAATGCAAACATAACACATAACATTTTTAAAATATGACAACTTAATACATAATATATTTAAAAACTGTTGTCCTATGTGTGCTTGTAAGGTCGTCTTCCACGTAAGAATTAGGGGGAGTTCTCAAGGTGTCGCTCGAACAGTGATGCTCAAGGTTCAACATGTCAACCTCGATGTTCACCCCAATACCGGCCGCTATATCGCCCCACTGACCTTCCATCGCACCCACTAAGTCGGGTATATCACTAACACCTTCAGTTTGAGGTGCTTTGTTTCGTTGCCCATGCATTTTCCCTCTCTTTGGTGGCACTTCATCATCATCGCTGTCAGACTCCTCTTCACCCTTTTTGGCTTTCCAATTGGGGTCGGAAATGCCCTCGGAGTCGGAAGACATCTCTTCGGATCGTGAGGAAGCACTAGTCTCGACCATGGGTGTTTTTCCTTTAGCTTTCTCAGTCAGTCGTTGTTTGGACAGTTCGGCTATCCTTGCGGATGCCATCCTTATTCTATTTGCAATTTGTTTCAATAACGTGTTCTTCCGCAGTTCTTCCAACCACGGATCTTTAAGACATGCTTCCTCATCAAATTGTGGAGGCACGTACAAATTGACCTCCCGTACACCTAGGGGTGGAAATCGTGTCGTGTCGTGTCTAAACGTGTCACAAAACATCAGACACGAACACGACACGATTAAGTAGCAGATCACATGGGACACGACACAATACACAGTTAACTTTCTTGGAAATTAAAAATCGAAAAGCATAACGGATAGACACGACACTATACTAATCAATTAAACACAACACGATATGACGCGATTAACATGACACGACACGATTAAGAACAACCTGATTGATACGGATTTACACAATTAAACATGAAACAACACGTTACACGACACGATTAACACGAAAAACATTAATTTTATATATTTTTATGAACATGTCACGATTAGACACGACACGATTAGTTAATCGTGTTTTTATTAGTGTCACATGTATACACGACACGATTAGTTAATCGTGTTTTATCGTGTTTATACAGATATCCGCAGATCTGAGTTGTTTAGACACGATTATAATTAATCGTGTCTAAACGTATACGAGTTGTTTAGACACGGGATTCGTTAAGGTCAAACTCATATACGCTTTAAAGCAGATCGTGTCGTGTCATTTAATCGTGTTGTGTCAGAAATTGTCACCCTTATATACCTCGTGACTCAATAATATATAAATAACAATGTTAATGGAATTAATTATACTATAGTCATATCCTATAACGAGTATGAAATCTTTATATATATATATATATATATTAATTTCGCTAAATTGTTTTATGTTAATATGAGTCAATGACATATAAAAACAAAAATACAAAATATATTATTAGTTCACATGCATTTACTTTTCTTCTTTGTAAGCAATTCTATATAGTTAAGGTGTCTCAAAATATACATATTACATTATTTATGTATTTATAATATAATATATATTTTTAATTATAGAAAGTACATGCACTTATATAAGTTGAAGTATATAATTATTAAATTTCAGTTATATATATATATAGAGAGAGATTTTCCTTATTACACAATTTAAAAAAGTGTTGATTAAATAAGTCATTGAATTTCACAAGATTTGCCAACAACTAGGTATAAGTTTTTTAAAAAATAAAATAAATAGGTAGTTAAACTTTTTTAAATAAGCAAATACAAAGTTAATAATGTTGGACCGATCTCAATTTAATCAGTATTTAGATTGAAAAATGTGAACTTGACCTAAATACCAAAGACTCGTATCGATCTCGGTCTTTGAATTTGGAACATATTATTTTTGATAGGCTAAAGTTTAATTTTTAATTTTCAGTTTAGGAATCTAACAGATGGTGCAGAATTTTCCATTATGAAAATTAAATCTTAATTACAAAAACTATGTAAAAACATGAAATTTACATTAAATGTAAAATTTATATTAAAACTTAGTGAAGGGGTGAAACAAAAAATATAGATTTAACTAAAATGAAAAGCATTGCAATGTTGAAGCTCATATGACAGGAGGCTGTCTCCAATCTCCATCCAGTTACCAACTAGTGTAGCTTCCCATAATTCTATTTCCTTCTTTAATCTGTTTGAAGATCTCTGCATTATTTCTTGGCCTTTGTGAACCTGAGACATCTGTATTTCTCGCCACTCACGGTGATCTCGAGCGCTCCGTCTTGATTGTCTTGATTTGAGGCGGTACCCATTAGAACACTCTTTTCCTTTTCCAGATTTTCCTTCTCCATCTTCAACCTTGCTTCTTGTCTTGCAATTTCTGCCTGAAAAGACTCAAACAAGATATTTTGAAATGGTGAATGTTTCATATTTCAGCAGAGACATTTGAGTGATATGGGTTGTGCATTATACGTTCTTCATGATAAAAATTGAATCTTCATCCCATTGAGATTAAGCAGCAAATTGCATTACCAGACAGCATCAACAGATTACACAAAACACTCAAACAATGTCTGTCTGAGGCAAGATATGTACGAATAATAAATATTTCATATTTCAGAAGAGACATTTACCAAAAAATTTCACTTTGATGAGAATGCAATCTTGATTTAGTTATATATTCTATTGAGTTTTATGATTATCCGACCAAATGATAATGAAGGTTATACATATAATGCGTTCTTGATGATAAAAATCGAATCTGAATCCCATAAAGATTAAGCAGCAAGTTACATTTCCAGGCAAGGCAGCACCAACAGATTTTTACTAAACAAATAGTAATGAACGATCCTACCATTTTCAACCTCATAAAAATGTCAATATTTTTACAGTGTAATAATTGGCATAAAAATAACCAAATAGCTAAGCATTCAAATGATGAAATAGAATGGTTTATGTGAATAACAAACCCAAAGATTACGATCAGAGCTTTTCACAAGAATTATAAAATCGAATTGCCAGAATGTGAATTCTTTAGAACTCAATCTTTTTCAACATTTCTAGCAGCAATAGTCTAATCACCAGGATGGTTAGTATATAGAAAACATATAAATCTAGCATATACACCTTGACAAGATCATGCTAGATTGCACTAATCATAATCAAACTGCTGGAATTATGGAAACAGATGGATTCAAATATGAAGGGCAGACTTTAATTACATTAGATCTAATTTACAGTAAGAAAAATGAAGACTTGACTAGCAACTGTAGAGTTCGAAGGCGAATACTTTGATACCTCTCGCCGAGAAAGCTCGGCTTTCCAAGCAGCTTCGCGCTCGGCAACCTCGCGTTCTCGCTCCTCAATGTAACTCTGCATCTCCCTCTCCTTCATAATTCTGTCCTGAATATCTGCATCCAATGCCTCCTTCAGCTCCTGCACAAACTTATCTACCACTACCTTGATTCTCAATGACATATCTCCAGACACTAATACCAGTAAATTTAACAGCCTTGTTCTAAACTGCGCCTGCAAAACTCACCCAGAAGATAAAAATCACATGGGGGACTAATCGTGAATCTAATCATTCGAAACAAGAAGAACAGAATCATGGAAATGACGTCACATACTTGAGTCAATCTCAGAACTGAGAGAAAGCTCCAGAATCAACAAAAAAAACACGAAATTTTACTAGTTTGATGGACTTAGTAAATAACAGAACATGTCGGATGAAGAACAGATTGGAGGAGGGAGGCGAGAGAGACAATCCCAAATAACAGCAGGAACTCTAGACGAAGCAGGAAGGAGAAACGTACAGTGAGGAAGAGACGGAAGTAGATTCTGTGTCGATTAATAGGGGAGGGGAAGGATTTCGGCCATGTCCAAATTGGTACGACAGTGAGCAGACGTGAACCAATCAATGATTAAGAACAAAGCAACCCCCCATTTTCTTGAATTTTATTTTATTCCTTTGGGCAAACTATTGTAATTGCACCCCCCAATCTTTACGCCATTATTCAAAATGCACCCTGTAGACAACTTTCGAGTCCCCTGTGTGTATCTGCAGATTCTGGCATTTTGGACGAAGAAACCTATTTTTTTTTTCTGAGATAAAAAAAAAATGAACTTGACAATGGTGGCAGCACAGAGGAATGAAAGTTGATGAATTTATGAAAGAAAAATATTTTTCTTGCCATGATTTTTCTTGTTACATAAGATCGAGAAATGATTATTGGTAAATGAGGCAATTTGACTGTCAACTAAAAAACATAGATCGAGATTCAGATGAACCGAATACAAGTGTGCAGCAATGGTTTTTCCACTTATTCAATTCTGAATGTACATTAAAGAAGAACCAAAGCTAAACAAGGACCATGAGATTTCATAGCTCATCTCTGAAGCCTCCTTCCCTTGACCGATCAACATAACTTGAATAAGTTTTGATTATCGACTCGTACATCTCGATTCCTTTCAGATACTCGGTTTTGTCAAGAAACTGCAACAGAAGGAAAATGTATACAGATATTCAGCAAGTTGTGTGAAAGATAAACAAGGTAATGCAGTGCCTATCTATCCATCTGATGACATGGCAAAATCTCATCCACTTTTCATACGAAAGATTCAATCTTTGCTATGAAATGAACTAAACCCATTCAAATCAAATGGAGACAACCAATATCTATTATCTTCACCCTAATAATAACCTAAAGAACAAGATTGTCAAATACAAGATAAATTCCAGTACCTCATTGTGATCATGAAGAAGAATTGGGGTGTTAGCCATTGGGGAAAACCCAATTGCTGGAAGTCCGACCAACCGAAAGTATCGAGCATCTGTTGAGGCAGGAAAGATCTCGGGCTTCCCAAGCTTCCCATTAGCTTTCTTAACTGCTTCCTCGAGCAGTGCCCACCAAGGGTTGGAACTGTCAGTTGCAGTGAGAATGGGTTTTCCATGCTTATCATAAACAGAACCCTTTTGCTTGAACTGCAAAAAACATAAACTAGTCACTGAAAAGGAAATTTAAACAATCAAAATCAATATTTCTTTTAACCGAAAAGATTCCTCAAATCTTATTGCATTTAGAAAATCCAACATTCCAACTAAATACCGCAAAAGACATGTTGCGTGAGACAGGTGCCCATTCTTCAGCTATCCTTCTCTCGAGTGCTACTGGATCAGCTGTTGGTGGCACACGAACATCAAACCCTGCTTCTGCTTCAGACGGCTGCAGATTCATCACAAAACCCTGCAGCAGCAAAAACAGGAACAAAAAAACAGGTTTAACAGCTAATGCTGCTGCCTACACCAAAACTATTTCCAAGCAATGGATATTGTTTTAGAGCAGTGTCCGAGGTTGTCTCTAAATGCAGGACCAGCGATCTGGCAGCACAAACAGTGCAAGGCCATTCCTTTACATAAAAAAATTAGTAATTTGTGAACAACAAATACTAGAAAACATCATTTTTCTAACAAAACATATGTTTTCTTTTAAGTCCCAACTAAAAAGGAAGTATTTTGCAAGCATTAAATACTAAGAATGAAGGCGGGTTAAATTCATGAAACTTATAAGAGCAAAGGCAAGTCACTGAAGCAGCAAGCAAGGCGAATCAACACTCACAGTAGGTGATGGGGTCCCAGCCTTAAGAAATGCCATGTTAACTGAAACAACATCGCCTTCTGCCTTCAAACCTGCTTTCACCATATCAAACTGTGAAGCCCTGAACTTCCTAACACTCTCAATGCTTTTCAGTAAGTTTTCCATTGCTGTGTTATCATAGAGCCTGGCTCCATGACCAGGAGCACCAACGGCCTTAATCACCAGCCACCAAGGGCTCCTTTCTGCATAAAAAGCTCTGTAATTCTCATTCACCGACGCCAAACCTGCAATCAGATATCAAAATCATATATTTGTGAGGGAAAAAAGCATTTTTACGGTGGAACCAAATCTTATTTCAATTTAGCTAATAAAAATGTTACTATATTTCCAAGAGCTTCTTATATCCTCTTTCAACTTTCAAGTAGTCAGATTTTCCAAATCTTGATCCAACGTTTGCTATCCATTTAGAGAGAATCTAATAAATCTACCCAATCCTTCCATGACAGCTATGAATGATTATTAGGTCTCTGCTTGAATAAATCGAACTATAAGTAAAAACTTCACCTTCATCAAGAACAACAGCCACGTCCATTTTCTTGAAAATCCCAGATTCAGCTAACTTCTCTGCACCATCATGGCCGCCAATCTCCTCATCAGCGGCAAACACAACATAGACCGTCCTCAGAGGCTCAAACCCAGACCTCTTCAGCTTCCGTATCGCCTCCAGATGCTGCATCCCCACGCACTTCATGTCCTGGGACCCCCTGGCGTAGATTCTTCCATCATCGTCGACGTGAGCCTCGAACGGAGGATGGGTCCACTTCGCGTGCTCCACGGGGACGACATCCGTGTGAGAGTAGAGCATAATCGACGGCAGCGACGCGTCTTTTCCGGGCCATTTAAGGATAACCACCGGCTTGCCACTGACGAATTCGATTGTCTGGGTCTCAAGGGAGAGGGTCTGCGCTTGCTCAAGGATAAAATCCGTGGCTTCGTGGTAGTTAGGGTTCGGCTGAGCGGTGTTGATTCGAAGGTAAGCCTGGAACCGGGATATGATCGATGATGGGTCCTCGGTGGCGGCTGTGGCTGTTGCGAGGGATGGCAGGAGAGTGGATTGGAGAAGGAGCAGACTGATGAAGTGGATTAGAGTGAAGCTGATGATTCTCCAACTGATCGGCATGATATCGAGTGGCCTCATTGCGTTGAGATTCAGCAGACGATGAGATACGAACAGAAAAACAGGAAGCTTTGTTGGGTTTGTCAACCTACCAATAAGTAAATAAGGTTAATTAATTGGTTACACATGTTTCACCGTTGTGCAGAATGGTTACATATGTTTCAAAATATGATTAATTGGTTTTGCTATGTGACTAATTGGTTACACATGTTTTTTCAAATGTGATTAATTGGTTATTCCGTTAGTAAACCGTTAATTTTAACGTTAATTCATTTTTTTAACATATTATTGAATTGTGAAATGACTATTATGCCCTTAGTTGTATTGAAGAACAGATTGGAAGGATTGAAGAACCAAAATCGAATCAAATTCGATTTGATGTTCTTGAGAACCCAGAAATCAGATTTTTGGGTTCTTGAAGAACCAGAAATCAGATTTCTGGGTTCTTGAAGAACCAAAAATCTGATTTCTGATGTTCTTGAAGACCCAGAAATCAGATTTCTGTGTTCTTGAAGAACCAGAAATCTGATTTATGTGTTCTTGAAGAACCAGAAATTAGATTTCTGTGTTCTTGAAGAACCTAGAAATCAGATTTCTGGTTTCTTCAATTATTGTTCTTGAAGATGATGATGTGTTCTTGAAGATGATTCTAGGGGTAATTTCATCATTTTACTTATCTAAATAGTGACTTAACTGTGATTTTAACGGTGAATAGTGAAAAAACCAAATAGTCACATTTCAAAACCAATTAATCACATTTTGAAACATGTGTAACCATTCTGAACATTGGTCAAACATGTGTAACCAATTAAGTAATTAACCCTACAAATAAATACCCTTCAACTATTCTCTTTTGTAATATACCACACCACCCCTGAAACAAAGATTGTGAGAGAAATGTATGCCTAAACTAATCCACAACAACAATGAACTTTAAGGTTGCCCATACCAGGATTTGGATGACACTTTAAAGCCACATGTTTTGTCTTGTAAATATTAAACACACAACCATAAATCATTAAATCTTCCAAAGACTCCAGTCCTTCAATCTCATCAAATCTACTCTTTCATTTAAAAGTTAGCCATCCCAAAATACTCTTCAAACTAGAATGATTCATCGGTAGTTGTCCCCACTGTCCGACCTTCACTTCCAAAAAACTAAACTTTATGGAAGCTGACATTGCCTGAACTCCAACTTCGGCTTCTGTAAGGCATAACCTGCTTCCTGCTCCATTCCTTTGATCTGATCAGCTCCATAGTGAGACAGGAAGATTGAGCGTGACAGATTCTTCAAACTAGGAAGATTGAGCGGTAGCTCTGCCCAATCTTTAACTCTTAGCTCCAATGATTCTAAACCGGATGGCAGCTAGCTCAATCTCCAAATTCCGACAACATAATTTCATTAAATTACTCAATTCCGTGGAAAGGGATTTGACAGTAGACCACGGTAAAGTCATCGACTTGTCCTATTCCGGATTTCTTGCATTCTATGCTAGAAAATTCGAGGTTTTCACCCGGAATCTCTAAGTCTACCCCGTCCGGAATCCGTAAGCCAACTTTTTGCAATTCCGTGAAAATAACAACTTCTTACGGAATCCGTAAGCCGAATTTCTTTTTCATTCCGTTAAAAGAACATGTCATTAATGGTGGTGAAGCAGACAACCTAAGCCAACACAAATAAATCTATAAATCTATATATATATATATTAATTTGACTAAATTGTATACAATTGTGACAAGTAAATTTTTGTATGCATTTTATTACTCATAATGTCAAATTAATTAATTCTAATTGGTTCATGTCAAACATACAATTCTCATTCATAAGTGGCATGTCACGTAAATAATTTTAAAAACTTTCAAGGTTTTCTCATTCATTCTTAAGATAAGTTACAAAATCTTAATTAATTCTTTTTATTTCACATGTATATTTATTATGTAGTGGAGTTTATATAATACCAAAATACATAATATTATATTTTATGAATATAAATTATGCACATAATATTTTTTTATATTACAAATTAAATAAATTAATTAAGAAATATCGCATACTTTATTATAATTTCATTTTTAACTCACTTTCTCTCTATATATATTAATTTGACCTAATTGTATGCAATTGTGACAAGTAAATTTTTTTATGCATTTTCTTACTCCTAATGTTAAATTAATTAATTCTAATTGGTCCATGCAAAACATACAATTCTCATTCCTAAGTGACATGTCATGTAAATCACTTTAAAAACTTTAAAGTTTTCTCATTCATTCTCAAGATAATTTACAAAACCTTAATTAATTCCTTTTATTTAATATGTATATTTATTATGTAGTGGAATTTATACAATACCAAAATACATAATACTATATTTTATGAATATAAATTATGCACATAATATTTTTTTTTATACTACAAATTAAATAAACTAATAGTAATTAAGAAAAATCACATACCTTATTATAATTTCATTTTTAATATAAAATGAAAGTGAATTTTATCAATCTTATAAAAATATATGTTATATATTTATAGACTCGACTATTGTTTTTTCAACTAACAAAGCATTAAAATAAATAAATAAATGCTATTTTTGTATACAGTTTTATATAAGTATGTGACTCTAATAGAAATCATAAAATTTAAGTTAAAAGTATTATATGAATATTAAGATATTGTTTTGCAATTTTATGATAACTATCTCTTAATATATTTTGTGAGTTAAGAAAATACAATAGTGTTTGTAAGATTAAAATTACTAAAATGAGTAACTACTAATGATTCTAACATTTTTATAAGCATATAACACTAATAAAAGCCACAAATTTTTTTTTTTTTTAAAGTTAATTAGCATTATATCAATAATTTTTATTATTTATTAATGTATTTTCAATTAATTTAAAATAATTACACTTAATCTTTTTATTCTATGATATACTTTGTACGTATTGAAGCATATGGAGTAGATCATATTACAAAACTACTAATAGTTTTATTTTATTTTTTAGAAATATGCATAATGTTTATTATATAATATTAAATTAAATTTATCCTTAATTATTTTAAAAAATGAAAATTTAATATATATTAAATAAGTTATATAAATTTAATGTAATATATATATATCGCGCAACACATATCAGTTATATAGTGTTACAATATTATTTTGTTAACTTTATTGATTTAGTATAAATAGCCAAACACATAAAATTTCTTTTAATAGACGCTACTGTTTGACGTGGTCAAAAGTCAAATAAAAACATTAAAAGGCATATGTGTTTATTGATATTTTATTAAAGACAAATAAATGTTAGTGTTCAATTTTGTTCTTTTTTAGTATTGATTTGTTATTAAACTCTCTCTTTGTTTGTGGGTTGAATGCAAAACAAGCTGATGTGGAACATGTTAAACATTCCTAAAGTTAGGGTGCAATATCGATATTTACAACTTTGAAGTGCAAATTTCATTTTTAATAGAACACAAGGGTAAAGTACGTTCAAAATAAAAGTGGTGCGTAAATGTTTCAGTTTCTGTTGCCCCTGACGACACACGTGGCGGGAAAGACTCTCCGCAGAAGCGCGTGTGAGTCACGAGTCACGAGCTTCTCTTCTTCCTCGTCTCTGTAACGCATCTATCGCCTCAGGCACCTGCCCGGACTGAGAGACAAAGTCATCTCTCTCTATTTCTCTCTCAGAAAAGGAACCGGCATGACGTAAAACAGGCGATAATCGAATTCATGCATTGTCGTTCAATCGCTACAGGAAATGTCACCCCCTAAGGTCCTCGGCGGCGAGTCGTCATGTGGCCGCGTGATCGGGCCTTCCCTGGACAAAATCATAAAAAACACGGCATGGAGGAAGCATTCCAGCGTGGTCGCCGCCTGCAAGGTGGCCCTCGACAAGCTCGAGACCATACCCGCCTCTCCGACCAAAACTGACCCATCCTCCCCCCTCGTTGGCTTCTCCGTCGCCGACGCCCACTTCGTCCTTCACGCCCTCGTAGTCGCCCTCGATGCAGCATCCGGTAAAATCGCCGTCCCCGCATTGGACTGCATTTTCCACCTCTTCTCCCTCAACCTCGTCCACGCCGAGATCGCCGAGGTCTCTGACCCGATCGCCATCACCCCAATCCTGAGACTAATCCATGGCGCCTGCAAATCCATCGAGATGGCGGATGACGCCGTCGATGTTGCCGCCCTCAGGGTTCTACTCGCGGTCGTGCGGTCGCCGTGCGTTCTGATCAGAGGTGATTGTCTGGTCAACATAATGAAGAGCTGCTACAACGTATACCTCCGCGGCCACAGTGGGACCAACAAGATCTGTGCAAAGACGGTTCTTGCGCAGATGATGGCCATCGTCTTCGCTAGAGTTGAAGCCGACTCCTTGGACGTAAAATTCAAGACGGTTTCCGTCGCTGAATTGCTTGAGTTTGCCGACAAGAGCTTAAGCGACGGAAATTCCTTGTCTTTCTGCCAGAACTTCGTTAGAGATGTGATCGATGCAAACGACGGCAGTGCGGAAAACAAGAACTTGTGTCTGATTTCGGTGTCGAAGGATCAGAATGGAGATGGTGGGTTTGAGGAAGATGAGAATGGGGTAATGAGTGATGGAGAGTTGGATGATGGGTTTGGTGGTGGGAGTAAGATCAGAGAAGATGGGTTCCTTGTGTTCAAGAATCTTTGTAAATTGTCGATGAAGTTCTCGTCGCAGGAACAATCCGATGATCAGATGCTGTTGAGAGGGAAGACATTGTCCCTGGAACTGCTTAAGGTTGTCATGGACATTGGTGGTCCGATTTGGCGCACAAATGAGAGGCAAGTGAAAAGGCTTTATTCTTTTTGTCTATATCTGCAAATTTCATTTTCAATAAAATTAATTGAAATTCTTCATAATGTAGGTGATAAAGTCTTTCCAAGAAAATAAATTAGTGAGGAGATATAAAAAGGTTAATTTTTAGAGTAAAAATGATGAAAAAAAATCATTTTTACATAGAGTTTTTACTTATAATAGTGAGTGACACTGTGATTTTTTTACTGTTCTTAGTAGCATGGTAAAAGCTTTTCCTTGTCGATCGTCTTACTGTTCTTGATTTTTACTTATTTCGTTAGATAGTTACTGATAAGTTATACCTTACTATTATTCAGGTTCTTGAGTGCCATAAAGCAGTATCTGTGCCTATCATTACTGAAGAACAGTGCATTATCAGTCATGGCTATTTTCCAGCTACAATGTGCTATCTTTGTAAACCTTCTGATAAAGTACAGATCAGGGTTGAAGGCCGAAATCGGCATCTTCTTCCCCATGTTGATCCTTCGAATACTCGAAAACGTCCTTCAACCGAGCTTTCTGCAGAAGATGACAGTTCTTAACTTACTGGAGAAGATATCTCAAGATCCCCAGTTAATCATCGATGTTTTCGTGAACTATGACTGCGATGTCGACTCTCCAAACATTTTTGAGAGGATTGTAAATGGTCTTTCCAAAACCGCACTCGGTCCACCTACGGGTTCGGCCACCACTCTAACTCCAGCTCAAGATCATACCTTTCGTATCGAATCAGTCAAGTGTTTGGTTAGAATCATTGTGTCAATGGGTACTTGGATGGATCAGCAGTTGAAAATCGGATTTTCAAGTCATTCAAGAAAAGCCTCTGATAGTAGCGACATATCATTTGATAGTATTTCGATTATAACTGGAGAAGATGGACCGATTATCGACTATGATGAGGTCAATTCCGACGTATCGGATGCAATGACATTGGAGCAAAGACGAGCTTATAAACTCGAGCTTCAGGTTCTCTTCATGGATTTTCACCTGAATCAAATCTACTGTAAAATTAATTGCTTTTATAGAAGAAGAACTATTCTATTGCAGAGGAGTGCAAACACAATATGGGTACTTTGCTTGTACTATGAGGACTCTGATCTATGGCATCTTAACTTTGTTGGTTTTAATGCAGAAAGGAGTCACTTTGTTCAACAGAAAACCTCAAAAGGGTATCGAGTTTCTTATTCGAACCAAGAAAATTGGCGGTTCACCCGAAGAAGTCGCATTGTTCCTTAAGAACACCTCAGTTGGTTTGAGTGAAGCCATGATAGGTGATTATTTAGGTGAAAGGAATGATTTTTCCTTAAAAGTCATGCATTCCTATGTAGACTCCTTCAATTTCAAAGCCATGGATTTTGGTGAAGCCATAAGGTTCTTCCTACGCGGTTTCAAATTACCCGGCGAAGCCCAAAAGATCGATCGTATCATGGAAAAATTTGCCGAGCGATATTGTAAATGCAACCCGAGTTCATTTACCAGTGCAGATACTGCATATGTTCTTGCTTATGCAGTGATCATGCTAAACACTGATGCTCATAATAGTATGGTCAAAGAAAAGGTAAAGCTCACATTTTGCAGAACTTCATTGATAAATGAGTAACTTTGATGTTCAAAGTATTGTCCCTTAGTAGACTTTGTTACACATTCTGTCTGTTTTTGTAGATGAGCAAAGCCGATTTCATCCGAAACAACCGAGGAATCGACGATGGGAAGAACTTGCCAGAAATTTTTCTGGGTAATCTTTACGATCAGATCGTGAGAAACGAAATCAAGATGAGTTCGGATTCATCAGCACCGCACATCAAGCAAGTGAACAGCCTCAACAAGCTGTTCGGATTAGACGGTATTCTTAATCTTGTCATGGGGACACAAATCGAGGAAAAAGCATTGGGGGCAAACGGTCTTCTTATCAGACAAATCCAAGAAGAATTCAAGGCCAAGTCTGGAAATTCGGAGTACGTATATTTTTCTGATCTGCATGAGTTTACGATGAACATTTCTCCGACGACATTGTAATCTTTTGTTTTGTTTTGCAGGTCTATTTACCACTCCGTCACCGACATAGCCATACTGCGTTTCATGGTGGAAGTCTGCTGGGGTCCGATGTTAGCTGCGTTCAGTGTCACCCTCGACAAAAGCGAAGACAAACTCACGACAGCTCAGTGTTTACAAGGTTTCCGGTATGGTGTTCATGTTACTGCGGTCATGGGAATGCAGACACAGAGAGATGCTTTCATGACATCCATTGCAAAGTTTACCTACCTTCATTGCGCGGCGGATATGAAGCAAAAGAACATCGACGCCGTGAAGGTACGTTCTAACCAAGAATGGATTAGCCTTAATCAATTCAAAAACTCTTTTCATTCACACTTAATGAGAATACTGTGTTCTTCAGGCAATCATAGCAATTGCTATTGAAGATGGAAATTATCTCCAAGAATCTTGGGAGCACATACTAACATGCATTTCTCGAATCGAGCATCTCCATGTCCTAGGAGAAGCCTCACCACCCAATGCCTCATTCCCGAAAAGATCAAACTCCGAAACCGAAGAACAAGCATCAAAATCTTCAAGTCTTTCATCTTTCAAGAAGAAAGGAGCAATACAGAATCCTGCAGTGGTAGCGGTTGTTCGAGGAGGTTCATACGAAAGCGCAACCACCCGAGCAAATACCTCGGGATTGGTAACTCAAGAGCAGATAAAGCACTTCAAATCGAACTTGAATTTGCTCGATCAGATCGGTGACTTCGAGTTAAACCACGTCTTTGCTCAAAGTCAGAGACTTAATGGTGAAGCCATTGTCTCCTTTGTAAGAGCCCTCTGCAAGGTCTCTCTAGTAGAGCTGCAATCTCCATCCGACCCGCGTTTTTTCAGCCTGACTAAGTTGGTCGAGATCACGTAAGTTTGATTTCTTGGGGTCTAAGGCAAGAAGGATTACGTCATCCTTTTATGTTTCTTGACATCTAAGACAACCTTAACCTAATGTTTTCTTGCAGGCATTATAGTATGAATCAGATACGACTGGTGTGGTGTCGGATCTGGAATGTCCTGTCGGATTTCTTCGTGTCAGTGGGTTTGTCAGAAAATCTATCGGTTGCCACATTCGTGATGGATTCACTGAGGCAGCTCACTACTAAGTTTCTAGAACGTGAAGAACTTGCAAATTACAATTTCCAGAATGAATTTCTGAGGCCGTTTGTGATTATCATTCAGAACAGTCCCTCTCCCGAGATCAGGGAATCGATTGTTCGATGCATCTCCCAAATGGTCCTCACTCGTGTACATAACGTCAAATCGGGGTGGAAAAGCGTCTTTTTGGTATACAACTTGCTGTCCAAGGAAACTCTATTCTCTTCCCTTTGTCTCAAGTAACAACATTGAATTTACTACTGCAGATTTTTACGGCGGCGGCTGCTGATGAGAAAAAGATCATTGTCTTGCTGGCGTTTGAGACCATGGAGAAGATTGTCAGACAGTACTTTCCATACATAACCGAGACCGAGACATTGACATTCACAGATTGTGTCCGCTGCCTTCTTGCTTTTACTACTAGCAGATTTAACAGTGATATTAACCTCAACGCAATTGCGTTTCTTCGGTTTTGTGCGGTAAAACTCGCTGAAGATGGACTTACAATGAACAATAATAAGACCGCAAATGCAGAATCTGCCCCGACTGAAGTACTCGTGGATGAGAAGAAGAAGAAGAAGAACGATAAAGATGATAATGCATCGTATTGGTTTCCATTGCTTGCTGGTAAAGTTACCTATTTCTCACCAACCTTAGTATTATTATTAGGGTTTGTGATCACTGATAAGGATTAAATACCGAATCTTTTTTTTCCTGACTATATCAATTACAGGATTGGCAAAATTGACATCGGATTCCCGACAAGCTATAAGGAAGAGTTCCTTGGAAGTGCTGTTCGACATCCTCAAAGACCACGGCAATCTCTTCTCCTGTCAATTCTGGGAAGCTGTTTACGGCTCTATTTTGCTCCCTATATTCGGTTGCTTAACAGACAAGAAAATGGCAAAAGGGGATGAAGATTATTCATGGGACTACGAAACCTCTGCCTTGGCGGCGAAGTTACTGCTCGACCTAACCATTATCTACTTTCTAGTGGTTCGGTCCCAATTGCCGGGTGTCATCTCAGTGCTCACTGAGTACATAAAGAGTCCTGTTCAGGCAACAGCGAACATCGGGGTTGCCTCTATGGTGCGTTTGGCAAACGACTTGGGACGCAAGCTAACGGATGATGAGTGGAGAGAGTTGTATTTAGGTCTTAAAGGAGCTGCAGAGTCGACTGTACCTCGACTCCTGAAACTTGTAGGGATGATGGAGGATATCGACTTTCCAAACAGCCCTCAGTCGTCCGGTGGGGATGATCTGATTCCTTGTGGTGACTACCCGACCCCTGATCAAGGGATCGCCGATGATGTCAAGGAAGATGATCTTCAGACGACAGGATATGTGGTTTCGAGGATGAAGAGTCATATTGGAGTGCAGCTAATCATTCTTCAGGTAAACCCTAATATAAGGAAAGTAACATTGGACCGATCCCCCAAACATTCTTAATCTCATGTTCTTTCCGCAGGTTGTCTCCGATCTCTACCTATCACACCCAAGATCTCTCTCCCAACAGAACATCACCGTCCTGTTCTCCCTCTTCACCTCCATCGCCTCCCACTCCAGCCACCTCAACTCCGACAAGCTCCTGCAGACGAAGCTCCACCGGGCATGCTTCAAGCTCCACCATCCAAAGCCACCATTAATCCACTTCCAAAACGAGTCCTACCACAGCTTCCTCAACTTCCTCAAAACCATCATCACCAATTCACCTCTACTCTCCCTTCATATGAACATCGAATCCAAACTCGCCTCTGTGTGCGTAGAAATTATGCAGATGTACTTGAACTGCGCAAGCTTGCCCCGAGACGAACCCGCTCCGCGGGTTCATTGGATCCTCCCTTCTGAGGCGTCTGTCAAGGAGGATCTGGCGGCCAGAACCACCCTCATTGTAGCGGTGTTGAGGGTGTTGAGTGGACTCAAGAAGGAGACGTTTAGGGCTCACGTGTCAATGTTTTTCCCGATGTTGGTGGCGATGGTGAGGACCGAGCACAGCTCCCGGGAAGTCCAGCTTGTTCTGAGTAATGTATTCCAATCTTGTATAGGCCGGATAGTGATGGAATGATAAAGATGCAATCCATCAATTTTTATTTTATTTTTAAAAAGTTTTGTGGTGAACATATAAGATTAAGATTGGCATGTGTAGCAACATATATACGAATAATAACACGATAGTTTTCGTAATTTATCCGTGTTCAAGTATACAATATGACATATATGATATCACAATAAAAGTTGCACTAGTAAATTTATTTGTTAAATAGAGATGTTAATTCTGCATATACATTTTAGGGTTAATAGGTCCAATGGTACTATATCTTCGTGTCAGGTGATCGGATGGTACCCCTATGTTGTTACTTGGTACCTTATGTTTTCATAATGTTGTTATTTAGTCCAAATTACTGTTGCTGTCAAGTTTAACTAACAGAATGCTGACGTGACACTGATGTGACGAATGAAAAATAAAAAATAGGAAAAAAATCGGATTTTTTTAAAACTTTATATATTAATAAAAATTATTTTTTATTAATGTATTTTTTTAAAACTAAACGAAAATCGGGAAAAAAAAATAGGGTTCGACCCTTGGGGTCCAATTGACCCAGCCAAGGGTCGAACCCTAGGCTGGGTTGGACCCCCACCAGGTCGCCTGAGTTGGGTGACCAGGTCTGGGTCGAACCCAGCCCTGGGTTCGACCCTGGCTTGGTCAATTGGACCCCAAGAGAATTGACTCAGCCAAGGGTCGAACCCTAGCTTTTTTTTTCCCGATTTCCGATTTTATTTTTTTAAATAAATTAATAAAAAATAATTTTTATTAATATATAAATTTAATTTTTTTTTTAAATTTTTCATATTTTTCCCTATTTATTTTTATTTTTTTAATTAAATATTATATTATATATCTACGTGGTGCTGACAATCACAATTTAACAGAAAAATCTAATGGTTGACTAACAGAATACTATAGGATAACATCCTCCAAACATAACAAACAATTTGACCATATCAAAAAATATACGGTACCATCCAATCACATGACCCTAACATATGTTACTGGTACCATCAGAGCTATTAACCCTAAATTTTATGACATATATGTTTATACTTTATAATTTTTATTATATGAGATAATTATTTAATATTTCATTTAAAATTGCATACAAATGTACAAATGACTAATTTAAATATAATAATAAGACATGAAGATGCTATTTCTGATTTGATAAAAGTTTGAGACTATCATTCTAAATTTATTTTTGATTCACGACGAGTTTGAGACTATCTATATAATAATCTTGAACTTTCTGGATTTGAAGATATTATAAGCATTGTAAGTCCGACCGATTGTTCTCATTAATTCAATCTAGTTTCCGATTGAGCTCGTGGTCTTCACTTGAGCTTCGGAAAAAAATCATGCATATAGGACATGAGTGTAGAATCTGAATTATTATGGGTCACTTAGTAATTTCAGTGTGATGGTTCACTTGAGCACCACCGTCCACTTAAGAATTGCTACGTATCCTAATACAAGCATAACTAGGTCCAGCGAAATGAAAACTTAAAAATTATGATTATAACTGTTATTTTTTTATATGGTTAACCCGTATCATTATGGTGCGGTGCGATTATGCTAATAAATTTTTTACTCTGAATGATTATGGTCATGGTATTTTAGTCATACAGATATAATAATGATTTAATATTAATATATTAGTAAATAAAAATAATATCATAAGTAGTTTCACTTTTAAATTTCACGAATTCATAATTTCAGAGTAAACTGTAATTGAATGTTAAATAATATTAATGTTAATTTTGAATCATGTTAATGTTGAATGATATTAATGATGCATATTTTTATTGTTTGTGACATAACTTTATGTATTTATTAAAATGATATTTATAATGTTTTATTACATTTCACATGAGATAATAAATATGGATACGCGGTTAAAATCTTGGTTAATAACCATAGTTATGGATATGGTTATGGTATTGAAAATTGTACACGTAATAGTTATGATTATAATATACAATTTAAAAATATAGTATAATTATAATATTTGTCATATATTACTAAGTCCTAACCATTGTTAACCATAAGCATAATTAATGTGCTTGACCGAGGGAGATTCAAGGATAAAAATGAATATTGGGAACTGAATCCAAGGACTAAATAAGGAGTACTGATTACCTCAAGGGTTGTAAAGTAAGTAATTTTAGGTCCTCAGGTTCGCATCTCTACTAACTGTCCTCTAACTAATACATCTAGCTAGTCCAACAATTTTCTATCACAACAATTTTTTTATATAACACAAAAAAATGATAAATAAAATGCAAGTTTCTATCCCAACTTAAACAGGAGCATTTGTGATTATCATTTTTAAAAGTAGACTAATATAAATATAATTATATGTTTGTAAGTATAGATATAAGAAAAAAAATGATGTATTATTTTCTTAAAATATAATAAAAGGTATAGTTAAAATATTTTTAAAACCCTAAATTACAACAATTTGTTAAATTTGGATAGGGAGCTGACATTGGTCATCACCCAACCCTAACCCATTTGATGAAGTTGAATTGAGTAGCAATTAAATTTTACTAAATCGCACTTCAATTCGATTAGGATTTAATTGAGTTCAAATTAAGAGGTTAGGGATGAGTCTTGGTTAGATTAGACCTCATCCATGTGTAAAATGGCTTGTGTCAAAATCATAACTCCTTCAATTGAGTCTTATTTGATTCCAATTCAAATTATAACCTATTAACTAAAGTTTCAAAAAAATGAAACGTGATATTATTCAAAAAATTGAGTCTCAACTCTAGGTTGTCTGTGGCAAAGCGTTGGTTAATTTTTCAAATGTGGTAAATGACTATAGAACTTACAGATGACAACATGAAAATTCAGACATTATGTAGCGGGACGAATCTAAGTTCGTCAATACTAATCCATTCATTCCTTTTTACTGTAAAAAAAAAGAAGATATTATTTATTTATTTCAATTTTATTGGCAAACTAATGCGATCTATAGATTCTTCATCTATATTCAGTCCCAACAATTAATAGTTTAGATTAAAAATTTAACCGAAAAAAACACACGACATATTAAAAAATGAAAAAGTTAAAAGTAAATATTAAAAGAAAAAATCAATTTATATTCCAATATTAGTGAAAAAACGCTTTTTTTCTTCATTTAATTTTAAGTTATAACCTTTTTACTGTAAAGTTTCAGAATCAATTCTGGTCAAAGGGCAATATAGATGACGGGGAGAAGACAAGCAGCAGAGCGAGAAGGCGCGTGCTTAGAGTGTCAGACACGTGGAAGCTGTCGGATTCATCGGAACTTGCCCACTTCCTTTGCTTTCATTCGTCTCTCTCTCTCTCTGACAGCATTATCTCCTTGTCCTTTTACTAACGCAGGGGGGTTCGATTGATTGACGTGGCTACAAAGTACAAACTTTATTTCACTTCAAAATAATAACACATATTAATATCATATCATCAGGGATATATATAACCAAAAAATTAATAATAATTAAATATACAGTCACTATATATAACATATCCTTTTGAATTATCAGTACCTGGTTAGGCTGCTTTTAAAGCTATTTTTTCAATAATTTGATCTTATCATTAGAGTTTTTCCAATAGGTTTGTAAACATAAATCAAAACATCCAATATTGCATATAAAATGTGCATCAATTCTATTACCTCCTGTCATCCAAATTCGAAGTTATGAGAACATAAATAGAAGAAAAAGAGAAACAATGTTCAAAAATTAAATCTTTTCACTTTATTTTTTAAAATTTTGGTTGATTCGGTTTGTTTTAAACTTAGAAACAACGATTTTTGACTTGTTTTGTACCTAAAATAATATTTATACATTTTAACCGAACCAAAAATGTGATTTTAGGTTCAAATGGTGATCTATGTTTTTTTAAAGGTTTAATTATCAAATAGGTAGCCGAACTTGACATAATTAGTAAGTATTCAAACTTCATTTGTTGCAAATAGATTGTCGAACTTTTAGAAATTCGCAAATAGATTCCTAACGTTAATTTTCCGTTGAGTTTTGACGGAAAACTACATGTGAGCAGCACGTGAGAAACAATTAGGTACCTGAACTTGACATGGTTTAGCAAACAGGTACCTGAACTTACACAGATTAGCAAGTAGAGACATTAACCGGTTCGATCAAACCACTTTATTTAAAACAAAAAAAAGTAGAATTTATATATCAAACACATGCATGACTCAATCCTAAACCCTAAGTCATGCATGTGTTTGGTATATAAACCCTACTCTTTTTTGTTTTTAAACAAAGTGCTTCGACCGAACCAGTTCAAGTATCTACTTGCTAATTTGTGTAAGCTCAGGTACCTGGTTGCTATTCACGTGCTGCTCACATGCATTTTTACGTCAAAACTCTACGGAAAATTAACGTCAGAAACCTATTTGTTAATTTTCAAAAGTTCGGCAACCTATTTACGGCAAACTATTTACGGCAAACAAAAAAGTTGATTATTTACTTGTCAAACTATGTCAAGTTCGGCTACCTATTTTGATAATTAACCCCATTTTAAGCTATAAAATGGAGGGTAAAATTGTTAATTTTTAAAAATATATAATATTTGATGATAAAATTGTACAGAAGCATAACTACGACCAATTTACGAGACGATACAATTAAACGATTTATAACGATATACATTTTATGTATATATGAATTTGATCTTAATATATATATTTCATGTCTAAACAACTCTTCTATATTTAAATATGATTAATATACATGTAGAAACACTTATGATAAGTATATGTATTTGATATTTGAATTTGTTGTTGTACTTATTTTCTAATAATCTGTTGATTTTTAAACTTAATTATAAAAATTAAATTATAAAATTTGTAGACTTCGTGACATGTTCCACGTTGTGTGATACAACTTGTGTCAGGCATATATGCAATTTTTTTGTTTGTGCAAAAAGTTATATTACGTGTCATGTGTGATCTGTTTAATAATCTTATCGATCTATCAATTTACACACGATACGATTAATAACACGAATTGTCCCCCCTTAAACGTGATAATTAATGGTGTATTTAACCCTACCAAATAAACTTGCAGATGCACTACACAACCTAAAAAAATCTATTAGTGCAAATATAACTATATAAAAATACACACAATTCATTAACCCTTAATTCTTTTACTCTATAGTCTATAATTAAATGTAAGCCAACCATGCATGTGATTGGCACACCTGTATTTTAACCCCCAATCACAGCATGACTTCAGTCCATCCTTTTCCAAAAGAAATAGATAATTTCAATCTGCTGTCTATTGGAAGACTCAGGAGTTAATTCCATTAATAATCACACACACACTCTCTCTGTCTCTGTCTCTCCAGTTTGTGTTTCTGCAAGTGTATCTGACCAAAAGTTGGTTCCCAAGAGAAACTTAACTGAGTTTTTCCAGGTATCAATGGAGGAAGAAGCAGCTCCTTGGTCTGTTAGGGTTTGTGTTCTTCAATCTTGACTAGGGTTCAGTTTGATGCCTTTAAATTTAGGGTTTCCATTATTGGAAAAATACTTCATTTGATTGTCTGGATTCATTTCAAGATCAAGAAAGTGTTTTTTTATTTTTAATAAAGTATATGGAAAAATGTGCCCTCAGGCAAATGCTGGTTTTGACTGGTCAAATGTTGGGTTCGTCAGGTGAGGTGTGAGGAGTCTTTAATTTCCTCGGTATCTTCCTTCTCAGTAGGGTTAGGTTTTCATTATGTCGGGGGGCATGGAACCCAATAACCAAGCTTCTTCTCGCTACATACACCACCTCCTCGGACCTGCAGATCTCCAGCTGTCGGATTCATCGGAGAAGGACCCCATGACGGATCAAGATGCCGCTGCCACAACCAGTGGGGGATCCACCGGAAGACGACGTCGGGGCCGACCACTCGGTTCGAAAAACAAAGAGAAGCCACCTGTCATCATCACCAGAGACAGCCCTAATGCACTCCAATCCCACGTGCTGGAGATCTCCGACGGATCCGACATCGTGGAATCGGTGTCTAACTACGCCAGGCGGCGGGGACGAGGGGTTTGCGTCTTGAGCGGGAGCGGCGGCGTTATGAATGTTAATCTCCGGCAGCCATCAGGGAGCGCAGTGACACTGAACGGACGTTTAGAGATCTTGTCGTTGACGGGGACAGCTTTGCCCCCTCCGGCACCGCCGGGAACAGGAGGCCTCGCTATTTTCCTCGCCGGAGGGCAGGGGCAAGTGGTTGGCGGTAACGTAGTGGGTCCGCTTGTGGCTTCTGGGTCGGTCACGCTGATTGCAGCTTCGTTTGCAAACGCTGTGTATGATAGGTTGCCGCTGGAGAAAGAGGAAGAAGAGGCAGCTCCTCCTGGAAAGGAGCCACAGTTGTCACCTCCAGCTTCCACCGTGATGGTACAGGGAAGTGGCAACGTCGCCGGAGTTCCGCTCTGTAATCTAGGGATAGGAGGGTATCCATTTCCAGGCGGCGATGGTTTTGGTTGGGGGGGCGGTGGTGGCAGCAGCGGTGGTGCTGCATCAAGATCTCCATTCTAGTTATTTTTCTAATGGTTATCATTAAGAAGGGGTACGAGCTATTGTTTGTGTGTTCTTGAGTGATTAGGGTTCGAATCAAAGTTCATTATTGGAGTAAATGAGCACAATGCATTAACATTTTATTTTACATTCATAAATACACATGAATCTTCAAGAAGTAATGTTATTAACTGTACTTATGTTAGTCGATTCAAAACTCAGTTAAATACCTACTTGCAAACTAAATTTGGAATAATTTGCTAGCTGAATTTATATAATGTTATAAATTTACTATCTTCATTTGTTACTATTAAATGGTGACAAAAATTTATATTTTATTTATTATTTTACACTATTTATTTTTTATAAATTGTTAGTTGAATTTTTTAGAAATTTACAATTAAATTATGTATAAATTTGCAATTTATTAACTGAAATGTGATAAATACACACATTTCCATCATTATTTAGCAACAAATTATAATTTTATATAAAGTTAACTAGGAAATTGTTCATACTTTCTAAATTTAACTATCAAAATAACAAAACTCAAAGTTTAACTAACAAGAGAGTAATTAACTCTTTATTTATTTTCACAATCAGGCCACTTTTTAAATATACACTGTTATAGAAGCTACGACATGAAATATAAATAATATTTTTAAAAATAATAAAAGGAAATATATATAAACGCAAAATTTTAAAGTATAATAATTCATAAGAAAATATGTTCGGAGATAGGATTCAGTGAATTCATATGGTCGGAATTTTAGTTATAGCCGAGATAACTCCCGCCACCCGTTTTAATTAATTTATAGGTTGATATAAGTATGTGTAAATCGAGTTAAATTCTCGAACTCTAAACTTTGAACGTAGACTCAAGCAATAACCAACCACAGGTTTTATAAACCCTAAACCGATAAATCCCGAGAGCTTAAATCCTAACGCTTGCCATCATTTATTATGCACGATCCTAAAACCCGTTATTATCAGCAATCATCCAAACATGAAGCCTATGCAAAACTGGGATAATGCACCTTTAACATATAAAAGAGAATGTACATCGCTATCATTGTTACGACCCTAAACCATAAACTGTGAATAGATAGAAACCTTGCGTCTCACGCTACCTAACCACCTAAGAAAAAAATGAAACCTCAATCAATTCCCAGAGATTAGATGGATACATTACTGTCCTACAAGTCGGTTTGCTCAAACGGAACACGAACAAACAGTTGTCCGTACATCGTAACCACTGCAGATGTCTGGTGTGGATCGATCCTGGAGGGAAAACTCACAACCTGAACAAAAAAAGTTCAAAATTTGAAACTTTTCTTGTACAATGTGAAGACAGCAGTCTTCTTGACAAAAAAAATGGAGCTTTCTATGATTCATAGTTTCAAACCTTTTTAAATGTGGATTTACAAACCTTTTTAAAGGGTGTGACACCCCAAGGATTATCTAATTGTTGTGGTTGACCCGTTATGATCAGACGTCCGACTGGATCGGACTGAACATGTACCTGAGAAGACAATCTGAAACCGTCAATAAAAAACTTAAATTTACATAAACAGAAAGTACAGCTATCAGAAGAATTTGCTGTTGAAATTTACAATCACTTCTTGTTCAGATTGCAAAGAAGCTAATGAAGAAATTGTTTCATAAATTAAGTTCGAGTTTTGACTAAAGAATAAGGAAATTACTGCAAAATGTGAAATTTAGGGCTAAACTAAGTCAGAAGTGAAAAAAAGATAGGAGTTTTGAGGAAGAAAGTGATTGAATAGGAGTTAACAGTTCTGTCGAATGGAAAAGATTCAATTTTCTCAGTAAGTTTCATACTTTGTGGTAGTGATAAGGAAAAAGAACATTTTTTTTGACTGAGAATATGATTTTTTTTATCAATGGAAAAGAAAATTCCACCGCATCAAATCTTAGAAATATAGAAAAAATTAACCTTGGAGAAGGAAAAGTTCAGGGGTTAAACCTTCATTACTTTTCTTGACAGTTCGTCCAATTTTTCTTATATTGCACAATAAATAAATAAATTTTCAAAATTAAGATATACCATCGTAAGCTTACCTCATCACGGAGTAGACCCGGAACTAAACAATAAACCTCAAAGCAATCATTCTGAGAAAATTAACAATTTTCATAAGAGAATTACTTATGCACCAAGAAACAGTTTCGGAACCACAAACAATGTGTTGGTAATTGAAGTACTCACATGTTTATAGACATTAATCTTCACCCAATCTGCTGGAGGGCCGACATCGACAATTACAGAATTCATTCTGCAGAAAGAAGGCATGCCGGGGATTAGAGGATTAGGTAACGGTCTATAATATTAAACTGAAGGACTTGATTAGGTAATATTAACTGTGGCCTTGCTGCTTTCATTCTTGAACCTTGGACAGCTAGATGATCAAGATTGGATGGCTTCTTACGCTTTGATCCACCTGAATTAATGATCCGTATCCATGAAACAAAAAAAAAAACAATTTTAAATTTATAAATCGGATAAAATTTAAATGGTTACCGTTATTTCTAGGGTTCTTGTCGCTTCTGGAAGCAAAACTTGGCCTTCCATCCTGAAAAGGAAGAAAAAAAGTAGATTAAATAATCAAAATATGTCCAAAACTTAGCTACTCGAGACATACATCACCGTCAATCATAGGTGGCGTGTTCCAGACATGCATAGCTCGAGCAGCAGCATCCCTTATTGCTCGACCTGTTCCAGAGGAGTGATTAACACCAACCTGAAGAACAAATCGAGTTATTTTAAGTTAGATACATATATTATATGTATAAAAAATCATAATGATTTCAATCCATCATACTGTAAATATTCCTAAATGACTCAGAAAGTATGAGAAAAAAGCTTTTCTTTTTAACCTGATGTTCCACCTTAGGAGCTGTATAAGAATCTTCAGCAAAAGGAAGCTCCCCACATCGAATCCTATGCTTTTCATACTCAATCAGCGCCTGCAAAATAGTGCATCATAACAATTTCTCAATATACGATTAGATGAAACATTTACACTAGAAACAATAGTAGAAAATCACAAAGAAACCCACATGAATATATTATAATAAATATGTAAAAAATGACCTTTTCATAGAAGTTCCTAAACGTAAAGGAAACAGTAGTACAGGTCCTGCAACAGAAAGTACATCAAAGATAAGAAAATGTAATCAATCAAAATTCCTACTTGAAGAATCCAAAGTTCTCTCTTTTATTCAATTCATGGTTGCCTTATCAGATTGAACAGACAGTATTTGGCACCAATCATAAATAAGATATCGATTTAAGGGCAGAATGACAGACAAAAACCGCTCCACAGGTGGCTAAAAGGGAAAATTTGTAACATATGAAATAAAAGTAAGGAATTTAGAGTGTATTTACTTTGGGGGTTTGAAGGGTGCTCCTACTTGTCTCCACAATTTGCACGAGGTCACCTGAAAAATAACAAAAGAATACTTATACCAGTCAGACCCTCACCACCAAGACAAACTAAACCAGCAGAAGTATTTCACACTACTAAAAATAATTTATTTCAAGCAATTTCTAGTACACATTATAGAAAAACTTAAAAATTAACGACTATTGGCTGCAAGCCAAGCAACTAACGAATGATAAAGAAGATACATCACATGTTCAAGGCATTGAATAGAACCTGTTCATAGCCGCCAAGCTTGATCACCTCTCTGTATAATCTGTAATTCATAAACAATATGCACATGATTATTAGAAGGGGAAATAAAAAGAATACATAAAGCCATAAAGGTGGTTAGATTATCAATTATAATTACTTGAGCAAATTGATATCCTCTTTGTAGAACTTCGGAGCCTTGAATTCGAAACCATTTTCCTTGTAGAAATTTTCAACCTCTCTTCGGAACTCATACTGCTCTTCCTCTGTACCCGACTCGTACCCATCCAGATACTGTGTTTCCCAAGAATGAGTGTTTGTCTGGCTAACATTCTTGGCTAAAACCACCTTCCCTGAATCCAAATCAGATTTCGGCATTTGCTTTTCCAAAGCAATCTCATATTGGATCATCTCCTTTACAACACCATCATCCTCATTCTTTGGCTCCTCTTTCATCTCAATTTCGTCATTGTCCGAATTCAGAGGCCCCTCTTCCATCAAATTCGTCAGTTTCAAATCCACAGCATTAGTTCCATTCATGAGTTGTGTTTCATTAGCAAGTTCATCATTAGAGGGATCAGCAGCGTTATCCTCCTCCAATTCCTCACCATTTAAAAATTGTTCAGAGGGAATTTCACCAATATCTTCCAAATTCTCACCATTTAAAGGTTGTTCAGTGGGAACTTCACCAACATCTTCCAATTTCTCACCATTTAAAGGTTGTTCAGTGGGAACTTCAAAAACATCTTCCAATTTCTCAACATTTACAGATGGGTCTTGTTCCTCATCCTTTGGAACCTCCATTGCATTTGCATCCACTCTCTCCTTTTCATCGTCCATATAACGCAGATAGCTCTGACACCAACCTCAAAAATCAACCTTTGTCTCAACCAGTATAAGAGAAGAAACTTATCCCTCCGCACACGGTCATAGAGACGGCCCTGTTGCTATTAACTGAAAATTAAAAGAGCAAAAAAGGATATGAGAACGAAGACGACGACCCAAGTGAACAAATCCTAGGAAAAAAAACGAGTCTTTCCAACAAATCACTCGTCCGCAGAACAGTAGTACATTGCTAAGATAATAAAGATGAAAGATTTTCGCAGTAAACGATATTCAAGCGTAAATGCAAACGTTAGACGAAGAGAAGGGAGAACGTACATGGCGAAACGGAGGTAGGTGGTTGAGTTTCTTCAGCAGTGCGTGCCGACGAGGGTGAAGCGCAGATCTCGCTGGGTTCTGAATCTGGCGGGTTCGTGGTTGAAACCTACTTGCACAGAGTCCGGGGAGGTGGAGAAGAAGGGAGAGAGCAGGAACACGCAGGTAACAAAATCTGTTCGGTTTTGGTTTTGTTTTCGGTTGTTCGATTGACTGTTCAAACAGCCGTTCGTTCTAACGATGACGCTCACCCTCTCTCTGGGCTGGGCTCTGACTCTGAGTCAGTGGAATCTTATATATATATATAACTCTAAAAAAACTGACTGAAAAAGAATTCTCTTATAATAAAAATAATTTCAAAAAAATGATTATTTCATTTTTTGAATGCTACATTTATCAGTTAATATTAAAGAATGAATTTTTAAAATAATCTGTATACAGTATGGTGCACTTTTAATTCTATTTTTTTTCTTCAATTTTTTCTATTTCCAACTTACTCTCTCCTATGCCCACTCCATTCTTTTAATTAATACCTAAAGAAAGTATTATTTTAGCAATTTATGTTTTAAGTTAAGTTAGCTTTTTAATCTAAAAAATAAATAGATTTAATCTACAATACATTTTAATTTTATACTAAAATAATTCTAATATATTTTTAGAAACAAAAATTGAAAAATAAATGAGGAAATATGAAACTACCAAAGATATACAATCTGCAGATACTAACTAACTAAAGAACCAATGATTGAAAGCACAAAATAGATAATCTCTCTCTCTCCACCATCACCAATGACCCATCTCTGTGATTCAACAAAGATCAAATCTTGTCTCATAACATCAAACATACCCAAGTTGTTTTCTGGAGTATGTTGGTGAAGTGGTTCAAAGCTGATGGAATCTTCAACCTCTGCTGTAAAATCTGTCGGGACTTCTTACAATAATACATCGTGGCTTTCATCCATCAAAGCGACTCCGTTCGAGAACCCTGGACATATTGCTTTGTGATCGAGAGGAAGCAATCAAACTACTCAAGTTCCACCTCTCCGGAGCCCAAAATAAGATGAAGCAGTTGTCTGACATGAAGAGAACCCACTCTGGCCAAGTTTCATCAAATCTACACCTGGAATGAGCTCAAGGACTACCAACTCTCTCAAGCATAAGTTGGTTACATTGAAGCTTGATGCATCCAGTAATGAGAGTCATCTCAACTTTGGGATCACTCTGCTAAAATCTCCACAAAAATTTGCACATTCTGTCAACCAAAGGATCCTTAACTTCTCTAAACCAACAAAGTTTTCAAGATCCAAATAGATAGATAGAAGGTCCATCCAAATGAAGTGCTTCAACTTTGTCCTTTCCCTGATTGCATTGCAAATACAGATGGAAAAGAAATCAGAAAATATGGATCGACAACATTACCCAATCATATTGACATAGTAAGCTAGATAATAAGATGTTATTAGGAGAGAGGAGAGTTCGAGGTTGTAAGTTAAAGGATGAAGATACAACTTACAGGACATAGGATATCGTACGTTCCTGCATTTACAATTGTTGATGTTTAGTTGAGCCAGAGTACCAGATGATAGGAGTCTATCAACGCCGTCTATTCCATCGAATTCCTGGCAGGAAAGTATCTCGATAAATTTTAGTCCCTTCATCTCGATGAGACCTTCAATCCTCTGCAATGAAGAACACAAAGCTATAACCAATCTTGTCAATGATTTCAACTTCCCAATGCCTTGAATCACGACAATGTCTTTACAATAACATATATCCAAGTAAGCCAGACGATCCAACTGCGGTATATGAAGACATGCCATCTTGGGAAAAGAACAATCGTATAAGCGTAGAGATATCAAACTTCTTAGCACAAAAACATTATGCGTAAACTCAAATAGGATGCACTCAGTCATATGTAAATATTCTAAAGACTCCAATTCTTCAACACCTACAACTTTAAATCCATCAACATCATGTATGGAAAAGTTAGCAAGTGTCAACTCCAACAGATTCTTCAAATTAGAAAGTTGAATTTGTAAATCGGATCCGATAACTGGTACTCGATCACCTGCAGGAGATGTTACATGAGAACAACACCTGTCTAAATCAAGATCTTTCAATCTCTTGAGCATAGGAAAATGGTTAAGCTTAAGCATACAACTTGTCATCCCTAAATATTCCAAAGACTCCAGACCTTCAATCGAATCAGCTTATTCTATCACAAAGTTAGACAATTTCAAGTTTGATAGATTCTTCAGACTAGAAAGATTGGATGGTAATTGTCCCCACTTTTTGACATCAAGATTCAATGATTCTAAACTCAATGGAAGCTGACATTGCCTAAACTCCATGGATGGACAACGTAGCTCCACTGACCTCAACTGCTGTAAGGCAGTCAAATCCATGGAAAAGGATTGGACACAAGAGCGCTCCAAGTTTAATTTTTGAATCCCATTGAATTCCACCAACTCATTAACAAGGAGTTTCGCATTATGAATCTCTAGGTGAGACAAACTAATAAGGTTGGAGAGATTCTGAATCTTCTGTACACATCTAACTTTCAGACAAGTCAATCCGTTGGGGAGCTCAGGTAGTTCTCTAATCCAATTCCCATATTCTCCACGGGTATCTCCAATATCGAGCCTTTCCAATTTTTCTAAACATATAATAGAATATGGCAAGGATCTAATTCTCGAGTCCATCAAATTAAGTTTCTGCAATGATGATAGATTTCCAAAAGAGTGAGGCAACTCAACAACAGACTCACAATCAGACATGTTCAGATCAATCAATGACTGCAGATTCCCGATTGAGTCTGGAAGTCTTTGTAGCTCTCTACAGCTAGATAAGTCTAGGGACTCCAGTTTTGCTAGTCCACCTATGGTGGTAGGCAATTCGGTAATCATTGTATACGACAAGTCCAGACGAATCAATGATCTTAAATCTCCAATAGAATCAGGAAGCACTCGTAAGTAGTAAGAATATCTGAAAGATAGATGCTTGAGTTTGACTAATTCACCAACACTGTTGGGGAGATGAACTACCTTCTCCAATTCAAGTTTCGTCAAATATACTAAACAACCGAGTGACTCTGGCAAATGAAGCACATTATATGGACCCATAAAGCAAAAGAGTATTTGTTTCAAACTTCCTAAAGAAATTAATTCTACTGGAAACTCATGAAGAGAAGGACAGTCCATAATGCTCAAGTGTCTTAGGCATTGCAGCTTCCCAATAGAGCTATGAAGAGAAGTCAATTTACCACATTCATAAAGAACCAATCTCTCCAAATTCACTACTTTTGAGTCTTTGACAAATCAGGGGTACTGATTAATTCATGACAACCTGAAAGAGTTAGGACTTTCAATTGTTGAGAAATCTGTAGAGAAGAAAAGGAAAGAACTGTCAGATAATACTTTAGTTTAAATAATATAGAAAGCTAATATCTGATTTGATTGTCATACTAGGATTTGACCCCAGCCTGGCCAAGTTTCATCAAATCTACAGCAAGAGAGCTCCAAGACTACCAACTCTCTCAAGCATAAATTGGTTACGTTGAAGCTTGATGCATCCAGTAATGAGAGCCATCTCAACTTTGGGATAAGTCCGTCAAAGTCTCCACAAAAATTTTCACAATCTGTCAACCGAAGGAATCTTAACTTCTCTAAACCAACAAAAATTTCACAATCCAAATAGCCAAAAGGTCCATCCAAAAGAAGTGATTCAACCATTTCCTTTCCCTGCTTGCATTGCAAATACAGATGCAAAGAAATCAGAATTTGTAAATAAAACCATATATTTCTGATCATTGGTTTATAACTTTATTAAATCCTTATCCATAAAGCAAAGAGCATTCGTTGATTACCCCATTTCTTTTCAGTAGATCAAGTGCATCCTTGTGCACCCATAACCTGCTGCCTGCTCTAGCATCTTTAGAATTTACCTTTACAATTGATCCTCCTAAATCTCTTAGCTGATCATGCATCCAAAAGCATTTCTCCTCATTCAGTTTTATCAAGGACATGGAAATTAGCACTTCCAATGCATTATTTGGATAAAACTCACAAGCTTCCCACATATATACGTCATTTGTTTTTTCTACACCAATGAAGAAACATGCAATATCCAGAAATATTTCTTGTTGTTCATACTCTAAAGCATCATAACTTAGCTTCAACTTTCGTTGGACATCTTGATGGGGGGCCTCTTTCAGCTTATTTATCATTTCTCTTCATACTTTAGCTTTCCGACGATGGAGAAAGGAACCAACTACTTCAAGCGCCAAAGGGAGTCCTCCGGTAGTAGAAATGGCTTCAGTTGAAAGAACCTCAAATTCTTTTGGAGGAGAGTCTCCTCCAAATGCATGCCTACTAAAAAGTTTAAGAGATTGTTTAGAATCCATCTTTTTTTTTCTCCAATCCGTAAAAGTCAGCATTAGATGAATTTGTTTCCTCGTGAAGTGTTGCATTCCTGGTTGTAAAGATGACCCTGCTTCCATTACCAAACCAACTGGAGTCTCCAACAAGACTATTAAGATGACTTTGTTGGTCAACATCATCCAGAACAATAACGATTTTCTTTCTTTGGAAAATCGTTTGAATCTTCTTCATCGGATCAACAATCTGAGTGTTATCTCGCACTGATGGATCCAGAGATTTCAACAACCGTTCCTGCAATTTGTGAAGACCATTTGGACCTTGGGATATATTATCCCGAATGTTTTCAAGGAAGCATACCGTGGATTCCAACAACTCGCCTTCCACCAGATTCAATATCTAACTGTTCCAATGCAGACTCTACTTCATCAGGAACTTCTACCAAATTTTTTATTTCATATTTGAATTTCACCTTGAGCTTCGTCAATACCTCTTTGGCTACCTGCTTGCTAAATTCACCATAACTGCCACCAATGCACAAAAGAAGCCAAATAATAGAAAATTAAGAACATCAGTTTCTATGCAATTGTTATACGTTATACTAAAAGAAAAATCAAGCAGGAGAAGGAGATGATTTGATTTTACCCTGTGTTTTTCAATTCCCGACCCTTGATTGTCGAGATCTCTTTCAAAGCGTCCCTCCATTTTCGTATTTTCTCTTTCCCGTGCTTGGTCTCATGCATGGTTAGAGCATTAGCGTAGAGCTCAGTTTTGAGCTTAACGTCATCGGGAGTGACATGATAAAAGATGGGCACGATATGTTTCTTCATGTCTACCATTCTCTCAACTTCACGAAGGCACCACGCACTCTCAGCAAATGCTGGAGAAAGTACGACGACGCAGATCTTGGAGTTGTCCAGAGCATAGAGGATCTCATCAATCTTATCACCTGGTTGGAGCTCGTTATTGTCCCTGAAAACAGCAATTCCAACATCTAGCATAGCATGGTAAATGCAATCAGTTAATCCTTGACGTGTGTCTGACCCTCTGAAGCTCAAGAAAACTTCATAGTCTTTTTTGGACATCGCAGAGCTGGTCTCTCCTTCTCCAGAAGCAACTGAATTGATTTTGCGTTTCTTGAGAGGCACCTCACAGGAATCCATGGTAGCTTTGCAGGAGAACTCAAAACTGCAAATTGATCCACAACCAATTTATCTTAACAAGAATTACAACCCAGGAAAACAGAGCAGGTAAGGCAAAAGTTAACAAGAGATTAATACCGAATGTTGCTCTTCAATCTGCTGCTGCGTTGACGTTTGCCTTCAGTGGTATACAGAAAGATAAAGGTATCTAGAACCACTAATGGGTGAAAGACACTTTTCATAGGCAGATGCCGAATAACCATTCTTGCAAAATTTTACCTAACATTCATGTCCTGCCGAATACGTCAACATACATTCTTTTTCATTTATTTGTTTACTCTCCAATGTTCTTTATATATATAATTGGAATTTGTTTTAAAACTAAGCATTTTGCTTTTTTTTTATTTAGAAAATTAAATATGCAATTTTTTTTTTAGAAAAATAGGTATACGCGAGTCTCGATAACGCGTATTGGACATACGCACACCCCTGGTGGCGCAATTGAATAGGCACCACTTTGAAGTGGCGCATGTGCATGCCTATTTTTTTCGATAATGATGACTCGATGTTTAATTAAATATAAAATTATGTATCTATTAAAAAAAAATTAAAAAATTTATAGTAAGTAGATATTTTAATTGCGATTCAAATGATGCAAAAAATATTAAATTTGGATTTACGGATTGACTGTACGGCATGCTGTAAGTTGAGATATGAAAATTGTACTTAAAAAATTATAACTCAGACCATGTAAGTCCAAACTCAACACGGTTAACGTCATTTATGTGGTAATTCAATTATCTATCTAGGGTAATCTTTTTGATTGGAAATACAGTAATTTTGTAACCTAACATCGTTTACACCATAATTTGACCGAAATAATTAAATGCATTAGGTGATAAATTTAATTATGTACTTACTCAAAAAAATCACGGTGCGTAGATAATTTAATTTTGAACTGTTTAAACAGTAAATTTACTGTTCAAAACACTATTTGTAAGTTTTTGTATCGTATGTAGAGTTTTTTACGTACCGTATTATACAGTCAGACTAAAAGTAAAAAATTAACGCATAGTTAGCGTCATTTAATTCGTAATTAAATTATCTACGCATCGTAATTTTTTGATTTTTTTTGAGTAAGTACATAATTAAATTTATTACCTAATGCATTTAATTATTTCAGTCAAATTATGGTGTAAACGATGTTAGGTTACAAAATCACTGTATTTCCAATAAAAAATATTACCCTAGATAGATAATTGAATTACCACATAAATGACGTTAACCGTGTTGAGTTTGGACTTACACGGTCCGAGTTATAATTTTTTAAGTACAATTTTCATATCTCAACTTACGGCATGCCGTATAGTCAATCCGTAAATCCAAATTTAATATTTTTTGCATCATTTGAATCGCAATTAAAATATCTACTTATTATATTTTTTATTTTTTTTTAATAAATACATAATTTTATTTTTAATTAAACATCGAGTCATCATTATTGAAAAAATAATTAAAAAAATATATATATAGGAATGCACAGGCGCCACTTTGAAGTGGCGCCTATTCAATGGCGCACCCCTGGGTGCGCGTATGTCCAATACGCGCTATCCGGGGTGCGCGTATACCTATTTTTCTAAAAAGAATGTGCATATTTACTTTACTAAATAAAAAAAAAAAAGTAAAATGCTTAGTTTTAAAAAATACTTCAACTTGGAAGGGCGTTTATAGGGCTGGCAATGGTGCAGTGAAAAACTCATAACCACGGTTATAAGCGTTACTGTTTAATATGGTTAACCGTACCATTATGGTGCGGTGCGGTTATGGTGATGAATTCTCTACCCATAATGGTTATGGTTATGGTTATGGTATTTGAGTTATACCCATGGTTATAACCATGGTTATTTTATAAATATAATAATTATTTATTATTAATAAACTAATATATATATATATTATACTAAATTTAAATTACAGCATAAAAGTGAAATCAATTGATGATATTGAGGAAGATGATGATTGATAGAAACAAATACAACAAGTGTGAAATGGTTAGGGGTGTTGAATCATTACTCGTTATGGATGTTTGTTGAATTTTAATGTTAATTCAGTGATGTGAATGTTAATGTTGAATCATATGAATGTTGAATGATGTTAGTGTTAATGTTGAATGATGTTAGTGCTATATATTTTTATTGTTGGTAATATAGATAGATGTATTTTTTAAAATTAAATTTTCGGTCTTTTATTATATTACATGTGGAATAAATATGGTTATACGGTTAAAACCATGGTTAATAACCACGGTTATTTTGATGGTTATGGTATTGAAAATTGTACCCATAATGGTTATGGTTATGGTATGTGGTTTAAAAATATGGTATGATTATGTTATTTGGCATACCCTGAGCATACCCTAACCATTGCCAGCCCTAGGCGTTTAGTATCTCCACTGTAAAGTTGTCCGCAATATCCAACCAAATCGGATTCGAACGTAATATATAGACTGTGTTGGTAAAAACAAAATGAAGGGTCGGTGAAGAATTACACCTTTTCCTTAAACAAAAAATCTACGAATCCAATCTTAAATGAAACAAAATACTTCAACTTTAATAGATTTCTTTCAGACTAGAAAGATGATCAATCGCTTATTCAACCTTAGAAAGAGGAAACTAGACGATACATTGATTGAAAGGCAATACAAAGACACAACAATAGATAACTAAACTGAAGGGAGATGTCCTTGTTCGACCAAAGAAGCCACACAATCATCAAACATTTCTTCGATCGACTTAAACTTGAGTCCCAAGCTTTCGAGCTTCGAGGTTTTGAAATCGTAATGCGGCCTATTCAGCTTCTCAAACCTGAAAAAAAAAATTAATTATATTTTTGATTGAATTCGTCGGCATTGATACAAAGATACTTAAATTTATGTCATTCTTACCCTTTGGGGATCGGTAAAGATGGATATCGTGCTGAAAGAATAGACACCAAATCGTTATTATCAACCACTTTCGAGTTACAAATATAGCGTCCATTTGCGGATTTTTCCTCGTATACGAGAATGTGGGCGAGGGCGACATCATCAATATGGATGTATCCCATCCTTCCATACCAATGGAAAATCTTGGTTTCTCCTGTTAGGGTAACGTGGGACGCAAGCAATGTAACTTAAGGATCAAGTAAAGAAGAAAAATAGAACATTTTATAGTACGAAGTCCGCTCTTAAGTATATAGTAGGTCGAAACAACCTTTGAGCAATCCAAGGACATCAGAAGCAGTCGAACATAATTCGGGTGGCAAACTGGGCCCGATGAGGAACGCGGGTAGGACAGTGACTAAATCGATGTTGTTCTTATTGCAAAAGTCCCAAGCCGACTTCTCCGCTAGGGTTTTTGATAGCGCATACCACAACTTTTCGCCAATCATGCACAATTAGTGTCATGTATCATATGAAACCTGTCATTTTTTCTATCTTAGAAAAGTAATGTTCGATGAATTTACCTGGAAATTCTGGCAATACTCGACCGAGCTCCAAGATGATTCGTCAAGAGGGACATTAGGGTTAAAATCGTCTCGTATTCTCACGGTTGAAGAGGATGAGGTAAGAACTACACGACGTAGACAAGGGTTCTTCGCACACGAGCGAAGAACGTTTAGCGTTCCATCTACAGCCGGTTTAACCATCTCCACCTACATTCAAATTAATCTCGACAAAAGATCAATGGTTTCCACCAATTCCACCTATGGTAAGATTAAGCTAGTTTTCTTGCGGTGCAAGTAACTAAATTTCATTCTCTACCCCTAGTTTTCTTGGATTGCAAGCTACCTGTGGATCAGATGAAGGTTTGATTACAGGTGAAGCCGTGTGGAACACGCCTTCACATCCTCTCACTGCATTGTCAAAACTTTCATTTTCCATCAAGTCGGCTTTCACCAAACTAAGTCTCTCCTTCGCGCCTTCTAGCCGCCACAAATGAGCCACTTTTTTTGCATTTCCTACATATAAAGGTGTTCGTAAAGTGTTAAGAGACAATAAAAGTCTATTTTTTTTTGCCGATAAAAGTCATACCGACAATGTCAATCGACAGTAAAAGTTGATGTTATAACGCATCGAGTAAAAACCAACCAAAAAAGTAGAAACACAGACGTATATATATAAGATCGACCTGGATCTCTGACAGTGCCGATAACATGATAGCCAGATACGAGAAGTCGCTTGATGAGCCACGACGCGAGGTACCCAGCAGCGCCCGTGACACAAACTCGGCTTTTAGCTTGTTGATGGTTCTTTTGGGTGTCCATCTTCACTTTTGTTTCTTGACTCCTAAGCTATGTGTATATAAATATTAAGTAGGGATCTTTTTTTCTTTTATAGAAGAAAGAAATGCATGCAAACGAAGTGAAGATTGTAAAAATGGAGATGGTTAGGGGGTAAGTTGTGATTAGGTAGGACATGACATTAAATTACCGTTTTGATAGGAAGCATGGAGAAATGATTGGTTAGCTGAATATTATGTATAAACAATTTATTAATTATTATTATTTTAAATAAATTGTTAGCTGAATATTAATTTGAAATGGAAAAGTATATTTGAATTGTTTTTTAAAAAAATATTTGTTCAATTATTTGAACTTCAAAAGTATATATATTTGTTTAAAGATGGTTTGTCTAAGAATAGTCTCAATATAAATAAGACCAGAATTGCAGTACTACATTTCTAATTGTATTCTTAGAGATAACCCGAATGAGATACTACGAGAGCAATAACCATAAAGAAGAGATTAAAAGTTGCTCCAATGTAAATATTGGATTCAAAATGTAACAAAGTCATAGTTATGGTAGTGTTGCAATTTTTTTTTCTCTCTCTCTATAAATCGTGAGTAAGATACCACTTTATCTCTTAATATTTTGGTCAAAAACGAGTTTCTCCCTAATGTTAAAAATGGAAGGTTTCGATCCTTAATATTTAGACTTGTCAAAATATGACCCGGCCCAAAAATGACTCGGAATCGATCCGGGTTCGACTCACAAAAAAGGTGTGTCGGGTCATTTTCGGGTTGACCTGTCTGACCCACCACAAGAGACGGGTCTAGGGCTGGCAATCGTGTCGTGTCATAATCGTGTCGTGTCTAAACATGTCTCGTGTCTAAATTGATAAATTTTAAACGTGTCTAAACATGTCTCGTGTCTAAACGTATAAGCCGTTTAATCGTGTCTAAACGTATAGAGTTGTTTAGACACATGATCTGTTAATGTCAAACTCATATACGCTTTAAAGCAGATATATACACAAATATATATATATACACAAATTCAAATATACAAAGTAAGGTCTTCATAGTTCAATATTAAAAAGTAAGTGAGTATTTTAATATTTTATTATTATTATTATACTTAAATGTGTTTAAACGTGTCATATGTATACACAACACGATTAGACACGAATAGTTAATCGTGTTTAATCGTGTTTATACAGATATCCGCAGATCTGAGTTGTTTAGACACGATTAATAATCGTGTCTAAACGTATAAGAGTTGTTTAGACACAAGATCCATTAAGGTCAAACTCATATACGCTTTAAAGCAGATCGTGTAATCGTGTCGTGTCAGAAATTGCCAGCCCTAGACGGGTCGGGTCCGGGTTGACCCGTCTGACTTAGACTCGATCCGTAGTTAAGAAGAAAACGAAAACATAAACCTAGTCAGAGTCACTCTCTCTCACTCAGTCAGTTTCTCTCATCAGTTCTCCATTCCTCACTGTCTGATATAGTCCCAAAAGATCAAGTTGGTGGAACCACCGAGGCATTGACTCCCAGAATGCAGGTCTCGGATGATTCAGCTACTCGATCAATGTCAAACCCGATTGAGATTCCTGAGGTCAGTAACTCTACCACTATAACTCCTTGTAATGATAATTCTAATGGTTTGGAAGAATCACCTGTACAGGAGCAGTACGTACTACCAGCCAGGAGAAACAGAGGGGTTCCTCCCATACGATATAAACCGGAGTATAGCCCAAAAGCAAGTCGATATCCAATAGCAGACCTAGCCAGGGGGAGCTTGTCACCGATGGCACGCGCATTTGCTGCTGCAGTATATGCTCAGCATATACCAAGTACAGTGGAGTCAGCAGTCAAACACCCGGAATGGAGACGTGCAATGCAAGTAGAGATGGAGGCCTTAGAGAAAAGCCAAACGTGGGAAAAGTGTGATCTTCCGTATGGGAAGAAAGCGGTCAGATGCAGATGGGTGTTCACTATCAAACACAGGGCAGACGGGACGGTTGAGAGGTACAAAGCACGACTGGTGGCGAAATGGTATACTCAAACCTATGGTATTGATTACTCAGAGACTTTCTCTCATGTAGCTAGAATTGATACCATAAGAGTCATGTTTTCTATAGCAGCTAATAGAAACTGGGCTCTACATCAGTTTGATGTAAAAAATGCATTTTTACATGGTGATCTAGAAGAGGAAGTATACATGGACCCACCACCAGGGTTCTCGACAGGGTTCCAGGGGTCGACCGTATGCAAACTGAAGAAAGCTTTGTATGGGCTCAGACAGTCACCCAGAGCATGGTTTGGAAGATTTACTTTAGCCATGAAGAAATATGGCTACAGACAGAGCAATGCAGATCATGCATTGTTCTTCAAGAAACAAGGAGGCCTAGTAACATGTTTAATTATATATGTTGATGATATGATTATTACAGGTGATGATACGGAAGAGATAATCCTCCTGAGGAAAAATCTCTTTCAAGAATTCGAGATGAAAGACTTGGGGGAACTCAAGTACTTCTTGGGAATTGAAGTTCTATGGTCTAAAGCAAATATTTTCATGTCACAAAGAAAATATGTTTTAGACTTATTGGTTGAAACAGGTCTAATGGACTGCAAGCCAGCAGAGACACCAATCGTACCAAATTATGGGCTCCGGATAGTAGAAGGAGCTGAGTTGGACAGATCAAACCCGATTTCAACACTTAGTAGGGAAATTGATCTACCTGTCACACACCCGACCAGATATTGCATATGCGGGTGTTAAGTCAGTTCATGCATAAGCCGCAGGCAGACCACATGGAGGCCGCGATCAGGACGCTTCGCTACTTGAAAAGTTCACCAGGAAGTGGAATATTGTTCCAGAACAATGGTCACTTAAAGGTAGAAGTATACACAGACGCAGATTGGGCAGGAAATCCAATAGACCGAAGATCAACGTCAGGATATTTTGCCAGAGTTGGAGGAAACCTGGTCACCTGGAAGAGCAAGAAGCAAAAGGTGGTAGCACTGTCGAGCGCTGAGGCAGAATTCAGAGGAATTGCTCGAGGGCTAACAGAGGTCTTGTGGCTATACAAGCTACTAGCAGAGATCGGATTTCCCATTCGGGAACCATGCAAAATATTATGTGATAACCGTGCAGCGATAAGTATCTCGGAGAACCCAGTTCAACATGACCGCACCAAACATGTTGAAATTGATCGACATTTCATAAAGGAAATGGAACGGTTGTAATTCCATTTGTTCGCTCGGAAGATCAACTCGCAAACATACTTACCAAGGCAGTGAACGGATCGAGTTTTCAGCGAGTTCTGTACAAGCTAAATATTGGAGACCCCACTATTCAGCTTGCGGGGGAGTGTTGAACATGTGCTGACAATAAACAATGTTAGGCAATGGACAACAAAACAGAGTGGAGCAGAAGACCATACCTGGCATGGGGCAGGAGCGTGGGATGTCCAGGACAGGAGCTGTTATGTGCTTCCACTCATCAACCGAATATCATGGATAGGATATAATAAATACACTTGTAATAGAATAATAAACACTTGTAATAGAATAATCAAATAGTTTGTATTATAAGTAGACATGTAATTTACTGATCAAAGTAATGTGAAATTTACGGTTCAAAGTATTGCTTGAGCTCTAAACATTCTACTTCAGTCTACTTCAGTATCTGATTTGGTAGTCTTACGGGGCGTTTTTTTCACGGAATTCGGAATAAGGAATACGGAATACGGAATAGGAATTGGGAATAAAGAATAGGAGTTAAGACTATGAAGTTGTTTATTTGGTTGAATAGAATGGAATGGAATAAGGAATTCTGTTGTTTTTTTGGTGGAATTGTATACGGAAAAGGAATGGAATGTGGTAAAATGACATATTTGCCCTTCTTTGTATATGTATAGTATATAATAAAAATAATTTGTTTTAATTAATTGTACAACTTAAAAATATTGAAAACGTTTATTTAAATAATACAAAAATTAAAAAAACGATTTTTTTATTTATTTAATTTTTTAAAAAAGATCAATTTATTATTATTATTTTTTAAAAAAAATGTAAATTGTCATGTAAAATAATATTTCTTAAACAATCAATTGATTACATAACATTAACATGATTAGAAATATCGATAAATACAATATTCGCAATATAACATTTCATGAACCTACGACAATAGTCGTTCCGAATAAGTGTTCAGTCATTTGCTTGAAACCTAGCAAAAATTACCACATACATAATACAAAATGTTGTTAGTCACCACATACATAACATGATTAGAGTTTTTAAACATAGGAGTTAGGACTTAGGACACAAGCAAGGTCCAAACAAGGTCAAAGTCAAGAAAGATGGTGTCCAAATATATAACAGGACGTAATGTTTTGGCAAGTTCTTGAGACTGCAAATGAAAGTTCAATAAGTTAACATGGTGTCCAGATAAATAGCTCAATGGGTTGTGATTCTCTTTGCTATTTTATGCTAGATATTCTACTTCTCGACCAAGCCAGGATCAGTGCAGTGAATGATCTTCAAACTATTTTCTCTGAGAAGGAACAATTGCAAGGAAAAATAAAATCAATGGAGATGAAGTTGGCAGAAACGGATGCATGGATCAGAGATGCTGCCCAGGACAAGGTACATGTGGACCTGTTAGAAGAGCAGGTAGAAACATTGCGCAATGAGCTAATCCATAAAAGTGGCAAAGTCAGAATTGAATTAGCAGAATCACAGATTGGTTAATTAGCAGAATTATGAATTTCACACAGAAACGGTCCGATCAAAATAATCCAAAAAATTAAACAATTGTAAGGAGATACCCACATGAATGTGCGAACAAACGATTTTCCCTTTCCATCGCCGGATGCTACAATCCGTTGCCCATCCTCCGACCACTGCAGGTCGTCAAAACAGCATTTCAGGACGAACCCATAAATCACGTTTCGGGGAGGGGAAGAGAAGGAGAAGGAAACGAAGAGGAGATGGACCTTCGGTTTGGAGACGAAGAGGAGTTGCACCTTCGGTCTGGAGTTGGAGCAGGGGAGCTTCTGGCATCGGTGTTGTGTTTAAAAGGAAAAGGATAATAATGTCCTTATGCAATGTATATAAGGGCAAAACGGTCATTTTCACTCTTATTCCGGATTCCTTGCCTTCTAGGCTTAGGAAATCGGAGGTTTTCATACGGAATGTCTAAGCCTACCCCGCCTGGAATTCGTAAGCCATATTTTTGCAATTCCGCGAAAAGAACAACTTCTTACGAAATCCGTAAGCCCAATTCCTTTTCCATTCCGTGAAAAAAACATGTCATTAGTTTCTACAAAAGAAGAGATTAAAAGTTGCCCCAATGTAAAATATTGGACTAAAAATATTGGAAGTGAAGAACAAAACGATTTCGGAATTACCGAATTGCGGGAGAAATGTCATATTTTTGTTTGCAATCTTCTGATGCGAGTTCGCCAAAGAAGACAGAAGGATTGTTGAGAAGACTGGTACGCGATGGGGAGTAAAGGTCTGATCTTCCGCTGCGAGATGTGCCACAATCAGAAAACCTAATTTCACTCTCACGCGAAGGAGTGAAGATGAACTGTCACGAAAATCTATCCACGGACACTTGAAGAGACAAGGTGATGAGAATAAGGAGGCTCACTCATGAGGGGTATTTTGGTATTTTCACACTTCAATTTGTGCAATTTTCGGCCTAGGAAGTCACGTGACACGCACGGATGACGGATTCCATCCATTTTGGATGTCAAACTAAAGTAGCTCCACTTCAAACTTCTGGGTACATAAATGTAACAAAAAAATATTTGAGATACCTCGATGGAAAAAACCAACTTGTGCAACTTCTGAGGTACCTGAATGAATTTAAACCTTATCCAATAATGAGTTTTGTCGGCCTAACATTCTTGGCTAAAACCACCTTCCCTGAATCCAAATCAGATTTCGGCATTTGCTTTTCCAAAGCAATCTCATATTGGATCATCTCCTTTACAACACCATCATCCTCATTCTTTGGCTCCTCTTTCATCTCAATTTCGTCATTGTCCGAATTCAGAGGTCCCTCTTCCATCAAATTCGTCAGTTTCAAATCCACAGCATTAGTTCCATTCATGAGTTGTGTTTCATTAGCAAGTTCATCATTAGAGGGATCAGCAGCGTTATCCTCCTCCAATTCCTCACCATTTAAAAATTGTTCAGAGGGGATTTCACCAATATCTTCCAAATTCTCACCATTTAAAGGTTGTTCAGTGGGAACTTCACCAACATCTTCCAATTTCTCACCATTTAAAGGTTGTTCAGTGGGAACTTCACCAACATCTTCCAATTTCTCAACATTTACAGATGGGTCTTGTTCCTCATCCTTTGGAACCTCCATTGCATTTGCATCCACTCTCTCCTTTTCATCGTCCATATAACGCAGATAGCTCTGACACCAACCTCAAAAGTCAACCTTTGTCTCAACCAGTCTAAGAGAATAAACTTATCCCTCCGCGCACGGTCATAGAGACGGCCCTGTTGCTATTAACTGAAAATTAAAAGAGCAAAAAAGGACATGAGAACGAAGACAACGACCCAAGTGAACAAATCCTAGAAAAAAACGAGTCTTTCCAACAAATCACTCGTCCGCAGAACAGTAGTACATTGTTAAGATAATAAAGATGAAAGATTTTCGCAGTAAACGATATTCAAGCGTAAATGCAAACGTTAGACGAAGAAGAGAAGGGAAAACGTACATGGCGAAACAGAAGTAGGTGGTTGAGTTTCTTCAGCAGTGCGTGCCGACGAGGGTGAAGCGCAGATCTCGTTGGGTTCTGGTGGGTTCGTGGTTGAAACCTACTTGCACAGAGTCCGGGGAGGTGAAGAAGAAGGGAGGAAGCAGGAACACGCATGTAACAAAATCTGTTTGGTTGGTCGATTGAACGTTCAAACAGACGTTCTTTGTATCGATGACGCTCATCCTCTCTCTGGGCTGGGTTCTGTTTCTAAGTCAGTGGAATCTGATTTTTATATATAAAGACGGAAAATCTATCGAGAGATTTTCGCCTACTTTGAAATTAATAATTTAAAAAAAAAATAATTATCAAATTAATTTGTAATTATTAAATTGACAGCATATTATTAAAACAATAGAAAATTCATGTTTTTAGAAAATTTTGAATCATGTATCTCTTACATACTAACTAAAAGTTTAATACAATAATATGAGAGTTGTTTCAATTAATGTATTTGAAGTATGTAAAAAAATAATTATAATTAATAGTGTAGTGATAAAACTTTTAACTAATATATGTAAAAGGTCTAAGATTAAAAGCTTGCTAGAAACATGAATTTTTCACCATTTTGATAATATGCTGTCAATTTAGTAAGGGTTAATTGTCAATTTGCCCCCTAATGTTTGGACCGAATTTAAGAATCCCCCTTAAAGTTTAAAATTTGAAATATTAGTCCTAATGTTTGGACGTCGTCAAAAATTGCCCCATTCCGTCTTCAGGCCGTCTGATTCAAACGGAAATCCCGTCACGTGCCTTGCACATGCGTTTTATGAAGATACAAAGACAATAATACCCTTATTGCAGTTCATCACCTCGTTTCCCTCCATATACCCGAGGATGCCAAGCAGTTCCACAGACCGAAGAAACCGCGACAGACTTCAGAGACTTCTCCGCGACAGAATCACCGCGACAGACTTCAGTGACTCGACTCCGCGCCTCGCCCAGACTCCGCGCCTCACCCGCGACTCCGCGCCTCACCCGCGACGGGACAGCTTCTCCTCTGTTTCAAGGTAAGGGCCGACTTCAATATTAGGGTTTGTTGGTTGTTAGAAATCCCGTTTTTTGTCGATGTAGTGTTGATATTTAGGTTTTAGGCTTGGTTGCTGTACATACATTTCTAACAATCGACATTGTCCCAGCTTTTGCGTTGGATTGCACCGATTTGCCGATTTGAAGTTTTGCCTCCGAAAAATATGGAATTTTCGGACTTTGCTGATGATTTAGGTACGTTTTTTGGCCAAATTTGGAATATTGCTGATAGCGTAGGTTCTGTTATTTGGAATGTTGCTGATAGTTTGTGTTTTGCTGACAGGTGTGTCAAATAGGTTGTATGCCCCCAAAGGCCCGCCTAGTTACACACTACATACATATTACGGGGGCAGGTTGGACACAGTAGATGGGAAGAAGATCTACATTGGGCAGAAATACGTTCGTCCTAGGTGGCCTATCCCCTTTCGGTTTGCAGACTTAGTTAACCATTTAACTTTGGTTCAACAGTATTCGACGGGCGATGAGGTATATTACTTGCCCCCATTTGCGGACATTAATAAGGATTTACTTAAGATTGCGACGGAGGAGGATGTGGCTGATTTGAAGGGTTACCAGGATGGAATGGAAACCATCATTCTGTTTATAGAGGACAGTGAAGTGGGTGTCCCTATTGGGATGATTTTTGATGATTGGGAAGGAGATCCAGGCAGGAAGAAAGAAATGGAGGATCCGGACGCAGAAGGTATGAAATTGTACCGTTTCAATAGGGACTACGAGGATCGCATGAAACAGCATGGTGGTCAAGGTGGTCAAGGTGGTCAACATGAGCCCATTGAAATAGTGGATGACGAGCCCAATGAAAATCAGCCCACAACCGAAACAACTGAAAAAGAGCCTGCAGCCGAAGCTGCTGAAAGTGAGCCTGCAACCGAACCTGCTGAAAAAGAGCCTGCAACCGAACCAATTGACCTTAGTGAAGACGATGAATTCTGGGAGAAGGCTGCCGAGTTGGAGGAGTTGGCTGACTGAGCTCCACCACTAGATGATCCTCAAGAAAGTGAAGAGAGCAACTGGGAACCGGAAGTTGACACGGAGAGTACAAACAGTTCTGATACAAGTGTAGATGTCGAGCAACCACTTAGGGAGGATGACAATGTCGAACAACCACATGTCCAATATGAAAGTGATGATCTTAGAACCCCATGTGGATCTGAAAATGAAGAGGACAACATGTCTAGAATGCCGGAATATAATGTCGATAACTCTTCGGTCCAGGAACCGAGTCTTGGGTTAACATTCCCTTCAATGGCTGCCTTACGGAATTGCATCCGGAATTGGAGTGTCCACAATGGGTTGGAAATCAAATGGGTGAAGAATGACCCCACTAGAGTGTTGGTGGAGTGCAAGCAGGGGTGCGACTGGAAGTTGTATGGGTCGCAGGTCGGTGATGAGGAGACGTACATAATTAAAAAGTTGGTTGGGAAGCACGTCTGTCCAAGGACCCACAAGTCAAACCAAATCACAACTGAGTGGTTAGTGGATAGGTACATCCACAAGTGGAGTGTGGATTCCACATTATCATGGAAGGTTATTGCGGAGGACCTAATGAAGACATTCGGTATTGAGATCAGCCACTACAAGGTCCGACTTGCCCATAAAAAAGCCTTGGAAAAGTTGCACGGAGATTCAGCCAAGCAGTTCGAGAGACTTCGAGATTATGCGGAGGCCCTGTTGAAGTTCAACCCCGGGTCCACGGCGAAGATTGCTGTTGACCAAGTCGGTACATCACTAATGCCGACTTTCCAAAGGTTTTATGTGTCGTTCAAGGCGATGAACAAAGGGTTTTTGCGTGGTTGCAGACCTTTTATATGCCTTGACGGATGTCATTTAAAAGGGGCAGCAGGTGGACAGCTACTGTGTGCAGTGACACGAGACGCCAACAACCAGTTGTTTCCAATCTCTTTTGCCTGGGTTGAAGCCGAGACGAGGGCATCATGGGTGTGGTTCTTGGAGGTGTTAGCTGCCGATGTAGGTACCGACCTGAAGTGGACCATAATGTCGGACAGACAGAAGGTACTGATTTCCATTCTGTGTGTACACTGATGTAGGTACTGATTTGCATTCTGTTTATATGCTGATGTAGGTCTTGCATTCTGTTTGATGCAGGGTTTGATGCCTGCAATAGATCAGGTATTTGAAGGATCGGAACATCGATCCTGCGTTAGGCATATTTGGGGCAATATGCAGTCTAAGCAGTGGAGAGGGAAAGCCGTGAACCCGCATGGTGGAAGTTGTATTGTCAACTTACGGGAGTCGACCTGCAGCTGTGGTCAATGGCAGCTGTCCGGAATACCTTGTCCGCATTCGTATGCGGCCATCTTGCACAATAGATCCGATGTAATGGATTACGTATCTCCTTACTAGTAAGGGCGGATATGTAAAAATCTATTAGAGCATTTTAGTATTTCAACAAAAATGGTATGTATAAATTAGTCGATGTTCTGCAAATATAATTTCTCATATAAATAACTCTAAAAAAAACTAATTTAAAAAGAATGTCTTATAATAAAAATAATTTCAAAAAATATTTATTATTCAATTTTTGAAAGCGATATTAATCAGGTAATATTACAGAGTGAATTTTTAAAATAATATGTATGCAGTATATTGCTCTCTTAATTCTATCTGTTTTCTATTTCCTTACTTTCTCTCCTATGCCCATTCCATTGATCTTTTAATAAAAATAACTGTAAAAAAATATAAGAACTAACTAAAGAACCAACGATTAAATGCACAAAATAGATAAGCTTACTCTCCTGTCTCCACCAATCTCTGTGATTCAACAAAGATCAAATCTTGCCTCATAACATCAAGCAACATACCCAAGTTGTTTTCTGGAGTGTGTTGGTGAACTGATTCAAAGCTGGTGAACTGATTCAAAGCTGATGGAACCATCAACCTCTGCTGTAAAATCTGTCGGGACTTCTACTAAGTGTGTTATTCAGTTTTCAAGTTGATTAATTCTCAACCCCCTCTAAAATCCCGGTTGTTGATGATGATACCTTCATAATCTCGAGAAATGTAGTTGCTTGCACACCAAGAAATACTCAATATGGAAAGATATGGATGTTTCAGATCATAGTACCTTGCTGATTCTTCTTTCAAGAACTTTAAGGGTTGCTTGTCGAGCAATTCAAACATTTCACTGACAGGATATAATAGAGATACTAAGGATGTACGTGTGGCCACTTCCTACGTACACGGGTGGTACAAAAATATTTATTCAAAATACTACATTTACTGTATATATTACATTCACAAGACACAAACCCTAATTTTTTTTTATTTATCATAACTACTATGATTGTAACCAAAAGTACAAATCACACAACACGCAGTCAATTGGTCCCTTAACCAATTAACTTAGGACTTAGTTTCCCATAAGATTAAGTCCTAACATCCATGGTAACTTAATTAGTTGATCATGGCACCACCTGCATTGCTAACTAAGGTTACACAAATCTACCCAAATTACAACTCGATGAACATGAATACACACTACGTACAACACTTCCAACTCGACCAAGCCTACACCCTTATCTGAGTTCATCCCCAACCCTTCCAACAAGACTAAGCCCACACCCTTAGTCATGTCAGTCAAGCCACAAACCTGCATTACATGAAGTTTCAGTTAGTTAATCAACACGTACGTATAGACACTCAATCACACACGTGGTGTCATAACAAGTTACTAGCACGATGTAATGCCATATAAGGAAGTGTCTGTCTTTCTGCAGGCTGTACGTACTACGTACGTAGTTGTCTTTCGAGAGGGAAATGAAAAGGCAAACGTAATTCATGTAATGCATATACACCATTGTTCCTTACCTCAACGAACAGCTTGTCCTAGAATCTGCAATGGCAGCTGCAATAGTAGTTGATATATATGGGACGACAGGGTCCTCTCTTGGAAGGGGAGCTGGAGCTGGTAGCTGTCTGAGGCGCATTAGTGGATATGAGTCTTGTATATGGAGAAATAAGAAGAGAACCAGGGTTGCCAGAAGCATCATAATGGGTCCAAGAAACAACCCTACCAGCAGAGCAATAATATAGTAGCAAAGGTGGTAAACCACATTGCCAAGAACAAACCCTAACACCATCAGCGACTCCACATACTTTTCTGGGTCTTGGATAATAAGTTGTTCAACTGGAGTGTTGATGATAAAACTTGCTCTACGAAGGATCTCTGTGTTTATGATGATGCAAATAAGGGTTAGAACAGCAAAAAGAGCAATAGCCATGGCAGACAGTTGATCTTCAACATCCTCATATTTTGCATCTATAAATTTAATCAAACATCCGAGAGCAAATGCTGAATAGTAACCCATTTGTTGAGTCATCACTGCTATCATCTTCCCGAACAGATCTGCATGATCCGGATTCTGCATATATTGAAGTCATTAATTTATGCACGAAAAGCGTTTACTTCCTAATACACCTAGCAGATACAATTAATGTTGGAAAAAATGGACATTTTGTCAAAATTTTGTAAGTTTGGGTTAGTTTTGTAATTAAATCAAACTTACACAAAAACTCTAAGGTGAATGAAAATTGTACACCATAGTAAGTAGTTTCACAATTTCATTAAGTTTTTCACCTTATAAATAGAGAGTATTCTCACCATTAAAATTTATAAAAAAAAAATAAGAAAATCCTAAAAATAAGAAATTTTTCTACAGTTTATTTTCTTCTCCTTCGACAATTGTGCTGGCATTCGTCGAAATTTTTTCGGTTGTCGTGTTCGACCTTTTTTTAAACGTTGAGCTGCGGGAGAACATGAAAAGATGACGAGCAACTTGATTTGCGAGAGAACTTCAGTTGTGATGAGGGTGAATGACTGAATGACATTCACAGACTTAAACCTAAATTTTAGGTTTTCTATGCAGTTGGGTCGGGCCGGTCCAGTCGGGCTTTGGGGGAAAACAAAAGGAGCCCGAGCCCGACCTAGAGGGGAAAAAACTCTCCATTCGGTCTCGGTCTTAAACTTAGGCCGGTCTCGGGCCGGTTTTCTTGAAAATTTGGTTCAGTTAGTCTTTTCTGCTCACCCTTATTGGCTAACAATTAACATATTCATTACAAGCTATAGGAATCGTGATTTTATTGAGTATGGAGCACAAATTAAAGCTGCTGCAGATCAGTTTAAGGTGAATTAAGCATTAAGAAACAAGCAACAATTGGCTATACAAGATAACCAGAATTCATTCACTAGCTATACAAGCGATGATTAACCAGACAAACTTGCAGACCTAGCTAAAAAGAAGGTGATGTGTAAGTACTGACCTCAAATACAAGGCGAGCAGAATTTCTGATCTGACGAAGCTCGACGCTAATGGAGGACGACGTGCTGCTCCTACGGATGGAAATGTTGTACAAGAGGTAAAGAAGGTAGACGAAAAGAACAACTAAAGATGCAGGAAACAACCACCAGAATAACTGTGTTTTCTGCATTTTGAAATGAAGATGGTCTGTGGGTTCTTCACAGAGGTAGCTGATATTCAGATGTCTGTCCAGCTTTGTCTTGTTAAATGGAGATTAGGAATGGAGATGCATGCCTCGGGAGGATGGTTCTCTTAGGGAGGAGAAGGCGCTCGTGCTTAGGGAGGAGTAGGGAGGGGAAGGCGTACATGGTTCCCGCAGAGAACCCATATATTTAAAATAATGATAATTGAGAAAATAAATTAATCTCTACCGTTACCTAATTAATAAAATCCCCCCGTCCCCACCCCTCGTGATAAAAAACGATTTTATGACCGAATTTCCGACAAGACCACTTCGAGACTGACCCGACTAGGAATGAAACCGAGCGGGTGAGTTTTTTTCTTCAAGGTCGGTCTCAGACTTTTTTTCCTCCCAAAAACCCATTTAAGACCGGCCCGGACCGAATGAATGCGGATTTGAGATTTTCATAATACCACACCGAAAGTAATGTGGATTTTGGAGGTTTTCTATCTCTATAAAAGTTGCATCGTAATAAATTTACTAAAGAATATAGTGAGTTCATAGTGTTTTTTTGAGAGGTGAACTATTCTTTCGCCTTTTACTAAAGAATACCGTGAATTCATAGTTTTTTTTAGTGAAGATTCGGTCCAGGACCGAAACCGGTCCGAGTCAAGAAAGACCGACTCGGACTGACTTTTTTGGCTGAGGTCGGTTTCGGTCCTCCAAAAGGCAAAACCGAAATTTTGGTCTCGGTCTTGTTTTCAGGACCGGTCTGACCGACCCATGATCAACCCTACCCTCTCTACCATTATTTCTCTCCTCCTTCTTCCCCATTCTAAAAAAATATTATTTTATAAAAAAATATATTTAAAATAATCATAATAGAGAAAATAAAATGATTGAATAATATATATATATATACTTATTAAATTTTTAATAATTTTTACTATTGATTCATGTATTTCTAATTAATTTTATAAATAATTATACTTAAACCTTTTATTCGATGATATACTTTGTAGTATTGAAGCACATGGAGTAGATAATATTATAAAAAAATACTAATAATTTTTACATTTTTTAGAAATGTGCATAATTTTTATTATATAGTATTAAATTTAATTTATCCTTAATTATTTTAAAAAAAAAATGTAAAACTAATGTATAATAAATAAGCTATATATTTTTTATTTAATATATATATCATGCAACACTCGTAACAGTTTTCTAGTATATATTAATTTGTCTAAATCATATAAAATGTTGACAAATAATGTTTTTATTGTATTTTCTCACTCATAATGTTAAATTAATATCTTATAACTTATAAATGTCAATCATCAATTTCTCATTCTTATGTGACATTAGGGTTGTTAATGGTTAGAGTATGTCAAATACCATAATCATACCATATTTTTAAATTGCATACCATAGTCATTACTGATACAATTTCCAATACCATAACCATGATTATTAACCACGGTTTTAACCGTATTCCCATATTTATTACCACTACATGAAATGTAATGGAACATTAAAAATGTTATCTTAATAAATACATAAAATTATGTCACATGCAATCAAAATATTCAACATTAATATCATTCAAAATTAATATTAATATCATTTAATATTTACATCATTCAATTATAGTTCGTCTTGGAATTATACATTCATGAAATCTAAAAGTGAAATCTTACTTCTGTTATTAGTATTTATTAATATATTAATATTCAATTATTATTATATTTATATAATAATCATGGGTATGACTAAAATATCATAACCATAACCATTACGGGTAGAAAAATCATCACCATAACCGCACTGTCCCATAATGGTATGGTTAACCATATTAAAAAATAACGGTCATAACCATGGTTTTGAATTTTTCACCGCACTATTGCCGGCCATATCTGGCATGCCATGTAAATCATTTTAAAATCCTTTAAATTTTCTCATTCATTCTCAAGATAAGTTACAAAACTCATATCATCTATCTTCATTTCACATTATAATTATGATTTTCCCTTAAATATATTTTATGTAGTCAAATTTATATAATAATAAAATACATAATATTATTTTATGAATAGTAAGTATGCACATATTAAAATTGACTCTTACAAATTAAAATATAGATTAATACTCTTATTAGAATATGAAGTATGTTTTTCATTTATCACATAATACTTTTATTAAAATGAAACATAAATGACATATCAACATTACTTACTTAATTATAATAATATCAAAATTAAATGTTATATATTTATAAACTCAATAGAATCTACAATTAACAAAATAGATAAAATATAATATATATATATATATATACTAAAATATTAAATTGTTATTATTGTTAGAAAAATACTATAAAAGTAATACACCATCAAAGTTAAAGAGTATTATATGGCCGGTGTGGACCGTGTGGTACTTCAATTATATGTTGAATTTTAATTCTTATTCAAACATCAAATTGGATCCCAAATTTTGGGTCTTGTCCAGTAATCCCAAATTTTGGGTCTGGGCCGACAAGGGGTATGTGATCAATTCTCTCCTCCAAATTTGTAGATTGCAAAATGGAAAAACTACCTATGACCGGGGCATCCACCCACTCTCACAGTGGGCAGGTCCCATTTCAGTAAGGTTCAGTCATTGGGAGAGGAGAGGGGCATACTATGCCCCAGTGCTACGGAAGATAAGCTATACACAGTAGAATACCCGATGATGAACGGCATCCCTTTTCATGGCTTGGTTGGGCCAGTTGGGCTGGTATTTATGATAGACACGTACAAGCCCATTTTGCTTAGATTCAAGCCTACAAAAGCCAGCACCCTAAATTTTTTTTTTTTTTTAAAAGCATTGGTATTAGTATTGGGCCTGAAGTTTATAAATCCTTCGTTAAAATCGGCTCACCAAGTATTCATCTCTTTGAAAGTAATTCATACTTGAAATCTGAATTCAATCTACAGATGTTCTCTTTTATCCAGGACTGATTGTTGTTAAGATGGTCATTGCAACAAGTGACAACAACCATCCAATTCATAAACAGTATAGATCAGAATACATATCGATGTAATATGAGAAGTGGTTGTTGAGCAAAGTTAACTTACATATATTGAATGATCCAACTTTGTGTTTGTTCAACAGATCGATGAGTCGGGCTGAGGAAGATGCAATGAACTGGAAATGATCTTTCTCCCTTGTCTACCAGGAATTCATAATTTAATACGATGCATACGATGCGGTCACGCGTGAATTCCGAGGTGCCAAGGCGAAGCCTAACTTCCCAACCAACAACAAGGCCATTTCCGCAAGAAAAGAGGAAGACGGAGATCAACACTCCTTGAGCACTGAATATTGTGCAAGTTGAGCAATGAAGACCCCACCGCTCAACTTGAGGGGGAGTGTCGAAGAGCAGAGGAGAACTTGGTCGAAGAGAAACTGCAAAAGTTTCTTCAACAACAAATTCAGAACAAGCTTAGCTCCGATAGGGTCAAACAAATTAGAGCAAACCTAGCTTTGATAGGGTCAAACAAATGAGAGCAGACCTAGCTTCAATAAAATCATAGCAACCCTAACTCCGATAGGGTGGTACCAATTCAGACAGGCGTCATCCACGACAATTATATGGCGGTGACAAGTAAACCCAAATCAATCAGTCCCTCGAGTATTTCCATAAAGGAGATATTCTCACAAATTCAGTTACAGGGAAGATATTTGACGCAGTACTATGTAAGTTGAGCATTGAAGACCGCACTACTCAACTTGAGAGGAAGTGTCATAATGTTAGAAGATGAACAATATTGTTTACAAATCGTTGTCAACAATCTACACAATAATTTCAACAGTCCATACAATAAATGTCATCAGTTAGGTAGAAATTAAGTAGATGATAGCAGTATAAATAGGTGTATTAAGAGATTCGATAATATAACTTTCATTCAAACAAATACATTGTTTTCTTTAGTTAAATCTTTGAGTTATTCATTCTCTCCCTACACTTAGAATTCTAACATGGTATCAGAGCTTAGAATTCTAACTTAGAATTCTCTCCCCACTCTTAAAATGTTCTCTTTAGTTAAATTTTTGAGTTCTTGACTCTCTCCTCACACTTAGAGTTCTAACAATTATCACATAACTTTCATACATTTCACCGACTCTCAAACTTGAACCGACTTTATCATTCCAGCAAAACACTAAATCAGTACGAACTATCCTTCTCATAGGTTCAATGGATTACTCGAAATATAATCCAACCTGAACGTAATCGGATCATTGTTGTTCAGTTCAAGTGATATATACTTCTTCTAAAGGAGGAAATTGAGTACCATGCAACGGATCAAATGTTGCTTCATTTCGTGTAAAATGATGGAAATTCATCATTTAACTTATTTGAGGACTTAAATTGCTCGAACTAAAATGTTTGGGACCATGTTGAAAAGAGAAATTCACTTATTCAACCTCAGAAACAGGAACATAGACACAACAATAGATGAACTAAACTGAAGGGAGATATCCTTGTTCGACCAATCATCGAACATTTCTTCGATCGACTTAAACTTGAGTCCCAAGCTTTCGAGCTTCGAGGTTTTGAAATCGTAATTATCAACCACTTTCGAGTTACAAGTATAGCGTCCATTTGCGGATTTTTCCTCGTACACGAGAATGTGGACAAGGGTGACATCGTCAATATGGATGTATCCCATCCTTCGATACCAATGGAAAATCTTGGTTTCTCCTGTTGGGTTATTACGTGGGACGCAAGCAATGTAACTTAGGGATCAAGTAAAGGAAAAAAAATAGAACATTTTACAGTACGAAGTCCACTCTTAAGTATATAGAAGGTTGCAAATGATAACCTTTGAGCAATCCAAGGACATCAGAAGCAGTCGAACATAGCTCGGGTGGCAAACTGGGTCCGATGAGGAACGCGGGTAGGACAGTGACTAAGTCGATGTTGTTCTTATTGCAAAAGTCCCAAGCTGACTTCTCCGCTAGGGTTTTCGATAACGCATACCACAACTTTTCACCAATCATGCAAAATTCATGGCATGCATCATATGAAACCTGACATTTTTTCTATCTTAGAAAAGTAATGTTCAAGAAATTTACTTGGAAATTCTGGCAATACTCGACCGAGCTCCAAGATGATTCGTATACTCAGACCTGGTCGCGCACCCATAGAAGTTTGGTATAGGTCTTGATCCATACCCTAACCCCTTCAATTGATGCTCAATCTAATCAAGACTCATTTGTTACTTTTGAAATTTTTTTGAAGAATTAAATTATAATATTTTTATAAATATTTTATTATTTTTATAATTTTAAAATATATTATGTTAAGTTTTGACTGAAATTCAACGGAATAAAAAAATTTAATAAATCAAAATATTAGAAAAGAAAAAACAAATTTTAATCCAACCGAGAAAAAATCAATTTTAATCATGTGTATATATAATTATGGGTTAAATACCAAGGTGCTACCTAACCTTTGAACATTTTGTAACGAGCTACCAGAACTTTAAAAATTCAAAACAGACTACCTCAACTTCAACGAAGGTGTAAATAGCTACCTCCGACGAATTTCTGTCAACAGTTAACTGTAAATTGGACAGACGTAGTTATTTGCACATTCGTTCAAGTTGAGGTAGTCCGTTTTAATTTTTTAAAGTTCGGGTAGCTCGTTGCAAAACGTCCAAATCAATAGTTCCTTGGTATTTATCCCTATAATCTATATATTTATATTAATTTGACTAAATTGTATGCAATTGTGACAAGTAAGTTTTTTGATGCATTTTCTTACTCCTAATGTAAAATTAATTAATTATAATTGGTCCATGTCAAACATACAATTCTCATTCTTAAGTGACATGTCATGTAAATCACTTTAAAAACTTTCAAGCTTTCTCGTTCATTTCAAGATAAGTTACAAAACTTTAATTAATTCTTTCTATTTCACATATATATTTATAATTTTGTGCAAAATATATTTTATGTAGTGGAATTTATACAATACCAAAATATATAATATTATATTTTATGAATATAAATTATGCACATAATAATTTTTGATATTACAAATTAATTAAGAAACATCTCATACCTTATTATAATTTCATTTTTAATATAAAATTAAAGTCAATTTTAACAATCTTATAAAAATATATGTTATATATTTATAGACTCAAATATATATATTTTTTTCAACTAACAAAGCATTAAAATGAATAAATAAATAAATGTTTTTTTTCTATACATTTTTATATAAGTATGTGACTCTAATAGAAATCATAAAATTTAAGTTAAAAATTTTATATGAATATTAAGATTTAAGATATTGTTTTGCAATTTTATGATAACTATCTCTTAATATATTTTGTGAGTTAAGAAAATACAATAGTGTTTGTTTGATTAAAATTACGAAAATGAGTAACTAATAGTGATTCTAACATTTTTATAAGCATATAACACTAATAAAAGTCACAAAATATTTATTTTTTTAAAAAGTTAATTACCATTGTATCAATGATTTTTATTATTTATTCATGTATGACAAAAAAAATGTATTTTCAAATAATTAGACTTAATCTTTTTATTCTATATAGTATTGAAGCATATGGAGTATATCATATTACAAAAAATACTAATATTTTTAACATTTTTTTAGAAATATGTATAATTTTTATTATATAATATTAAATTAAATTTATCCCTAATTATTTTTAAAAATGAAAATTTAATATATATTAAATAATTTATATAAATTTGATTATATATATAACTATATATCGCGCAACACGCGTATCAATTTCTAGGGGTTAAGATTTGGCTAAATCACATACAATGTTGAAAAATATATTTTTTGTAGTATTTTCACACTCCTAATGTTAAAATAACATCTTCTAATTGGTCCATGTCAAATGTCAATCATAAATTTACCATTACTAGGTGACATGTCATGTAAATCACTTTAAAATCCTTCAAAGTCTCTCATTCATTCTCAAAATAAGTTACAAAACTCATATTATTTCTCATTCATTCATAAATTATGATTTTTTTATTAAATATATTTTATGAATTGAAAATTATATAATAATAAATACATAATATTATATTTTATGATTATCAAGTTTGCACATATTAAAATTTACTTTTACAATTTAAAATATAGATTAATTAATGATCATTTCATATATAAACATAATACTCTTATTAAAATAAGACATAAGTCACATATAAACATTACTTACTTCATTACAATAATATCACAATAAATTTTAACAATGTCAAAAAATTATGTATTATATATTTATAAAGTAAATATAATTTACAATTAACAATAATAGAGAAAATATAATATGTATACTAAAACATTAGAGATTGTTACTATTACTAGAAAAACACTAATATTTTCATATGTACATTGATAGAAGTAATAAACCATAGAAAATAATTCAAAGAGTATTATATGGACATTAACATATTTTTTTATAGTTTTGTAAAAAGAATGTTTTATATATTGATAACCTAACCTATTTTTGAATTATTAAAATACTATTTATATAATAATAATATAACATATTATTATTATTTCTCAAATAAATTAAAAATTATTAATAGTTTTAATAGTTTTTGTAAACATATACACTTTTTAATATTAATTTTAATTATTGATTCATGCATAGGACCAGCAATGGTGCGGTGAAAAACCCATAACCATGATTATAACTGTTACTGTTTAATATGGTTAACCGTACCATTATGGTGCGGTGCGGTTATGGTGATGAATTTTCTACCCATAATGGTTATGGTTATGGTTATGGTATTTGAGTTATACCCATGGGTATAACCATGGTTATTCTATAAATATAATATTTATTTATTATTAATAAACTATTTATATAATGTACTAAATATAAATTATATACTTAAAAATTTGAAATTGTTGAAGATTGAACGCGCCAAAGTCCAACGATGGTAATATAGATTGATGTATTTTTTAAAATAAAATTTTCGATCTTTTATTACATTCCATGTGTGGAATGAATATGGGTATACGGGTAAAACCATGGTTAATAATTAACCACGGTTATTTTAATGGTTATGGTATTGAAAATTATAACCATAATGGTTATAGTTATGGTATGTGATTTAAAAATATGGTATGGTTATGGTATTTGGCATACCTGACCATACCCTAACCATCGACAGCCCATGCATTTTAACTAATTTTATGAACAAATGCACTTAATATAATATATAATTTTTGTATTTCATAATATAATTTAAAATAACTTATCTATATAATTAATTATTTCATGCATTTTTAAGTTTAATATTTTTATTGTAACGAATTTAAACTGACAATAAACTTTTTGAAAAATTATTATAGTGTATATTCACTAGAAAAAAAAATAACTTTTTAAACTTTATAATATTAACTTATTATTATATTTTATAAAATTATTTTACACTATATTCATTTAAAAATAATTTAAATATGTTATACTATATGTACCATAAAAAAATTACTTATAAATATTAGAAATACAAATATTAAAAAATAAAATATACAATTAATTTCGCAAAAAAATATCTAGTTATATATACTTTAGCTAGTACTGGTTATGTATCCGGTTTTCGAATTGCTCACTTTCTCCTCGTGGTGCCGCGCGCATCTTCACTCTCTACAGTCTTCGTCTCCACTTCCGTAGTTTCTTGAATCTATGACCTGAATCTGATGCGGGTAAGTCTGCAACTTCCAATGAATGAGCCTCGATGAGCATTTACTTTCTTATCATTTTGCTTCCTGCAGTAAAAGCTTGTTTCTTTACTCTGATTTTTTAGCTCGTAGATTGTTTGTACTATGAAGATCTTTAGATTCTGAGTTGAATTCAGTTTAGGATATGCTATTGTCGGTTCTGAGTTAGAATCATATGATTTGACCAGTAATTGGATGCTGCATGTGTTTTTAGGTTTGAGAGCTCATTAGGGTTTTGACGTGGAGGAAATGGATAGTGGAGGAAATTCTCTGCCTTCAGGGTCTGATGCGGTCAAGAGAAAGGTGTGCTATTTCTACGATCCAGAAGTGGGGAACTACTACTACGGTCAGGGCCATCCGATGAAGCCACACAGAATCAGAATGACTCACGCCTTATTAGCACACTATGGCCTGCTTCAACATATGCAGGTTCTTAAGCCGTTCCCTGCAAGAGACAGAGATCTTTGTCGGTTCCATGCCGATGATTACGTATCCTTTTTGAGGACTATTACTCCAGAAACGCAGCAAGATCAACTTCGACATCTTAAAAGGTTCAATGTCGGTGAAGATTGTCCTGTCTTTGATGGGTTATACTCGTTCTGTCAAACTTATGCGGGTGGGTCTGTTGGCGGTGCTGTCAAGTTGAACCATGGTCTTTGTGACATTGCTATAAATTGGGCTGGAGGGCTTCACCATGCTAAGAAGTGCGAGGCTTCTGGGTTTTGCTATGTGAATGATATTGTCCTCGGTATTCTGGAGCTCCTTAAAGTACATGAGGTTCATATTTATCGTTTAACTTTCTGTTTCCTTTTGAATTTCAAGAACTGCTGCGGTGGTATGAATTTTTGAAACCTTCTTTTTTCCAAATATTTTGCTCTCTTTTATTTGTGAATTGTGCAGCGGGTTTTGTATGTGGACATTGATATTCACCACGGGGACGGAGTTGAGGAGGCTTTCTACACAACAGACAGAGTCATGACTGTTTCTTTTCACAAATTTGGAGATTATTTCCCTGGAACTGGAGATATACGTGACATTGGATACTCAAAAGGGAAGTATTATTCCCTAAATGTACCACTAGATGATGGAATTGATGATGAGAGCTACCATTACCTTTTCAAGCCCATAATTGGGAAGGTGATGGAAGTGTTTAAGCCCGGTGCTGTTGTCCTTCAGTGTGGTGCTGACTCTTTATCTGGGGATAGATTGGGGTGCTTCAATCTTTCAATCAAAGGCCATGCAGATTGTGTACGGTTCATGAGATCATTCAATGTCCCGCTCTTGCTACTTGGTGGTGGAGGTTATACCATTCGAAATGTTGCCAGATGCTGGTGCTATGAGGTATGTGTTTTAGATATAATGCATTTCTTCGGTGCATGTGCCTCTTATTATGTTACAAGCCAAATGGAAGAGTCCAACCCAATAAACTAGTCGTTTAGGTGGGATAACTCATTTAACTTATAAACGCCACAATGGTTGCCCATACAACCAATATGGTTCTAGGCCACCACTCTATGAGTCACCACTCTGAGGCCCATGTTGGTCACGACTGATTTTTCCCGGCCATCACTTCAAGATCTAGCTCTGATGTCAATTGTTACAAGCTAAATGGAAAAGTCTAACCCAATAAACACCACAATGGTCTATTAAGTAGGAGAACCCATTTAACTTTTAAAAAGCACAATGGTTGACCATACAAACAAATCCGGTACAAGTCTCATACCTTGCAATGGGTATATAGACCATAACATATTATTTATATCTGACTTTTGGTTTTTACCGTCAACAAACCAATACTGGGCATTTTGTTTTTCTTTTCAACTAACTTTGGACTAATTGCAAAGAACCATTTTATTTTACAAACAACTAACATAGAAAAACATAAAAATAAGAAACCATCTCTAGTTCTACTTTCTTGAACGCATATTATTTTTGTTTTTTAGCCAAAAAAATAAGGGCATTTCTTTCATTTTAACAAAGAAAACAAAATTATTGGAAAAAGCAACGCAATGTGATGTTTGCGAACTTGCTCAAGTACATTCAGTATTTTTTTTACTGTTCATCCAAGGAATGCAATTTGGTTATTATCTCATTGCTAATTTTATCAACTACTTGTAAAACAGACGGGAGTAGCCCTTGGTATGGAAGTCGATGATAAGATGCCACAACACGAGTACTACGAATATTTTGGCCCTGACTACGCTCTTCATGTTGCCCCAAGCAACATGGAAAACAAGAATTCTCGTATAATGTTGGAGGACATCAGAGCTAAGCTGCTTGAGAATCTCTCGGAGCTGCAGCATGCACCAAGTGTCCCATTCCAAGAGAGACCTCCTGACACCGAGATTCCAGAGGTACCCATTATCTAAATTTCCTTAAAAATCACTAAGTTTTTGTTTTAACTTTCGGTGTTGCTCGATTTTGATTTCATTGCCCTTTTCCTGGAATTGGACTTGATTGGTGATATTCTGCTACTTAAAAATAGCTACTTCATAAAAATTGTGTCAACTTTCAGTGTTTCTTGGTTCTGATTTCATTACCCTTTTTCTGGAACTGGACTTGATTGGTGATATGTGGTGGATCTGTGATGATTAGGCTGATGAAGACCAGGAGGATAAAGATGAAAGGTGGGATGCAGATTCAGATATGGAGATTGATGATAATCAGTAAGTTTGTTCTCTCCACATTTCTCCCTTAGACCTCTTTGAATCTTTGTGGGTTCAAGATATTCTTTTTTCTGCTCAAACTAAAGAAGTACGGATATGAACAGGAAACCCTCCGCAACCCGAGTAAAGAGAGAACTAATAGAGCCCGAGATCAAGGATCAGGTACTGTTTGATCTCTGTTTCAAATTATATAAATATGATTCGAATCTTGAATGCCTAATAGATGCAATGCAGTTAGTGACAGTGGAAAAGTATCGTTTGCTTTAAGCCATAGATGATGTGGTTATCTTCAACCAATCACAGTTTGAAACTCATATAGGATCGATGTCTCCTTATGTAAGGACCACATAATCAGTATATCCTATGTGTTTAGAGAGTTGTGACTGGTTTAAGACCATGCCGTGATTTAGTTTCGTTACCCCCATGCAGTGAATTTTTTGTTGATGATTTTTTTTCATCGCAGGGTGGTTCGAGAGTGAACTTGGATCAAGCTAGAGGGATTGGTTCAGTGCCAGAGGAGAATGCATTACCAACAAAGGTATCGGGTGCGACTTCAATGGCAGTGGACGAGCAGACCGTGAAAGCAGAACACAACACCATCGTAAAACTGTAATTAAGATTTCTCCGAAGTTAAAATTACATTTTAACAACCTTAATACCATAAGGAGCAGCAGACGGGTAATCTTATAGTTTTATAGATCCGGATATTCATCCTTGATTTTGTGCACTTAATTTTTGAAAAAATGAAGTTGTATGTATTGATGCTGTTTGCAGTTTTAGTGATGTTCTTTTATGGTCTCTAAAGCAAACGATTTATTGGTTAGTTTGGTCTTTGTTTGAATCTCCAATTTCGTATTTTGTGTTAAATTATAGTGTATACAATACATGTATGATGTATTAACACTAATCTCTGCAAGTTCTTGAATGACTGCGGAGGTAGTAGTGTTTGTAATTATAAAAGATTTAAATCTAAAAACTTATCCCCCTTCTTGAGGGTTCACATACCCTTCCAAATCAGATCAGAGAACCCTCCAAATTAGTGTTTTAAGCAATCGAAACCAATTTATTGGCACAATTACGGAAACATCAATCATTGAGAACAAAGAACTTGGACAGAATCTTCATTGTCTATGCATTCTTGGTAACATAAACAAGCAGCAACATCAAATCAAACCAATCAAAACATCAACCGAGCAGCATATAAGTAGTCATTGAGGCATAGATAATCCATATTTGCTGAACAAACTTTCGAGCCAGGCCTCAAAACTTTCAAAACCTGAGTTGTTTCCGTGCTCATGAAATTACAGGAAGGCATCCTTCTCAAGAAGCTTCAAAACTTCGTTTTGGTTGTTTAGCTTAGCAACATCGATCGGGGTCTTCCCATCAAGGTTCTGAAGAGTTCTGCAGATTTGAAAATAAAAAAAGAGGTCAAGGAAATTGCAGCAAAGGAGAAGGAACCTCTTTTCCCCCATCTAAACTTACACTGCAGCTCCATTCTCGAGCAGAAGAGCCACACACTCCTTCCTTCCGTACCCAGCAGCATAGTGAAGAGCAGTGTTCTTGTTCTTGTCCAGAGCATCCACGGTGGCACCCGCTTCAATGAGAATCTGAGCACACTTCACCTGAAAAATGAGGAAAAATTCTGAGATATAAATATTTCAGGGAGAAATTGATTGAATGAGATAATCAAGAGTTTCCTGGAATGGAAAAGACACAATTTTTTACACTAAATTCTACAAAATGTAAAACTTTGAGTGAAACAGTTACCATTTGGGGGAAAATATTGAGTGAGATAGTTAATAGCTTCCAGAAGTGGAAAAGATTACATTTCTCTAAATAAGTTTCACATCCATGCATACCTCGCCATATCCACACGAAAAATGTAATGCGGTTCTTCCCTCTGAATCCACTTCATCCTTGTCACCACCAGCAGCTAGAGCTTTTTTCAAACCCTACAAGAAACATAGTATAAATCTTATACACCATTAAGGAAAAAGACTAGAACTTTGTTTGGCACATTTCATTAAATATTTGGAGAAGACCTTGATTTACCTACTTAGCCTAATTTACCCTTAATCATTATTATTATTAAATGAATAAATAGAGGTAAAATTGCAATGTTACTAAACCTACACCTTTTTTCTCTTTGGAAAGTTAACAAATTCATATGAAGAACAGATTTGATCGGAAAAAATTTCCCTTCATTTTCTTTCTTCTTCAATTTAATATGTACCCAGATAAAATAACAGCAAGACTGACTACCTTCAATCCAGTTTAATCATTATCTAAAAGTCTAAATATCCATGATATTAAAGGGTACTTAAGAAGGAGAGAGAAATACCTCCGCATCACCAACACTAGCAGTTTGGTGTACAAGCGACTCATCCTCATTACCATCATCTTCTTCTTCTGGAACTGAATTTTTTGCAGACGTGTCCGCCTCTCCTTGCCCAGCAATACCTACTCCCATGGCTTCACCCAATTTTTGCAGCACATCTTTATCATTCCAGTACCTATAACGATCACATACCTTTCACTTCTTAATCCACATCCTAAATTCATAATAGAACCCTTTCAATATGAAGTTGAAAGCTTTCAGTGACATGGAATTCTAACGGAGTTACCTCATCATAGCAGCTGGGCCACCACTTTCAATTTCGTCCAAGATTGGTTTCAGAGCTGGGTCGTCTTTGATGCGTGACATCCGTTCCTCAATTTCCTCTTTCTGTGCTGGGTTTGCCAGATTCTCAAGCATGCTTGACATGGCAGGATCCTGCAAAAGAAAAGAAAAGAGAAGTTTCATTTTAGGAAAAAAAATAAAATCGCAATGATATTCCTTACAAACAGATGAACAAAATGATCATCAACAAACCTGCATCAATGCATTACCGAGCTGCTCAGCCATTGTCATGAACTGTGGATTTTGCATAACCTGTTGCATAGTGGATAAGTACTGTGTTTGATCAAACTGAGGAATACCGCCTTCTTCTGAAACACCTTGGAAAGTTTGCTGGAGCTGCTCAGCCATTTGGTTGAATGAAGGATCCTTTGCTATCTGCTCAGCTAATTCTTTGATACTCGGATCCTACAAAATCATGACTGATTCAGTGAATAGGTATAAAAAAGTGATTTAATTCATTTTGATTATTACAAAACATGATAATAGCAACTCATGTAAATCGCCACCAGAAAAGGTGTTCCCGTATGAGAAGATAAATAGGATTCAACAAAAATGTAATCACAATTGCAGAACCTAAAAATGTCATGCAGATAAACACAAACTTAAAAGTATGGAGGAAGAGAAAAGCATATACATTCAGCAGACTGGACATTCCGGAAAAATCAAAAGCGTTTGGAGCAAAGGGAGGTCCTGGTTGTGTTTGCCCCGCAGATGATTCAGATATTGAAGGCTTGGTCTCCTTGGGTGAAGATTTGTCATCTAGCAGAAAAACAGAGAGTATCAATTAGATATCAAGCAATACGAAAAGTACAGATATCAAACAATAAGAAAAATAACACGTCTAAAACAAAGAACCGACTCGATGAAACATTTAAATCTAGCAATGCAATTTGATCACATGAATAGAAATATGGCAGACAATAGGAAAATGATAGACAATGGAATGAATTACTGATCAAACTACACTATCAGCTGATAATACAAATGATAAAAAAAACAAAAACTAATATGAAACAGATGAAATGACTTAATTCAAATACAGACTTCAATTTCATCGACCCCATTGATACAGATTACTTATTCAAGATATATCTTTGATCTGATCTACACCAGAATATAATCACAATTACTTGCTAGAACGCGAAGAATCAATCCAAATCCAAACGAAAATCAGCAGCACATGGAAGCTTACCAGATGGGCCATCCTTGGATGAATTTGCTGCCATATCTGCAAACCAAAGATAAGATTTTGAAAGTTTAGTGAAGGACCAGATGATTAGGAAACGCAAATCTTTCAGTAAAAAAAACAAATCTGTGGACCTGCGCGAGCTCAGTACTAGGGTTGCTGTGCTGAGGAATGACTTGCTTGAGAGGAATTGGATTGATAAGGAATCTGGGGCAACTCGATCTTCTCTTCTCCTCTGCTATATCAATGCAAAAACCTGTTATTTATTAGGGATCCCTAGATTGCTTACACTGAGATTTTATACCCTTAATATTTAGATGAAGCAAAGATAGTCCTCAAATTTATAAACTAGTCTATATAGATCCTCTCACTATGTTAATTTTTTGTCACAAATTAATACTTTAGGGTTAAATATCAATGAATTAACTGAACTTTCGACGTTTTGCAACGAGTTACCCGAACTTTGAAAATTCAAAACGGGCTACCTCAACTTTGAAGAAGGTGCAAATAGCTACCTCCGTCCAATTTCTGACGAATTTTCAACGACTTTCCGACAATTTTCCGTCAACACTGGACGGATAATTGGACGGATGTAGCTATTTTCACATTCTTCAAAGTTGAGGTAGCCTGTTTTGAAATTTCAAAGTTCGAGTAGCTCGTTGCAAAACGTCCAAAGTTCAGGTAGCTCATTAATATTTAACACAATACTTTAATACATAGATCCCTTTGAGTAGATGTACGATGTATCTCTTTGATGGTGAAGCTCATAGCAAATATCATGCAACTTACAAAGCAATCACTGTAAAGTGGTGTAAACTTAGGTTTGTCCAAATGAACCGGTTCAGACAAACTGGTCTGGAATTGGTTTGGTTCGAATCGGTTCGGCCGAACTAGTTCCAAAACCAGACCAGTGTTTTTAGCCTTCAAATAGAACATATCAAAATAGTACCAAAAATTCAATTTGAATCGGTTTGACTCGAATCGTTTTTTGATACTGGTTTATACTTAAATTTAAATCAAACCACTTTAAACCTATATAATTTTAGAACCGGTTTGAAGCAAAATCAACTAAACCGGTCTTAAATTAAACCAAACCTAGAGATGTCTTCAATAAACCAAACCTAGAGATATATTGGACTCTCGTATGTTGATGTTGGACAGGATATTAGTCGGTTGTGGAACAGATTTTCAATCGGTTCAGTGTGTTTTTCAGCCGGTTCAGTGTTTTTCAGTTGATTCAGGATTTTTTCAGACGGTTCAGTGTGTTGGACAGGATTTTCAGTCGGTTTAGGTTCGGTTTGAACCATATTATTTCCGAACCAAAATTGTTATAAAAAAAGAGACCAGAACAGTCCGAACCGGTTCTGAATCGGTTCGAACCAGATCAGATCTTTTTTCCTTAAATCAGACCAGTTTTTTTAAAAACATAAAAATGTATTGTTTTTTTTAAATCAGACCAGTTCAGTTCAGAACCGGTTCGGGAACCGGTTCATGAACAAGCCTATGTAAACTAATTGTGAAAACAACTCATTTAGTCTAATACAAAACACTGAGAATCAATCTTCAATTTGCTAAAGGAAGACTTATCGTTGCTCTGTCAGGAAAAAAATATTTAATTTATTTAGTTCGTCAAGACGATAGAAAAAATCAGCCTCTTATATAGTTACTGGATGATATACTAAAGTTTTACCATGTTGACCACTTGTATCTCTTTAGTTCCTTAATCATAAAATAGACACACAAAAGAGACTAAAGTTGTAAAGTTTATACAAGTTAGGGGGGATCAATCCCAACATGGAAAGTTAAGGTACTAACTAGCCACCCTTACTAGTTAAAGGATAAAAATGTTAAATTATTAAGCCCATAACTGGATGGACCGGATTGGTTAAACATTGAAGGCACACGCATGTCACTCATATTGCATGTTGGGTCTACTACTCCAGGTGTAGGTAACTTTTGCTTCTTGTGGTGGGCTAGTTTAAGGTCTCTTTTATTGGGCTAACTTTTGGACTTTTTGGCCCAATACTGAGCATAATCATTTCCAGCTCATATACGACATGATTGACTTGCGTCTTCATTGGATTCATCAATAGAGTTCGAGGATTAAAAGTTTGATGATCAAGTTGTAATTTATCAGAGATTAAGGATCAGACGTTTGAGCTGGCATGTGATTTATTTTTTAAAAAAAAAAACGTAAATAATAATAATAATTCAGAGTGGGATCAACAAGTGGATTCTCGTTGGAGAAGAGAAGAGTAAGACGTAAGATCTGAAAACCCTAGCCTAGCGGCATCCTCTTCGCAGCTCCAATCTTCTCTTCAGGTACCCGAAATTCGTCCCTCGCTTTCTTCATCGATCTCGTTATCTGTATATGTGCTAGTTCATGCTTCTCCTTGCTGTCAGCTTGGCTAGGTGATGATTCATCCGTTAGATGCTGTTAATTCGATCATTTTATCAGCTTGGCTTGTTCACTGACCGGGATTGACTATATTTACTGAAGTGTTGAATTTTTATTGATGGTGAAGATATTGGTACTGGGGTTATAAGTGTCAGCTTTAAAGAGAAGTAAGATCAATTTGCTAACAGCAGATCTATCTCTTTTGGGCGTCTTCTTATCCCTCCAAGCTTTGAATTTCAGAAGTAAATTCACGTGTATAAGTTTACTGACATTTACTACACGAATACAGAACTCAATTTGTGATGCTTATGTTTTATTTTGAGACTATGGTTGGGTAACGTTCTTCATTGATTAGAATGAGGTAGAATGTTTATTTAGTCCTACACAGCAGGAAAGAGAGTTGTTCCGATTCTTGATATTATTTTCTCTCTATAACAGAGGCGACTTTCAGAAATGAGAATTTATGATACTAGTTTTTTCTTGTTAATTGGGAACTAGTTATAAACTTTCATACCATATTTACTAAAGTATGGCTTGATAGTAAGTATAATAGTGGTTCCTAAGTAATATCACCATTTAGTTCTTTTATTTGAAAGCATGATACTGGCTTATCTATCCGATAACTGTCCAGATAGATTCATATAGTGCCAGTTATCTCTTCTTAAATGTAGGATCATCTAGATAGATGCCTAATTCGTTAGCATAAATTCTCTGTACCAGCAGATGCAGATAAATTTCTCTAGAAATAGGGGATATACTTTTTCTAGGACAGTTTCTTTGTTATGGCGTCTTAAAATTAGATGTGGTTTTTATTTTCCTATTTGGGACATTAATAAAGCTTCTCGCATTTTCTCTGCAGATACCAGTAATGGCGGACCAAGAATCTGACAAGAACATCGAGATATGGAAGATCAAGAAGCTGATCAAGGCACTAGAGTCTGCCCGAGGAAATGGGACGAGCATGATATCACTCATTATGCCGCCCCGGGATCAAGTTTCCCGAGTGACAAAGATGTTGGGTGATGAATACGGGACAGCCTCAAACATCAAGAGCAGAGTCAATCGCCAGTCAGTTTTAGGTGCCATCACCTCTGCACAGCAGAGGCTGAAGCTCTACAACAAAGTCCCTCCAAATGGCCTCGTGCTATACACTGGAACCATAGTCACTGATGACGGCAAGGAAAAGAAGGTAAGTCCAATGTTATTAAAATCCTGATTTATATCTCTACAGTATTTGAATTTTACAATTTTGAAATCTTAAAGAGACTGAAATCTAGTGAAATACTGGTTCAAATCTTGAATGTCTTAAAATCCTGATAGTTTCTTAAGTGGATAGTGTCTTTTAGCATCTGGCAGGTCCACGTCCAGATAAAAATGCTGTAATCCTGACCGAGAATCTCAGATGTGTAGAAGTTATATTGAAGGCATAAAATGCAATGCTTCCTTCAAAGTTTTTAAAAAAAAAAAAATATTTCTAACTTCAATATAATCTTGAAAAGACTGTATAAACAATATTTCTATGTGAGTACTCATAATATTTCATCTACTAAATGTATTTACGATTCTTTGTGTTTATACCATAGTTTATTATTTATTTAGCTGTCTAGTTGTTAAATGATTGTACATTTTTTTGGAGTGATACCTTCTGACCCCACCCATATTACTCAATGTCCCGATTTTGATAGGTGACCATTGATTTTGAGCCTTTCAAGCCCATCAACGCCTCATTATACCTTTGTGACAATAAATTCCACACCGAAGCCCTAAATGAGCTGCTGGAGTCGGACGATAAATTTGGCTTCATCATCATGGATGGAAACGGGACCCTCTTTGGAACCCTAAGCGGAAACACAAGGGAAGTTCTTCATAAGTTCACTGTTGATTTGCCCAAGAAGCATGGAAGAGGAGGGCAGTCGGCACTTCGATTCGCCCGTCTACGAATGGAGAAGCGACACAACTACGTCCGAAAGACCGCTGAGCTGGCTACTCAGTTCTACATCAACCCCGCCACATCCCAGCCTAATGTGTCCGGACTGATCCTAGCGGGGTCCGCCGATTTCAAGACCGAGCTGTCCCAATCCGACATGTTTGATCCTCGGCTACAGGCAAAGATCCTAAACGTGGTTGATGTCTCGTACGGTGGCGAGAACGGATTCAACCAGGCTATTGAATTATCCGCTGAGATCCTCGCAAACGTCAAGTTCATCCAGGAGAAGAAATTAATCGGAAAATACTTTGAGGAAATCTCGCAGGACACAGGGAAATATGTCTTTGGGGTCGAGGATACACTCAAGGCTTTGGAAATGGGGGCGGTGGAAACCCTAATCGTGTGGGAGAACCTCGATATTAACCGATACGTCCTCAAGAACAGTGCTACTGGGGAGATTCTCGTGAAGCATCTGAACAAGGATCAGGAATCTGATCAGACTAATTTCAGGGATCAAGGGACTCAGGCTGAGCTTGAGGTTCAGGAGAAGGCACCGCTGCTCGAGTGGTTTGCGAATGAGTATAAGAAATTTGGGTGTACACTTGAGTTCGTGACGAATAAGTCTCAGGAGGGGTCGCAGTTTTGCAGGGGATTTGGTGGGATCGGAGGTATTTTGAGATACCAGCTGGACATCAGATCGTTTGATGAGCTTTCCGATGATGGTGAGGTTTACGAGGACGAGGATTGAAGCTTATGAGCTTTCCCATGATGATGATGATGCTGTTGCAGGAAAGATTCTGAATCGATCGAGCCGCAGTTAGATTAAGTTATGTTTTTTGGATTTTAATGGTACTGCAATGTGGATTGATGGACATGTTGCATTTGAATACTTTTGGTTGTTTGTTGCAAAGTTTTTATGAGCTACTGTTCTGCAGATTCCGATATGTGTAGAGCCATACATATAATATTTATTCGATTTTGAAAGTGAGTTGAGTCCCTGGAATATATTTGTGTCATCTTATTAGCCCTTCCAACTTTGGTTATATTGCCAAACAGAGGCAAAGTGAATAAAGAAACCCCATTGTATACTAACTTCAGCAATCACTAAGATCGATAAGCTGATCGACAACAGACGGATCCGCGAGGGTGCTGGTGTCTCCAAGCTCATCGAATTGTCGCGAAGCAATCTTCCTTAGAATTCTCCTCATTATCTTTCCGCTCCTCGTCTTTGGTAGCCCTGGGGCCCAGTGAATCTTTTCGGGCGCGGCGAAAGCCCCAATCTGTCGGGAGATAAGAGACCGATAAGAGACCGTGAAAATCGAGATCATAAAAGTGCTTCTACAAAGTGTGAAATTTAGAGTGTGTTATAGTCAACAGCTTTGTACCATGATTCTACAATTTGCATAATTTCATGAACATAGAGATTACTTGCACTACAAGTTATGATTGAGCAGCTTTTACTAGCACTAAAAGGTGGGAAACGAGGTGACCTGACTAACCAATAAATATTGAATTTCTTGCACTACAAGTTACAAATGCAGGAAGCCGGCAGGAACTAACCTGCTTTCGAACTGTGAGCACGAGGCTTTTCTTCAGGTCTTCACTATAAACTGCGTCTTCCACGAGAGTGACAAATGCATAGATGCTTTGCCCTTTAACCTTTGAAAAACAAGAAGAAGAAAAAGTTCAAAACTTTATCCCGGAAAAAGTGGGAATTGTTTCCTTGGTTCACAAGTTACCTCGTGCTCCACTCCAACAACAGCAGACTCTGAACATTGTGGGTGCGAGACAAGAGCCGATTCTACCTCTGCAGTGCCAATTCGATGTCCACTACACATGTTCCAACATCAATTCAACATTAAAATCACTAAAAATCAAAACTTTGGAATCAAGAACGAAAAGGGAACTTCAGATTCATGTTCGGACCTGACATTGATGACATCGTCGACTCGACCAGTGAGCCAATGGTACCCATCCTTGTCTCTGAAAACCAATTCAAAGTTGGAAATTTATTGATGATTCTACAGTTAAGAACTGAAGATGATTGATAATAGATTAATTAGTAATTGCCTGCTGCAGCCATCGCCGCTGAAATAATAGCCTGGGAACGGCTTGAAGTAAGTGGTTTCATATCTTTCATGATCTCCATAAAGAGTACGGAACGCTCCTGGCCACGAGTTCTTCACACACAAATAGCCACTACATTCACCTTCAATCTCGATCCCTTTCTCATCCACTATCACAGGCTGCAGCCATGTACAAGGGTTTAAAAAAAATATAAATTTGAGTGATGGTTATATATCAACTCATTGGTGTTAATAAATATTTTTCTTTTGGGAGACCTGTACACCGAAGAAGGGAAATGTTGCAGAACCGGGTTTCTGAGGCCATGCACCGGGTAATGGAGTTATCTGCAAGATTTATACAGCAAAGTTACTACTTTGTTGAGCTGTATATATATATATATATATATACTGACCTAAAAACATTTGGTGTAAATGGGAATTGGACATACCATGAAGCCGCCTGTCTCGGTTTGCCACCATGTATCGGATATAGGACACCTCGAATCTCCAACTACATTGTAAAACCACCTAAAGATAGAAAAGGCAGTGTCTTTTACAAACTGGGCAGTTTCCTTATATCGTTAGAACAGTAAAAAATGGAGCTTTAAGTAGCAACCTCCAAGCACTTGGGTTGATAGGCTCTCCCACACTACCAAGGACCCGCAAGGATTTACGAGAATATTTAGTAACATACTGCAGTACCACCAAAAGAGTCGATTTCAACCACAGATTTTAACAATATGAAGTTTAGAAGAGCAAATCATAGCACAAATAAATAATAAATTTGTGGAGGTACCTCATCACCAGAACGCATAAGGGATCGAACTAGTGTGGGGGCAGTGTAGAAAATTGTGACCTTGTACTTGTCAATGATATCCCAACAGCGTCCTGCATCGGGAAAATTTGGTGCCTGCAGGTCATTTGAGATGATGCAATGATCAGGACATAATTAGGAGTTTGCTGTTTTTTTAAAATCTTATTACTTTTTTAGTCACAAAAAAAAAACTCTCATTCGGGTTATCCAAAATCCTGATTCTATTACCCCTTCAAAGACAAGAACAGAAGCACCATTTAGCAGAGGCCCATAAGTAACATAACTGTGTCCCGTAATCCAACCACAATCTGCTGAACACCTAAACCCAGTCAACCAACAAAAAAGAACTCATTAAGCACAAATTTGATGAAATATGAAAATTATGAAGAGAGTTCTGGGGATATTATATCAGTGGTGGTGTACCAGTAAATATCCGATGGTTTGTAGTCAAATGCATACTTGAATGTCGTTGCAGTATAGACCATGTATCCTCCAGTTGTATGCAGAACACCCTTTTGGAAACATATTCAAGCATTATCAGACTGAAAAGGTTTTGTTGTTATGTGTTAGGAAGAAAAAAAAAAAAACCTTTGGCTTTCCAGTGCTTCCACTTGTGTAGAGAAGAAAAAGCGGATCTTCAGCATCGACCCACTCCACTTCACAAGTAGTTGGATACTTGGGAATCACATCCTGGAGACCATCATAGATGAAGTTACTCAAAAAACATGTCAAGATTCATATTTTGCAGATATCATCTTTCATCAGAAATTAAAAATTTAAAAAAAAGTTTGGTGTTCTTCTATTAAAAAAATAATCTACACGTTAAGAACGTTAATGCACAAACCTGCCACCAAATATCTCTTCCTAGTTGCCATTTGGTATCCTCTCTGGCCATGGCTGATTGATTTTCGTAAGTAAGACAAACATCTATCAAGAAAAACGGAAAAAAATATTTATTCTTCAGATATGCAGGCCATTTAAAAAGAAGAAATTATTTTTGATTATTTTATTTCCGTACCGACAGATATTCCATTTTTAGCAGACTGGGTAAGAGCAGCATCAACAATGTCTTTCAGATAAATGACCTTGGAACCTCTTTTCACAGCATTGCAAGTAATGACAACTTTCGGCTTGCAATCTATGATCCTCTGTGCAAGTGATTCTGCAGAAAATCCTGCAAATACAACCTAAAAAGCACACACCAAGTAAAAATTATGAAGAAGTAACAAACAATATAAAGATAAGGAAAGAAGGCAATGGAAAATTTGTATATTACTGAGTGAATGGCACCGATCCGAGCACATGCAAGCATAGTTATGGGAAGTTCCATAAGCATTGGCAAATAAACCACCACGGCATCACCCTTCTTAACACCAATATCTTTCAAGTAATTTGCAAGCTGGAATTGATAGTAAATGAGGATAAATTAGGAGCAAAAAATATTGTTTAAATTTTATGACTGTTTTTACTGAGAAATTGCACCTGACACACTCTTTGTAGAAGCTCTGAGTAGGTCAAGGTGGCATCACAACCAAGATCATTCCCTTCCCAGTAAATGGCGATTTTGTCTCCATTTCCAACTTCCACATTCCTATCCAAGCAATTATAGCAAATGTTGGTAATTCCACCCTTGAACCACTGTCCACAGATAAAATAGAAGGACCATGATGTTCTTGAGCACACAATCGAAATTTACACCAGGGAACTCAACACAAGTTTGAAGCTTTAACGACTTACCTCAATCTTGACATCTCCATTCCTTATGTCAAGATTCTCGGTGCAAACTTCCTTGCCCCACTTCTCTTTCCAAAAAAATTCAGATGCTATTTCGGACCAAAACCCAGCTGGATCCTCAATAGACCTTTTGTACATCGCTGAATACTGACAATTTCACAGTCAGACCAAGGCATGGCTTGGAAATTGTAACTTGTATTAGAAATATTACATCAAACTGATAATATAACTTGAAGAAGAAGAAGGAAGAAACCTTCTGGAAAGATGGAACCAAAGCCTGGTTACTGAATTCATCACTGGGGAAAACAAGATCTTCTTCCTCAGAAGCAATTGCTTCACCTAGTATAGCAGCATTCACACCTGGGAGGCGACTGACGGTCGGAATGCTCTTAAGATTAGAGTTTCTCAGTGAACTATTTGTTGAATGCGAAGAACGGGAGGCGGTCATCAATATGTTACCACCAGAACCATTCTGACACTGTTGTCGATTGCGTATTCGATCAAAATTTGGGATTAAAACTCGAGACTGAAGGGGAACTGCCAGATTATAGCATTGAGAAGCCATCCTGTTTGCTGAACAAAAAAACTGATCAAAATATATTATGTTTTTCACTTAGAGTGTCTATGTTCTACTCCGTATATCGATAGTAGCAAGAAGGCATAGGCAGTAAACTAACATCGTGTTCCAAACATTTGGAGTATGAACGGAGAAGGGTATAGCTCAAAAATCAATCTTTTGAACAATCTATGACAATCAAACAGCATCGAGCATGCATCAAGATTAACAAAATTTAAGCAAGAAGTGAGATTGATATCCAAAACGCAATTACCTTTCTTGATTATAATGGGTAGCTGGGTGACAAAAGATCGGCAGGATTGCCTGTACTATAGTTCAAGAAGATTACAGGCTTTGTCTGGCCATTAATCTTTTGACTTTGTCGTCAGATTTTCAAGAAGGTTTCCGCATCGAGGAATTCGCCTCTTCTTGTTCCGACCAGGTGGCGTCTTCCAAGTTCATATGTGAAGTTCAGTTATGTGGAAGAGATTATATTTTTGGTATTATCTTTATGGGAGTGCGTGTAAGGAGATGCTAATCATTAAAAGTAGTAATAATTTAATAATTTTCCTTAAAAATGCATTTGCAAACATGAAATTTATTGGACATCGTTGAACGTGGTTGCATAAATGGAACATTGCTGTCGTCTTTTTGTCAAATTAACAATTAGATTTTTTTGTTCATCTTCATCTAATTATAATTTTTGTTTGTTGAGCTTTCATTCAATATACTAAAAACAAAACAAAAGGAAAATTTTATTCCAAATTATTGATTACTTTATAGTTTATACACAACTACTAAAATGTCTTAATAAGTAATAACTATGTTTTCAACAAGTTTTGAACATTATACCTCTTAAATACTAGTTAAAAGTTTTAGCACTCCGCTGCTAATTTTTTTATTTATTTTTTATTCTTTGAATATAATTAGGGTTAATGGCTTCAAAGGTACCATATGTTTTGGTCATGTGATCGGATGGTACCGTATATTTTTTGATGTGACCAAATGGTCTGTTATGTTTGGAGGAGTTTGTCCTATGGTATTATGTTAGTCAACCATTATATTTTTCTGTTAAATGGTCTATGTCAGCACACGTTAATGTCACATCAGCATTCAGCGCCACGTAGATATATAATATAATATTTAATTTAAAAAATAAATAAGAAAATAAAAAATAGGGAAAAATCGAAAAATTATAAAAAAAATAATATTTTAAACTTTATATATTAATAAAAAATATTTTTTATACATTTATTTAAAAAAATTGAAAACCGAAAAAAAAAACTAGCGTTCGACCCTTGGGGTCCAATTGACCCAGCCGAGGGTCGAACCATGGGCTGGGTTGGACCCCCACCAGGTCGCCTGACATGGGCGACTAGGTCTAGGTCAAACCCAGGGCTGGGTTCGACCTACCCTTGGGGTCCAATTGACCCAGTCAGGATCGAACCTAGGGCTGAGTTCGACCTAGACCTAGTCGCCCAGGTCAGGCGACCTGGTGGGGATCCAACCCAGCCCAGGGTTCGACCCTAGGCTGGGTCAATTAGACCCCAAGGGTCGAACCATAGTTTTTTTTGGTTAGTTTTTTATTTAAAATAAAAACAAATTTTTATTAATATATAAATTTTTAAAAAATAAATAAATTTTTCTATTTATATTTATTTTCCATCTACCAATTTAGCGTCACGTAATAAGGTACCAAGAAACAACATAAGGGTACCATCCGATCACATGACCAAAATATATGGTACCATTGGACCTATTAACCCATATAAGTATTGAAACAACTCTCATAATATCATATTAAACATCTAATGTTTATTTATTGATACTTTTTAGTAATTAACATTTGTTCAACACAACTTATTTAATTATATTTTTAATTTAATTATGTATCTACTGTATTAATTTATTGAAATAGTTGAAAATCAGTAATATTTTAAATTTAGTATTTATAAGCAACAAGAATCTCATTTTGAAAATATTTATTTCAAACATCTCTACAGAAATCAGAAAGTATGTAAATAATTAAATTATAACTCTAACGACACATATGATATTAAGTTTCAATTTTCACATATGATCATAAAATTTGGTCAAATGTATTGTTGCTAATTTTAGAATTACAACTCATTTTATGGTTGATTTAATTTATTTAGAGATGGTTGAAAACAATATTTTCAAAATTAGTATTTTGGTAACCTATAAATACTAAATTTAGAATATTACTAATTTTTCAACCATTTAAAAAAATTAATACAATCAATATATAATATAATTAAATAAGTGAGTTTGACCAAAAGTTCATTACTAAAAAATATCAATAAATAAACATGAAATATTTAATACAATAATATACGATTTGTTTCAATAATTATATTTGAAGTATATAAAAATAATAATTGGTAGTGTAGTGATAAAAATTTTAACTAGTATCTAAGAGGTCTAAACTTCAAAACTTACTTGAAGCACAAATTTTTCACCATTTTAGACTGTAATTTAATAATTACAAAAATATAGAGGTCGATTTGATAATTAATTTTTTAAATTAGTAAAGAATAAATATGTAAAAACTATTAAAACATTTTAGTATTTTAACAAAAGTAATATGTATGAAGTAGTTAATGATGCACAAATAGAATTTCCCTAAAAATAAATCTAGAGACATGGATGGTGTCAAACTGACAATTGGCTTCCTCGTACATTTTTTCTCATCTCAAACAAATCTCCTACAATGTTCCTACGAAAATTCAGGGTGCATACTGCTCTATAAAAGTAGTTGGGGTAAAACGTTATAAGATAATAGTAGAGGGTGCAATGAATACTCTTGTAATGGGAAAAGTCTGAAATAGGGTCATGATGTTTCAAAAAAATGGTTTTCGGTGCCACATGTTTTTGGACGATTGTTAATGGTACATGATGTTGCCAAACGATGGTAACCGAACCTTCCGTCGACCCGTCGTTACCTTTTGCCGTTAAATGGTCACGTTTCTGGCACGTGAGGTCCCTTTGTCAGTTCGGTTTGTAGAAAAGACCAGAATACCCTCCTCACCGTGTATTCCCTTTTCAACTCCCATATTCAGTATTCCCATTCAGTTTGCTTCGGTTTTCTTCTGCAAAGGCATTCCAGACTCTTCTTCTTCGTTACATCGTTTAGGGTTCGGTGACTGGATGCAGAGGCAACCGTGACTCGACTTCTCCGTGCGACTTCTCCGTTCGTCTTCTCCGTTCGTGTGCCATCGTTGTCGACGACTCGGCGGTTGATTTGCAGCAGCAACCGTGAGTTCCAGCAGCAAGGAGTTCGATTGATTTGCTTCAAGGAGTTCGATCAAGAGGTTTTCCGCAACTTCCTCGCCTTAGCAACTGTCGAACACCAAGGTGAGCATTCTCTTTCTCTTAGAGCCATAAAGTTTCGATTTTTTCAGTTTGTGAGCATTGGTGAAAATGTGCTGCATTTGTGTTAGGATTTAGGGTTCGTTGATTAGGGTTCCAGTTATCGATTTGCTCTGTTATTCGGTTGAGTTATTCTGTTTTTGGTTTATGATTTAGGGTTTTTGCTTGTTATGTTGATGTTGAGAGAAACCGTGCTCTGTTCTGTCATATATTGATGTTGTTGGTTTCTCATTCGGCTCTGTTATGGTATTCTGATGTGTGCTTGTTGATTTTTGCATATGTCAGTGATGGCTATTGACAAAGGAAAGAGACCTATGGAAGATGAGTTCATTGACGACTTGGCTGACAAAACAGAGTCGACTGATTGGGATTCTGATTCGGTGTCAGATCCAAATTGGAAGCCCAAAAGGACGGACAATTTAGAGTCTACTGATGAAAGTTCCGAAGTTAGGAACGTAAGGAAATCAGGGAAGGCACAGTCGAATGTGCATGACAGGGATGAGGATGTTGAGATTGGAGTGGACTCAGCATTTGGAATGGATGCGGAGGCAAATTTTGCGTCTTTTCAAGGGGTTGATGCAAGTAACTTCGATGAGGGTGAGTACCCGAGTGATACATTACGAACCCCACCACGCTCTGATGTTGATGAAGGATTTACCCGTGTACGAAGACATGATATAGTGGACCAACAAGTAGATGGTGAGAGTAACAGTGGTAAAACGAAGAAGGAGCTCCGACTTGGTATGTTGTTTATGGATGCCAAGGCTTTTCGTGAGTACATGGTTGACCATAGCATCACTGAGGGGTATGAACCGGACTTCACCAAGAAGAATACAGCTACTAGAGTCATTGTTGGATGCAAGGTATCGAGTTGTCCCTTTAGAGTTGTTGGTGTTAAGATGAACAAGCAAAAGACTTTTAAGCTTCGACACCTCCAAAAGGAACACGATTGTCCCAAGGCCTACACGAGTAGAAAGCTTGGTGCAAAGTGGATTGCGAAGAACTACATTGACCTTATCAGGAATGAACCAAGGGTGCACAGCAAGACGATTGCAGAGGAGATATCGAAAAGTTACAATTTCGATGTGAAGAGATGGAACATCCAGGAAGGAATAAGAATTGCTCGGGAGAAACTACGAGGAGATAGGGTGTGGCAATTTGAGAGATTGAGAGACTACGCAGCAACTGTCATGACACACAACCCTGGAAGCTCGGCTTTTATACAAGTTGACCCGATCCCAAACCCACTTCGACCCAGATTCGAACGATTATACATGTGCCTTAGGGCATGTGTGGATGGGTTTAAGGCATGTAGACCCTTCATTGGTTTAGACGGTTGTCATTTAAAGGGGCTAGATGGAGGTCAATTGTTGAGTGCGGTCACGAGGGATGCCGATAATCGAGTATTACCCATAGCTTATGCATGGGTAGAGGCTGAAAATAGGGAATCCTAGACTTGGTTTCTGGAGTTGCTGAGTAGTGACATTGGAAATGGGAGGCACCTAGTTCTTATGTCGGATAGACAAAAGGTATGTGTTTTCGGTATTATGTTACTAATTGTGTGTTTTTCAATACTGGCATGACTACAACTGTATGTTTCAGGGCTTGATATCAGCTGTGGAGAATGTGATGCCCGGACATGAACACCGGTTCTGCGCCAGACATATTCATCAGAATATGTTAGTACAAAATCACTCTGACGCAGGGATTAAGACCAGATTCTGGGCAGCCGCATGTGCCTACAACTATCATCGTCACAAGAGCCATATGGATTGGTTAAAGGAAAACTTCCGGTCTGCTTGGGAGTACCTGTCCAACATTGAAACAAGAACTTGGTGCAGGTACGAATTTCACCCATCTTCAAAAACTGATCTGGTTGTGAATAACTGTAGCGAGTCCTAGAATGCTAAGATATTAGAAGCTAGAGACAAACCACCCGTGACACTTATGGAGACTTTGAGACGTACCATTATGAAGGATTTCCAGGAAAGAAGACAGGAAGCTGATAGACATGAAGGGCCACTCATGTCAAACATCCTTGAGAAGATAAAGAAGAACAAAGCAACCGCAAGAGGTATGCACATATTATATGCCGGTCTAGGTGAGTATGAGGTAATAGTTGGAAGTACATATCAGTACAAAGTGGATATTAACACCAGGACTTGTAGTTGTGTTGAGTGGGACTTGACCGGCATACCATGTGCTCATGCTTCGGCTTGCCTCATGAATGCAAGGGTGGACTTTGAGGAATACGTTCACCCTTGTTATCATGTTTCCACAATGAAGAAGATATATGAACCCATCATACACCCAATGTCGGGGAGTGACGATTGGGTAAGGGTGGACGCCTTGCCAATTGACCCACCCGTGTTCAGAAGGAGAGGTGGGAGACCAAAGAAAAAAAGAGTAAGGGCTGCTCATGAACAAGTGAATAAGGCCAATACGGGCATGACAAAGCATGGGTTAAGGCAGTTCTGTGGTTCTTGTGGCCAAACGGGACATAACAAGCGAGGTTGTCTGTTACGTAAAGAAGGTTGCAGTTCTCAAACAACCCAACAAAGGGAAGCTACACAAACGTCTACTGCCACAGCAACACAGGTATACATGTTTCCTATTTTTCAGTTTTTTCTGATTTATACTGTTTATACATGCTGACCTATTTGACCTATTTGACAGAGAAAGAGGAAACCGAGCACACCAGTCAGAGCACACCAGAAAGAGGAAAACGAAGGCAGGAACCACCAGTCAGAGCACACCAGTCCAGGAACCTACAGTCCCGGAACCTCAAGCCACGGCACATGAAAGGGAGGTACCTCCAGTCACGGCACCTGAAAGGGAGGTACCTCCAGTCACGGCACCTGAAAGGGAGGTACCTCCAGTCACGACACCTGAAAGGGAGGTACCACCAGTCCAGGAACCTACAGTCCCGGAACCTCAAGCCACTATCAACATTGATAGTGACGATGATTTCCAGTGTGCTTCCAGTGCCCCTCCCGTGCTGTCCGACTGCAGGGACATAGTACTCCTACCCCAACCATTGAAGACTAAGAAGACAAGTGTTTCGGGCAGGATTTCGAAAATCACCAAGAAAAATCAAACGTCCGAGGACCTCCAAAGCTAGATCGACTCAATGATTTAGTTTAGTGTTCAAAAGTGTTAGAACATTTTGGGTCTGTTTCGGTTCTAACATTGTGTGTCTTCCTGTTGGAACATTTGTTGTGTATGGTATGACAGTTGTGAACAGTTGGCTGTTTGGTTTGACAGTTGTGAACATTTGGGTGTTTGGTATGAAAGTGTTGTCACTTGGAAATGAACTTGGTGGTTCTGTGTTGTAATGAAGTTGGTTGTTTTGTGTTTGGAAATGAACTTGTATGTCCCTATTCTACACGTCATTTGAATGTCAAAAATGGTGGTTTTTGGTACACCATGTTGCCTTTACCGCATACTTAAGGTACAGGATGTTTGTTGTCGGAGTCATTACTGGTACACCATGTTACATAATGGTGTTAACACAGGTGAAACATGTTCTTATGTCTGGTGCTGTTAAACCAAATCTGCATTTTAACAGAACTGAATGTTCATGACAGAACTGAATTTCAACATGTCCAACTCCAACACATACGAAGCACAACATGACTACAACATTTAGACACTAAATAAAAACACTACTATGACTACATAATGACCCAAAAAAGAAGACCTACTGTCATAAATGAAATTGAAATTATAATTTTTTTCAGAAATTGAACTCTCACACGCAGTGTCAGAATTTCTTCATTCAAATCCGTCATGATTGCCTCGAACTTCATCAGAGCCCTCCTTCCATATTCGCACATTGCAGGGTCTGCCCATTCGAAGTAATTGCAGTGACTACTACCAACTAAACCCGTCTTCCACTGCAAGAACCGAAATCAGCATAGTGCTGAAATTATGGTTCCAACACCAAGAACCAAAACCCATAAATTGACAAAGTAACCACAAATTACCGAGTATCTTGGGCAGCCATAAAACATACGGCTGAAGTTCTTCGACGTGCCCGCGGGAATTGCATGGGACATCAGCCCACAGTGGCATGTGCGACTCTCATACGATGTGGAATAGATCGACTTCGCCTTCTGCTTGAATGAGGAAGATGAACAAGGAGAGTACTTACCAGGCCCCATGGAAAGCTTCGGACTGCGTCAGGAGAAGGCTCGACTAAGCAATCTTCCTCCGTTCGAACGCTCTTCAAAGTTGACGAGGTATTGTGTGTGACGAGAGGATTTCTGGCGTGATTAAAAGGAAGAGTAAGGGTAGAGTAGGTATTACAAATGACCTGTCAGCAAATTGGAACACGTGTCATCGCACGTGCTGACATCACGTCTAATTCGAACGGAAGTCACACGGAAGGACCCCAAACAATCTTTTCGAAACATGTTGTACCATTTACCATCACGAGGGTTAAAAAACCATTTTGGTCAAACATCATTACCCTTTTTCAGACTTTTCCCCTCTATTTAGTAGTGCCGCGAAAACAAATATCTCCACTGCGGAGTTACCTCTCCTGGTGCTAAAACCTCTGCAGAACCTCCATTGTTATCCTCTGCAACGAGCTTCCGTCCAGTTAATGGTAGCGTTCTCCGATTTCTCCTAGTACCATAAATTCATTCTTCAATCTTTTCTGTCAGCAATTTTCTCTTCTCCATCTTCAATGAGCTCCCTCTGCTCAGTACCCGACCTCTCTACTCAGTTCTTCTCCAAACCCAGTCTAAATTCAAGATTGTGTCGGCCTCTTGTATCCGTTAGATTCCGTTTACTTTCTGGCTGTCGCCGCTCGTTCAAGCTCACCAATGCCTTGTACACAGAGAACATCTCCATCTCGAAATTCACCTCGCGTACTATCGCAGAGTCTGAGGAGGACCCAATTGCTGTCCTCAATGAGCGAATCCGTCGGGACTATAGAAAGCGGGACGCCAATTCACCCACGCCCATGGACTCGAAAGAGGCGGAGAAGTACATACGGTTAGTGAAGGAGCAGCAGCAGAGGGGTCTGCAAAAGTTGAAAGGGGATAGGATGGTAGGTGAAGAAGAAGGAGCTGGTGGGTTCAGTTATAAGGTGGATCCGTACACTTTGAGGTCTGGGGATTATGTTGTGCACAAGAAGGTTGGGATTGGGAGGTTCGTGGGAATTAAGTTTGATATGGCAAAGGGTTCAACGGAGCCTACTGAGTATGTGTTCATCGAGTATGGAGATGGAATGGCCAAGCTTCCGGTTAAACAGGCAGCACGGATGCTTTATCGATACAGTCTGTATGTTTTTCGTGGTACCCTTTTAGATTGCTAATACCATTTGCTTTACTAAGTAGCTGCTCTTCATGTTCAGCTGTCATTTTCTGGTGAATTGTGAAGATTTAACTGAGTAGCTTAAACTTATAGGCTAGCTTGGGTTGAGCAATGGATGCTGGAAGTTGAGATATGATCATGTAGACTGATAGAGTATGTTGGGAGAAGGATGGTCCTTGCCACTTTGAATAGTTTTTTATTTATTTAATATCTTTGAATAACAAAGGCGACTAGATCTAGTCTACTTGATTAGATCACTAGCGGACCTTTTTATTTAATCAAACACCAACAAGTTCATACAACTTTTTTTGTGTAGTCATTGAATGATTGAATTGTTATGGTGTCTGTGCAGCCCGAATGAAACGAAAAAGCCCAGTGCTCTGAGCAAATTGAATGACACTACCGTTTGGGAGAGGAGAAAGACGAAAGGGAAGGTTGCTATTCAGAAAATGGTTGTTGACCTGATGGAGCTTTATCTGCATAGACTGAAACAGAAAAGACCTCCATACCCCAAAAGCTCTACTATTGCTGAATTTGCTGCTCGGTTCCCCTACAAGCCCACCCCAGATCAGAAGCAGGTATGATTTATTTTCTTCATATAGTTTTGCTATAAATTTGTCTAGAACAGCCTGGATTTGTTAATTTGTGCATTTTTTAATTGTACCTTAGTTAAATTACCATTTCGTTCCAGTTTACATAGAGGCAACATAGATGTGAATAGTAACTGTGTACCCTTGGTCTACTGAACAACGATGAAGCATTGTATTTTGATTTTAGAGTGCATCTTGCAATTTTCTAATATAGCAAGCTGCCATATCCCAGGCTAGAGAAGATTTTTTTTTTTACAGCAAACAGCAAGACTGGCCATTTTAGGTCATATCTTTTGGGGCATAACAAATTTTGCATGCCTCTCATTACTTGCTACAGGCCTTCATAGATGTGGAGAAGGATCTGACAGAGAGAGAAACTCCAATGGATAGATTAATATGTGGAGATGTTGGATTTGGGAAAACAGAAGTTGCACTCCGTGCAATTCTTTGTGTTGTCTCATCAGGAAAGCAAGCCATGGTTCTTGCCCCGACGATTGTTTTAGCCAAACAACATTTTGATGTGATTTCAGAACGGTTCTCTCGATATCCTAACATCAGGGTTGGGCTTCTAAGCAGGTTTCAGGTAATACCTATGAGCTGCAGGAAATTGTTTTTTTACCTGTCAAAAAAATTGCTCTTAGATTATTGTAGTTGTCAGTCCAAGACAAATATGTTTTGCAACATGAAAGTAAAAGCATAAGTCTAGATTTCAGCTTGATGGCTATGGGTCATTTATAGGAACTTCAATCCATGTAGTGACTTCTTGATAGGCTAAAAAAGACTCGGTAGGCTTTAAAATTCTCCAGTTTGTTGGTGTAACTTGTTTACTTCTACATTCATGTAAAGAACCGTGTAGCCTTTTATCAGAAGGCTATTCAGTTGATGAAGAGAATTTGTATCAGCTCAGTATCTTGATTAATAATCATTGCTGCTGCTGTTTATAAAGTACCAACAGTTGCCTAATAGTTTCTCTTTTAACTCTAACTCAAGCTATGGATGATGTTTGTTAAGGTTTCAGTCTATCAAGTGTAATCTATTCAGCAAATTCTGCTTATGCTGACTACATTTGCATCAGAATTCTAGTATCTCTCGTAAACTCAATTTTGTCAAAAAATTGAAATTGTAATTTCAATTTTACATCATATGGTGGGTTTACTATGATAATAGCAAGTGCCTGGTTTCATTGATCACATATTTCACTGAACAAACAAGAAAAATAATTTGATTCCAGACAAATCAGTGTGGATTCTCACTCCCTTTTTGGATCCATACAGACTAGAGCAGAGAAAGAGGAGTATCTTGACATGATCAAACATGGTCATCTAGATATCATTGTTGGTACTCACGCCCTTCTTGGAAGCCGCGTGGTCTATAACAAGTTAGGTCTGCTCGTTGTTGATGAGGAACAGGTTTTGCAAATACCTTCTCTGTTATTTTGATATCTCTAATCTCCTTTTGGTTGTCGGTTGACTCGAACTATATGATTCATATGGAATCTCTTCGTGCCTTAGAGATTTGGAGTCAAACAGAAGGAGAAGATAGCTTCATTCAAAACTACAGTTGATGTTCTTACTCTCTCTGCTACACCAATACCACGAACTCTTTATTTAGCATTGACTGGGTTTCGCGATGCTAGGTAATGTAATGAATGAGCCGCTAACTTATCCTCAATGCACTTAGTTTTTCAATTTGCTTTATATTTTGCCTAAACTAAATAATATGTTGGTATCCTTATATAAATCACGTAGTTAATGTTGCTGCTGCATGTACAAAGAACTTCATGTTATTGATAGTTTTGTTTTTTCTGCTATGTCCAGTTTAATCACAACTCCACCTCCAGAAAGAGTTCCTATTAGAACTCATCTTTCTGCTTACAGTAAAGAAAGTGCATTAGCAGCAATTAAGCATGAGCTGGACCGTGATGGACAAGTTTTTTATGTTTTGCCTCGTATTAAAGGTGAGTGAGTATTTCCATATGTTTATATATTAATCATATACTACATTTACGAGAAGCAGTTCATAATGTCTATTCAGCTCATTATGTTTCTATGTCGTTTTCTATATGCTATTCTTTGCTCGTAGGCTTACAGATCTAGTTATATTGAGATTGTAGACAGGTTCTATAGTGAAACTGTAATGCAACTACTGTATGTAATGGATACTTCTAGGAAAGGATCGAACAGTCTCCAAAATTTCTATAATATGGTATTTAATCTTTTATGGTCTCAGATTTTTTTAACATAGATCATCCTATCTTTCTTGTTTTGCAGGGCTTGAGGAAGTGATGGAATTTCTTGCCCAGTCTTTTCCAGATATTGCGATAGCAATAGCCCATGGAAAGGTAGTTCTCTTGTTCTTGTACATCTGCTCTGGTGACTTTCAAAAGCATTTATGTCCTTTTCTATAAAGAATAAGTAAAAGTTATAACTTGTGCTTCCAAAGTGTATCCTGTAGGACTTTGTATCTGCAGATAACAATGGCAAGCTAAAAAATCATTATAGAGAAGCAGGACTACATTTTTCTTAAGTGGACATTGATTAATTTGGCCAAGTAACTCTAATGAAAGTTAAGCTGTAGGGGTGCTTTAAGATTCACATATATTCAACTCCCCAAATTCCCAAACCGCAGTTTATTGAAAACTTTTTCTTGACTAACATGGTTATTGTGTTGCGCATGTCATGAAATGGTATGTTGTAGTATAGTAATTCCACATGCCATTACATCCAGAAAGTTGTAGAGACTGCCAATTTTTTTCTTCCGACACCTCATGGCTCATGTATTGCATGGTGAACGTTTCTTGGTATATATTTTGAATTGCATGGTCTACCGTAGCAATACTCAAAGCAACTTGAGGATACCATGGAGAAATTTGCTCAAGGAGAGATAAGGATCCTCATTTGCACAAACATTGTGGAAAGTGGTCTCGACATTCAGAACGCAAATACCATAATCATTCAGGATGTTCAGCAGTTTGGTCTTGCACAGTTGTATCAGGTCCTATTTATTTCCTATGCAGATGTGCTTAAATCTCTTTTCTTGATGAAGTTCATGTGTAATATCTCTCAATGGTGTTAGTATTTGACATTTTGGAATTATTATTTAATCCCACAGTTGCGTGGAAGGGTGGGACGTGCAGATAAGGAGGCTCACGCATACTTATTTTACCCAGACAAATCACTGCTAACAGATCAAGCATTAGTACGATCTTGTATCCTTGAAGTTAATTCTGTGTGGTTGTAGAGCCGTTTGGTTCTTATTGCCCTTCCATGCTTAATTCATATGACTTTCGTGTGTTCGGGTGACGAGATATCCAAGATTTGATAGCTCTGATTTGATCTGCATCGGTTAAGCTTTATCGCCATTCTTCTAATAGACGAGTTTTAACTTGTTAGCATCAATTGTTGTGCCTCTTAGGAAAGGTTAGTTGCACTTGAAGAATGTCGTGGACTTGGTCAAGGATTCCAACTTGCTGAGAGAGACATGGGTATCAGAGGATTTGGTAACATATTTGGGGAGCAACAAACTGGGGACGTGGGAAATGTTGGCATCGACCTTTTCTTTGAGATGTTGTTTGAGAGCTTATCTAAGGTATGTTCTTTTATATGATTGAGTTGAGTTATGATTATTCTTCAGCAGCTTATCTTCTACACAAATATTGTCTTTCTCTGGTTTCACTTAGTTTATGTCAAATTGATGACATGAATCCAGAAGCAGATCTAGTTTTTTTTATTGGGATTCACTGATAAAAATTACAATGAATCAAAAATACAAATTCTGCTAGTTTAAAATATTTTCGATTGGTGATTGTTTTCCAGGTTGAAGAACACCGGGTAGTCCCAGTTCCTTACCAAGATGTGCAGGTACTTTTTTATTTCAATATTACATTTGGTAGATATTTTTTGAAAACACTAATGGTATTGCATATTACCTTGAACTAGACGTGTTTTACTGTGTAATTCATACTTACAACTCCACAAATCTATGATATCCAGTACAGTAAAAACAATTATAAACACAAATGGATACTTTTTCTTAAAATTTTGTGTTATCTTTTTTCTCTTTTCCAGATTGACGTGAACGTAAACCCTCATCTTCCCTCTGACTACATCAATCACCTCGATAACCCTATGGAAATAATCCAAGAAGCTGAGGGAGCTGCTAAGAAAGATATGTGGAGTTTAGTGCAATTCACTGAAAATCTTCGTCGGCAATATGGAAAAGAGCCCTACTCAATGGAAATTCTTCTGAAGAAGCTTTACGTAAGGAGAATGGCAGCAGACCTTGGAATTTCAAAAATTTATGGTGCAGGAAAAATGGTTGGAATGAAAACTAACATGAGTAAGCGGGTTTTCAAGCTAATGATCGAATCAATGGTGTCCGAAATTCACAGAAATTCATTGGTGTTCGAGGGTGACCAAATTAAGGTATGTTTATCATTTTCTTGTCTTGGTGATAGGAAGTGGCTTCAGGTTTGGATCAGTTTTAATCACTCATATCATATTAGTACTACTCCCAATGCAAGCGACAAAGGTTACATTTTCAAGAAAGAAAAAAAAATGATTGACGGAGATAATCAACCATTTCAGATTCCACTTAGTATTCCAAACTAAGGAGATTGCTTCACTTTTTTCTTCAGTTTATGGTTAATTTCGAAGTTGATCAAGTTTACTTCAATCTGCAGGCAGAACTTCTTCTAGAGCTTCCAAGCGAACAGTTGCTAAATTGGATCTTTCAGTGCTTGACCGAACTCTACGCATCATTACCTACTCTTATCCGATACTAACCATCCATTGGATTCTTGATTGCTCAATACAATGTTTCTGTCTATTTGGCACTACTAGCAGGAGAGACCCTTTTTTTCTTGATGATGATGTGGTGATGGATCATTGCTTTGTGTTCAAGGGGTTGTTTTCTCCAGGTAAATGCTGAATGAACCACCATCCATACCCAGTAAGTTCCTTTTGCTTCTTCTTCTTACTTGGTTCGTTTTCTTAGGGTACAAGGAAAGCATGTCAATGTACATACTCACTTGACATTGCCAGTGGGTTCAACTTCAACTTCAAATGCAGATGATTCAAGGTTAGTATACGGTATGTATTCTGTACTATGTTCCCGTATGTAGAAAAAGGGATATATACATAGATATGTTCGTGTTAGCTAGGAGATGAGTTGGACTTCCACGTCAGAAACTTGTATGATGCGGATGGACAAAACAAGACAGGTGGCAGCAACATCACCATTTTTCTTCACTTATCATTATTAGTTAACGAGGGCATGATTTCTTTTCATATTCGAATGTAAATTTAATTGGATATGAGCGATGCGTAGGGGACGAACCAGACTAGGCGACTAGTATATGTGGGTCTCATTCACTCATGGCTCGGTCACTTTGTGGGTTTAGTTCGATTAATCGAGTCATGGGTTGGTCAACTGATGGGTTAGGATGACTTAGATGTGGTCACCTAGTTAGGCACGTACTAATTGTTGTTTTTCGTCCTCAATTAACAAAAAGTAGATGACAATATTACTAATTAACACCTTTTGATGGTGAGGTAATGAAAATAAAACAAAGAGCTAACACAACAAAAAGGGCACACTCTCGAGACAATCATGTAAATTTTTTTAAAAAGAAATCTCCAATGTTGAGTTCTTTAAGTTCTGTACTTTATGCTTAGATAATTTTTCAATTCTCTTTTAACTCCCTATTCCGTCAAAACTTTAGGGTTACATTTTAAAAATTGTAAAATATAATTTTAAATATTGCAATTAAACTCTTGAGAACTTTTTAATATGATATAATTGAATAATCAAGACATGATTGACATTCAATTAGGATCTTAAAAAATATTATATTATTTTTTATAAATTTAAAACGTGTTCTATTCATATTTAACCGTAAAAAATACGCAAAATGGATATTTAAAATATTGTTAAATTATAAACGGTAAAAACTTTAGTGTTTTTTTTTTCATTTTCTAAATATTTTTTCTTTTTTTGTTTGCTTGTTCTACTCCTTTTACTTTCATTTATTTGTTTTTTTCTTCATAAATATCAAGGGCAAAGTGAGAATTTTTTTTTCGAAATATACCTCAAAATGAAAATAAATACTGAAATATCTTTAGTTTTGAAAAAAATATTTACGGGTGAGTATAAAAAAATATCACATGCGGATGAAAATACTCTCACCCTTCATATATATATATATATATGTATATATATAAATATATATACACGCAAAAGAGATAGTGGAGAGTGAGATTGCATTTGAATACTGCTGACAGAAGTGACACTCGTAAATAACCCGCGAATGACATTTGCGGGTATGCTTCTTCAGTGTACCCACCCGTAAATACCATTTGTGGGTATGCATATTTTAATATATTTTTTCAAAATTGGGGATATTTTGGTATTTACTCTTATTTTGAGGTATATTTAAACAAAAACGCAAAGTGTCCGTTTAGCTTATGACTAAATTATTTATAAATAAATATAAATATTTCTCGTTATTTATATTTCTAAATACACAAGTTATACAAATGATTAAAAAAAAGGTTTAATCAATTTAGCCTTTACCTCATATTAGTTTATTTGTTCTAAAATAGATCAATTTATAAAACATTTGAATAAAATCTAAAAAAATAAATATAATACATATTTTTAAATGTATATATTAATAAACTCCAAAGGTTTCGTTTTTTAATCTTTTATATATTTTTTTATTCCTTGTATTTTTGTATAAAAATGATGACACTTTTTTTTTGTTAAATTTTAGAAAAATATGTATATATATAAATATATATACACGCAAAAGAGATGGTGGAGAGTGAGATTGCATTTGAATACTGCTGATAGAAGTGACACTCGTAAATAACCCGCGAATGACATTTGCGGGTATGCTTCTTCAGTGTACCCACCCGTAAATACCATTTGCGGGTATGCATATTTTAATATATTTTTCCAAAATTGGGGATATTTTGGTATTTACTCTTATTTTGAGGTATATTTAAACAAAAACGCAAAGTGTCCGTTTAGCTTATGACTAAATTATTTATAAATAAATATAAATATTTCTCGTTATTTATTTTTCTAAATACACAAGTTATACAAATGATTAAAAAAAAAGGTTTAATCAATTTAGCCTTTACCTCATATTAGTTTATTTGTTCTAAAATAGATCAATTTATAAAACATTTGAATAAAATCTAAAAAAATAAATATAATACATATTTTTAAATGTATATATTAATAAACTCCAAAGGTTTCGTTTTTTAATCTTTTATATATTTTTTTATTCCTTGTATTTTTGTATAAAAATGATGACACTTTTTTTTTGTTAAATTTTAGAAAAACAAAACATTATAACATAACGATAAAATTAAAATTATTGACATTTTAGTTTTTTAAAGAGTAATAATTAGTCATCTTTAATCTTTATTTATAAGGTTAATAACCAAATCGCTACCTCAACTTTGGGCATTTTATAAATTGCTACTTAAACTTTGTTCTTTCAAATTTTGCTATATATACTTTCAAACTAGGGGCAAATTGCTACTTCCGTTAAGTTTTTCGTTAAATATGGACGGAAAATGACGTGACAGTACATGATTGATCCATAATTTAGAAAACTAAATAATTTTTTAAAAATACCAAAAAAAAACTCTAAAAAAATGGAAAATTATTAATAGGAATAAATTTAAATTTTTAATATAATATTTTATTAAAAAATATGAAACAATTAAAAAAAAAATAATCATTTTAATTTTTTATTTCATTTTTTTATTAATTTTCCAATATTTTTAGAATGTTTCTATTTTTTTAGTATTCTTTTTAAAAATAATATAGTTTTTAATTTTATGGATCAATCATGTATTGTCACGTCATTTTCCGTTCATATTTAACAGAAAATTTAACGGAGATAGTAATTTACCTCATGTGTTAAAGTTTAGGTAACAATTTTTGAAAAATTAAAATTCAAGTAGTGATTTATAAAATGTATAAATTGGGGTAGAATTTGATTATTAACCCTTATTTATATACAATTTTTCAAATATTCAATTTTAAAGGTCTTCCTCTTTCCTTGTACGGGGAGTTGTCTGAGGGAGGAGGAGATCAATGGCTGCTCTGATGTACCACCTCTTCGCATTCACCTCCCTCTTCTCCCTCGGTCTTTACCACCTCATCTCTGCCACACGCCACCACCTCAAGTCACCGCCTGCCTACTCCGCCAAGCCCTTCCACCCCTTCTCCAACAGACTTTACATCAAACACCTCCCTCTCTACTTCCTCCTTCTCTGCCTCCTAGTCGCCGCCCTCCACCGCGCCATCTCGTCCGCCACCGCCGATCCACTCCTCAAGGGCGCCACCCCCGTCTACCGCCTCACCTCCCTCCAGTCCTCCGCCGTCCTTCTCCTCTTCCTTCTCCTCGCCCTTTCCCTCCTCATCTCCGACTCCTTCCCCTCCCTCCTCCCCATCCCTCCAGATCTCTTCTTCGCCCTAGCCGCTGCCTCCTTTTTCCTCCAGTACTCCACATTCTCCTCCACCGCCGCCGTCCAGATCTCCGATCTGGAAGCCAAGTGCGACTCCACCTCCGCCCTAATTTCCGTCCTCTCCTCCCTCCTCTGCCTAGCCCTAGCCATCAATCCGAAGCTCTACCTGGCGGATCTCGGCCTCGGCGCATCTGTCTGTCTTCAAGGTCTCTGGATTCTGCAAACAGGCCTCTCCCTCACCGTCGACGCATTCATCCCCGACGGCTGCCATAAACTGCTGGACGTGGCAAAAGGAGTCGAAGGGTCGACAAAATGCGACCTCGAAGACTCAAAATTGAGAGCTGTGGCCATACTCGACACAGTGTTTGTCCTCCACGTTATGTTGGTGGTGATCATTGTGATGACAACCTATGCCGCTATAGCCAGGAGTGTCGCAAGTAAGAGACTGGGAGGACCCTATGAGCCATTGCCTACATCTTTGGATGCCAATCACGTCCAGATGAAGTCCTTAACAGGAACCCAGGCTTGAATTCTTAATCTCAAAATGATGATTTGGTCTTTAATGGAGTTCATCCACTTTTCCTGAGTTTTGATCACTGTATAATGGTGTAGACACGCTGTTTTTGTCAATCCAATTAATGATAGTTGAGAGTTGTGTTACATTTTGCATAGTTTGGTATGCATGCTGCTTCATCTATCTGCAAAATTCATCCATTATTCTGGAAAATGGATGCTGCAGTTCTTGGTTTAGATGTTAATTAATTGCTGTGGAAATTCATATATTAGAGAAAAGGTAGAAATGATGAATGCACTGATGGTATGGATGGATCAAGGTGATTAATACAGAAAATAATGATCTTATTGTTACTAAGCTAGATGCTTCTTGAAATAAACCGTTCTAGAGTGTCATTTTTTTCATAAATATTATGACAATGCATATTTATTTACAATTTGCTCCAATCATGAATTATTTTTTATATATAAAAAAAATATATTTCAATTTTAGTTTTAAGCTATATTATTGGGTAAATGGTCAAAGTGTCCCTTAAAGTTTAAAATACCTCTTAATGTTTGAAAATGATGAAAAAAAATAAGGAGGATTTTAGGGGGAATTTTTCAGGGGGAATTTTTCATCATTTCTTAACAATAGGGAGAATTTTAAACTTTAAGGAGGATTCTTAAATTTCGGTCAAACTTTAGGTGACACTTTGACCATTAACCCTATATTATTTGTTTTATTTTAAAAAATAACAAAAAAAGAAAAGAAAATAATATTAATATAGTAAAAATAATTTAAAAAATAAAAAAGACAACGTTTATTAATACCCAAACTCTGTGACCTTCGTCACCTGCAGCTTCTTTCATTCCTCAATATATATAGTGAAAAAAGGAATAATAACAAGTACTCTTTATTTTCATCTCAACGTATACCACCCCAAACAATACAACGTATGACAAACTATAGTACATTATCAATGAACTAACCATTCACTTCAGCATCATAAACCAACCAATCACCTCTACTAAACCAATCGCCCCCCCTGCCGTGATTGACGCGCGATACGCATAACCCGCACTAAAACTTTGATCCCAGCTTCCGAAAATAGGTGGAGGACCTGAAACCATCCAATGCAGTTGATTTTACTTGAGATGCAAGTAATTCAATAGGTTAAGATTAGAAAGTATCTTGACTTTACTTGAGAGACAAGCAACTGGGTTAAGATTCTGTCCACATTTTCCTGGCAGATCCTTTGCCGCAGTCATGTTGAAGCCTATAAGCTGAGCCACGGATGCGCCCTGGTTGCTTATAAGGTTGCAAAGGCATTTCTCGTTGGACGTAATGAGATCGGTGAGTGGCTCGCAGCAAGTGGCGGGTGGTTGCTGGGTCCAGTGAAGGTAGTTCAGGCAGGGGTAGAGCTGGCTCAGACACGACACGTCTTGTCCGACCACCTCGGTGATCGGGAACAATGCGGCGAAGAACATGAGGTTCAGTGCAACAGACTGCGCCATAATCTCTCTATAGCCCAGCTAGTAGTGTATATATTATATATGTATGCATTAAGCTATACGTATATATGTATATATATGATGATTTTTTGTAAAGGGGTGGGGGTCGTTCATCCAACATTATGGTATTTTTAAGGAATGAAATCGTATGTAATAAACAAAGACAGCATTTAGAAGACAGTTGTTATAGTTAGAAGGGTGACAGTTGGAGAAGGCGGCTATGGGCGTTATGACAGGTAAGCTACTTCCTCTAAACTAGACCAACTGTAAAAACACAAGAATGCATGTCGAAATTTGTCCAACTGATTCAAATCTTTATATAACTTCACAAAAAGGTAACACCAATCTAGTACATTGCAAGATGGAATAAATATATGCACGGACGAACTTATTCACTAGTGACAAATATTACTAAGTGTAAATAGTTGAGATAAACAAAATTCAGTATTGTATAATTTAAAATTATTGAATTTTTTAGGAACAAATTTACACTATAAAGTTGAGAGAGTTTGTCCCCATCCCAAGTTGCTCCATCCCTGAATATATGTGACATATATAGATGGTAGTCAAAATAAACCCAACGAATAAATAAAAAACAACTATTTTATATGAAACCCGCACCAGAAAATTTGTAATAATTTATGCACCGACACTTTTAATACAGATGAATTAAATATAACAAACTTTCTAATAACATATGATATCATATATTCATAATTTACATGTATTATAATAATAAATTAATTAAAAACAACTGCATATATTTTCAATTTAAATATTTTTTGTGAAAAAAACAAATTCTTATTTAGGTAACCCAAAAAAAATAAAATAAAAACTGAGGGAAAAATTCCGTTGCCGGGACTTGAACCCGGGTCTCTCGGGTGAGAGCCGAGTATCCTGACCAACTAGACTACAACGGAGATGTCATATTATAACTAATATATTTTATTTAACCAAAAGGTCGTAAAATTAGCAGTCTCTTAAACCTAATTGTGTGGCATGTGCATTGACAAACCCTAGCTCCTTACCCTTATATAAAGGCTTCTCATCCGCAGTTCATCAAATCCATGGCTGCACCGCTCATCTCTCTCTCTCTCGAGTTGTTGTCGATGAACCGAATGAGATCAAAGCTTCATAACAATGGCCTCTTCGTTTCATAGCCTTCAACTTCAGAGACTACTAAGAATCGGTTCCAAGGTACTGAACCTCGTACTTCGGTTCATTATGTGTCGTGTCCAGACTTAAGTCAGATTTCTATCAGTTTCCATTGGTAGAATTCGTTACAAGTCTGGTAAATGCAAGAAGGAGAAGAAAGCTAGGTGGAGGGGTTTCCTCTCTGTCTGGTGAACATTCTCTTGAAGGCGTTCATCGTTGCCCGATTACACTGACCTAATTGTCTTCGAGCTACATCTGGACTCTACATCTCTTTAATTGCGCCTCAATTAACCGTAGAAGAAGCTAAGTTATGTTGGATAGTGATTTATGTTTGTGTTGGATATTGAAAAAGTTTCAATTATGTTTTGCAGGAGTGGATTTTTGATGTGGGATAGTGGCTTACATTATATTGGGTACATAAAAAAATTTCAAATTTTTATTGTGAAACTGTATCTCTTAAGTTGGATAGTGGTTTACATGATCTTTGGAACATAAAAAGTTTCAATTTTTATTGCAAAACCGAATCCCTTATGTTGGTTAGTTATCTATATCTTTGTTGGGTATTAGAAAGTTTACAATTTGTATTGCAAATTGATATTATTCTATTGAAATATGAATGGATTGTGTTTGCACTTCTCAAATACTGCAAATTTTAAACCCAGAAGATTTGTTATTCTATTGGTTTTCATTCTTCATTGATGAAATTCAGTTTTTAATTCATGAATCTGTATTCTTTTTTATTCCAGTTATGTCATCTATAAAGCAAAGTGGATATACAGAGCATCTGCAATGGTCTTCATTAAAGATGCTCTTACTCTACCATCTTTGTGTCGGACGGTGACCAAATTGACCTATCCTCTGTGTCGTGATCTTTGTGAATTATAATGTTTCATGTGGAAATGACAAGGAGGTCACATTATTGGAATTTACCAAACAAAATTAAAAAATTGTGTTAATTTTTATGACTAAAATATAATTTTGTATCCTAATATTTGTGAATTCATTAAATATTTTTGATAATTTGTTTTGTAATATTTGTTCAGATGTTCCAATTTTCATTTTGCATAAAATTAATATTCACAGTTAAATTTACTTTTCTTCGTTTGTTCCAATCCCGAAACCTTAATCCAGATAAAGTGAGATCACGTGCATCTTCTATGTTTCTGAAATTGTTTCAAAATCCGTTTTTGCAGCAATTTCGTGTTGCTTGTCTTCAGCTAGATATTCGTGAACACTTGATTTCAATCCAACTGCAGCCTGGCCTCTTCTTAATCTGATTAAACAAATAGATTTACAAACGGTAAAGATGATCATCTCTACCTTCATAATCAAGAACAACTAGCATAACACAATACTAATCATCAAGAACATCAATTACAATCTCAGTAACACATGAACAACATCAACAAGCATCATCACAAACACGAGCAATATAATGAAACAAGCATCACTCCCGCAATTCTGGGCAATATAATGAAACAACAATACATTAATTATTCCACATTCTTCTGTTTGAACCCAGAACCCTGATTCTCGATTCGTGGTGAACCCAAAATTGTTGGGTTTTCTTCAACAACCGAAGAGGAAGAGGAAGAATCGAAGCATATATGAGGAAGAATCGTCACGAGGAATTGATGCATACCTGAGTAGGGAATGCTGGAGATGAGGAGAAGTACAGGAAGAGGTCCGGTGAAGACGATGAGAAGAGCTTCGGTTCGAATGAGGAGATGTGAAGGGTAGTTCCGACCTTAAGAAAAGGGTACGAGGGAATTTCGGTCATTTCGAGGTTAAACAATACAACTTCAGAGGTTAACCTTTGCAATTCCGAGGTTTTTGGACGGAATTCATAAGTCTACCCCGTTCGGTATTTGTAAGCTAAATTTTTGCAATTCTGCGAAAAAAATAACTTTTTATGGAATCCGTAAGCCGAATTCGTTTTCCATTCCGTGAAAAGAACATTCCATAAATCTTGGCTTTGGGCCTGGACACCAATCATCGTCTTTGTATTCGGTGATGTTCACAAGGCCAATGGTTTGCAAGTTGAAGATGAATTTTTCTTTATCCTTGAGGCACAGATGGAACAAGGAGGGAAAACTGAGTTAAACGGATAATGTTTTGGCTAATGGTTTTCATTCTGTGGCATTGGTGGATATCGGAGAACTATGACAATTGCATGACTATCTCTTCTGCAGTTAATTCAATTTTGTGCTTTACTGACTACCATCATGTTCAATTTATATTGTATTCTCTTAAAGATGGTTCCAAAATCAATTTTCATTCCTTCAACTTCACGGGTAATTAATAAATTTCACATTCTTACGAGTAGCCCCTGAATTATGAAACTTCTGTTAATCCCAAGCTTCTTTGTTACGAACTTACGGTGTTGACTTATTATTTATTTGGTATATATGTACGATCTGTTCCCTTTTTACCTGTTGAGCCACATTTCTTCTATGGTGACCTATGTTAACTCTGCTTCTGTATTCAGGTTTTAGAAGGTGTAATTAAGTATAGATGGAATGCGTTGCCAGTTGAACAGAGGGATGGAGAAGCTTTATTCCAGACCTTGTCTCAGCAGCAAAAACTAGTGAAACAATTTGTGAGAATTGTATGGTTAAACTGAAAGTAAGTATATCTTGGTAAATTTGTAAGTGTAAGTTGTTAAATGGATAGCTGCTGGTTGTGAATATAAGGGTAACCAATACAGCTTGAAGCACACATGATTTCTTCTATTGTAGATAAATATTTTGGTGCATGTTGATTCTTGAAGATGATGAATACGTGGTTCTGCTGAGGTGGTATATACAAAAAGAAGTGATGAATGACTTTAACTCATTGACTTTCGGTTTGTAGTAGCTTGGCAACTCTTGATCACACTTTGATCTTGATTAGGGCTGACAATGGTTAGGGTATGGTCAGAGTATGTCAAATACCATAACTATACCATATTTTTAAACCACATACCATAACCATAACCATAACCATTATGGGTACAATTTTCAATACCATAACCATCAAAATAACCGTGGTTATTAACCATGGTTTTAACCGTATAACCATATTTATTCCACATGTAATATAATAAAAGACCGAAAATTTAATTTTAAAAAATACATCTATCTATATTACCAACAATAAAAATATATAGCACTAACATCATTCAACATTAACACTAACATCATTCAACATTCATATGATTCAACATTAACATTCACACCACTGAATTAACATTAAAATTCAACAAACACCCATAACGAGTAATGATTCAACACGCCTAACCATTTCACACTTATCGTATTTGTTTCTATCAATCATCATCTTCCTCAATATCATCAATTTCACTTTTATGTTGTAATTTAAATTTAGTATAATATATATATATATATTAGTTTATTAATAATAAATAATAATTATATTTATAAAATAACCATGGGTATAACTCAAATACCATAACTATAGCCATAACCATTATGGATAGAGAATTCATCACCATAACCGCACCGCACCATAATGGTACGGTTAACCATATTAAACAGTAACGGTTATAACCGTGGTTATGAGTTTTTCACCGCACCATTGCCAGCCCTAATCTTGATGTATATGTTTCGGAAATATGGAAATGAATTCTGGTTTATATTGTATATGTTGAAATGAAATATTATATTTCAAATAGTATAATTAATGATATTATGGTTTAAATAAATATAAAGTCGATTGATCTGGGTGAAAAGAATGGATTTATATTAAAATATACATTAATTAAACTAATTTATCTTAATTAATTAAAGAGATTTGTCCTTTAAAATTAAATAAATAAATAATTTTAAAAATGTTTCTAATTATTATTTAAATGTATTATACGTTTTATTATTCTTAATTTTTAAAAATAATTAATAAAAATTATATGTATAATATATAATATACATATATAATGAGGGACAAATATGTCATTTTACCACATTCTATTCCATTTTCATATAAAATTCAATAAAAAAAATAACATAATTCTTTATTTCATTCCATTTCACGAAATAAACTTCATATTCTTATCTCATATTTCTTATTCCCTATTCTGAATTCCGTGAAAGAAACACTCTGAGTGAGAGCAATAAGCTTTCTCTAAACTCGTAACATCCGCATTATGTTAACTTACGAATGGTAAAAGACGAAATGATCATGTTAACTTACGAATGGTAAAATACGAAATTAATTGATCAGGAATAAGACAGAAACTTATGTAAGAAACTAAAATGTGTATTTTCTTTCAATTCATTTGATATTCAAGTTGCATTAGCGCTTCATTTCTTAACGCAACAAATTCGAGTCCATTGGTTAAGAGATGAAGTACTAATGCTACTTGAATATCAAAAGGCTCAATTGAAAGAAAATGCAAATTTTAGGCCTTAATTTAGTGTCTTACATAAGTTCAGCCTTTTTTATGATAATTAACTTCACTTTTACCATTCATAGGTTAACCGTTAACATGATGATGTTACTAGTTTGGAGAAATGTTTTTGTATGTTATATGTAAGTAGTTTTTTACTTAGAAAAATAAAACACTAGATATATGAGTGAAACACTACTTATATAATATATATATATATATATATAAGAATGATCTTGTTGAAATTTTTCTAGGAATATTTTGTTAGTTTTCTAATGTTTAAAATGTGTTCTTTTTAAGTTTAGATAATAATATAAAAAGAAAAGACAATATGAATGAATTGTTAAAAAATAAATATTAATAAAATTCTTAAATACTAAGTGTAATTATATAAGTGGTTACTTATCTAGTTATCTTTACCCATGTGACTAAGTTGTAATAACTTGTGCACAATGATTACATATGTTTGGTTATTTTTACTGTTTACCTTTAAATTAGGGTTAATTACTTAATTGGTTACACATGTTTCACCATTGTGCATAATGGTTACACATGTTTCAAAATTTGATTAATTGATTTTGCCATGTGACTAATTGGTTACACATGTTTTTCCCAATGTAATTAATTGATTATTTCATTAGTAAACCGTTAATTTTACCGTTAATTAATATTTTTAACATATGTTTGAATTATCAAATGACTATTATGCCCTTAACTATTGACTATTATGTCCCAAATACAAAGTGACCGTAAGAAAGACTATTATGTAACCATAGTTATCAGAACCGGACCGGGCCGACGGTCCGACCGGGAATCGGACCCCTGTCCGGTTTGGTTCAGTTAAAAGACCGTTTTGCAAATGAACAGTGTTTGAACCGGGTCGAACCGGACGGTTTTACAAAAAACACCCGTTTTTTTTAAAACCGGACAGTTTCCGGTTCACGTTTTTTTTTACAAACCAATCGGTTTTCTATTTAAACCGATTGGTATGTTTCTGATTTTTTACAAACCAACCGGTTCGGTCCTTTAGAAATCATCTAGGTTAGAAAATAGAAATCATCAATCTTGGTTATTTCCTTTAGAAATCAGCTAGGTCACTTATTCAGTCGTTTCTTTTCCTTGCGCAGCTTCTTCCTGGAGTCTGGAGGACAGCTTCTTCCTCGCGCAAACCAGCTTCTTCCTTGCGCAGCTTCCTCGCGTTCAACCAGCTTCCTCGCGCAGCAGCAACGTTCGACCAGCTCGCGTTCGACAGCAGTAGCAGCGTTCGACCAGCTTTCGAGCAGCAGCAGGTTCGGTTCTTAAATTGCTTAAATTGCAGAAATTGATTGCTGGAATTGAAATTGAATTGCGTTCAAGACATGTTGTCTCAGCAGGTCCGAAATATTGTTGTTCTTCACAAACTTCATAAATATGTGTGTAATTGTCTCAACAAAGGAAATCCTTCGATTTTTGGAGACCACCAGCATCTCTGTAGCTTAGTGCAAACAACAAACCAAGACCAGACGAGACAACGACCGACGGGTTCACCCATTATCAAACGTATATTGTATTTAACAATTTGAGATTGTAAGACTCCTCTGGACACTGACATTTTGAATGAATGGCAAAAAAATTGCTGGATTTAGACAAGCTTGCGAAATGGTCTGAATTTCTCCTATCTTTCTCGATTTTGTAGTACTTTTTCTCAAGGAAATTATAGATATTTTGTTTCAGGGATTGGTTAGCTCTGCACAAATGGTGAAATTTATTGCAATCAATGCTAGACCAATTACAGAGAGACTCATTTCTAGATCACTTCCTGAATCCATGTCCAGATCTTTCATTGGCAGGTAAATTTGAAAGAGAAAAGTTAATTTCATAGTGAAATCATAATGGTTACTGATTTCCTTCATTAAGTTTCTAATTCTCTTTCTTAATAAAATGCATTTCCAGAATGATTGCAGATCCCGGATTGGAAATCTGCTGTTGCTTTGTTATACAAGATAATTGCAAAAGGCATTGCACCCAATTTATCTACTTACAACAGTTTAATCTGCTGTTTGTGCAATTTAAATGTGTGCATGAAAGCTAAGTTTTTGACAATTGATTTTGATATATACAATTCATCTATCCCAACTCAGCTTTACTAACAAGCACATTTTTTTTTTCTAGATTTCAGCATAGAAAGCTCTTCACGACTGAACTTTGTATTTTCAAAAAAAGTTTGTGTCTGAACAGTGAACCGCACATTGAACCGGGTTGGACCGTCCGAACCGGGAACCGGCCCCCTCGCCGGTTCGAGGGCCGGTCCAATTCTGATAACTATGTATGTAACTATGTATGTTGTTACAGTTTCACCCAACCCGATTCCAATCATGTAGCAAACAAGACTTTTTTTTAAAAGTATTTATTTTCGAAAAAAAAATTAAAAAAGTATATATGTAAAATAAATATTTAGCAAAATGTTCAACGTGGTTTATCAATATTTGCTGGTGTTGTTGGATATGCAAGTGGAAACAACGGTCTATCAGAAACCACGTTGATTTTAAATCTGCTTATGGTTTTCCTCCTAAATAGAAATTGAGAGATAGTCTCACGCGTTGCTTCATCTCAGTATTCATAGGTCCAAATTCCTCTACGCTAGTGTCACCAAATTCCTCGGCTGGTTCTCTATCAAGAGAAATCTAAACCCCCTTGCTGGTGTTGTTGGATATGCAAGTTCCATCGTAGCTCTCTTCCAAGCAGTGAGTGGAAACAACGGTCTATCAGATACAACGTTGATTTTAAGTCTGCTTATGGTTTTCCTCCTAAATAGAAATTGAGAGATAGTCTCACGCGTTGCTTCATCTCAGTATTCATAGGTCCAAATTCCTCTACGCTAGTCTCACCAAATTCCTCGGCTGGTTCTCTATCAAGAGAAATCTAAACCCCCTTGCTGGTGTTGTTGGATATGCAAGTTCCATCGTAGCTCTCTTCCAAGCAGTGAGTGGAAACAACGGTCTATCAGATACCACGTTGATTTTAAGTCTGCTTATGGTTTTCCTCCTAAATAGAAATTGAGAGATAGTCTCACGCGTTGCTTCATCTCAGTATTCATAGGCCCAAATTCCTCTACGCTAGTCTCACCAAATTCCGCGAGGTAAAACATTGAAACGAAGTTGTTTATTCACAAGTTTCTGAATGAGACTTTTCTTCAAATACACTAGCTAGTTTGACACTAGCTTGTTTATCCTCACCCGAACTCCAAAACTCCTCATCTGAAGACTCTTGATTTTCTGCATAAATTCCTCCAGTAAACAAGAAAGGAAGTTATAAGAAGTTAAATACTTTTCTCCTGTCCTAAATTTTCCAACTTGTTCTGAACAACATCCGCGAGGTAAAACATTGGAACAAAGTTGTTTATTCACAAGTTTCTGAATGAGACTTTTCTTCAAATACACTAGCTAGTTTGACACTAGCTTGTTTATCCTCACCCGAACTCCAAAACTCCTCATCTGAAGACTCTTGATTTTCTGCATAAATTCCTCCAGTAAACAAGAAAGGAAGTTATAAGAGAGGAATTTTGAAAAGTATGTATGTCATAATTTTTTTTAAAAAAAGTATGTATGTAATTTTTTTTAGCAAAATGTGCATCTGCACAGGTAGACCAGTAGCGTTTTTCTGAAAAACGCTACTGGTACCTGCGTTTTTCAGACATAAATACTTTTCAAAATTCATCGTTATAAGAAGTTAAATACTTTTTTCCTGTCCTAAATTTTCCAACTTGTTCTGAACAACATCCGCGAGGTAAAACATTGAAGAGTTGAAGCAATTATTATTATTTAAAATCCAACATTGACATGGTTACTTTTTAAAAAAACTCAATTAAAAAGCTATAGTCATTGGAGAAGCTTTACAAGATATTCAGAAGATGTTGAGTAAGAGATGTACGTCTCTCTAGCCTGGTTAGTGTTAATGTGTTATGTTTATGCTTTAGCAATTGTAGCCTGGTGAGACTAGCCTAGAGAATGAACAAGCATCAGGTCGCTTGAAAGACCTTGGTTACCGTACCATGTTAGTATCTAAACTTCACATTTTTAGAGAACCATCCGAGAGTCAAGAGTGGAAACCCCAAAGAGCTATTTTGCAACAGTAATTCCTGAAAATGTCAAACTAGCTAGGGTGTTTTTATCTCAGGTGAGACTAGACTAGATAATGAACACTCCGCTGCTTAAAAAAAAAAACGAAAAAAAAAAATTGAAAAACGCAGGTGGTACCTGCGCAAATGAACATTTTCGTAATTTTTTTTTTTTCCATATATACTTTTTCAAATTTTTTTTCTAACAAGGTTACTTTTTAAAATTTATCAGCAAACAGTTATATTTGTGAAGGGAAAAGTGAAATACGATAGCTAGTTATTTCAAAGAAAGTGGTAAAGACAACTAAAGACTGTTATGCTGTAAAATGCTACAGGCCTTCACTATTAAAGTGCTAATCAAAGTTAAACAGATCAACTAAGGGAAGAGAAACCAGGAACATGAGATTCAAAATGCAAACTTTATCGATTACTTCTAATCACAGAGTTGCTCAATAATGTAGCTGCAGTACCATTTTCTAAAAGTTCAACCATTTACAGAGTCGGAGCTCTTTTCTTGTGACTAATAAATAAAGACATTCTTTAACGTAAGGGTACCTTAGTTTGGCATTTTGCCTCTGCAAATGTTTCTGCAAGCTGAGCTGCATCTGTGTTTGATGTAACCCCTTCAAAATAGATTGCAATTCCATTTAGAAATTCATAACAACTAAAGATGTTGAGCTGTTTTAATTTTGGAATCGCCCAAAAACCATTACCTCCAATAATGACAAGAGCATCCAATTTCAAGTCTGTACAAGCTTTTAGGGCACCATTAACTTGCTCAATTGTTCTTATCTGGTCATTTGTACGACCCAACAAATCATAACCACGGTGGTTATGATGTGTTGGGTCATACAAAGGACCAGATAAGAACAATTGATCAAGTTAATGGTGCCCTAAAAGCTTGTACAGATTTGAAGTAAACCACCCCATTTGTAGGGCGCATTTTCTATCCCTGTAACATGAAATCTTCAAAACACTCCATTTTGTTTTGGCATAATTGAGATTCAAAATCAAACAAATGTTTCCGGGTTCATCGCGAACCCATAAATCACGAACCCAGAATTGCGTTTCTGGGTTCATCACAAACCCAGAATCGCGTTTCTGGGTTTAGCATGAACCTAGAATCTTGTTCGGAGAAGGAGACGTATCTGGAAGAGCTTGTTGCGGTAGAGATGCCCATGGGAGAAATCATGGAAGATGTTCGAAGAGATGTGGTCACAGATGAGGAGAATGAAGATTGAGGAGAATGAAGAACAACTCAGTGGATGAAAAGGGTAATTAAGTCATTTTATGTATCTAAATAGTGACTTAACGGTGATTTTTTACGATGAACAGTAGAAAAACCAATTAGTCACATAGCAAAACCAGTTAATCACATTTTGAAACATGTGTAACCATTCTGAACAATGGTCAAACATGTGTAACCAATTAAGTAATTAACCCTTTAAATTAATACCGTTAGTGATTATTTTGATAGGTCAAATGACGAAACTACCCCTTCTTCATATTCTTTTTCACTATGTTGATTTCAACCCAGAATCCTCATTTCACTTTGTTGATTTCAACTCAGAGTCGGAGCTCAACAGATTCGCGACAAAGACAACAATGTCGAGTGACATCAGAGATAAGTAGATGATTACAAGAACGCCTAAACAGAGATAGACACGTCTGGTGGAGACTCTTCTACCATTGTTGGACTTGTGAACTCTGCTCGTCGCACTCATTCTGAAGAAAGGGAAAAAGTTACAACTTATTTAATAAAACTTCTTTCTTCTTCTATGACGGCGTCTGAACATCACATAGTCGAAGAGGAAGAAGTCAAAGCATTTGTTTTAGTAGCACAATGAGCAGAGTAGACCAAGGAGATGACAAAAGTAACATCCTGAACCAAGATTCAATACTTGTCTGAAACTTGGGAAGCGTAAAAAAACATATAATTAACAAGAAAATAACATTGTTTGTCTAGAGCGAAGACGAAGAATAAAAAGAAGATGAAGAAGAAGAATCGGAAGGAGAGGACGAAGAAGAAGAATCGGAAGGAGAAGACGACGAAGAAGAATCAAAAGGAGAAGAAGAATCAAAAGGAGAAGAATAAGAATAAGAATCGAAGGAGGATGAAGAGCAACGAAAAAGAGAACAAACTTTTTCGTCTTTTTAAGTTCGAATATTATGTTACAATTGTGTTTTTGGATTATTTGATTTGTTCATGATGTTTACAAGTTTAAATCTTTTGGGCTGCTTGTTTTTTCATACTTGCTAGAAAAATGAGTAGAGGGAAGAATGATGAATTGATGTTTTTACATACTTGCTAGAAAAATGAGTAGAGGGAAGAATGATGAATTGAAGGAAGAAGGATGAAAAAAATGAACAGATGAAGAAGAATATAATAGTCATTTAAAAATATGTTAAAATTATTAACTGATGGAGTAACCAAATAGTCACACTAACGGAGTAACCAAATAGTCATATATTGAAACATAAGTGATTATTTAATCACGCGAAAAAAAAAGATGATTAACTAAATAGTCACATTGGGTAAACATGTGTGACCATTTCATATATTAACCCTAAATATTATGGGATAAAGTCGGATTTTATTCTATTAATAGTAAGAATTGCTATACATCCATCTCTTTAAAGTTTAAACCAACAATACATAAAAAAAATGAATAAATAGCAAAATAAATTTCTATATAAATAGAAAAAATGAGTGCTCTAAATCTATGTTTTAATTTTTTATCTTGTTATATTTATATATAAATTATGCTCGCATAAAAAAAGAAGCATTTTATTTCATTATAACTAATTTACTAGTGTATCTCTAGTCGGAATTGGACTTACTCTAACCTGCCTAGAATTTTGATACAATCGTGTTGATTCGAAGAGTTTGTTATTGAAATTAGAGTGTACTGCATTAAAATATTTGTAATAAAGATTATTATATAAGTTTATAGACAATAAGTAAATATTTTAGTCTCAATAATTTTTTTTTTAAAAGAGCTTCATAAATAAATAAAATTAGATTAAATATACTAAAATGTATGGATATTAAGTGAAGGTTTTATACTGAAAATCTTTAAGAAATCAAAATATGTTTTTTTATAAATAACCTTAAATTTCTATTAAATGAATAAATTAAAAATGATTGAAACAAAGTTTTCTATTTATACCGATAGATCTACCACTGTGTAAATTGTTATTAATAAATATTATATTTTTATAAATACATTCCTCTATAACTATAATAAATGATATATTTTCCTTCCTTTATTAATTATTTTTTTATATTTTTTCCAATACTTTGTTTGATTGGATCCATAACTACCACGCTTTAAGCCTACCCCCTCCTATCTCCCACGTGGCGTCAACCTGCCCGTCCCTCCAACCTACCAACGTTTCCCGTATATAACCCCATCTGCGGTGATCCTTCTCTACCATCATCAAATTCAAATACATTACTCCACAACAACCCAAAGATACTACACTTCGCCGGAAAGCAATGTCTGCCACCGTGGAGGAAATCAGAAACGCACAGAGGGCCACCGGACCCGCCAACATTCTGGCCATCGGAACTGCAACCCCGAATAACAAGGTCATTCAAGCGGAGTATCCAGATTACTATTTCAGAATTACCAACAGCGAACACATGGTCGAGCTTAAAGAGAAGTTTCAACGCATGTGTATGTTTTTTATACCTTAATTATGTTCTAATATTATGTCGTGTCGTTAGAGTAGTGATTTTTTCTGAGAATTCATAATGAAAAAATATATTAATCCATTGATAACTTTTTAAAATTCAAATGATATTGTCTATTTAAAATCTTATATAAAATACTAATGATTTTTTTAAAAAAAAAAAAAAAAGAGATCAAAAACAGTGAAGTTAAGCAAAAATTCAATCATATTAATGGTAGCTTTACATGGGATAATTATAGCTTTGTATAAAAAGAATAGTTCTTTTCATATTGTATATAATAATACTTTGACTAATATAAAAAAAATTATAGAATTATTTCTTATATTATTAATACATGTATATATGTATATATTTTGGTCAGGATTGAAACTTTATAACCCATTTTAACAAATAAAACTGTCTACACCTTAGGTCATTTTTTAAGTTAAATGTTGGAATATGAGGGTTTATGAATGTGTGGCTAAATAGTATAGATATTTTTTGTTTTAAAAACAAAAATAACACTAACGTCTTGTTTTTAACTTGAAAATACTATGTTTACGTGCTAATATTATATATATTTTTAATAAAATCGAACCATTAACGATTGTTTTTTATTTGGAATTATCCTGCCTACGTTGTTTTCAGGCGACAAGTCGATGATCAAAACCAGGTACATGCACCTGACGGAGGACTACTTGAAAGAGAACACCAACATGTGTGCTTACATGGCGCCGTCGCTGGACGCGCGGCAGGACATCGTGGTGGTGGAGGTACCGAAGTTGGGTAAGGAGGCAGCGGTGAAGGCCATCAAGGAGTGGGGGCAGCCCAAATCGAAGATCACTCACCTTGTCTTCTGCACCACATCCGGCGTGGACATGCCCGGCGCAGACTACCAGCTCACCAAGCTTCTCGGTCTCCGGCCGTCTGTCAAGCGGTTTATGATGTACCAGCAGGGTTGCTTCGCCGGCGGTACGGTGCTGCGGATGGCCAAGGATCTGGCCGAGAACAACAAAGGAGCCCGCGTCCTCGTAGTCTGCTCCGAAATCACCGCCGTCACCTTCCGTGGCCCTTCCGACAGCCATCTCGACTCTCTCGTTGGTCAGGCACTCTTCGGTGACGGAGCCGCTGCCGTCATTGTCGGCGCAGATCCCGACATCTCTATCGAGCGGCCGCTCTACCAGCTCGTCTCCGCCGCACAGACCATCCTCCCCGATTCGGACGGTGCCATTGACGGCCATCTCCGTGAGGTAGGGCTCACCTTCCATCTTCTCAAAGACGTTCCTGGTCTCATCTCGAAGAACATAGAGAAGAGCCTGGTGGAGGCGTTCTCTCCGATCGGGATACACGACTGGAACTCGATCTTCTGGGTGGCGCATCCCGGCGGTCCGGCGATCCTCGACCAGGTTGAGATCAAGTTAGGGCTGAAGGAGGAGAAGCTGAAGTCCACGCGCCAGGTACTGAGCGATTATGGGAACATGTCCAGCGCGTGTGTTCTGTTCATCTTGGACGAGATGAGGAAGAAATCTATGGAGGAGGGGAAGGCCACCACCGGCGAAGGGCTGGACTGGGGAGTCCTATTCGGGTTCGGGCCGGGTCTTACCGTTGAGACCGTTGTGCTGCACAGTGTCCCTATTGAGACAAAGTGAAGTGACGAAAGTACCATCTATCAGGGATAAAGAAGAAGGAAGTGACACGTGGCGTGACTTGTGAGGATTAATAAATTTAAGATATCAAAATGTTTTTTAGTTAGGTGCATTTGATTTTGTCATACCTTTACTAAAATTTGTAGTATATCCATCCATATATATATATATATACTTAATAAAATTTGTTATCATTCTAATTATAAATTAACTTGCCAAGTACGGTATTTGGTGATCAAATAATATAATTTTAGTAAGTTTTAAATTGAATAAATGAATCACTATTGAAATTTATTATTCAAACTAGGTATCTCACTTGCACTTTGCACATTAAGTGGTAAATTTAATTTATTTTTCGTAGCATATTATAAAATTTATTTACTTTAGGCTTTAAATAAAATTTAGGATTAATTACTTCAATGGTTACGTATCTTTGCACATGTAACTAATTGATTATAACTTGTGCAAAATGATTACATAAGTTTCAACATGTGATTAATTGATCATTTTTACTATTCATTGCTTATTTTATCTGTATAGTCACTATTTGGATACATAAAATGACCAAATTACTCTTACCTTTATTAATTAATCAATTAACACCAGAATAAGATTCAATTCATGCTCAATGTATGAAGATCGAGATCCAAGTGGCGGCATGGACGAGTTCCTCGTCGTTCTCGGCTAGAAGGTCAGATTGTCTCACATGCTCGCGCCTTCCCAGCAGTTAGAGATGGTCATGGGTTCAGCTCACGAAGATGGTGTATCCTTCTCTAACCTCCAAGATGACACTGTTCACTACAATCCTTCTCTAACCATCTCAATTTGGTCATGTAACTCTTCAATAGCTTGTAGTTCTAATCCATGTTCGATTTGGAAGAAAAGTTCTATTATTTTTGTTCAAACAGAGTGTTCTGTTTATCATAGTGTATACAAAGCCTCGAGTTGTCTAAGTACATTACTCATTAAAACATATTTTTTTTTCGAACGATAACAGTACCTGCAAATCTATATATTGATCTCCAAGAACATAAAAATGATAACTTTTTGCAGAAGAAGATGAGCACATTTTAAAGAATGATGAAATTGACATAGAAAACTTCATTATCTCCTTCAAAAATAATCCAATCTTCCCTCAAAGACCAAAGGATAACATTTTTGCAACATGAGATGCTATAAGAGCGAGCCATTTACAACTCTTTTATGATCATTATGTAGAAACTAACTATAGAATTCAACATATGGTATTTCCGTTGAAAAATGGTTCAATCTAGTTGGTAATCTGTTTCAATGTTGTTCAACATCACTGGAACTAGGGCCACAAGGGTTCACCTTTCTATCTTTACTCAATAGTCTCTTCAATGACCTTAATCTTGTCGTCACCTGCGATTTCGATTCTTCCTCTTGAAACCTTCCCGGAATCGCCGAGCTCAAAAATTGGATCTTTTTTATTCTCAACTCACGAAAACTCAAGAATCAACATGAACTGAAATTGTGTATATCGTATCAAATATTCTTGAATCTTCAGTTCAAAGAACGGTCCACATGTCTTGTCAGAGCTTAGAGAGATATGAAATATTGACAATATGCTCGATCTGCGGCCGCCAGAGGTGGAAATGGTAGCGGTGAACTCTGTCTTTGAGCTCCACCGTCTGTTGTCCATCCATGGTGTCCTCGATTCCATCAAGGCCATGAAAACCCAAGTCGTGACCATGGTTGAGCAGGAGGCTAATCACAACGGACTCATCTTCCAGGAACGACCCCAGCTACCGTGGTGTTTCCATGGCCTCCGGGATGATGAAGGAGAAGATGAAGAACAACTTCATAGGATAAGAACAAAGGTGAGCACATAATAGTCATTTGATAAATAAAAAAACATGTTCAAAAAATTAACTAACGAAAAAGAGTAACGTCAAATGACGGAGTAACCAATCAGGCACATTGGGCAAAAATGTGTAACTATTGAGTCACAAAAAAAAAGATTATTAACTAATTAATCACACTAGGCAAATATGTGTAACCATTGAAATAATTAACCCTAACATTTAGACTGTTAATTGCTAACATTTAGCAGCACAAAATTTTATCGTGCTGCTAAATGTTAGAATTTTTAGCTTAGCTTCCTTAAAAATGATATATTTTTAGAAATATTTTAATAATGGAAAAAATAAAAAAATGAATAAATAATAAACTTAAAATAATAATAAAAGTTTATTATACTGTGATAAATTTAAAAATAATTATTTTTGTTTATCAAATATATATTTATATTAAACATATATGCTTAATTTAATAATATATGAGATGATTTACATAAAAATATTTTTTTAATAAAATTTGTTCAAAATATTAGACTTATTTAGAGTTTTTTAAACAAATATAAAATGAAACATTAGAGAAGTGAAAAAAAACATATTAACAATTAAATTATTTTAAAAAAAATAAGTGATAAATTAAGATAAAATAAAATGAATTTTAACATTGAATAATGAGTTTTAGAGCAATCCAAACTTGTCCACCTAAACAAAAATGTGATGTCACATAAATATTTGTAAGATAAGGTAGTGTTGGACCTATTAAATTGAATAAAAATTCTCATTTTGCTCACTTGTCAACATATTATGTCTCTTAACCATTTTTGTTTTGTAAAACATAAACTACAACAAATCAAAACTAAATACTAATTGTTTTTAACTATTCTAGTAGTGAATTTTCCTCCACTATCAAACATGAGGAGCTTCAAAATGTGTGAGAGGAGAGATGATTCGTTAGAGTATGAAAGTGTTCATCCAGATTAACATCTTCCTAATCCAAAACATCCGTCACCCTATTTATTCTCGGAACACGTGCCTGATCTTGAATTTGTTAAAATTCAAAATAAATTTTCTACAATCCAATATAAGAGAAATTAATGACTTATCTGCATCCGGATTCTCAATTATCAAGTTAATTGTTTCATGCACGTCTACTTCGACGTGTAGATTCTGCACTCTCAAATTCGCTGACATGTTTAAACCGACTTTTATATCCCACAGTTCTACCACAAATTAATATATATACATAGATATAAATAATAATTACACTTGAAAATGAATCTTTTGTATTACTATTGTATACATAAAAAATACTTCATTACATTACATTCTATATTACAAACAAAGCACAATTTAACAGTACATCTTATATTCATGTCACAAATTATAAGTGTACACAACAAGCTATTGTTATGACATCAATTAAGGTGGTCAATTTGTTAAGCAACACGATACGAACGAGATTAGACACAAAAAATATATTCGTGAAAATTTATGACAAAATGATAATACAAACTAATTTTGGGTTAGGTTTATGTTTAAGTATCACAATATGACACACACTAACACGATAAAATTGTGCTGATAAGTTTAATTTTTAAATAGTTTTCTTAAGAAAGACTTATTTAATAACTTTTAAACTCAAACTAATTATTTATTTTTTTAGAATTTATCAATTCTATTCTATTTTATTATTCATATTTATTTTTTCAAATTTAGGATATAGAGGTAGTTGTAGTACAACTAACTTTAACACACTCGGCGTTGTATCGTAACAAAGCTCTCCTGGGTAGTTTGGCATGGAGAATGAAGAAGGAAACGACACCTTGGGCTGTGGTAATTAGAAACAGAACGTTTAAGCATGATGGAAATTCCCTCACTACTATGAATAAAACGCCCTGTAATTGGAAAGCAATTATCAAAGGTATGAACACCCTTAAATTAGAATCAGGGTGGGTGGTGGCAAATGATAGGGACATTAGATTCTGGCATGATAATTGGGTGGATAATCAACCGCTGAGAGCCGCAATTTATGGTCCACTGAACTTTGAAGAAGACAGATTGATGGTAGGAGATGTCGTCCAGAATGACGAGTGGAATCTAGATAGTATCTCCTTTGACTTCCCCAAATTTTTTTTGGACATGTTTCGAGGTACTCTAGGGAACAAGACCAATGTCTCCTCGGACAATCAAATATGGAATGTCACTCACTCGGGGAACTACACTACAGCATCGGCATACTCTCTTTTAGCAGGTCATGACACAAAAGTCAGGTAAGTAATCAATGGGATTGGGTTTGGAAGATTCAGACCATCCCAAAAATTTAGTACTTTATCTGGTTGTGCCTTAAAGATAGACTTGCCACCTGCAATCAAAAATTGGATCTTTTTTATTCTCAACTCACGAAAACTCAAGAATCAACATGAACTGAAATTGTGTATATCGTATCAAATATTCTTGAATCTTCAGTTCAAAGAACGGTCCACATGTCTTGTCAGAGCTTAGAGAGATATGAAATATTGACAATATGCTCGATCTGCGGCCGCCAGAGGTGGAAATGGTAGCGGTGAACTCTGTCTTTGAGCTCCACCGTCTGTTGTCCATCCATGGTGTCCTCGATTCCATCAAGGCCATGAAAACCCAAATCGTGACCATGGTTGAGCAGGAGGCTAATCACAACGGACTCATCTTCCAGGAACGACCCCAGCTACCGTGGTGTTTCCATGGCCTCCGGGATGATGAAGGAGAAGATGAAGAACAACTTCATATGATAAGAACAAAGGTGAACAACTATTAATGCACTTCGAAAAGACGTTGTTGACTCTTTTGTTTCGCGAATTGTTAAAGTTAGCTAGTTTTAGTTGTGTATTTGAACTTGAGTGATTAGTTGAGAGGTTTTTAATCCATAATTATAAAAAAAAAACTTTAACACACACTACAACACGACATAACATGAACAACTTTATGTCTTGTTTGTGAATGTGAAGTCTATCCTGTTCGTATTTAATAAATTTAAATGAATAAATAAAATAATACGTACACGATTTACTATTCCTAATCTCAATTTTCGGTGATTTAAAATGTGAAACCCGTCTAAGGTTTTTTCCTTATTTATATATATATAAAAAAATGTCACCTGATTTATGGGCTGCATATTGGGCCGTAAGAACATATTAAGCCCATGGACATGAAGAAAGACAGCAACATTTGGCCCAATTAGATTCCCACTACTCTGCCACTGAGCTACCGATTCCTCCAATTATGATAATTGATAACAGTCAACTAACCGCTATTCTTGATGTTCGTCATTTTCACTTTGATTCGTCAAGATGCTTCGATGAAGATTTGTCCAATTTCGATCCTCAGCTGTAGCATATCCTTTCATCTCTGCTCCGATCAACGAAATGCTGCAGTGTCTCTCCGTTAACTCGCCGTCTCCGTCGACTCTGCCGCCGCGCTGCTATCTCGATTCTCCCCCGCCGCCTCTTCAAGGTAAGTTCTAACAGTTGACATCTGATCAAGTTCAAACTCTAGCGTTAATCGCCCACAAAATATTTGTGGAAATGTCTGAGAGAAGTTTGTTTCTTCTTTACCGGAATCTCAGCAGATGGAGTGCCGGAATCGAGCGCGGTTTCGTCGCCGGTCGATCTCCAGCAGGTGTACAGCCACAATCTCCAGTCAGATTCCTACAAACAGATGTGGACTCGAATTCAGGGTTACGGGTCAGATTACGAGGAGCTGGAGGTCTCCGTCCATGGAGAGGACTATGTCGAGTTCACTCAGGAGAAGTTGTTGTCTATGATGCTTCAGCCAAATCGGGAGTGTGTCGTTGAGGCTCTCGAGAACGTCAAGACGAGTAAGCTAAAATGCCTGATCTCTGCGTACTTTGATGAAAGTGAAAACATCAGCAACCTCTTATTCCTCCTCAGTAAAGGCGTTCGGCAGGCTCGTGGCCTTTATACGCCCCTGCTGGAGCTTCTGTCGGTGCTCCCCGATGATGTCGAATCCCTCACAGGGCCGCAGTGTTTCCGTGCCTATGAGCTTTTCACCCAATTCGATAGCCATTGCATGGAAAACCCCTTCCGTTGCATTAACATTGATCAATTCAAGCCGATGCAAGAATGCTTTTCCAAGCTCAAGGAGCATCTCATCCTTCGGACGAGTAGGTCCTTGTCCAGAGCGAATATCATTCGCCACTCCACCTCAGGGCCTGGCCTTTTCCTCATCGGAACTGCCACCGTTGTGGCGGTTGCTGCAGCTGCCGCCACAGCCACTGGCCACTTTGTCCTGGCCTCAGTTGCCGTTCCATGTGTGGCAGGATACATGGCACCTAAGAAGTATGCAAAGAAGGAGGAGGTGCGAGCTAAGAAGCTCAAGGATGCTGCCTATGTCACATATGCCCTGGACGAGCACCTGAAGACCATCAACAGCCTAGTTGATAGGCTGCAAACTGCAATCGAGGATGACAAGCGTTTGATTCATATCGGACTAGACAGAAATGGTGACATGTATCCCATCAAACAGGTGGTCAAGCATCTCCGCCGCAACCCAAGTGATTTTCTTCAACAGCTGGAGCACCTTGAGGTTGATATCTGCCTCTGTTTCACTACAGTCAACAAGGCTAGGAGACTGCTCCAAGAGATCTGCTGTGCCAAAACTGCCGCTTCATCGTAACGTTTTGGGTCTCTGGAGCATATATTACATCTGATATATCAGATATAACTGCTGAGCAAGTGATTACATTGTTGCTGACCCTGTTGGTTTAGAGTCGAAAGCTAAATGGAAAGCTTCACTGTCTAGGTAACTTACCAATCCATGATATTGCAAGACTCTTGGTTATGATAATCTGAGGAATGAAACTTTAGCTAATCTTTCTCAACTGTAGTTTATAGCCGATGTTAGAAAGTTGAAACTTTTTTATACAAAAAAAATAAAAAATCCACTCTTTGATTTGAAATATAGGTATAAGTACTTATACATCTAGATCATGCCCTCGATGTTGTTCTGGGATCTGGGCCTTGAGGTTAATCTGTCTATTTATCATACTTTATTTGTTTATTCATCACTGAAAAATCTATAATATTAGATGAGGCAAAATTAATGGAGGTACCACAATTGTACCAATCAGTATATGTGTATCACTGATATCTCTAGCGCTTTGTAAGTTCGAGTTTGTTATTATATCTAGGTAGATGGTGAATCCATTTTAGCCACAGTAGTCGAAGATGTCATCTTGGAGGGAATTGGATCTTCTTCTTTGGTCTCCAATAGATGGTGTAAGATGATACTTTTTAATGTCATATATGTTCAAGGATGAAACTTACATCATTAGGTGATCCTAACTTTCATGTTTGGTAGCAGATTTTCAGTGTTCACGTCATATTTGGGAGCAAAGCGACCATCTTCTCTTCAACGTCAATATGTTGAGGATTCTGATTCTCTGAAGAAGAAAGGTTGCATATGAGTGAATGTGGAGACTGAGGTTGAAAAAGAGAGCCAGTAAAATTCGAGGTGTACTGCAAAGCGTGGTGCATCAGTTCAGGAGCTATAAGCTCCAATGGTGAAAAAGTGAAAGTAACCTCCAAGACAAGGAATTTTGATGAAGGATAAAGATTCAAGTTTGAGAAAGAAAACAAAGGTGCTAATTTACATTTCTCGGTTTCAACCGTCACTTCTGTTTTCTGTTGCTGCTAGTTTTCATATGCAACCTGCTATCCACCTTGATTAGCACAACAAGCTCACTGTTAGTATAGCTATATTATCTGAGAAACCACTTTGAGCTCGACAAGTAGATGCCAAGTTCTTTCTTTCTTAGTTCGATTGATCTTCTATTATGATTCTACTTGTTCTCATTTTCCATAACATTACTCGGGCTTCTGAGTTTTGTTTATCTCCTGATTGTGCTTTTGGCACAATCTGTAGGATCGAAACCCGGTTCCTATCTGAAGAAAAAGACTCGTGAAATTGCAGAAGCATAAGTTGCAGCTGTAGGTTAGTCTGCATACGATGTTGAGTATCTATAGTTTCTTGATGATATGAAATGGGTTACTGCCGCCTTTACCTTGAGTTTACGAATAAGTCTTGAACCTCCTGGTGTAGGAAATGAAGGAGGACCAGTCAGAATCTCCATTACTACGAGATTTTCGAGCTTTGAGAATCGAGTTTTGTATGTGTATTCTGCTTCGTTATACAAAAAGAATCTAAAATAAGCATTTGATTTGGTAAAAGATGATTTATTTATTTCTTTGACCATAAAAGATGATTTATTTGATTGAACATTGCTAGTCTCTCTTGGTGTCGATCCGGATCCTCTTATTGAAACTTCTTTGACATCTATGCATTTCTATTCAAATGTATCCTAGAACTTTTAAATGTGGTCTGATATAACCCAATATGGATTCGATCCTTAAATTGGAGGCTCAAAATGGCGAAGGAGGTCCCTGAATCAGGTGATGGCGATGAAGGAACAAAATGTTGTTGGGTTAAGACTGTACTACATCATGACTTGAAGGCCTAGCATAAAAATAATACAATATTTAGGCCCAGGCCCGCGAATTTGATGTGGAGTATCAGCGAGTGCAGTGTCCACTGATATGTGGAGTATTTCCTTAAACCCTAACGACGGCAACGCCTTTTCTTCGTCATCGGAGCACTTCATTGCACAGACACCAAATGCATCCATCGATGGCGTCTAGATCCTTACTCAAGCTCCACCAATCCAGCATTTCCGGCGCCTCCACCAACCAACGGCTCCATTCGCTCCGTTTCTGCAGCTCAACGGTAGAGGGAGACCCCATCTCTGCCGATTCAGATCCTCGTACTGATGACAGAAATGCAGTCGAGGGGCAGCCGAGGGAGAGGCCGAGGCAACCCCGAGGTAAGGCTGAGAACCTGGAGGACATCATATGTCGGATGATGGCGAACAGAGACTGGACCACTCGCTTACAGAACTCGATCCGTGCACTGGTTCCCCAATTTGACCACTCGCTGGTCTACAACGTTCTCCACGGCGCCCGCAAGCCTGACCACGCGCTCCAGTTCTTCAGGTGGGTGGAACGCTTCGGCTTGTTCCGTCATGATCGAGAGACTCATCTGAAGATTATCGAGATCCTAGGTCGGGCGTCCATGCTGAACCACGCTCGCTGTATCCTCTTAGATATGCCAAAGAAAGGAGTTCAGTGGGATGAGGACCTATTCGTTGTGATGATCGAGAGTTATGGAAAGGCTGGGATTGTTCAGGAGGCGGTGAAGATCTTCTTGAAGATGAAGGAGTTGGGAGTTGAGAGGACTGTCACGAGCTACGACGCCATGTTTAAGGTGATCTTGAGGCGTGGCCGGTACATGATGGCCAAACGGTACTTCAACGCCATGGTCAGTGAAGGTATCGAACCTACACTACATACTTACAATATCATGATCTGGGGTTTCTTCCTCTCTTTGAGGCAAACAACAGCTATTCGATTCTTTGAGGATATGAAGAACAGAGGGATTTCACCCAATGTCGTTACTTACAATACTATGATCAACGGTTACATTCGGTTTAAGAAGATGGATGAGGCGGAGAAGATGTTTGTGGAAATGAAAGGGAAGAATTTGTCTCCCACTGTCATAAGCTACACTACCATGATCAAAGGTTATGTATCGGTGGGTCGGATTGATGATGCACTGAAACTGCTTGATGAAATGCGTGGATTGGGAATCAAATCCAATGATGTAACGTACACTACATTGCTGCCTGGGCTCTGTGAAGCAGAGAAAATGTTCGAAGCTAGGAAGATTTTGGAGGAGATGGCGCAGAGGCACATTGCACCAAAGGACAACTCCATCTTTGTAAACTTACTGACTTCTCAGTGTAAGTCAGGTAATTTGGATGCAGCAATTGATGTGCTCAAAGCAATGATTCGGCTAAGTATTCCGACAGAAGCTGGACATTATGGGATCTTGATTGAAAACTTGTGTAAAAATAGGGTCTTTGATAAGGCAATGAGTCTGTTGGATAAGCTTGTTGAAAAAGATATCATTTTGAGGCCGCAGAGTACTTTGGAGATGCAGCCCGAAGCTTATAACATCATGATTGAATATCTCTGCAACAATGGGCACACTGCAAAAGCTGAGAACTTTTTCAGGCAGTTGATGAAGAAGGGTGTGCAAGATCCAATTGCATTCAATAACTTACTCTCTGGCCATGCCAAAGAAGGAAACCCGGAATCAGCTTTCGAAATCTTGAAGATCATGGATAGGATCGGGGTTCCTCGGGGTTCAGAGTCTTACAAGTTACTCATTGAGGGCTGTTTGAGGAAAGGAGAGCCCGCAGATGCCAAAATGGCTCTTGACAGTATGATTGAAAGTGGAAACCTTCCGGAAGCATCCCTCTTTAGGACAGTCATGCAGTCTCTGTTTGAAGACGGTAGGGTTCAGACAGCAAGTAGAGTTATGAAAGCCATGGTGGAGAAAGGGGTTATGGAGAACATGGACTTGGTGCCCAAGATTCTTGAAGCTCTCCTCATGAGAGGCCATGTTGAGGAAGCTTTGGGAAGAATTGATCTTCTGATGCAGAATGGAATCACCCCTGATTTTGACACCCTCCTGCCAATTCTATGCGATAAAGGGAAGACGATTGCTGCCCTTAAGTTGCTAGATTTCGGGTTGGAGAGAGACTGTCAAATGGAGTTCTCCACATATGATAAGGTCCTCGATGCGCTTCTATCTGCAGGAAAGACCCTCAATGCTTACTCAATTCTTTCCAAGTTATTGGAGAAAGAAGGCGGTGAGTCCACAAAATGGAGTAGCCGTGATGATCTGATCAAAAGCCTCAACCAAGAAGGGTACACAAAACAAGCAGATATACTTTCTAGAATGGTAAAAGGCGATAAATCGCATCTTCACAAGAAGGGCAAGAAGCAAACTGCTTAGATTCTCTTCACAATTTTAAAGCTTTTTTTGGGTAAGAATCAGTTAACCCATGGCTTATGCCTTTGATCTGAATAAGGGTGGTGATGATGAACGCTGTCTTGGTGTATCGAGAATGATTGCAAAGCTGGGGACTAGGATTCAAGATATACTGATCTGAAAGTAAGAACTCTGCACTAGCTTTTATGTTCTTCAGCTCCAATTCCTGAGCAATTTTACATCTTGCATTATGCAACTGCTGTTCCTTCTACTTCTATTCCCCTTTTCTGAAAGATTGACTCTTGCCAAGTTTATCTAGACCTAGATTATGAATAATTTTATGGGAATTCAAGATTTATGATTTTCTGAGGAACAATGTCACTGTTTTTCAGGATACTCGATCCTCCCACCCTATAAATTCTGCCTTTCGATGATTGGTTTCTGTTTCTTGCTTTTGATCTTTCAAGTTCTTGTCCTTCCTCTAATAGTCTTTTCATGTAGTAGAGTTCATAAAAACCAACACTTTATCAAGCAGCTGTTTGCACTTTGTTCATTTGCATAAATCTGTCCTGTTTCGGATTCAATATGCAATCAGTTTATTGATTACACAATCTTAAGAGTCGATGATTGTAGAGATAGATGAATCCCGGAGCTATGGTGCCGCCGGCGCAGCAATCTGTCGGGCCTTAAGAACAAGCTCCTCCGTTGTTGTTCCAATGACTTCATTAGCATGTATTAGGCTTACGCAACAGTATCTCCCGATCATGTCCTAAAAAAATACATAGAATTTCATTGGTACGATTGCTCTGAAGGAGCTAATATCTGAAGAAATCCCAAATTGCCTTAAAAGCAAAACAGGAATATGAGTTGAGTCAGGTCGGGTTTACCCGAGAAACAATGCCGAGCTTCTCTAACTTGTAAACTGCATCATCAACATCAAAATTACAGTGCTCACCAAACTCTTCTTTGATCAATTGCTCACATCGATCGTCCAAATCCTTCGTAAAACAGATTTATCAAAGAAAATGGCCATTTTTACGGTAATGGAACCATGGTAAATAGTTTCAACCAATAAATAGAGTAAAATTTTTACGGTACCTGTCGAGTAGCCTTGCCTTGTTCCATCAGTATAAAGTATGATATTATAACTTCTTTCACCTATTGGTAACATTGGTTTACTATCTCAGTCAGATCATTTTTCTTAAAAATGTTTTTTTTTCGGAGTCCAAAAATCTGTTAGACTCACTTCCTGTTGGATGACATCATCACATAAATGTAGTAGAGTCCCCTTTCCACTGTCTAATTGCTTGTCATACATGGACTGTGTTATTAAGTTCTGATATGCAGACAAGTTTGCTTGGAACCTACGTTACCCTATATGGTGAGCAACTAATAATCCAAGATAAATACAATTCAAAATATCAAATCTTGAACAGAATAAAATCATTGAATTTTAAATAAAAAAAAATGGTTTTTTGATGTGAAATTGCACTTACGTGAAGTATGTTTTAGCGATGTATCCGATCACGGTGGAGACGACAGCAAACATGACCCAGAAATCCGCTGATGGCATTTCAATGGAACTAACCACGGCTATCTGCATTAATTCATTACAAAGATTTAATCTTTCTCCAAATCAAATGAGGGTTTTGAAAAAAGGAAAAACTTGATCTGTGTTCGTCGAGAAACTAACCAGACCGACTACGGTGGATCCGATGAATTTGACCCAGTCCATTGGAGTTAATCCTGGGTTTCTCTTTTCAGGCTGCAGGGGATGTAAAATGAAGTAAGATAATGATGGTAAAAATTAAGCTACAAAAATGATCGAGCAACCGAGAGTGCAAAACCACGACAAGTAATTCTTGGTCATTTGAGCCTTTTTTAATTAGTTTTTTTAGAAGAAAAAGAATACTTTTATAGAGGGACAAAGAAAGTTACAAGAACTATCTCCATGTCAGCCATGGGAATGTTCTTGAAGTGCTTCACATATATTCCCCGTTCTTGTTTTGATTTCGTACTTGCTAGCCTGGAAAAGAGTCGACTTGTTATCCAAATTTATACAATCCCCAGAAAATAAAAACAGTTAAAATACCATACTGTTACTTTTGACTTTTAGTTGATATATGCCGGTTACTAGCTACACCTTTTTTTGCTAAATCTGATCAAGTTTTGTTAATTCTTGGAAGAGACATGTCGTTCAGTTAATGCACCACGTATGAATTTTCCGTCCAAAGATTAATAGAAAGTTTGGCAGAGCTACCAAATTGCACTTCAATATTATTAGTCTTACTAGTGAAAAGTCGCAACTGGCATCGGGTTTACCTTGCAATTTGGTAACAGCTAGTTAAGGAAAGCAGTAGTTGACTGCATCTCATGGTTCATGTGTTGGTTTTCTTGTCCCTCAAGTCTCAGACTGAGTTCTTCAAGAAACACATTGAAATGACAGTAGAACGTACCTATAGACAACAATTATTCTGTCGAAAGTCGGCTCTTGGATAGTGACCTTACTCATCAAATTGCGAAAGCTGCAGAAACACGAACAGGAGGCAATTAAAAAGTTACTTGCGTAGCAAGCTATCTAAGTTTCCAAACCAACCGGATCTCATTCACATAACCTCACCTTAATTCCATATTTTCCAGTCGAATTCGTTCAACACTAAAGTCATTATCTTCTTCTTCTGCAATGATTCCATCATCCTTTTTGGGATCTAGACTCGTCTTCTTTCGTCTAGATGTTCTTTTACGCAGAAGCTTCCCGAGTCTTCAGAAAGCATAGTAATGAGTTGCAAGTAATAGATTTACTGAAAAATCATCTTCCGATGAGTAGTTTGTTGAAAGAACACTAACCCAGTAATTTTCAGAATATACATCCATAGTCTTGCTATGAGCATGTCAATTTTTTCCAAGAAGAAATAATCCGTTGTTCGATCAATCCCGATTCCACGCCTGAATATCACATACTTATCTGAAAAATCCGGAAGATTATCTTGGGGATGCTCCTGGAAGTATCTTTTTAGCAGTTTCTTGTCCAACTGATTCAGAAAAACAGCTACATTGACATCAAAGATTCAAAAGATGATCAAAAGCTAAAATGCCTTGTCAATCATCATTGAAGATCATTCATTACCTTTGATTCATCAACAGTAATAGGGAGATTAGACAGGTATTGACCCGAAAGCGCAACATCGATCTCCTCATCTGAAGTAATCTTGAAATTGCTCTTATCCATCACCTAAATCCAGTATCCATATCTTCAAAAAGAATAATCCAAAAATACAGAAGAAGGCTATATATATCTCATGAGTACCTGAAATAAGTAAGTGAGGAAATTCTGTTCGAGAACATCAATTTCTTGAGGAGATAGTTCCTGCTGCTGTAGTTTCTGAGCTCCGTGCACGGGATCGAAGAGCGAGTATAATTGCTGCACTTTCATCGGCAAACATTCAAAGAGACGAGTAGAAATTTATTCACAATGATGATTCTAATAAAGATCTATACCATTAAATCTTCGAACTGCAGAAGATACCAAGCACGAATCGTGTACTCAACCCTTTTACAGAGCTTCAGAAACTCCCCACGATCCGCACTCCGCTCTGCAAAATTCAAAAAAATACCGCAAATCTGCTTCGTATCCATAAATGATTATCAAATCAAATGCTAAGAAACCGGAAGCTCACCGATGAGGTTGGCCAAGACGGTAATGATTTTAGGCTTCAGAATCGGGATCACGGATTCGCGCTGCAGACGGATCACCTCTTTCTTCTTCTCCTTCGCCATGTCGTCTGAGCAGTGAAGACGGACAGTTCTTGCTCTCTAAGAAATGTAGGGATGGACGTCAATGGAGAACCCGAAGCTTCAGAAGATCATTAATTGATAGGATTCATGCTGATCACGCACTCATTGTCGATGATGATCATCAACGTAAAACTGCAACAGAGACTGCAGAGGAAGCGAGAGCGAATACTATTATGCAGATTTACGGTTAAGAGGAAGGGAAAAGGTAATGCTTTGCACCCATAAGTTTAGTTTTTCTTTTCTTTTAAGGGTTAATAGTCAAATTGCCCCCTAAAGTTGGGGCGAAATTTAGGATTGCTTCCTTAAAGTTTAAAATTTTAAATATTAGTCCTAAAGTTTGGACGATTTCAAAAATCGTCCCTTTCCGTCCTATGTCCGTTAATTTGAGACGGTAAACCGAACACGTGCCTAACACGTGATTTGACTTAAATTGAAAAAATAAAAATACCCCTATGTTACGGTGCTTCTTCTTCAGGCTGAGATCAACGATGAAGAGATTTCTCAATTTCGCAACAATACTAGGTTGTCTCCTGTGGCTCCCGTGTTCTTCAGATGGAGGACTGGTTGGCCTTCAGATGAGTACCTCGGCAGCTCCTTGATCTTCGTGCTAGGTCTCGATTCCCTGCCGTCGTAGGAAGCGAGAGTCGATCGGAAGGGATTCTCGAAAGCCGTAGAGTTTAGATTTGTTGGATTTGGGGGTGGAAGTGAAGGTCTTGGGGAGTCTATATAAGTAAGTGTGGGTGATTCCTTCTTGTTCGATACCCTCACCGAGATTCCTCGAACATCTATGTAGAGAATCGAATTTCTAACGATGTTTCGACCCTTTTCTGGGTTCTTGCCGATCGATTTCGGCGACGCAATTCGTAATACTTAACACTTTCTTCAGTCAATTCTTCATTTTTATGCTCTGTTTCTGAAGTGAGATGCTTTTTCTTATAGTTTTCAAGTATAAGAAGGATTCAGTAATGACAGTGACGGAAACAGAGTACAAGATCCAATTTTGTTATTCTACCGTAGACTGAGTTTAGTAAGTCGTGATGATGGAGCTTTAGGTGGTTGCTTGCAGTGATTCCCAAGCTGTATAAGCACGTGGCAATGAAGAAACTCCATAGATTGAGTGGGTGTTCTGAAAAGGGTGAGATGGGTCTGGTTTGATACTCTATTTGAAGAAGTCCAAGGAGCAACGGGTTCAGAAACAAGATCACTGCATGTTGTGCATGGTAGGGTGGTGTGTGGTTGTTCCTGAGAAATGTGCGTATTGATTTATGAAGAACATGTATATATATGCATGCAGCAACGTAATAAGCCATATGAAAGATATAACTTACAGTGGATCCTGACAAGTAGTGGTGGAGTTTCTCTTCCATTTCTTGATGAATCGTTCCGGTGAGGTTGTTGAAGGAGAGGTCGAGTGCGTGAAGATTCTGACACTGAGAAAGACACCGGGATGTTTCCGACCTAGCTGTTCTGCCACGCAAAGAACAGAGTCAGCTCCTGCCACGGAGCTGGAGATTCGTAAGGTTGGTAAAAGCGTCCATAATCACTCCAGAGATCCGGTTGTCGGAGAGGTCGAGGAAGCGGAGTTCCCGGGCTGCGGTGAAAAGCGAAGGCGGAATGGAACCCAGGTTGGATGGGACCGAACCGACGAGCTGCGAACCGAAAGGAGAGGAGTAGTTGCAGTGGAGTATCGAAGAAGCAGCGGTTGTAGTTGCAGTGTAATAGTAATGCTCATTGTTATGTTTTGGAGAGACTCCGCTGCTTCATATCTAATCTGTCTCCCATGTTATTAAGTGAATGGCTTTTTGGTCTTTAATATTTATGTGAAGTCACGTGCTAGACATATGACCGTTTTCCGTTCCAAATTAACGGACATAGGACGGAAAGGGGCGATTTTTGAAATCGTCCAAACTTTAGAACTAATATTTAAAATTTTAAACTTTAAGGGGCAATCCTAAATTTCGTCCAAACTTTAGGGGGCACTTTGACTATTAACCCTTCTTTTCAAAATAGGTCTACGGTTTGGTAAAAATTGCACCTGCTGAGATTCGAACTCGGGAACTCACACTCACAACAAGGCGACTTAATCCAGTAGAACTAGAAAGTGCATCATATTCATTTTCCACTTACTCAACAATATAAAATTTCGGTTCATAACTGTTTCAAAAACTCATAATATTAAATTATCAACTCATAATATAAAGATGAGATGAACATGATTTAAATTATGTTATCTTTCAATATAGCATAACTAGTAGATAAAACATTTGACATTTAGTGGTTATAATATATATATATATATAATATATATATATATATAATATAGTTTAAAAATATTTTCTCCATGATTTTTAATTTGACCTAAATGACTGCAGAGCTGATAACAAAAAGAATAATATAAAATGACACATAAATCATTTTGTTTGGTTAGAATTTTATTTTTTTATCTATTAAATATAACTTCTTTCAATTTATTTTGAGATTGTAAAAAAAAATGATATTTCTAAATTATAGAGTTTAATCATTTAATGTACCACAAATAGCATTTATGAAGTAAAGTGATATATGTGGTCTAGCGGTATAATATTGTGTTATTATAATATATTTGATAAGGATGAAAAAAAAAAATTCATAACCATGATCATCTTTTACGGTGCGTTTGTTTGACGGAATTCAGAATTCGGAATACGGAATACGGAATAGGAATTGGGAATAAGGAATAGGAGTTAAGAATATGAAGTTGTTTTTTTGGTGGAATTGAATAGAACGGAATAAGGAATTCTGTTGTTTCTTTGGTGGAATTGTGTACGGAAAAAGAATGGAATGTAGTAAAATGACATATTTGCCCCTCTTTGTATATGTATAGTATATAATAAAAATAATTTGTATATTAAAATATTAAAAACGTTTATTAAAAAAAAAAATATTTAAAAACGATTTTTTTTTTTTTAAAAGACCAATTTATTAATTCTATTTTAAAAAAATAAAGAATGTAAACATGACCACATACATAATACAAAATGTTGTTAGTCACCACATACATTATACAAAACGTGGGTTTGTCCTTGATCAAAATTATACATGCCTTAATCAGATTGTGAGCCTTGTGCTTTGGCAATATGATATCAACATGCCTTTATTTATAACTCTACAAAACCTTTTCATCCATAGCACATTCAACACACGCATACGGTAAAGCTTCTGCTCTTGTACGTGGCACATGCTGTAAATCTTCATGGTGGAAAAACTGGTTCAAACGCATCTACTGTCTGCAAGATACCAACATCACATTAACAACCTTGACAAGTATATCTACTGTCTGCTAAAGATACCGACACCGCAATAGCAACCTTGATCTAGGGCGCAAGTGAGAAATACCGAGAACTTATCAAGTAAAAGAAATGGCATCAAATATAATCACCAGATACATATGACAGTTAAAGATGTTTCTGGCCATTATGTTTCTGACCATTCAAATGGATCACATACTATTTGCACGTTCTAACCATTATGTTTCTGGCTGAACCTATAGTTGGGGTGTTTCTAAGTTCCAAACTGATGGTTGACATAACGTTATATCTCACAAAATTAAATTATTATTTGAAAACAAGAGACATCCCAAACTTGACTGTAAAAGGCATAACCAGTTAACATAACATACACTGATTTTCTGAGGCCAATTTACTGTATCTGAACTTCTGAAGAATTTTAGCAGAACTGTTCCGTTTAAGACTTGTATTTATCAAAACAGAATCAGAAATGCTACTCCATCCTCACTTTGCAAGTGTTACTCCTGTTTGGCAAGAAAAGAAGCCTAGCATATATGAGTACTGCATACTTTTACGACCATAATAGAAACTGACTGCTTGGAGCACCAAGCCTCCTATTTTCCACTACTTCCGTAATTCTATCTTTCATATAAAAAGAAAAAAAATATAATGAAAGAAACACATAATCTCTGCATATCTTCTAATAGAATACGTGGGAAATTCAGAAAAGGACCTGGGTATAATCTTGTACCATAATCTGCATTAACTTGGAAAATGTCTATCCATCAAAATCACTACAGATATCACAAAGATCAATACCGTGAATTCATTTCCGATCAAACATCAAAGGAGATCTGGTTGCTCCACAACGATCTACTGATTTCTATACAATACTAATCAATCATACAGACAAATCATATCCAGATGTCCCAGAAAACACACACATCAAAAGTAAGATCACAAACGGACTTATCGATGAATAATTTTGAAGGGTCGAAATTGCATTCACTTATTCCTTCACCAGTCAGACAACAAAAAATGATTCATTGTGTTTTGCTCCTGATACTTGATATTCAAAGAAAAAAACTTCAACTAAGCCCAAATTCATTTAGAAGTAACTTACAAGTTCAATATATCCATGGCACCTAGTTCTCTGCTTTGTCAGTTCCACTTCCAATGGACTTAACCGTACCTGCCACACATTACAACAAACTAAACACTACCCCTAAACAACATTATTAACACTTAATTAATAAGTTATCTACCAATTTTAGCACTGAAGTAGATTAAATTTGCTAATTGACCGACCAAAGCAACTTATGCTTCAGCTGCAACACCGATTAATCTATACTCAGCTCAAACCAGCACAATCGACGGATAATTCAACGAAGAACAGTTATTTTCCTGCGCTGCAAGACGTCAGAGGATCCTTCTGCAAATCCTTCAGCTCCTTGAGAATCCTTTTCGACGCCATCTCGATCCCCTGAGCTCAAACCACAATAACCTAGGTTCAGAATCGGGACAAACCCACGCAAAGCAAGATAGTCGAATACATGCAACCAAGCAAAAACAAACACGGCCAAGAAGGGAGGAGTAAGAAGAAGACGAGGGAGGTGATGAGCTTGGAATTGAAGACGATGGCCGATTGGAGCCAAGGAATTGAAGATCTGCGCTTTCAACACAGAGGTTCAGCTTCTGTCATTCGCAAATCAACGATGGCAGGGAGTAATTACTTCAAAATTACGAGGGCAATTCAGTCATTTGGATGCGGAATCCGGATTCCGACCCGTGTGGGCTTAGGAAATCCGAGGTTTTTACCCGGATTTCCTAAGCCCGGACCGCCCGGATTCCATTTCCAAGGAATTGCCAATTCCTTGAAACGAACATGGGCTTACGGATTCCGTAAGCCCAAATCCGGGCCAAATCCATCAAACGAACGGGCCATTAGTATTTTAGGAAGAGAAATGAGAGTTTTCATTGGGCATTTTAAACGTCGTCTAAGACTAACACTATAACTTTAGCTACAAAAGTTTAATATGATATTTTATATAAGTAAGTCCATATTACAAGTTCAATCCGTCAAGTTTAGGGGTGAGCGAGAAGAACACGAGGACCGAGACCAAACCATTTGTGGATCGAAATCAATGATCTTCGCTTATGGTCTTTTTCAGTATTGGTCTTATTTCGGTCCTAGACCGTTAAGACCATGAGAACCATTGGAGACCGTTAACTATTTTTTAGTGAATTTATTATATATGTCTTATTTCAATAGAATTAATTATAAAAGAACGCTCGAGAAAAAATATAATATAATTTGAATGAAAAACGTTAAGATCAATAATAAATTATTATAACATTAATAAAGTATATTAGATACTATCATATTATAGTAATTTATATAATTCCATATTATGATATTAAATTATATTGGATAGTATAGTTATGATTTTTAAAAAATCGGTCTAATCGGTTGATTTCAATTTTGAACGAAATTATGTCAATTGAATAAAATATTATTTTGATACATTTTATAAAGAAGTAATACAATTAGGTTTTTATATTGTGTTCTTGTATAACGATATACATACACAATAGAAAATAAAATATTATGTCTAACGGTCCAAATGGTTTAGACCGAACCAAAATCGAAAAAACCAAGACCATATAAACGGTTCAAACAGTTTCAGTTTCAGTCTAAAGACCGAAATTAATGGACCGAAATTTGCGGTCTCGGTCTCAAGACTGGACCAGACCGAACCAAACCGCATTTTGCTCACCACTACTCAAGCTGTATTGATTTGGCAAAGTGGGTTTGGCTAGCAAATTTTGAAAAATAGTAATTTATCTAGTGGGACTCGTCAATTTAGAAAGTGTAAACACCTGATTTTGGCTCAAAATACTGTATGCGAGTAATCGAGATTGAAAAAATATATATATTATATATATATATATATATTTGAAAAATAAAAATAAAAAATAAAAAATTAAATTATTAAAAAAATATTTAAAATAATAAAAAATTCCAACGGTGGAAAATTTCCTCTTTTCCACCATTTTTATTTTTTATTATTAAAAAAACGTTTTTATTAATTCATTAAATAAGATGGAATTTGTTCTATAAAAGGGAGATGAATGAATGAGAATGGGGGAAGCTACGTTGATTCAAAGGAAGAATGAAGAGAGAGCTTCCATGGAAGAAATGGTGAGTAAAAAAAAAAAGTGGAAAATATCGGTGATTATCAGTCTCGATTTTCTCGTACGGTATTTTAACCTCCAATGAGTTAGGTATATTGACAAAAAAAAATGAGTTAGGTATATTTCTCTCATATTCAATATCATATTTGTATTTTATAAATGTGAAATAAAATTGAGAGTTTATATACATATATTATATATTTATGTATAATATTCTTGTTAATATATATATATATATACATATATATGTTTAATATATATATATGTATAATATATATGTATAATATATATTTATATTTATATTATGTTTATGTAATACTATATATATCTATATGGATAATATATATTTATATTATGTTTATGTAATACTATTATATCTATATGTATAATATATATTTATATTATGTTTATGTTATCTATTTATCTATATGTATAATATCTATTTATATTATGTCTATGTAATACTATATATATATATATATTATGTATATGTAAAAAAACAAAATTCAATAAAATGACTTAGGTCTTTCCCAAACTTTGATGAAGGTTACAACTCGGTCATTGAACTCTCGGGTCATTTTTGGGACGTTATCGAGTGTTATAAACCAAACCGGGAAAGTTTTGGGCCATTTGTGCAAATTTTAAATTTGTTTCTTAATTCAACTTGTTTTTTAAAAATAATTACATTTTGATTTCTAAACTTTTCTAGACATTCCATGATTTCTCAAAATGTTACAAATAAGTCTAGAATAATTTTCGGGTTGTTTTTTGGAATTTTACCAAGTGTTACAAATAAATCTAGAATAGTTTAGGGTCAATTCTGTAATTTTTTAAAAATATTTTCAGTTCAGTTATAATTTTTTCGAAAATTACATTTTTGATTCCTAAATTTTTCTGGACATTCCATGACTTTTCAAAATGTTACAAATAAGTCTAGAATAATTTTCGGGTTATTTTAGAACTTTACCAAGTATTACAAATAAGTCCAGAATAGTTTAGGGTCATTTCTGTAATTTTCGAAATATTTGTCCAATTCAGCTCAAATTTTAATAAATTGCATTTTGGTCCCTATATTTATTTTGACATCCTATAACTTCTCAAAATTGGACAAATTAGTCCAACGAGCTTAAAATTTTCAAAAATCATTCGTGCATGTTTTGACATGTTTAAAATGGCTCGAGAGTTAAACTAATTTTTTTTTCGAGCATGATTAACTTTAGTACTCTTTTGTTTATTTGAAATTAACTCATCCAAAAAAAAAATGTTTATACTTGGTTTAAGGAAAATGCATATAGTTTTTTTGGGCAAAGCATGATCAAAACGGGCAAATTGAAAAAAAAAAATCAAAAGCAAACTAAAGTACCGAAAGGGCAGATTATGAGTTTGCGAGCTTTTAAAACGTAATCAAACCTCCGAACTCGATTATCTAGACGTAGACCTTTCTAAGCCCTAGGATGTTAACTCCATGTACCCTAGGCAATTTTAGGATTCTGATTAGCCTTCAATTAATCGGTGTCGACTCTTTCAATTTTTTCGGTTCGGTTGATGACCCCACTCGACCGTACCCGTCGCTCGCCAAGACCCGACATTTTCAAAAAAAAATTAAAAATATTTTTCAAACGGGTCGGGGAAAGTCGGATTCGACGTTCGACAGAAAAAAAAAATATTTTTTTTAAAGAGATTAGATTGAAAAAAAAAATGATACTCACTTGCTTAAGTATTTTTTTCAAAGCATAAATAGACTTAATTGAAGAGTTATATTATTCTATGGTCTAAATTTTAATAGTATTACTTATTATATAGGGTTAATAGTCAAAGTGCCCCCTAATGTTTGGACGAAATTTAGGATTGCCCCTTAAAGTCTAAAATTTTAAATATTAGTCCTAAAGTTTGGAAGATTTTAAAAATTGCCCCTTTTCGTCCTCTGACTGTTAATTTTGGACGGAAAACACAACATGTGCCCTGCACGTGACTTCACTTAAGATTAAAAGACCAAATTGCCCTACCCTCTTCTTCTTCATCGTTCCCACCTTCTTCTTGGTCTTCCTGGTTCACGGTTTCCTGGTTTGTTCCAAGATGCTGACAACTAATTCTTTCACAGAAATAGACTGTCCAGTTACTAAGTTCATGCATAAGTTGATGCTAAAGTGCTTGAATGGCAAACCTCTGTGCAGAGACAGAACTCAGGGTTCTGCCAAGAAACCAGACAAAGATGTCGTCTTTGACCATGATTTTTCATAATAAAAATCAAAACTTCAATCTATCAAATCAGTTAATGGCATACGTGAAGATCATTCAAACCAAGAAAGTGCCATGAAGGAAGAGATCATCATGTTTTTCACGACTCCTGCAGCATTCTACAGAGAGAAGTTTTTGAGCTCCACTGCAGTTAAAGAGAAGAGAACATCAAACCCATCCAGAACTCTGAAGTCTGAACTGAGCATTCTTACAATTAAACCCTAAAACTACTAACAAGTCTATGAACAACACAAGATATGAAAAAACAGGTTTGGTCGGTAATATTGGTTGGAAATCACTTGTAACTAGCTTCACTGCCTGAAGAAAGATCATCAGAGATACTGTTCTCCATTAGCTTCTCCTTCTCCGACACAAGCCCATCCTCTACTTTCGGGGCGGAGCTCTGCGAACCCATCAACCTCGCCAATACCACAAACGAGACCCTACCAACAACATTGTTCAAGCACCGGAGAACTACCACAGATGTCTTGAACGCCAAGGGAGGCAGACCCTTGTCAAGCAAGAACTCAACACCGTTCAATGCATCCACGAGCGAGCACAGAGTTGAGCGCAGTAGCGGCAAATTCCTTCGCAGATTCAGGCTTCTGGAGAATGCAAAGATGGATCAAGTGAAGGCGGGCATGGAGAATGGAGTTCTGACGGTGACCGTGCCCAAGGAGGAGGAGAAGAAGGCGGAAGTGAAGGCCATTAAAATCTCTGGTTAAATTCTACGAGAGGAGAGGAGAACCGATCGATCTCTGTAATCGGGTTCGCCATTGTTTGTTTTGTCTTGAATCAGTTTCGCCATTGTTGATGAGAAGAACAGGGCGAAGGTTGCAGACAAGAAGAAGAAGATGGGTTTGTGTTGGGTCTCCATTAAGGGTATTTTGGTCTTTAAAATTTATGTGAAGTCACGTGCCGAGCACATGGTCATTTTCCGTCCCAAATTAACAGTCAGAGGACGGAAATGAGTAATTTTTCAAATCGTCCAAACTTTAGGACTAATATTTAAAATTTTAGACTTTAAGGGGCAATCCTAAATTTCGCCCAAACATTAGGGGGCACTTTGACTATTAACCCTATTATATATATATATATATATATATATATATTATTATCTATCTTATTATTATTCCAAAAATATTTGTTAAAGTTTCTTTTCTTTGTATAAGGATTATAAACGTGTTATTTTTTCGTTTTGTTCTTTAATAATAGGTACATCTATTATATAATTTTCAATTTAGAAATAAATATAATTTTTTTAAAGAGATTAGATTGAAAAAATAAAAAAATGATACTCACTTGCTTAAGTATTTTTTTCAAAGCATAAATAGACTTAATTGAAGAGTTCTATTATTCTATGCTCTAAATTTTAATAGTATTACATCTTTTATATATATATATATAATTATTATCTATCTTATTATTATTTCAAAAATATTTGTTAAAGTTTTTCTTCTTTGTGTAAGGATTATAAACGTGTTATTTTTTCGTTTTGTTCTTTAATAATAGGTACATCTATTATATAATTTTTTTTATCATCATTAATTTCATATAGCACCACACCGCTTGTTAGACATTGTGTATTTTGTTATTTCCTCGTATGAGCCTCCGTTAGATAATGACTTTTGATTATTCGACATTAACTTATTAAATTTTGTAACTTTTATATTTTTCATGTATCTCCATTTGATATTTTCTAATTTGCTTATGATCATCATTAATTACATTAAAAATGAATCTTAAACTGGTATTGTTTGAAAGAACATACTAGTGCATTAGTTATTTAATTTAATATAACAATAAAAAACTAATGAAAACGTAACAATTTGTATCTAAATAATTTATTTTGAATGACTTTGGAATTTATTTATTTTACTATAATGATCAATCTACTTTATAGTTTATTTTATATTTGTTAATAATTTTAATGGATAATTGAAATAAATTTTCACATAGTATGGAAGACGCAATTCAAGTTTCTAATTTATATATTAATTTATTAGGTTTTCTATAATTATGACAAGCTTTTTTTACATTATTTCTTTTTCATATGTGATAAATACTAAATAGACGTTTGACTATTAAACATTTCGAACTATCCAACTATTTAATAATATCATAATAATATTTACAAAAGTATAGTAATTAATTCACTAATTTGGAAGTGTGATAACTAATCAAATAAAGTGTCGTTTAAACTTATAATTTGATAATAAAACTAGCAAAGTAGAACTGCGTCGAGGTGGTCTTTAATTAATAAAACCATCGTAATTTACAACATTATTAAAACTAAATATAAATTGCACTAGGTCCAAAACCCTTGAAATTTTCTAATCTATTAAATTTTATTTGTTTTGGTCAAATTAATCTATTAAATTCTTTCCCCTTTTTCTATGTATGGAGTTTTTGAATAGTATTGTCATAATTTGTATAGAAAGTATTTATTTTATATATTTTTTACATAATGGTTAATATAATAAATTTTAAAAAATGGAACTTATTTTTGTTGAATATATATATATATATTAACCTAGGTTAGGACATATATTTTTAATAACTCGTATTACAAATAATAATTTGCTAGGCATTAGGTGGATTAACTAATTTAATGGGAAAAGTATGAAAAACCACATGGATGTTTGATTTTTTTAGCAACTGCACTCGAATGTTTTTGGTCGCAATTAATAACACTTGTATGTTTCATTTTGTTGGTAAAACCACCTTCCGTCAATTTGACTCGTTAAAATGTGTCTTGGAAACTTGTAAAAAAAAAATTCTAACCCAACATCCCATCACCTTTTGACTCTCTATCCCCCCCCCCCCCCCTAAACCGTACTCAACCGAAGCTCCCCCCACAAAACCCACTCACCCGACATCCCATGCTTTCTCAACCGAAGCATATCTGTTTTCTTGCAAAACCTTAAGTGGTGTTTTCCGTCCTGTTTGGGATAGTAGTCAGTGCTGCCACAAATTCACCATAATCGATGGTTCCACTTTTATCTACATCTGCCTGCAGTTTGAAGCCCATTATGCATCAACAAATCAGTTTCAAAGAGTTAGTTAACACTGACTGAATTCACTCGTTTTGCCAGAATGATACGCACTGCTTGCATTAAGTCGTAAATTTCGTTTTCCTTGAGATTAGCTCTTACTCTTTTGAGTTATGCCTTCAGTTCTTCAAAAGTAATTTGACCGCTATTGTCTGTATCTATCATCTTGAACATTTCTTTGAGACCCACAATTTCTTCTTCAGATAAGCTCTCAGCAATCACATGCAGATCACAAAAATAGTTTATTTTACAAATGTCAGCTCTATGTGGTAAATTTCACAGACTTACCCGAATGGCCATCTTCTTAAGTTTATTCATAGCAGAGAACTGCTCCAGTCTACTCAAAACAGCAGAGTCAAGTGACTTGTCGGGGGCAACGCCATCAACTTGAACCCAAGGGTGACCTGTAGAATTTCAAATACATGCATCGAGTTTTGTTAATGAAGAGGAGTTCATACAAAGGAAACACGTAAAACAAAATGAGCTTAATATCCTCAACAAACAGATATGTATGCAAGATGAAAAAAGGCTCACACAAGACTTCATGTGCAGTTGGTCGTTTCCTTGGATCACGAACAAGCATCTTCCTCACTAAGTCCTCGTCACTCTCCGTTATACTCGGCCATGGGTCTGATGTAAAATCAAGATCGCCCTGTAGCACTTGTTCAAAAATTCCTTCCTCGGTTTCTGTATAGGCAAAAACAAGAGGATATCAATAGAGATATGCATAAATAAGTTAATGTGGATCTAAAAAGAAAACCTCACCTGCCTAGAATGGAGTAACACCACTTAGAAGAATGTATAAGATAACCCCATCACTCCAAACATCTGCTTCTGGGCCATAACGTTTTTTAGAACTTCTGGTGCGACATAGTATGGGTTGCCAACAACATCAGAAAAAATAATGAATACCCACAAGAACTTCTATTGATTCCATTCATCTTCATCACCATAGCTAGTAACTGATGAAATGTCAAAGCAAGAAACGCAGCAAAAACTGAAACTAATGAATACCCACAAGAACAACAATGCCTCTGCAAACAAAAACAAGAAAACCCATTGACCAGCAGGTACCTTCAGATCACCAAATTTCAGCAGCTTTTCGATATTTCACAAATTTTTAGAGACGATAATAGCAAATAAAAGTGGGTAAGGGAACAAAAATATGAGCTTGGGAGACTTACATTATGTCTGGCGAAGAATCTAGAGCTTAGTAACAAAGAAGAGAGCGAAATTCCAACGGAAGAGCTTTGGAAGGTTCAATGGAGATTTGTGAGTTTCTTTGTTGTTGATGATTGTGAGATGGGGAAAGACTTAGTATTGGTTGCGTGTGTGAAGGACTCTTTGCTGCATCATCTTCTTCGGCTCCGGGTCGAATGGCATTTGGTCAGATGACTAACTAACGACAATCATGGGTGGCGCAACGAGGTCTATATGTTGAATAATACATGCTAAGGGTAGTTTAGGTATATGTCATTATTATTACATCACGTGCGCAACAAATGATTTCTAATTGACGGGAAATGAACGACCGTGACGAAAAAGTGAAGTTACCAACAAATGAAAACATATGGGTGTAAAGACAAACTATATGGTTGCAATTACCAAAATTGTCAAACATCCAGGTGTTTTTTTATACTTTTCCCTAATTTAATGGATAAGTTGTTCTGTATGATAATTCTGGTCATTAAGCTTTATACTCACCGTGATGTTTTCTGGTAAGTCTTTGGACTGTTTTTTATTGAGGCTGAGGCCGGTTTTAAGGAGGTTGGCTATTTTAAGGGTCATGTTTTCATCACTGAGACCTGATCCTGTTTGGACTTGGGAGTGGCTTTCGGTGTCAGACATGTTGGCTTGGTCGGTTCAGTTTTCTGGTAGATGATGAGTAACCAGAAAACAAAGAACACAATCCTAGAATGGGTTGTGGTCCTGCTGTGATACCATGTTGGCTAAGTAAAACATAATAAGTATGGAAACTGAATATCTTGATTGAGAAAATCTGATTACAGAACAAGTCTGATTACATTACTTATACAACAAATTACTAGTATGCTTTTTGACAATTCAGCTCCTACTCAAGTACATTTCAGGTATGTCAACATTCCATATTTACTTTTGACCAATATTTACTTTTGACTTTTGACATTTGTTCACTCTAGTCTTCAAGACTTTTTGATTTCTGGTTCTATTGACTGCAGATTCTGACAAGCACAGCTGTTGATACTGAAGCAGTGGAATAGAGAATATGAGATAAAAATATGATGTTTTTTTGGTGGAATGAAATGAAATGTAATAAGGAATTCTGTTGTTTCTTTGATGAAATTTTATATGGAAAGGGAATAGAATGTGGTAAAATGACATATTTGCCCTTCCTTGTATATGTATAGTATATAATACATATAATTTGTATTAATTTTTTAAAAACATTAAGAATAATAAAACTTATAATACATTTAAATAATAATTTAAAAAAACTTTTAAAATAATTTATTTATTTAATTTTAAAGGACATATCTCTTTAATTAATTAAGATAAATTAGTTTAATTAATGTAAATTTTAATATAAATTCATTTTTTTAACCAAGATCGACATTCGACTTTATATCATTAATTATACTATCTAAAATATAATATTTCATTTCAACATATACAATATAAACCAGAATTCATTTCCATATTTCCTAAACATATACATCAAGATCAAAGTGTGATCAAGAGTTGCCAAGCTACTACAAACCGAAAGTCAATGAGTTAAAGTCATTCATCACTTCTTTTTGTATATGAACCACGTATTCATCATCTTCAAGAATCAACATCCACCAAAATATTTATCTACAATAGAAGAAATCAGGTGTGCTTCAAGCTGTATTGGTTACCCTTATATTCACAACCAGCAGCTATCTATTTAACAACTTACACTTACAAATTTACCAAGATATACTTACTTTCAGTATAACCATATAATTCTCACAAATTGTTTCACTAGTTTTTGCTGCTGAGACAAGGTCTGGAATAAAGCTTCTCCATCCCTCTGTTCAACTGGCAACGCATTCCATCTATACTTAATTACACCTTCTAAAACCTGAATACAGAAGCAGAGTTAACATAGGTCACCATAGAAGAAATGTGGTTCAACAGGTAAAAAGGGAACATATCGTACGTATATACCAAATAAATAATAAGTCAACGTCGTAAGTTCGTAACAAAGAAGCTTGGGATTAACTGCAGAAAAGATAGTCATGCAATTGTCACAGTTCTCCAATATCCACCAATGCCACAGAATGAAAACCATTAGCTAAAACATTCTCTGTTTAACCCAGGTTTCCTCCTTGTTCCATCTGTGCCTCAAGGATAAAGAAAAATCCATCTTCAGAAAGGGACATCATCCTAAATCAGAAATTCATTATAATATTTATAATTGACACTATGTATTGCATATGCTAGAGCCGCATTGAGTTTACTCATGTAAATCTGATTTATGGGTTCTGATCGAACCTAGAATTGTGATTTATGGGTTCGAACAAACCCCAAAACTGGTTTCTGGGTTCGAACAAACTTAAAAACTGGTTTCTGGGTTCGAACAAACCCAGAAAACTAGATTTATGACTTCAATTTGGGTACCATGAATTCAACAACAATACAGTTGAATACAAACAACATGAATTCAACAGCCATACAGACGAATTCAAAGAACAAGCATGAACAAAGAGCAAAAACACCAATTTCAGCATATAACAGATTATGGGATCGTCATGAAGCGATTCGGAGAAGGAGACGTACCTGGAAAGTTTATGGCTTCAGTCCGAGAAGAGACGGGGAGCTTCGGGGAGGGGAAGACAAGGAGAAGAGAATCATCATTGAAGGAGCTTCGGGTAGTTATTGAAGGAGCTTCGGTCCAAGTATTTCATTGAAGGAGCTGAGGGTAGTTTGGGCAATATTAAAAGATGATGAGGGCATAATCGTCATTTGGGCACTTATTTCTGATTCCGGGCGGGTTAGGTTTAAGAATTCCGAGCATTTTACCCATAATGTCTAACACTAGAAGGCTAGGATTCAGTAAACCAAAAATTTTCAATTCCGTGAAAATAACAATGTATGGAGTTTTTTGAATTGTATTTATCGTAATTTGTATAAAACGTAGTTGTTTTTTACATAATAGTGCGTTGGTTAATATAATAAATTTGAAAAAATGGAACTTATTTTTGTTGAGTGAGTATATATATGTATAAACCTATGTATGCTAATTGCTAGGACATATTTTTAATAACTGGGACTACAAATAATAATTTGCTTACGCATTAGGGCGACTAGTTAATTTCATGGATAAGTTGATCAGTGTGGGGGGAATGAACGCTTGGTACGGTGTTTCACTCTGACCATCGATTCACATCGAATGTTTTTGTATTTATTATTTCTTTATGGTAATTTTCATTCGAAGGAGAAATATTGGAACCGATGTGGAATAATTAGGTTCCAATATTAGATTGAGGGGTATAAGAAGAACCTCTATAAAAGAATAATTGAATAGACTATTAATTCTTACCTTTCTCAGCCTTTTGGCTAAGATCAAGTGTAGTATCTATTCTTATTTAATACGTGGATCATAGTTTTTTTTTTTTACCAATGATCGTAGTTCACATGATATTAAATTAATATTTTCAGGGGTAGAGACCATCATAGTAGCTTGCTCTTGGGTCTCTTAAGTGTCGTTTAGACATTACACTACAGTTTTGGTTCGGTGCACCTCATCAAAGTTTAGTATGATATTTTATTGAAGTAGTTTGATATTACTACTTAAGTCCATCAAGTTGTATTGTGACTGGAAAAGGTAAAAAAATTGTAGTATTAATTTGGTAATAATGTGACTGCATATTTTACATAATTAGTTGAAGCTTACTTTGTAAATAGTTTAGTTGAAGCTTACTTTGTAAATAGTTAGTTGAAGCCTATTTTGTAGGGTAATCCCTTCTATATTGAATGTTACAAGAGCATCATAAGGGCAGAATTCTCACTATATATATATATATTTTTTCCGAAATAGACTATTATATATACTTTGATAACATACAAATATCTATTAAATAGACTCTTAAATATGGAACATTCCGCTACGGTACCTATCTAAATATTTAATAATATTTACAAAAGTATAATAATTTATTTACAAAAATATAATAATTTGAAAGTGTGATTATTACTAACATGGGTAACGTGTAATTTTTACTAATAATTTGATAATATAACTAGCAAAATAGAACTGCATCGAAGTGGTCTTTAGTTAATAAAAACAGCGTAATTTACAACATTATTAAAAGTAATTTGTATAGTAAAGTAATTATTGAATAGTATCTGGAATTTTTGTATGTATGGAAGTTTTTGAAAAGTATTGTCGTAATCTGTATAAAAAGTATATATTTTTACATAATAATGGTTGATATAATAAATATTTAAAAAATGGAATTTATTTTTGTTGAGCATATATATATAAACCTAGGTTAGGACATATATTTTCAGTAACTCGTATTACAAATAATAATTTGCTTAGGCACTAGGTGAGTTAATTAATTTAATGGATTTTTTTTTTGGCAAACAATTAATTTAATGGATGAGTTGTTCAGTTTGTGGGAGAATGAACGCTTCGTACTCTTGGCCAAAAAAAAAAAGAACGCTTCGTACGAGTTGGCCAAAAAAAAAAAAACGCTTCGTACGGTGTTTCACTTCGAAGCTTAAGGTCTTGGGATCGAATCCCACTAAACATGTTTTATATTTATTATTGTTTTACGGTATTTTTCATTTGGAGGAGAAATATTCTCCCACATCGGTTCAATAGGAGTAAGGGGTATAAGGACTTCTATAAAACACTAATTGAGCAGACTATCAATTCATACCTTTCTCGGCCTTTTGGCTAAGATCAAGTGTAGTATCTGTTCTTATCAGTTTAATATCTGATACGTGGGCCATTGGTTCACACGATATTAAATTAATATTTTGAGGGATAGAGATCATCACAGTAGCTTGCTATTGGGTTTCTTAAGCATCGTCTATGCATTACACTATAGCCTTGACTTGGTGCACCCATCAAAGTTTAGTACAATGTTCTATGGAGTTAATTAATTTGTTAATAATGTTATTGTGAAGATTTTATGGGTCGTTTCTTTCACGGAATTTAAAATAGGGAATAGAGGTAAGAATATAAAATTGTTTATTTGGTGGGGAATAAAATAGTATGGAATCAGAAATTTTATTATTTTTTGGTGGAATTGTATATGGAAATAGAATGTGGTAAAATGACATATTTGTCCATCTTGTATATGTATAATATATAATACATTTAATTTGTATTAATTAATTTTAAAAATTAATAATAATAAAAACTTAAATATAATTAACTAATAATTAAAAAAATCTTTTTAAAATAATTTATTTAATTAATTTTAAATGTAAATGTCTTTACTTATTTTTTAGTAAATAGTTTAATTAATGTCCATTATAATCTAAATTCATTTTTTTTCACGATCCATTAAATATATATTGACCTGAACCATAATATCATTAATCACACTAGTCGAAATATAATATTCCAAATATAAAAATACTCGGTTAAAAATACTTGTTTCTCGTTAGATTATGATTACAAAATTTCTTCTTTTTCTTCAACATTCATTCAAGAAGCATCAAAATGAACACCAAACTTCTAACATTTATCTGTAACTGAAATTCCATTTAAGAAATTAACTACCTAAGAAGATCAACATGCTCATCCCTCCTCTATACTCATTTCCACCAGTTGATGATGCTCAAAAGTACCATCATCAACAACGAAATTAGACACGGAGGTCTTCCTCGTCGAACTGAGTTTGGAGAGTCCAATCCAATTGCACATACAATCACAAAACAACATGAAAATCAGATGACAATGCTTGCGCAAGTTTGTTTTTTGTTTCTGTATCAATAATCCCTAGAATCAGGGAATAGGTTAGTTGTCAAATCTTTAATCTAGAACTGTTAGTCGGCTTTCTTCTCTAGTTAGTTGTATTATGACTCTATAAAAGGCCAAAGCTTCATCGAATAGAACTCAAGCTTTTACAACTAAAACTGTAGTACCCCTCCTTCCGTCTAAACAACTCAAATATGATAATTGTATAGTATAAGTTTTATTAAACTTCAATTTGAGTTTGATGATATTTGTGGAATCAACTTGTCAGTCATGAAAATTGCATTTTCTTGTTTGTATCATGTTCATGTTGTTTGGTCATTAGTCTGTACGTAAAAACATTTAAGTTTTGTGTAGTAATATGTCCACAATACTTGTAGTCATATCTTCTGTTGTTTTGTTACTCGTAAGGATTCTGAATCTGATCTTTCTGTTGTTAAATGTCACTAATCATTTTGTTGTTTTATGTCAGGCTGGGCAAGAATCCTTTCGATCTATCACCCGTTCTGACTACTGAGGGCAGCTTGAGCTTTTCTTGTTTATGATATCACAAGGTGTGCAAACTTGGTAACACAACTCTTCAATACATACATTATAGTTTGCAATTTGATAGCTCGAAATCTAGTGGCCGACAAACATTTAATCTCTAATTAATCTGTTGGTAGAGTCAAGCGAACTGAGACCAGTAATTTGATAACTCGAAATCACAAGTCGACGCTTATGTTCGGTATCTCTTATCTATATGGATTATGTTTTTATCAATCCAAATGTGGTGTTGTGTGCAGTCCTCGGGCATTAGAGTTGGCTATAGAAGGCCTCAAGGAGGTGTGCTGCAGCTGATTAAGCTCCCTTTTCGGTAATGTTTCTCCGTCTATTTCTGTGATATATGTGGAATGGGTTAGTCAATGTGAACAAAATGGGCCCATGAAGACCAAATGAGAATGTAATAGGTGAAGTTCGGCCTAATCAGAATCAGCATAGTAAGATATGTTAGCGAGCTGTGATGTGTTGTAATTTTAATGATTTCTTAGATATAGTATTGGACAATAGACGATATTGTTAAGCGGAGGAAATTGAACGCAGCCCCGTAAGAATCGAGTCGGTCCTTGGGCCAAGCTGAAAATGAGATCGTCCCTTAAAATCATTTGAAAGAGAAATGGACTAAAATGGGCTAAAGTATAGCCGGTTAGTGAAGGCCCGCCTTTGGAAGAAATCAGTTAGCCCATGAAGAAAAGGTCGATTTGAAATCAGCAAGTTTATGCTCAATAAATGCTAAAATGGATTATCAGGCCCAGTGAGAATTAGTCCCCTAAGCCCAACTACTGAATAATCAGGCCCAGGCCAGTAAGGATAAGTCATCAGGCTCATTCGTATAATGAATCTGGCCCAAAGTGGAATTTTATGGACCTTCTTATAAGCATGAATAAATATTTAAGCCCATTAACTCATTCGGTCCCATATTGAACACTAATGGCCCGAATTGGTATATATATATATATATATATATATAATAATAATAATAATAATAATAATAATAATAAAGGAAAAGGAAATTTGCATCCTGATCTTTGGGGTCGTTCCCTACTATTACCTATAAAAATTGGATATTTGCATTTTGCACCCTAATTTTTGCGTCATGTTATTAGGTGTTATTTTGTGTCGACAGGTCAACAGTTGGTCATGTCTGATATGTTCAACCCAAATTTCGTATGAGATTATTGATAGTTCAGTTTTCAAGACTCAACACACGGTATGCAGATCCATGGGTCAACCTGACCTGTGCATAATTCAATTTTTATGGTATGCATTATGCGTATCAACCCGTTGATTCGCATGACTCTATGAGTCATGCGACCTATTGACCCATACGACCATAGACCCTTACAAATTGTGACACATGGATTTCATAAAATCTATATATGTATTAATTTAGAAAGATAGTTTAGACTTTAAAATTGTGACAAGTACAAAAATGGAGCAATTGCGTATACAAAATGAAATATTTTATTGGTCCACATAAATGCACTTTTTTCAACGATTATGTAGCGTTGTCATGTGTGTACCTAAAGTAAGTTAAAATTTCTCCAAGCATTCTCAATCAATCTCAAAATATGTTACATAATTTTGTAAGTTTCTTTTAAGTATTAATATTAATTTTGTAAATTTTTCAACGATATATAGGCGTGTTCATGAACCGATTCGACCCCGAACCGGTTCAGAACTGAATTGATCTGATTTGTAAAAAACCAGTACTTTTTTTATGTTTCTAAAAAAACTGGTATGATTTAGATAAAAAAAATTTGGTCTGGTTCAAACTGATTCATAACCAGTTCGAACTTGCCTGGTGTGGTTTTTTAAATAACAATTTTAGTTAGGAAATAATCTGGTTCAAACCGAAATTAAACCAACTGAAAATCTTGTCCAACAGACTGAAGCAAAAGAAAAAACACTGAACCAACTGAAAAATACACTGGACTGACTGAAAAACACTGAACCAACTGAAAAACACATTGAATTGACTGAAAAACACACTAAACTGGATGAAAATATGTTCCACAACCAAATGAAATCCTATCCAACATCAACATATACATATCTGAGTTTGGTTTATTGAAGACATCTCTAGGTTTGGTTTAATTTCAGATCGGTTTGGTTTATTTTGCTTCAAACCAGTTCTAAAATTATATAGGTTTAAAGTTGTTTGATTTGAATTTAAGTATAAACCAATATAAAAAAAACGAGTCGATTCGAACTGAAACTACTAATTTGAACTGGTCTACTTGAAATCTAAAAGACCAGTTTGATTTTGAAATCAGTTCGACCGAACCGGTTCAATCCAGACCAATTCAACCGAACAGGTTTAAATGAACAAGCCTTTGATATATAGATGTTGAATAATGTTTTTCATTTTTATTAATTTGATAACCTTTTTGACCTTGAAATAGAAGTGTGCTACCAAATTTTCAAATACTATAAAGTTCAGGGTAAAAAACGGGAAATATAAAAGTTAATGAGTTTGATTTGCAAATAGGCGAAAAGGAAATATACAGTATACACTCTTCAGCTTTTCTGTCAAGTCTCGGAAGCAGTAGCAGATCTCTGTCGCTCTGCTCAACAGCTTGAGCTGCTTCACTCCTTCTTCTCTGAGCAGTTGGCTACGACAATGATAATTCATAGAGGATCTTCCTCGGGTGGTGTTCGGAAGCCCACCGCCATTCGTCATGTCTGCTTTGCCGCTTTCTTCACCATCATCGTCTTCATCATCCTGTCGCGGTCTGTGACGATCCAGTCCGCTATCTTTACGGGTCCACTTCGTTTACCTCCAACCTTCTCCGTCGACGAACTCTTTTACTGGGCTTGGATTTTGATTTTTTTTGTTCATGGTTTGACGCTGATTCTTCGTTTCAGGTAATCCGAATTTGCAGCTCAACAGAGTGGAAGTTTCCATTTTGTCTGATTTCCAATCCAACGTGAAGCAATGCGTGGTTAGATTCTGATTTCTTCTGCTTCTTTTTTTCCTGATTAAACTGTTTATCATCATTACTGCTCCCTCGCTTGGTTTAATCACGCGGTTCTGCTCATCTGGAGCTCAATTTTGCTGCTTGAATGTCTGTCAGTTGATTGCGTGTATGCTTGCTTAGATGTACTCTAGCGAGATGCTTCTCGTTGATGGAGTTCGAACATTTTCAGCAATTGAAATGTGTTGCTGAAGAAACTTGTGTGGTTAGCTGTTTGATCTCTTTGCATTTTGCAATTGTTGCGTGTTGCTCTCTAGCTACTACTGCTTTATGCTTGAATTTGAAGATAACAACATCATGTCTTGGTTTAGTTACATACACTTTATTATCTTGTGCATCTTCTTTGTATGCTAAATCCAATTTTGTAGTTTAGTAACTTTAGTTACTTCACAGTCTCGGAGATTATTACTTGGGAGTTGAACTTGTGGTTGATATTAGGACTTGTGCGTTGAACATTTATTTGTGTGCATGTGATCCATGCCAAATTTTGACATTGATGCAGGCAAATAGAGGTTTTGGCCTTACCGCTCAGATAATCGACCACTGCAAGTTGATTCTTCAGTTTCCTGAAGGGACTAACAGTACTTGGGTCTCTCTCTCTCTCTGAGATACACACAACACACACACAGACACAGAATTGATGGTACCCATTAAGCACAAAATGATGTTCTGCTGACTCTAAGCCTTTAATTGCAGTACAATGCTCAGTTCAAGGTGTTCGAGCCCTTGGAGTACAAGTACGATGTGTGTGAGGCAATCCTTTTGTGGGAACAGGTTAGTGTTGTCTCGTTGTGATTGACTTGTTTAACCATGCAGAGATAATATAGGTAACTGGTTTCAGGACCCCAGTACCGTAACATGACCACAGTGCTCACCAGAGAGTATCTTGATGCTCGGACAGATGGATGGTTAGACTATGCGCCAAAGAGAATAGCACAACTGTAAATATCCCAATTTTTCAACATTTGAGTTTGGTTTCCGCTTGAGTTAATGGTGGGTCACAAATGTGAGCATGTCTTTATTGTTCAGAGGTGCAGATAAGTGCTATAATCGAACACTTTGTGAAGAACACCTCAATATCCTTCTCCCAGCGAAACCCCCCTTCTATCCTCGACAATTTCGCACATGTGCAGTTGTTGGAAATTCTGGGGATTTACTGAAGACAGAATTTGGAGAAGAAATCGATAGTCATGATGCTGTTATTAGAGACAATGAGGCTCCTGTCAATGAGGTTGGCAGCATATTTGAGGGCTTGCTATAATCAAAACTTATATGCAGAAATATGGCAAATATATTATAACTGTAAAATTTACATCATAATTCCCTCTCTCTCCTGCAGCATTGGAATGATAAAATTTATTATAACTGTATTTTACATCATAATTCCCTCTGTGTTGCTATGCAGAAATATGCCAAATATGTTGGTTTGAAGAGAGATTTTCGACTTGTAGTTCGTGGTGCTGCCCGTAATATGGTTAAAATTCTCAACGGATCTAGTTAGTTTTTTCTCTGCCCTTATCTTATATGTCGAATGACATGATATTTATTGTCATTTTATTGAACTTTCTAGTTTTATTATTATGGACATATATTGCTCAAAGTATTCCGGTTAGGTCTCTTGTCTCTTTTTCTTTGATGTCACGTTGCTGTCATTGGTCTGTGGATGTCACTAAATCGGTACTTTTATTTTCCATGCAGCGGATGAGGTACTGATCATCAAAAGTGTGACTCACAGAGATTTCAATGCAATGATAAAGGTGAGTGCATGAGATTCAATCTTTGTTATGGGTCAGTTTATACTCTTATTTCCAAATACTTGATCTGTTTCTGTTTTTAGAGATGCATTCAACATGATACCTACATGTACATTAAATATGGAAAACATGGATTTCCACTTAAACACCAAGGTCCTTGTCATAGTTTAGGTACTTTAGCCTGATTATTGATGTTCATTTTTTTCAGACTATACCCAATCCAGTATATCTTTTCCAAGGGATTGTATTACGTAGAGGGGCAAAAGGAACTGGAATGAAATCCATCGAGCTTGCGCTCTCTATGTGTGACACTGTTGACATATACGGTTTTACTGTGGATCCAGGATATACTGAATGGTAAATTCACTTGCATTTTGAGATCCTTGACTTTCATTTTCTTTCATCTTCAAGTGCGGGCACTTCCAATATAGTTCGTGGTAGAGTTGGTAAAATGATGAATCTTCCACTCTTATATGCATTTGCATAAAAAAAAACTCTCCTTCAATCTTTATTCACTTTGAAGTCTTTGTGATCTTAACTCGTAGAATCATCATTTAATAGTCCTCTCAAGTGACAACTACCCTAATCATACATACTGAGATATATTTGAGATATATTTTGCTTCTCGATTCTTGTTTTGTCAACCAAGATAAATCGTATTTTAAGTCTTTAACCGAGCTTTTTCTTGATTTAATGCTATTGAAGGACCAGATATTTCTCAACACCAAGGAAAGGACACAATCCACTTCAAGGTCGAGCATATTATCAGCTCCTGGAGTGCCTCGGTGTATGATTCTGCACTTTCTCACCCTTTACAATTTGAACTTGCAATTAATTTCCTATTCGCAAATGATGCTAAAATAAGCTAGAGCTTATACAAGCTCTTAGTTTTTGAGCCACTCGATTTGACTTAGGGACCTACCATGAATGAAAAAAAAAAAATTCTAATAAGTGACTACTTTTATAAGCTTTACCTTATTCTGCCATTCCCCTTTCCCACAATTTTTCCTTCCAGGTTATTAGGATCCACTCCCCAATGAGGTCACAGAGAAAGCAAGATTGGTCTGATGTCCCAACCCGTAAAACGATAGCTCGAGCCCACGCAGCCGCCCTGAGACTAAAAAGGACCCAATCGAGCCAAACTGATGATCCAAGCCAATTCGGAAGTTGTAAGGTATGGGGCAATGCAAACCCTCATGCTGGTCCCACCTCAGGATCTTCTGACATGAGCGATGCCAGAAAAAACTCAAACTACAACAAATGGGAAGTCATGCCCTTCGAGAGCCTCAGAGAGGAAGCCCGGGACCATTACAATCACATGGAAGGTGTTTCTCTATACAAAATGGATGGAAACAAGTTGGATGATCTTGTTTGTGTGAGACATAAATCCGAGCTAGTATAATGCACTAATGTTAACCATTGCTTGATTTGTTAAAAGAGGGGTTCTAATTTAGGAGACACGAATCCTCATGTTCATTGATGTAGCTCGAATTTACACCTTTTGATTACTGTCGAATGTTGTACTATGACTTTCGAGGTGCCATAGCTGAAGGTTTGTCTTTTCTGGTGTACCCAATCATCAAAATTGGAACTTTAAGCACATCATAAGCAATTAGTACAATCAAGAACAACGATCCATTGAAATTCAGTAGATACTACAATGTAAAGAACAAGAAAGCAACAAAATTTTCCACAAACACCATTGGAGCAGTCAGCCAAGGGAAATGGAGAAATTACATGTAAAAATCTACTTTTTGTTCTTCTTATTAACCAGTTCATCCGGAACAACCTTGAGCTGCTTCTTCTGCTTCGACTTGGCAATCCTTTGCAACGTCTTCGGGTTGGTGATCTTTTGCAGTTTCGTACCCGATTTCAACACATTCTCCTTCTTCTTCTTTTCCCTCTCCTCCTTCTTCTTCCTCTTCTCCACCTTGTTCATCCTTATCGTCTCCTTCAGCTCCTGCATCCTCTCCCTGTACGCCTTCTTGATCAGCTTCTGCTTCTCCCTCTCCTCGAACGACGTTCCCTTGACGCTCACCCGCACTGCAGACGTCCGGTGCTTTCGCGGCTGCTTCCAGTTCCGCCCAGAAACTCTCCCGGCGATGACGCCGTCGTAGGTCGGGTGCCCTAAGATCGGCTTGTTCGGGTTCTCTGCTGAGGATACCGCCCATCGCTTCGCTGGAGGAGCAACCGATTCGTCGATTTCCATGGAGGCCCCGTCGGCGCCAGACATGGAGAGGGCAATAGCCGCCTCCTGACACTCGCGCTTGCGCTTGTAGGTCTTGCCGCCGAAGCCCTCGTCCAGAGTTCGGAAATCGATCGTGCAAGCCATTGTTGAAGAAAGGTCTGCGCTGAGAAGGCAAACCCTAGCTATTGGAAAGAGCGGAATGGTGATGAAGGGCTTATATATGTTAGGGCAAGTGTAATTTTTTGTTCCCAAAGGCTGGGGTAAGTAAGGGTATCAAAACGGTCCTCGATCGACCTACGAGTCGTGTCGGTCTTAGTTTGTGTTAGGGGTCTTTGATCTAAACATGATCCGTGTAATAGTATGTGTCATGTTTGGAAACTCAAACCTGACCCGCATGTTGGTGGATCAACTCGCGAATCTGAATGACCCATCAGAAATAGTAAGAAGTGAGTCATCTGTTCGATCTCCATGATCCGCGGGTCAGTCTGGCCCGTTCGACCCACCATTTCAATAAAAATAAAAAATAGACTGACCCATAAAACACCATTTCTGTAAAATGCATACAACCCAAAATATTTTCAGAATGCATACAACATATATAAAATGGTGTCGCGTTATCAACCTAAATATGGTTAATATAATATTATATAAAATTAATATTCATTATATATAATTACTTTATAGTGAACGTTTATAATTAATCTGGTTCCGATGTACTTACAGAAGCCGACCTTATCTCAGTTGGTAGAGCTTAGGTCGCTGGTTCGAATCCTACATGTTGGATTTTGTTTCAAAAACCAATAAATTTACAACTGTAATTTAATTTTATAATGAGGTGCAATTTTTTTGTTTCCTCATGCTAATTTTGATTTATTGATTATTCTTGAATATATTATTTACTACTAGATAGGACTCACAGGTACATGCACCTCTATTATCTTATTGTTTATTAATATATTACTCATGAAATGTTTATAAATTAAAGTATATTCATAATAATATTTCACCTACTCTGCCCATTTAATTATTATTTTTATACTTAATCCATGGTTTACGTAACTAATAGAGGCGCTCAACACCAATATTTTGCAAATCTTTGGCAGAAAAACAATCTCCATCCAACCAGTGATAAAATGGATAGACAGATGACAATTCATAAACTACAGGGGGCAAAACATTATTCTAAGGAAATCAGAGGTTCGGCCTGCAAAGTTTGCCTTATACTCGAACAAAAATCAGCCACTATGAATACTGTTGAATAGAAGTGATGAGGAAAAATCACCCAGAAGCAATTTCCTTCTCCTTTGCCTTGCACATATCCTCAGCTGTCTTGACAAATTTCTTCGTAAGGTCATCGGTCTGCAATAGATAGTAGCATAGATCTGTTGGGTATCGATAGTGACAGCCCAGTAAGGAAAAGACCTTCGAGACCCAATAACTATAGAGGGGGTAAACCCATAACATTCGAACCGGACCGGCCTCCATAGAATGGCCCAGAACCGAGCCCAAAGTCTCTGAGGACACCCTGAGTGCTCGCCATTCTTTACCAGGCCGTGACCTCTCACTGCTCGCCATGGGAGTGCTCGCCCCTAAGAGAGCCCTGCCTCTCTCCTCTGGTCCCACTAAACCGTTAATAACCGAGTGGCCATGATATCCCGCGTATCTCAGTCACATATTCACTAAAGATTAGATTTGGTAACTGCAATATCTCACAGTAACTGCCATATCCCACGATCCGAATCTTCAGCAACACAATATACTAAGATATTCAGTTGCCTTATACGGTTTGATCTCTCCTACCCTATAAAACCCTTTCTTTACATACGTTCCTTACGTTTTGAGTTTTACACACACATATACTCATTTAAGCATCGGAGAGGGATCCAGAGACACCCCCTCTGTTGCGCTCCTCTACCTGCAGGTTCACCGGAGTTGGAGCAGAAGCGTCTTTCCATCCTTGCCTGACATTTACTTCACTGCCAGATCAGCATCTAGGGTTTTACGATCCAACATTTGGCGCCGTCTGTGGGAAACGAGCAATTCAGCCATGAGAACTCGATCTCAAAGCAACCGTCGGAACCAGACCAGGGAGCGATCCTCAGATAGCTCTGATTCCGCCGCCGCTTCACCGCTTCAACAGGAGCCTGCCAGCCGAGCAGGAGCTAATGCCGTTCCTCTGCGAACAACTCGAGAGCATGTCGGTGATTCAAGACCGACCCCCGCTGCTAATCAAAACGGAGCCCCGACACCACAGACAGTCCACATTGCTGGGCAAGACATCAATTTAACCCCAGAGATGGTCTCCCTGCTGGAAGCCATCCTAGGACAGGCGCGCCGCCAAGCCCCTGCTCCTCAAGAAAACAATCCCTCTGCTCCTAAGGAAAACCACCGCCCTGCTGCCACAGGGCCCTCACCCTCGGAAGTGGCAAATCCTGGTCCCACTGCGCCTCAGGAGGATCAGGAGATGACGTCAGGTCAGTAGTCCCTACCTCCGGCATACACCAAGGAGCCAGCAGCCGCATACACTGCCAATCCTTCCGGTCCTCCTCCACCCGGAACCTCGCCTATGTACTGCACTGTGGATCAGATGGATGACCTCCTCAATAAAAGGCTTCAAGAAAGACAGCTGACAGTCGCAGCTCCCTTTAAGGAGCAGTCTGCTCATCCTTTTACCGACGGGCTCGTCGCCATCAAAATCCCAAAGGATGTAGTTGCTCGGGCCATACCTGAGTATAACGGTGGAGGAGATCCCACCGTACATGTCAACAAACATGAGGCCTCTCTTCTGGGTAAGTCAAATGATCCCAATCACTTGGCTTTGTTATTTCCATCTACTCTTTCGGGTTCGGCTTCGTCCTGGTTCTTCAGCCTCCCTGCAGGATCAATCGGAACTTGGGCAGAGTTAAGAAGCAAGTTCCTGGAGAGATATATGGGCGAACGCCAGTTGCTGAAGAGCGTGGTCGCCCTTGACTCGGTCAAACAGCAGCCTGGAGTGTCGCTATCCAACTTCTACGGGCGTTTTCATCAGAACGTCACGGAGATAGATCGCTGAATCTCGGATGGGGAGATCATTCGAACATTTTACAGGGGTCTGGATGTGGCCAATAAGGCCTCGAGGAAGCTGCGAAACAGCTATCATGTGAAGGAGATCGAAACGTTGGAGGAGTTGGCGTCCAGAGCAAAAGGTTTCATAGACCTTGAGAGGGCGAATACAGAGGCAGACTTCCTGACGACTTCGCTAAGGGTGGTCCATGAACCCCAACGCGATGGTAAGAAGGAGGTGAAGAAGGAGAAGAAGGGAAAGGACAGTAGGCCCCGAGTCGAGTCTAATCCAACGCCTCGCCATCCAGAGGTCCCTGAGTACTTCACGCCTTTAAATAGGCAGATCTCAGCGGTACTAGTCGAGATGGAGAGGAGATCCTTGGCGAGGCCACCGATGCCTCGTCGAGGTGGGCAGCCCATGGGAAAGGATGTCGAGAGCTATTGCAGATACCACAAGTGCAAGGGCCACAAGACAGATGACTGCCGCATTTTGAAGCGGGACATAGAGAAGCTGATTCAGGGAGGAATGTTGAAGGAATTTGTGGCAGGGCGAGACAGAAGCCGAACGCCCCCCAGGAGACATCGTTCGCCAGCCCCTGCAGAACAAAGTTAAGCCCTATGTTCAGTCCTGGAAAGCAGAGCAGAGGTCTTCAACATTCAAGGACAGGTCACATGGATGACCCCGTTCCAGAATTATTTAAAAGAAGGGATCCTCCCAGAGGACGAAGGCGAATCCACGAGGATTAGAAGACTCGCAACCAGTTATCTAATCATCGATGGGGAACTCTACAGAAGAGGCTACTCGACGCCTTACTTGAGGTGTGTTGCTCATCCTGAAACAGAAAAGGTTCTTCGAGAAGCTCACGAAGGGGCGGCAGCATGTCATGAAGGTGCTCGATCACTGACCAGGAAAATCTTCAGATTGGGATATTACTGGCCGACCTTGGGAAAAGATGCAGCCGAGTTAACACAGAAGTGTGAGATTTGCCAGCAGTTTGCACCACGATCGGGTCGACCATCAACACTATTATCCCCAATGGCAGGTGCCTGGCCTTTCGCTCAATGGAGAATCGATATATTGGGTCCTTTTCCTATTAGCACTGGTCAGCGTACTCACATTATAGTGGCAATCGACTATTTCACTAAGTGGATAGAGGCGAAAGCTCTAGCTTCGACAACAGAATTCCAGGTCATCAAGTTCCTACAGGTCAACACATTCTCCAGGTTTGGCATTCCTAAAATACTCATCAGTGATAATGGTCCGCAATTTGTTGGAAAGGAGCTGAAATGGCTCTGTGAAGAATATCATGTCGACCATCGTTTCAGCTCAGTACATCATCCTCAAACGAATGGGCAAGCTGAAGCAGCCAACAAGGTTGTGTTAGCATGACTCAAGAAAAGGGTTCGAGCATTCAAAGGGAACTGGGCAGATGAACTGGAAAACATATTATGGGCCATCAGAACAACACCTAAGGCGGCCACAGGAGAAACGCCTTTCAGTTTAGTGTACGGATCAGAAGCAGTAGCACCAACCGAAATAGCAGTGCCTACCCACAGAGTCCTACACTTTAACGCGGAGGCAAATGAGATCGAGCGCAGAAGTGACCTCGACTTAGCAGAGGAGAAGAGATGGCTCTCAGAAAAGACACAAGCAAAGATGCGCTTGGCGACCGCTCGGTACTTCAACAGAAAAGTCAGTGCTCGCCAATTTTTCGTGGGGGAGATGGTTATGAGAAGGAATGAATTCACAAGGCTTGGACAGTAAAAATAAACTTTCAGCCAAATGGGAAGGACCGTACAAGGTAGTAGAGACCGCCGCACCAGGATCCTACTATTTGGAAACCACCGAAGGCGAGAGGTTACCCCGTCCATTTAATTCTGAGCATTTAAGAAAATTTCATACATAGCTTGTAATCAAACTGTTATGTCAATAAAAGAAAGTCATTCCTTCATAAAGCGTGTCCACTCGAAGCAAGTCGAAGAAAAAAGCCCTGACGCCAAAAGTTAGGCCAAAAGCCCTATCGCCAAAGATAGGCCAAAAGCCCTAACAACAAAGTTAGGCCAAAAGCCCTAGTAACAAGGCTAGGCCAAAAGCCCTAACAACAAAGTTAGGCCAAAAACCCTAACAACAAAGTTAGGCCAAAAACCCTAACAACAAAGTTAGGCCAAAAGCACTAGTAACAAGGCTAGGCCAAAAGCCCCGACGCCAAAGTCATGCCAAAAGACCTAGCAAAAAGTTAGGCAAACCAAAAGCCCTGACGCCAAGGCCAAAAGACCTAGCAAAAAGTTAGGCAAAATAAAAGCTCTGACGCCAAAGTCAGGCCAAAGAAATTTTAGGCGATCACTATGGATGACGAAGCCTTAAAATCCACAAATTCCCTGCTATTATACAAATACCTCGAAGGTGTAAACTTCAAGGTAGGTGATATCTCTTTGAACTTAGAAGTTTATGCTTTTAAGTATCAGAGTATTATCCTGAGAAAATTTCGTATGGACTTATGCTCGGTCTGAGACTTTAAGAGTCGAAGCCATTATACAGCAAGAACAGTCAAGAGTAATTATGATTAAGATATTGGATAGCCAAATATGTTCGAAGTCGATTAAAGGCTCAAGAATATAAATGCATATAAAGAAACCAAGTCTTAAATAAATAATTACAAACCGAAACAAAAATTACAAAAACAGCTATCTAAAAAAGATAAAAAAATACGGTCGCCAAGGAGTTGGAGACTTCAAGCTTTTGGATCCTCGGGGGCAAGGGTGCTCTGCTCGCCTTCGGGGGCAGGAGTACTGGGCTCGCCTTCAGGAGCAGCCTCTTCAGCAACAGCGGGCCGAGAAGGGCGACTCTGCAAGAAGCTCTTCAAGGATTCAACTTCCCCACGGGGAAAGTTGGGGTCGACCGCCTGGACCTCCTCCACCAGGTCTTGGAGAAAATCGACAATCGCCGACTTCATCACCTTCAAGGCCTGGTCCTCAAAGTCTTCGGAGGCCTTGAACTCCTCGACCACGGCTTGGGGTGAAGGAACCGCCTTCAGCTGATCAGCCAGCCGGTTCTTCTCCTCCTCCAGGGCGATCCCCCTGGCTTCAGCAGCATCCATCTGGGCCTCCGCGGCGACCCTACGAGCGTTCGACTCGACCACATGAGCACGAGCCTCCTTCAACTCGGCCTCCAGGCGAGCACGGACCGCCTCCCCTTCATCAAGGCACCGATGAAGGGCCTCAGCTTCTTGAAGGAAGGCTGCAGCATCAACCTCCCTCTTCTTGACATCAGCAAGGAGGCGCTGCTCCTTCCTGAAATACTCCTCCCGGGCGCCGTCCACCAAGGTGATCGCCACGTCAGCAGTCTTCTTGATGGCCTCCAACTGCCCGGGACTGACCCCCGTGCTTCGGTATTGCTCCAGCTCGACAAGCAGATCAGAGTGTTTGTCGGCGAGCTCGCCGAATACGCGACCAAGGATCACCTCTTCCCGAACGAGCTGACAACAAAAACACAAGGAAAAATGTCAGGTCATCAAAATAAAAAGGAAGAAATAACAGAATGACAAGGAAGAAATAACGGAAAGAAGGCGAGATCATACCAGGGCAACTCGTTCGAAGTGGGTCCGTGGGGACAATCGAGCGGTCCTTGGGAGGAATTATCCCATCAAGGAGCCGCATGCACATATCCGGGCTACCCCTGAGGCTCTTCTGGGCGGGGTACCCGTTCTTGGCAAGGTCCCCACAAGGGACCCAAGGCCCCAGAGAGTCCACAGCCTTAAAAGGCTGGAATAAGCTCGCCATGGAGAAGTACTCCTCGGCGGGAGCCCTCGAAGAGCTGGAAGCAGCAGACCCCTTCTTCTGGGTCCCAGACTCCTTAGGAGGAACCGTGGGCACCGAAGGAGCGGGAGGCGCCAAGGACAATGCCTTCTCCTTAGTGGCGGAAGGGCCCTGAGGAGAGGGAGAATGGGGCGCCGCGTCCAGACCCTTCCCCTTGCTGGCAGAAGGGCCCTTAGGAGGGAGAGGAGGAGGATGCTGGTCGACCTCAGGGTGCTCCTCACTCCTTACCTTCTTAGAAGGAGGAGGAGGAGGGTCCCGGGCCACGTCAGCCGAAGACTTCTCTGCAAAATAGTAAGACAAGATGTCAGAAAAAAAATGCAGAGTATGAAAACATTAAATCTACAAAAGGCGAGGTGATATACCTCGCTAGCAAGGGACAACAAGGGCCGAAGGAAGGGTCTCCTCTGGTTTCCTCTTGGACGATCGCCTAGAGGGGGGAGGAGCAGAGCTCAGCAGCGCCTGGTCGGGGGACAACCCCGCCGATCCCTGGTCATCAAAGAGACCTATCAGTTTTCGGCTCTTGCTTACGACCTTGCCTACAAGTGATAAAACAAGATAAGGGTTAGAAAGTTACCCAATCATCAAAGATTGGCGTGGCTTGATGAATGCCCGCCATCTCAAGCGCATTCTCAGCATTCTCCGCCACTGAGCGAATGGACTTGAACTGGGACGACCGATGCAGCCGATACAGGTCGTCGATGGCGTTCCGGTCACTCCCTGACAATTCTTCGAAGGAAGGAGGAAAATCCTTGTCCGGAGCAAACAATTTCCAGGGTACACCCCCCTTGTACAAGAAGTAAAACTTCTTGTAGTTGGAGTTAGTGGCCCGGAAATCATCGACCAGACGAACATGGACGTTCCAAATCCATCCTTGAGGGCCTCCCCACTCTGAAAACTTCGGCCAGCGGGGTTGGAAGTGGTGGAGGTGGTTTGCCCCTGCTGCCAGTCAGAAGAAACACCGGAACAAGGCCAGTGAATACACCCATTCCTGACGTATGCACAGGAAATTGAAACCGACCCACATCCTGAGGGCATTAGGAACGAGCTGCGTGGGGTGAATCCCGTAAAACTGGCACAAGGTCTGTAAATCCTCACAGAGAGGAAAACGCAACCCAACATCGATCTGGGCCGCATAAATGTAAACCTCTCCGTCGTGAGGAAAATGCAGACCTAAGCCAGGATACCTAGGAGCATCCTCCACAATGAAGCCACCAAGTGCCACCACGGTTTTAAAGTAAGCCGACTTCAATTCATTAGGCTTGACGTCTACTCAAATAAATTCAGATATAGCAATGACAAACATAAAAAACAAGGAACAGGTGGGGATATTACCAAAACAGAACACTGAAAGGACAGAGGTTTACCTTTTGGAGAAAAGATGGGCGTCTGGAGCTCAGGCCCATCCACCACCACTGGGGTGGCCGCGGATCTCCCCACGTCAGGCTGTCCCCCCCGTTGAGGGGGGCACGGCGCCATCCCTAATGGTCAAGGGGGCATTGACACTCTTGGGGGCGTTGGAATTCTTAGACCCCTTTACGGCTGTGTGCTTGACTCTCTGACTTCTGGTGGCCATGGAAGCAATGAAGAGAAAAAGTTTGAAGAAGATTGAAAAGGAAAAGAGAAGGTTCGCAAAGAAGCTCTGAAAATTTGAAGGAGTGAACAAACGTAAAAAACAAAACAGAGAGACTGATGTTTCTTATATAGGCCCAAAAAGGAGTAACCGCCACGGGCCAATCGAAGCGACACAGAGAATAATTGCACCTTTTTGGAAAAAATCGAAGCAATGTCAGAATTCCAAGAGACACCTCGGGGAGACAAACAGTTGGCTGGTACAGACAGCTGTCAGACTACCCTAGGTTTACGGAAAAGTAAATGTCAGGCATGCCTCAAGTGACCGTTCGATTTCTGGACAACTGTGCAGTTATTAAATGCTAAAAGTCCACTAAGGAGACAAGAGGGTCGTCAGCGCACTAATAAGCGTTATCAGAAATACCTCGGGCAGGTAGTGATCGCCTAACCAAGAAAGATAGACTTTCATAAACCTAGATTACCTCGAGTGATCGCCAAAGGGGAATAAAAGGAAGGATATCTTTTCAGCTTTGAACGAAGAAAAAACTGCTCGCCAAACGAGCTCAAAATGCCTCAAAGGTCATGAACCAGTACAAGAAACGAAGAAAACTGAATCTGAGACGTCACTATCTAAAACCCTACCAGGAAATAAAGCTCGACTGAAGAAACTTCAATCAAGCTTCGGGGGCAAATGTTGGGTATCGATAGTGACAGCCCAGTAAGGAAAAGGCCTTCGAGGCCCAATAACTATAGAGGGGGTAAACCCATAACATTCGAACCGGACCAGCCTCCATAGAATGGCCCAGAACCGAGCCCAAAGTCTCTGAGGACACCCTGAGTGCTCGCCATTCTTTACTAGGCCGTGACCTCTCACTGCTCGCCATGGGAGTGCTCGCCCCGAAGAGAGCCCTGCCTCTCTCCTCTGGTCCCACTAAACCGTTAATAACCGAGTGGCCATGATATCCCGCGTATCTCAGTCACATATTCACTAAAGATTAGATTTGGTAACTGCAATATCTCGTAGTAACTGCCATATCCCACGATCCGAATCTTCAGCAACACAATATACACTAAGATATTCAGTTGCCTTATACAGTTTGATCTCTCCTACCCTATAAATACCCTTGCTTTACATACGTTCCTTACGTTTTGAGTTTTACACATACATATACTCATTTAAGCACCGGAGTCGGAGCAGAAGCGTCTTTCCATCCTTGCCTGGCATTTACTTCACTGCCAGATCAGCATCTAGGGTTTTACGATCCAACAAGATCGAATCTATTTAACTCGATTCAACATTACAAAAAAAAAGAACGTATTTTGATTACTAAGCTTATTCCTCAATTCTTTCTCCAGCTTCTTTGCATGGTCCTTTGGGAAATTAGAGCTCGCCTTCTTAATTGTATCTAGTGCCTGTTAAAATCAGATAAATATTTTCTCAAGCAACTGATAGAATATTGTCATCTGGAACTTATATCAGATGGATAAGTCTAAGAGGCATATAATTCACTAGTAATCTAGTAGTTGAGAAGATAACATCCACAGCAGATTATGCGAACAATTATTTCCAAGGAGCAAAATGTGTTGGAAAATTTCGAATGGATGTGGTGGATGAACTCGAATTTGTATGCTTGGATTATTCTGAAGTCGTGACGACACTTTCAGATTGAAACTATTTGGAGGCACCCAAACTTTCAATCGGATAAAATCAGAATACTGAACTAAAACTTGAGAGAAGGATTGTGAATGTTTGAGATGAAGATTTAGGACCCCCCTATGACCAATTTATAGTGTTTGTCACACCCTTAGGAGAAGACACCATGTCCTTTGGAAGAGGCAAAGTGTCATTTCGGCCATAACACCCCTTTTGATTCAAATTTTGGCTCCAAAATCAAAGGGACACCTTAGGATGACACATAAGCAATGGTTCGGCCAACACATGGTTTGGTTCAATAATGGTTCAGCCAAGAATTGGTTTGGTCCAATATTTGGTTCTAAAGCAAGTGTCCAAAAACCGGGAATTTTGAAGTTAAAATGTTAAGTCATTAATTCCAAAAATTCAAATTTACAATGAATTTTTAGAATAGTGACTTTATGTATAATAAAAAATTTCTAGAATAGCTCGACCCCAGCCAGGGGCGCTGCCCCTGGACCCGGCAAAGGGGGCGTTGCCCCCTTTGACCCCCATTGCCTCATCTCTAATCAACCGATGAATCTCCAATACAATGAATCATAATATACTTAAACAAGCATGCACTCCGCACCCTCCTAACTTGTTTTATGAGATACTATGATCTCATTGGTCAACTAGTCAATCCAATTACACTAAAATATATAACAAAATGTGGATCAGATCATCGAACTGTGAAAAGATATATCTCTCTGGATGTACCTTTTGACGGGCTCTTCGTACACTCATCTTTACATTTTCACAAGATTTAGCTACCACTTTCGACATCGCCTGGTAAATGAAGAATGGTAAATACTAATATAAAAAAATGGAAGAACAACGAGTTGCTTACCTGCATATGTTCTTTCGTCAGCCTAACAATTGCAGCAGAAGAACAAGGTATTAGGACGTCTCAACAAACTGAAGAAAGATGTAAAGTGCAAGATGAAAACGTGCTTACGGAGGAATTGCAGCGATTAAGCGATCACCATCAACCTTAGGGTTTAATCCTAAAGAAGAAGAAACAATTGCACTCTCCACTGCCTTCACAGTCTGCAAGAAACAAACCCAACAATATGCAATTGCAAAAATATAGCATTCTAGTCAGTAAAAAGTTTGTTTTGATGAACATATTCATAAAGCAAAAACAAATTTTCCAATGATGTTACTCACATTTGGATCATAAGGGTTGATGGATAATGTTTTCGTGTCCATAACTGATACAACAGCTATCCTATTCAAAGGCATCTTGACACCACTTACTTCTACTATTATGTGATCAAGTATTCCTGCACTGATGATTGATCTCGTTAAGCATTTAATTCCAAGCAAAAGTAAAAGTAAACTAGAAGAAATTCAGCAATTTGTTAAGTACCAGGAGAGGCTCTTCCAGTTCGGAGCTTAGCTAGCTCTCGAGATAAAGCAACAATGGCAGCATCCATTTGAGATGAAGCAGCTTCCTTTACACTTGGGCCAATATCTGCCACAACATCTACAGACTAGTCCTTAAAAATATCATCTCTCCTTTTCAGACTAATTTTATCCCTCTTTTTCAGACTAATTTTGTCCCAGGTAGAAGGGGTCGAATAATGTAATTTTGCTTAGAGAGGTGCTTCATTTTTTCAAAGCATAAAAGGGCAAAACAGAGTGCATACTTATCAAAATAGATCTTGAGAAAACTTATGATAGAATTGAGTCGGACTTCATCAGAAATACTCTTAATTTCTTTAAATTCCCTAAGAAAGTCATCAAGTTGATGATGAGCTGTATTTCCACGTATTCAATTGAAATTTTGTTTAATGGTGGGAAATAAGAAAAATTCTACCCGTTCAGAGGCATCAAACAAGGGGACCCCTATCTCCGTACATCTTTATCCTATGTATGGAATATCTGGCGTTTCTTATTGATGAAAAAGTTATGCAGGGACAATGAAAATGAATAAAAGTGGGAAGAGTTAACTTGACTTTATCCCATATTTTATTTGCTGATGACCTCATTCTAATGGGAGAGGCGACACCTGAAAATTGTAACTGTATCAATTCTGTATTAGAAGATTTTCGCGCCATTTCGGGACAAAAGGTAAATCAGGGAAAGTCGATCATGGTGTTCTCAAAAAATGTATCTGCTACAAAAAAAACAGAGCTCTCAACTATTTTAAAATTTAAAACAGTTGAGAACTTTGAGACTTATCTTGGGTTTCCGTTTGATTTGTCAAACTCAAAAGTTAACTCATTTAACTTTGTGTTGGATAAAGTTATGAATAAACTTTCGGGCTGGATGGCAAATCTACTTTCTATAGCTGGAAGAGTTACGTTGGTCAAATCGGTTTTGTCCATGATCCCCTCATATTATATGCAGTGTACCATGTTTCCTACTTCAGTGTGTAAAGAACTGGACATGATTAACATATTTTTTTTTTTGGGATCCACGGACTAGAAAAGAAAAATCCATTTGATCAATTGGGAGGAAATTACAAAGCCGAAAAAACTAGGGGGCTTGGTATTCAATCGGCGATGTATAGAAACAAAGCGCTCCTGTGAGCTTGGCTTGGAGATTGAAAAAGGAAACATCTCATTGGGCTATGATGATTAGAAACAGAACTTTTAAGCAAGATGGAATTTCTCTCACTATTTCGAACAAAACACCATGTAATTGGAAAGCAATCAATGAAGGAATGAAAACTCTTAATCTGAGTTCGGGGTGGGTGGTGGCAAATGGTAAGGATATTAAATTCTGGCAGGATAGTTGGGTAGACAATCAACCCCTTCAATCTGCTATCTATGGGTCACTGAAGTATGATGAAGGCAAATTGATGGTAAGAAATGTCTTCCAAAATGATAGGTGGAACTAGATAGAATTTCTTTTGATCTCCCGAAAAAATTTGTGGATATGTTTCGAAGAACTCCAGGGGAAAAGACAAATGTCTCATTCGACACTCAAATATGGAATGCCATAAATTTAGGGACTTACACTACTGCATCTGTTATTCTCTTTTAGCAGGGCATGACTCAAATAGTCAGGTACTTGAACAATGGGATTGGGTCTGGAAAATCCAGACTATCCCAAAAATTCAGTATTTTATTTGGTTGTGCCTTCAAAACAGATTAGCCACTTGCAAATTATTGAACCGTAGAGGATGTAATTTGAGCCCTATCTGCCAAATTTGTAATTCTGCGGTGGAGGATTTAGATCATATATTGCATAGATGTGAGCATGCAAAAAAGATGTGGAATTCAGTCAGCTGACCGTCTAGTCTGGGGCAATCGTTCCAGTATACTTTGAATGAATGGATTAAGTTTGGATGTCAAGCATCGGGAGTAACGGTCCAAGGAGTTCAGTGGAATTTCTTTTTTTCTTATGCGCTATGGAACATTTGGAAAAATAGGAATTCAATTATTTTTAATAATAAACTTGTTTTTTCTTGTGTTTATAATATATTTTTATCTCAGGCATAATTTCAACAAAATGTTTATCTTGAGACTGAGACTACTAATGAGTTTATCTCCATTGATATTAGTTGGAATCCTCCAAATAAAGATTGATTTAAAATTAATACAGATGGAGCAGCTAAGGGAAGACAAGGAATTGCAGGAGCAAGTGGGGTCATCCGAGACTACAAGGGATTCTCAAGGAACTTGGGATGCTCAAACAGTCTCGTTGCGGAATGCTGAGTCATCCGAGATGGACTCTTACTGGCAAAGTCACTTGGATTAAAATCCATTCATCTTGAAACGGATGCCATCTCAGCTCATAAGGTAATCTCTGATGAAAATATGTCAAATTTAAAACTAATGTCATTATTGCGGATTGCAGAAAGCTCTTGATGAAGTTCGAAAGAGTGAAGTTCAGACATATATTTCGGGAAGCAAATGCAGTAGCGGATATCATGGCAGGCATGACGATTATCCAACGTCAAGTTTTTGAAATTCATACCTCTCTTACGAAGGAAACTAATAGCGCGCTCCGTAAAGACGCTGTCGGTTTTTCTTATTCGAGAATTGTTAAAGCTAGCTATTTTTGTTGTGTGTTGTGAACTTGGGTGCAAAGTTTTTCTACAGGCACCCTAAAGTTTTCCTAGAATCGAACTTGGTTCCCATTCTCTTCTTCCAATCATTTATGAGTTTTATTACAACACATTACATAATACAAATGTAATAGGGTGAATTTGTGCATTTTGATCTGCAAAATGCACAAATTTACGTACATAAAAGGTAGCAAGTACAAGTCATGTTGAGCTGCAATGGATGTTTCAATTCCAAACCCAAAAACCTCAAATAGACAATCAATGTGCCATTAAGCTGTTTACAAAAAACAAAAAATAATGATAAAACAGCTACAAAGGAGGTTGCAAAATCATCTGACCAAACATATCACTAAGAATGTTACATCACATGGAATACAAACTCAACCAACCTTGCTACTTCTTTCTTTACACAGCATGTGCCATTCTTGCAGAACCGCAGCTTGAAGTGCTCGGTGTTCAACTTCCTCAGCAGTCAACTTTGACAGAGTTGTATTCCCCTTCTCCTCCGCCTCTTCCTCCTCTTTCTTCTGCTTCTCCTTCCGTTCCCTCCTCTCCTTCTTCTTCTCTTTCTTCCTCTCCTTCTCTTTCCTATACTCCTCCTCATCCTCGATTTCCTCAGCTTCTTCTTCCTCTTCCTCATCGGATGTATCTTTGGTACGTTGAGCTGCCTTCAGCAATGCGATTCTCTCCATTGAGATCCTGAGCCTCTCTGCAGCTGCCACCTTGACTTCTTCCTCTGGCATGTATTCGACTCCACCATCTGTTAGATCGTCTAGCCAGCCTTGGATATCAGATTCGATTACTTTGGTGATTGATGCATCGGAGGCTCGGACTATGAATTTGCATATCATGGTGGTTGTTTCGTCACCTAAGTCCATGTTTCTGCTCACTTCGCTCGCACCAAATATCATCAACCCCACGTAGCCCCCGAACCAAGTCTTTGCAGCAAAGCATAACTGCAAAAAAAAAATACAACTTTATCAATCGCAGTACCAAATACTACAAAAGGCGGTCTATTAAACGATGGAGTGTGAATCTTGGTGAGAAAGATCTAGTACTATTTCAAGACTGTTGATTATTTCATTTTTCGTAAAAATACATAAAGAAAAACAGTTTCCATTTGCACTTTCTCGCCACATTTTCTACTAACAGAGCTTCCCAATCTTCCCTTGAGCAATACACCATATGAAACTTAGTGACCTTGTTAGAGATTAGCAACCTTAGAAAAAAAACAAAAAAAAAACAGTTGATTATATCAGCAAATCATAACTACAACCAACTGCAATTTTATTAATCACAGTACCGTATTTACCAAATCCCAACAGTTTTAGCAGAAAAGTTGTGAAAAAGAAGCGCTTATTATCATTTCTTGATGATCTCATCAAATCACCACTTTCCTGAAAATGGTAAGTTGTTCATTCACCTTTTAAATAAAATAGTTCTCACCAAGTTCTTTACTTTCTCATAAAGTTTATCACTTGATCGTATTTTCCCTTGAGCAATGCTACAACATGTTGATCTTAGTAAGAACCTATGTTACAAAGTAGCAAACTTTACTAGTACAGATAACTTTTCATCATCTCCATTTTTCCTGTTTGTTTGTTTTTTTGCAAAAATCTCAGTTTCTCACTAAGTTTCACACCTCGGAGAATTTGCCCCAATCTATTTCCTGAAAGAACTTCCATCCCAATAAGAAGATGAAACATAATGAATCATCTTAATTACCTCAAACCCAGCAACAGTGAGGATGATATGTGAGCAGACCTTGTGGAAAGGTTTTGAAGGTAATGACTTCAATCCACTCAAGAAAGGGGAAGCTCCGTACTGTTGTGCAGCAGTAGCTTTGAACCCACTACCTTCATAAGTATACGTTCCAGTGAACTCTACAATGGCTGGAAAGCTCGGCCATAGACGGAAATACTCAACAGGTGAAATCTTGTGAGGCAAGAGAAGTTCCGTCAGAGGAATTCTGTATGGCTGACACCTCAGAATCACAGGTTCTCCTAATTCGGTCCGCATGCTTCGTTTCTGTCTAATTATTTGAGGGTCCTCTTCTGCATAGTCGCCGTCATAGTCTCCTGATGCACCGCTACCATAGAAAGGGTAGTATAGAACTTGAACCCATAAGGCACATGATTCAAAATGAGATACACCGACTGTGACACTGCAGGGAACAGGATCCTGAAAAAACATGTTTTAGATGTTTCATACATATGATGTGTTTTTGTATCGTTCATGTGCTAATATACTGAAAAGTCTACTGTTCAAACTCACTCAAAGATTGTATTTATGCAATAAAACAGAATGTCTATAGTACGGTTCATTAATCATAATACCTGTGAAACAAGACTCCGCAGTTGCCTCACTGCTTGGGTAGATCCATCCATGTAATACAGAGCTCCGGATAATCCAACCCTTATATCCACACGATTTAGCTCTGACTCTGTCAAATTCAGTACCTGCAATATACGAGCGAAAATGTTCAGGGACATTTTTTCTTCTAACATTTGATGTAGCATTTTCAGTTGTACACTTTATACATACCAAATATAATTCAGATATGGAATTAATATACTCCACTAGAGCTGCAGCCTATGAGAAATGCAGTTGAAGATAGTCCTCTTCTAATTCAGAAAACTCTCCTAGGTATTGATAGTGGTTTACCAAGAATTGCCAATTAGACTATCCATCCCATCATTCATATTTAATAATGAAGTTCAGAATCATTCATATCACATCATCCATATTTCACTTCTTATAGTATATTGAACTTTGACATATGTATATATCACATAAGTTTCAGATTCAATATGAGGGAGCTGGACAAAGTGGAAGAAAGAAGGGAATTAATGAACTACCTTCAGATGTAAGCTGATCCTTCCATCCCCAGAATCAGCCAAATGATATGCTTCAACATAGCAAGGATCACTGCTACCAGTCAATGTGGTGGCAGTTGGTGGAATTTTCAATGAGGTTGAATCTATTCCTTTAGTCAACAACAGAGTTAATTCGCTGGCCTTTGGTCTCCAAAGCTCCAAAATCGCCTTATGAACCAACCCTTCTAACTTTCTGTCCTGAGCTGCAGCTGCTTCATAGAACTGAACAGTCAATTTGTGGTGGCTGAATGGGTAATCTCCTCTTGCTTCACTTACTCCAGCCCACCTGAAACACATTATAACGAAGTTCATTACTATATAAATGACAGTAGCAGTTTTGCAGTTCTAAAATAGGATGATTTTTTTAGAAATTAAAGTTTAGTGATGTATTTGCCCATACCTGTCATCAGGATGACTTGAAACATACTTAATTCTCTGCAACATTAGGCGGCATTGGTGCTTGCTAACTGAGTCAGCTTGAGGACTACTTCTAAACTCTTCTAGCTCTTTAGTTAGTAAAACACCTGCCCTAGCATGGCGTGATCCCAACCGCTGAGCACTCAGAAGAACTGCTTGGACATCTTGAAGTCTATTAGATGTTTCTGATGGTGCATCTACGTTGAATAGAACTTTGCGGATATTGGATACAATAATATTAAGTGCATCATCGGGATCATCAGCCAAAAGAGGATCCAATCCTTCTATATCTATATGTTCAGCAATAACCCAAATAAGGCGAGCACATACTCTTGGGGTATTCACCTGTATAAAATATAGAATTAAGAGCGAATTTTATATGCAAATCAATGATAACACGATCAATAATGTATACTCTCCTGCTACATTAATTTATAAACTGCATGGCAGATCATGAAAGCTACAAAAATATGTATACCAAATATTGACAAGGAGAAGATATGGCAGTGTGCATATTAAAGGAGTAAAGGCTTTGTTTTTAACAAAAATGAATCCTCAAAAACTGATGCATTCCCAGTCAATTCTGGACGAATCTTTAATAAGTAACTCTCAAATCTCAACCTTATAGTAATAGTAACCCTCAAAGTCAAATGAATCAACTGTGGGTGGTGGATACATGGTCAGACTTCAGAGTTTCAGGTAGCACAAGTAATGAGAGGGAAAAACCAAACAATAAAGACATGAGCTAGTAATGGACGAGTCCAATTCATTTTTTTCTAGAAATTTGCACATACCTCACGCAGATATTTAACAAGTTTGCGTTGCAAGTTCTGCAATCTTGTTTCATTCAATATTTGATCTTGAGAGGCGCCATCTTTTACTCTTTTTACACCTCCCCTTGTATCATAAATGTAGCAGAGTCTAACCAACAATTTCAAATAGCAATCAATAGCATAGGTCCGACCATCACAATCCCACTTGACACAAGGCTTGCAAACTTCCACCACTTCTAAAGCTGGCTCTGTCCAGTTAAGTGCACCGTAACCTGTTCCATATGCCAAAGCTCCAATAACCCTTCCCTCCATGCCAGAGTTCTTTTGTTCAGGCAAAGGTAATGATAACTGAAAATAACTTTCCACTAGAGATGCAACCAATTCCTCCCTAAATAGGCTTTTACTTGTGGAACTATTTAGATCATCTTTGATCCATCTTCAAATAGTGAAGCAATATCAGTTCCTGGTAGAGGTTTCTGACCCCTCCGGACACTTTCCTAGGTAAAAAGATCAGCACAGAGAGCTGTTCGACAAATACAGGCAAATGCATGCATGCGGTCTGATTCAGCCCTTAAATTTCTTACCATAAGAAGCAGCCTCTTACACAGTGAGACCTTCAGTAGGTGAAACCACAGTATCAGATGGAGTACAAGTGTATAACTATGAACTATCTCTATGCTAACAAGCAATACCAGCCTAGAGCAACATATATTTATTTCTAAGCTGTACCCAGTTCTGATTATATGCAAGAATTTCCAGAACCCACAAGGGGCAATTGTTTGAGCTACAGATCATTTTTCTGAGTACATAGTGAAAAGACATTCTTTACCGTACACAAAACTCTGAAAACAAGATTCTATACCTAACCAGTCAACACAACAAGCCAAATCATAGAGAAGATAAAGCAATCATGGATGAAGTATGAACCTGACCTGCATATGGAGATCAAGAAGGTGGAGATTGGCAACAACAGCTCCGACAAGACTTTCTCTAGCAGAAGAGAATTCTTGACGATCCCAGAGTGTCAAGATTGATGTAATCGATAGAGATGCCCAATCGGGCTTCCCTCCAGGTACATCAGCCAAATAGAGCATATTAATTCCCACCTCGAAAATCAGTGCAGGTTCCAAAGATGATGCAAGAAATGGAGCCAAATGTGTAACGACATCAGATACACCAACAAATCTCTCTGCATTGTTAGCATCCAGAGTACTTCCACTATTGTTCTTCTTGGATAGCTTTCTTACGATCTCAATAGAGCCGGAAGCCACTGCCTTCACCGCATACACAAGAGGGAAGACCGTAGCTCTGAAGCTCTCAACAGGCAGAACCAACGATCTAGCCATCAATGCACTACGCTTCTTCCACACAAAATCCGTCGAGCAGAATTCAGCGAATCCGAGCAGATCAGCTCCAGATCCAGCGATGGCGAGCAGAATTCAGCGGTTGGTGGAGGTGAGAGCTTCGCACATGAAGAAGTCTGCAATGCAAATGGAATCGGAATTGACAGGGTGAAGTTGCTCAGCTCCAACGCTCAACATTCGACTAGAACGCCGACGGAGAGAGACGAATCGATGAAATTCTTGATGGGCTGGTCGGGCTCAGGCTACGGGTTGACTGGTCGGATCCAATATCTCGCGCCACATAAAAACCGCGGGTTAAGCCCAACCATTTTCATGGATATATATAGGAAGAAAGATAAAAAAAACAAAAGGTTAATTAATTAAATGGTTTCACATGTTTCAAAATGTGACTAATTAGTTTTGTTACTATTCATCGTCAAAAATCACATTGAATCACTATTCTAACCTATAAAATAACAATATTACCCATCTTTAGTTAATTTATTAACTCTATAACTTAAAATCGAACAATGTTCACATAATTAGCAAATCGTCCAAGATTTCTCAGCAACAAATACACGGGGCAATATGGGTTCGGGGACAAAGAGCTACTTGTGGGTCATCATGAATTAGGACCCTACATCGTGTTGTCTCTCTATCAGTTTGCTTCATTTTTCCGAGAGTGGCGGTCTTAGAGTGTGGAGGTGAGGATGATGGGGTCTTGGTCTACCCCAGTTCAACCCTAATTTCGGCCATCCTTTTGCCAATTGGAGTAGCAGATACTCCCATTTCGCTGATTCTTCTTCTTCTTCGCTGATACACCTTGTTGAAGTCTGTAGATACACGAAATCTTGATTAGTCGGAGACTACCCCAATCACCTTTCTCCCTCTCTCAGTGCACGACTGTTGGATCGTGAAATCCTGAATGCTGATCTGGCAGTGAATTGAATGCCAGACAAAGTTGGGATGACGCTTCAGCTCCAACTCCGGTGAACCTGCAAGTAAGGGAGCGCAACAGAGGGGGTGCCTCTGGGTCCCTCTCCGATGCTTAAATGAGTATGTGTGTGTATAAAACTCAAAACGTAAAGAACGTATGTAAAGCAAGGGTATTTATAGGGTAAGAGAGATAGAACCGTATATGGCAGCTGAATATCTTAGTGTATATTGTATTGCCGAAGATTCAGATCGTCAGTTACTGCGAGATATTGCAGTTACCAAATCTAATCCTTAGTGAATATGCGACCGAGATATGCGGGATATCGTGGCCACTTCCTTATTAACGGTTTTGTGGGACCAGAGGAGAGAGGCAAGGCTCTTTTCGGGGCGAGCACTCCCATGTCGAGCAGTGGAAGGTCGCGACCTGGTAGAGAATGGCGAGCAGTCCGAGAACCTTTGGCGTCCCTATAGACTTTGGGCTCGATTCTGGATTACTCGATGGTGGGCCAAATTTGGCTTGTACTTGGGTCGATCCGGTTCGGATGTCATGGGTTTGCCCCCTCTATAGTTATTGGGCCTTCGAGGCCTTTTCTTACTGGGCTGTCACTATCGATACCCAACATTTGCCCCCGAAGCTTGATTGAAGTTCCTTCAGTCGAGCTTGATTTCCTGGTAGGGTTTTAGATAGTGACGTCTCTGGTAATGGTTCAGTACCTTTGAGACATTTCGAGCTCATTTGGCGAGCAGTTTCTTCTCTGTTCAAAGCTGAAAGAATATCCTTCCTTTTATTCCCTTTTGGCGATCACTCGAGGTGACCTAGGCTTATGGAAGTCTATCTTTCTTAGTTAGGCGATCATTACCTACCCGAGGTATTTCTGCTAAAGCCTTATTAGTGCGTTGGCGACCACCTTGTCTCCTTAGTGGACTTTTAGCATTTAATAACTGCACAGTTGTCCAGAAATCGAACGGTCACTTGAGGCACGCCTGACATTTACTTTTCCGTAAACCTAGGGTAGTCTGACATCTGTCCATGTCAGCCAACCGTCTGTCTCCCCAAGGTGTCTCTTGGAATTCTGACATTGCTTCGGTTTTTTTCCAAAAAGGTGCCATCATTCCTCTGTGTCGCTTCGATTTGCTTGTGGCGGTTACTCCCTTCTTGGTCTATATAAGAAACGTCAGTTTCTACATTTTGTTTTTTACGCTTATCCACTCCCTCAGATTTCCAGAACTTCGCTGCGAACCTTTCTTCTTTCTTTTCCAACCTTCTTCAGCCTTCTTCATCCATTTCCATGGCTCCCCGAAGTCAGAGAGTCAAGCATATGGCCTCTAAGGGCACTAGCAAAGCCAACGCTCCTAGGAATGCCAATGCTCCCTTGACCATCCAGGATGCCGCCGTGCCCCCCTCAGTGGGGGAACCGACTGATCTGGGAAGGTCCGCAACCGCTCCCGTAGTAGTGGACGGGCCTGAGCTGAACACGCCTATTTTTTCCCCAAAAGGTAAACTTTCGCCCTTTTATTGCTCTGTTTTGGCAATATCCTCTGTTTTCCTTTGTTTTTATACTTGCTGTGCCATACTTGAACCATTCTGAGTAGATATCAAGCCTAACGAACTGAAGCCGGCTTACTTTAAGACCATGGTGGCGCTTGGTGGCTTCAGTGCGGAGGATGCTCCTAGGTATCCTGGCTTAGGTCTGCATTTTCCTCACGATAGAGAGGTTTACATTTATGCGGCCCAGATCGATGATGGGTTGCGTTTTCCTCTCTGTGAGGATTTACAGACCTTATGTCAGTTTTACGGGATTCATCCCACGCAGCTTGTTCCGAATGCCCTCAGGATGTGGGTCGGTTTCAAGTTCCTGTGCATACGCCAGGAATGGGTGTATTCACTGGCCCTGTTCCGGTGTTTCGTTCGATTGGCAGCAGGGGCCAACTACCTCCACCTCTTCCAATCCCGCTGGCCGAAGTTTTCAGAGTGGGAAGGCCCTCAAGGATGGGCTTGGAACGTCCATGTCCGCCTGGTCGATGATTTCCGGGCCACTAACTCCAATTACAAGAAGTTTTACTTCTTGTACAAGGGGGGTGTACCCTGGAAATTGTTTGCTCCGGACAAGGATTTTCCTCCCTCCTTTGAAGAATTGTTCGGGAGTGATCGGAATGCCATCGACGATCTGTACCGGCTGCATCGGTCATCTCAGTTCAAGTCCACCCGCTCAGTGGTGGAGTCTACCGAGAATGCCCTTGAGATGGCGGGCATTCATCAAGGCACGCCAATCTTTGATGATTGGGTAATTTTCTAACTCTTATCTTGTTTTATTACTTGTAGGCAAGGTCGTAAGCAAAAGCCAAAAACTGATAGGTCTCTTTGATGACCAGGGATCGGCGGGATTGTCCTCCGACCAGGCGCTGCTAAGCTCTCCCCCTCCTCCCTCTAGGCGTTCGTCCAAGAGGAAGCCCGAGGAAATGCTTCCTTCGGCCACTACTGCCCCTCGCCAACCAGGTATATTACCTTGCCTTTTGTGGATTTAATGTTTTTACATTCTGCGGTTCTTTGACTTCTGACTTATTGTCTTGTTGTTTTGCAGAGGAGTCATTGGCGGATGTGGCCCGGGACCCTCCTCCTCCTCCTTCTAAGAAGGCCAGGAGTGAGGAGCACCCTGAGGTCGACCAACATCCTCCTCCTCCCCTTCCTAAGGGCCCTTCTGCCAGCAAAGGGAAGGGTTTGGACATGGCGCCTCCTTCTCCCTCTCTTCAGGGCCCTTCCGCCACTAAGGAGAAGGCCTTGTCTTTGGCGCCTCCCGCCTCTTCAGTGCCACGGCTCCTCCTAAGGAGTATGGGGCCCAGAAGAAGGGGCCTACTGCTTCCAGCTCCTCGAGGGCTCCCGCCGAGGAGTACTGCTCCATGGCGAGCTTGTTCCAGCCTTTTAAGGCTGGGGACTCTCGGAGGCCTTGGGTCCCTTGTGGGGACCTTGCCAAGAAGGGGTACCCCGCCCAGAAGAGCCTACGGGGTAGCCCGAATATGTGCATGCGGCTCCTTGATGAGATAATTCCCCCCAAGGACCGTTCGATTGTCCCTACGGAGCTTCCTCAGATCGAGGGGTTCTTACGGACCCACTTCGAACGAGTTGCCCTGGTATGATCTCGCCTTCTTTCCATTATTTCTTCCTTGTCATTCCTTTTTATTTTGATGACTTGACATTTTTCCTTGTGCTTTTGTTGTCAGCTCGTTCGGGAAGAGGTGATCCTCGGCCGCGTTTTCGGCGAGCTTGCCGACAAGCACTCTGATCTGCTTGTCGAGCTGGAGCAATACCGAAGCACAGGGGTCACCCCCGGGCAGTTGGAGGCCATCAAGAAGACCGCTGACATGGCGATCACCTTGGTGGACGGCGCCCGGGAGGAGTATTTTAGGAAGGAGCAGCGCCTCCTTGCTGATGTCAAGAAGAGGGAGGCTGATGCTGCAGCCTTCCTTCATGAAGCTGAGGCCCTTCATCGGTGCCTTGATGAAGGGGAGGCGGTCCGTGCTCGCCTGGAGGCCGAGTTGAAGGAAGCTCGTGCCCAGGTGGTCGAGTCGGACGCTCTTAGGGTCGCCGCGGAGGCCCAGAGGGATGCTGCCGAAGCTAGGGTGGTCGCCCTAGAGGAGGAGAAGAACCGGCTGGCTGATCATCTGAAGGCGGTTCCTTCACCCCAAGCCGTGGTTGAGGAGTTCAAGGCCTCCGAGGACTTTGAATACCAGGCCTTGAAGGTGATGAAGTCGACCATCGCCGATTTTCTCCAAGAATTGGTGGAGGAGGTCCAGGCGGTCGATCCCAACTTTCCTCTTGGGGAAGTTGCCTCCTTGAAGACCTTCCTGCGGAGTCGCCCTTCGCAGCCCTCTGTTGCTGGAGAGGCTGCTCCTGAAGGCGAGCCCAGTACTTCTGCCCCCGAAGGCGAGCAGAGCGCCCTTGCCCCCGAGAACCCCAAAGCTTGAAGTCCCCAACTCCTTGGCGGCCGTATTTATCTTTTTAGATAACTATTTTTGTATTTTCCGTTTTTGGTTTGTAATTATTTATTGAAGACTTGGGTTTTTCTATTGAATGCCTTTATGTTCTTGAGCCTTTAATCGACTTCGAACACATTTAGCTATCCAATATCTTAATCATAATTACTTTCCGCTTTTTCTTGCTTTGTAATGTCGTCGACCCTTAAAGCCTTAGACCAATCATAAGTTAAACTTTCTAAGGATAACACTTTTGACACTTAAAAGCGTAAACTTCTAAGTTCAAAGAGATATTACCTTCTTTGAAGTTTAAACCTTTGAGGTGTTGGCATAATAACAGGGGATTTGTAATTTGTCAGGCTTTATCATCGATAGTGATTGCCTAAACTTTCTTTGGCCTGACTTTGGCGTCAGGGCTTCTATTTTGCCTAACATTTTGCTAGGTCTTTTGGCCTGGCTTTGTCGCCAGGGCTTTTGGCCTGACTTTGGCGTCAGGGCTTTGCCTGACTCTTGGCGTCAGGTTTTTTGAGGCCTAACTTTGTTGTTAGGGCTTTTGTGGCCTAGTTTTGTTTCTAGGGCTTTTTTGGCCTAACTTTGTTGTTAGGGCTTTTGGCCTGTCTTTGGCGACAGGGCTTTTTGGCCTAGCTTTGTTGCTAGGGCTTTTGGCCTAGCTTTGTTGCTAGGGCTTTTTGGCCTAACTTTGTTGCTAGGGCTTTTGGCCTAGCTTTGTTGCTAGGTTTTTTTGGCCTAACTTTGTTGTTAGGGCTTTTTGGCCTGACTTTGGCGTCAGGGCTTTTGGCCTAGCTTTGTTGCTAGGGCTTTTTGGCCTAACTTTGTTGTTAGGGCTTTTTGGCCTGACTTTGGCGTCAGGGCTTTTGGCCTAGCTTTGTTGCTAGGGCTTTTTGGCCTGACTTTGGCGTCAGGGCTTTTGGCCTAGCTTTGTTGCTAGGGCTTTTGAGGCCTGACTTTGGCGTCAGGGCTTTTTGGCCTAACTTTGTTGTTAGGGCTTTTGAGGCCTGACTTTGGCGTCAGGGCTTTTTGGCTTCAGCTTGCTTCGAGTGGACACGCTTTATGAAGGAATGGCTTTCTTTTATTGACATAATCAGTTTGATTACAAGCTATGCATAAAATCTTCTTAAATGCTCAGAATTAAATGGATGGGGTAACCTCTCGCCTTCGATGGTTTCCAAATAGTAGGATCCTGGTGCGGCGATCTCTACTACTTTGTATGGTCCTTCCCATTTGGCTGAAAGTTTGTTTTTACTGTCCAGCCTTGTGAATTCATTCCTTCTCATAACCATCTCCCCCACGAAAAATTGGCGAGCGCTAACTTTTCTGTTGAAATACCGAGCGGTCGCCAAGCGCATCTTTGCCTATGTTTTTTCCGAGAGCCATCTCTTTTCCTCTACTAAGTCGAGGTCAGTTCTGCGCTCGATCTCATTTGCCTCCGCGTTAAAGTGTAGGACTCTGTGGGTAGGCACTGCTAATTCAGCTGGTGCTACTGCTTCTGATCCGTACACTAAACTGAAAGGCGTTTCTCCTGTGGCCGCCTTAGGCGTTGTTCTGATTGCCCATAATACGTTTTCCAGTTCGTCTGCCCAGTTCCCCTTGAATGCTCGAACCCTTTTCTTGAGTCCTGCTAAGACAACCTTGTTGGCTGCTTCAGCTTGCCCATTCGTTTGAGGGTGATGTACTGAACTGAAGCGATGGTCGATATGATACTCTTCACAGAGCCATTTCAACTCCTTTCCAACGAATTGCGGACCATTATCACTGATGAGTATTTTGGGAATACCAAACCTGGAGAATATGTTGACCTGCAGGAACTTGATAACTTGGAATTCCGTTGTCGAAGCTAGAGCTTTCGCCTCTACCCACTTAGTGAAGTAGTCGATTGCCACTATAATGTGAGTACGCTGACCAGTGCTAATGGGAAAAGGACCCAATATATCGATTCCCCATTGAGCGAAGGGCCAGGCACCTGCCATTGGGGATAATAATGTCGATGGTCGACCCGATCGTGGTGCAAACTGCTGGCAAATTTCACACTTCTGTGTTAATTCAGCTGCGTCTTTTCCCAAGGTCGGCCAGTAATATCCCAATCTGAATATTTTCCTACTTAGCGATCGAGCGCCTTCATGACATGCTGCTGCCCCTTCATGAGCTTCTCGAAGAACTTTTTCTGTTTCAGGCAGAGCAACACATCTCAAGTAAGGCGTCGAATAACCTCTTCTGTAGAGTTCTCCATCGATGATTAGATAACTGGCTGCGAGTCTTCTAATCCTAGTGGATTCGCCTTCGTCTTCTGGGAGGATGCCTTCTTTTAAATAATTCTGGAACGGGGTCATCCAGGTGACCTGTTCTTGAATGTTGAAGACCTCCGCTCTGTTTTCGAGGACTGAACATAGGGCCTTTTCCAGAAATTGCACATCCTGGATTGTCGCCCCTCCGAAGGCTAACTTACTTAAAGAATCTGCCATCTGGTTTTCTTGGCGAGGAATGAATTCAATCGCAAAATTTGGGATTTCTGCGACCAGCTTTTTGGCAATGCCGAGATATTTCTTCATCTTATCTCCCTTTGCCTCGTATGCGCCATTAACCTGATTGACAATGAGCTCTGAGTCGCTTTTTACTTTAAGCGCAGCTATACCCATTCCTTTTGCTAGTCTGAGTCCAGTGATAAGAGCCTCGTATTCTGCTTCGTTATTGGTCGTCGGGAATGTCAAGGCGATCGCGTATTTCAGAGGCTCGCCCTCAGGAGGAATAAGAATTAAACCTGCCCCGAGCCTTCTTTTGATGAAGACTCATCCGTATAGAGTTCCCAGATTTGATTGTCGTTTGCTGACTGACTTGGCCTGTTTTCTGCCCCCGCTTGACCGTTACTCGTGCTTTCCACTATGAAATCAGCTAGTGCTTGACCTTTTATGGCCGTTTTTGGCGCAAATTTGATCCTGAACTCGATCGCCCACTTGACCATTCTTCCTGAAGAATCTGGCTTCATCAGGAAGTTTTTGAGAGGTTGATTGGTGAGGACCGTGATGTCGTGCGCATGAAAGTAAGGTCTCAGCTTCCGAGCAGCAATAACTAAGGCATAGAGATACTTCTCAATCTGGACATATTTTATTTCTGCTGAGTTGAACATTTTGCTAATAAAATACACTGGACTCTGAACATTATTCTCCTCCCTTATTAAGACAGCACTGACTGCCACATCGCTAATGCCTAAATAGAGGAAAAGCTGCTCGCCTGGAACGGGTTTTGCCAGAGTTTGGAGTGTTTGAATATGCCTTTTCAAGGACTGGAATGCTTCCTTGCAGTCTGGCGTCCACTCGAACTTGCGGTTGGCCCTCAAGGTTTTGAAGAACGGGAGGGACCTGTCGCTTGCTTTGGAAAGGAAGCGGTTAAGAGCAGCTAGTCGGCCGTTCAGGCACTGGACTTCCTTATGGCAGGTTGACGACTTCATTTCTTCTATGGCCTTTAGCTTTTCCGGGTTTGCTTCAATGCCCCTTTCGCTGACCATAAAACCCAGGAACTTCCCGGACTTGACTCCAAAGGCGCACTTTGCTGGGTTCAGGCGAACGTTGTGTCTCCTCATGCATTCAAAAGCTTCACGGAGGTCGGTGGTATGAGGATTGCCTTTGATGGATTTGACGAGCATATCATCTACGTAGGCCTCCATGTTCCTTCCCAGCATGTCCTGGAACAGTCGGTTCACCATCCACTGATAAGTTGCCCCGACATTGATGAGACCAAAGGGCATCACCTTGTAGCATAGAATGTCGCCGTCAGCATAGAAAGCAGTGTGGGCCTCGTCATCTGGATGCATTCTGATCTGGTTGTAGCCTGAATAGGCGTCCATGAAGCTCAGCATCTCGTGACCCGAGGTAGCATCGACCAGCTGATCAATTCTCGGAAGGGGATATGAATTTTGGGGCAAGCCTTGTTTAAGTCGCGGAAGTCGACGCACATCCTCCACTTGCCGTTTGATTTCTTGACCAAAACTGGGTTGGCGACCCAGCTCTGGAATCTTACTTCTCTGACGAAGTCAGCTTCAATCAACCTGCCGACTTCCTGCCTGATCGCCAAACGCTCATCAGTCCCGAATGATCTTCTCTTTTGGGCGATCGGCTTGATGGAGGGGTCTATCCTGAGCTCATGAGAGATAATATCTGTGCTGATTCCTGGCATGTCGCTCGGCTGCCAGGCGAAGAGCTCTTTGAATTCCTTGAGGAGGGCGGTCATGGCCTCCTTCTGATCCTTTTTCAAGGTGGTCCCAATGCGCACCTTTTTGTCTGGACCATCGATCTCGACCTCCTCCAATTCCTCCATTGGTGCTGGCCGAGCCAAGTCCTCGCGGGGATCGGCCTCTGTCTCGATGGCGAGCGCCTCCCTTTGGTTCTTCCTGCGTAAACAGTTCACATAGCATTGCTGCGAGGAAGGCTGATCTCCTAGCACTTCTCCAATCCCGTTCGGAGTGGGGAACTTCATCTTCTGGTGGACAGTGGAGACCACAATCTTATTTGGGTTGATCGTGGTCCTCCCTATGATGGCGTTGTAGGATGTAGGTGAATCGACCACCAGGAAAGTGACCGACACCTTGATGCTTTTCCACCCCTCGCCAAAAATCACTGGCATGGTTATAGCCCCCAGTGGATAAGTTGTTCTTCCCGCAAATCCGATCAGCGGAAAGTCGACCCTCTTCAGGTCGCGTTTGGATTTGCCCATCTTTTCAAAGGCGTCCAGAAACAAGATGTCTGTCGAGCTGCCTCCGTCGACCAGAATCCTTGCAACATCACAGCCGTCAATATCTGCCGTAATGACCAGAGCATCGTTGTGGGGCGTGGTGACATGTGCCAAATCATCTTCAGAGAATGAGATGACAATGTTTTCTTCAGGTCGGGGCTGCTTCCCCAACTGAACTGCCGTAGAGATCTGAGTGGCGTAGACCTCTCTGGCGTTTGACCTCTCGCCGCCTGCGCCGAATCCTCCCGCAATCAGATTCACTATCCTCTTGCTTCCAGAAGGCTCAGCTTGATCTTCGGTCTCGCCCTACCACAAATTCCTTCAACATTCCCCCCTGAGTGGTGGGATCTCCTCCACCGCTATACTCAGGTATGGCCCGAGCAACCACATCCTTCGGGATTTTGATAGCGACGAGCGCGTTGGTGAAAGGATGAGAGGACTGCTCCTTGAAGGGAGCTATGACTGTCAACTGTCTTTCCTGGAGCCTTTTGTGGAGGAGGTCATTCATCTGATCCACAGTGCAGTACATGGGAGAGACTCCGGGTGGAGGCGGACCGGAAGGATTGGCAGTATATGCGGCTGCTGGCTCCTTGGTGTGTGCTGGAGGTAGGGACTGCTGACCTGACGTCATCTCCTGATCCTCCTGAGGCGCAGCAGGACCAGGATTGGCCGCTTCTGAAGGTGAAGGCCCTGTGGCAGCAGGGCGGTGGTTTTCCTTAGGAGCAGAGGGATTGTTTTCCTGAGGAGCAGGGGTTTGGCGGCGCGCCTGTCCTAGGATGGCTTCCAGCAAGGAGACCATCTCGATGGCTACATCGTGTTGTCTCTCTATCAGTTTGCTTCATTTTTCCGAGAGTGGCGGTCTTAGAGTGTGGAGGTGAGGATGATGGGGTCTTGGTCTACCCCAGTTCAACCCTAATTTCGGCCATCCTTTTGCCAATTGGAGTAGCAGATACTCCCATTTCGCTGATTCTTCTTCTTCTTCTTCGCTGATACACCTTGTTGAAGTCTGTAGATACACGAAATCTTGATTAGTCGGAGACTACCCCAATCACCTTTCTCCCTCTCTCAGTGCACGACTGTTGGATCGTGAAATCCTGAATGCTGATCTGGCAGTGAATTGAATGCCAGACAAAGTTGGGATGACGCTTCAGCTCCAACTCCGGTGAACCTGCAAGTAAGGGAGCGCAACAGAGGGGGTGCCTCTGGGTCCCTCTCCGATGCTTAAATGAGTATGTGTGTGTATAAAACTCAAAACGTAAAGAACGTATGTAAAGCAAGGGTATTTATAGGGTAAGAGAGATAGAACCGTATATGGCAGCTGAATATCTTAGTGTATATTGTATTGCCGAAGATTCGGATCGTCAGTTACTGCGAGATATTGCAGTTACCAAATCTAATCCTTAGTGAATATGCGACCGAGATATGCGGGATATCGTGGCCACTTCCTTATTAACAGTTTTGTGGGACCAGAGGAGAGAGGCAAGGCTCTCTTCGGGGCAAGCACTCCCATGTCGAGCAGTGGAAGGTCGCGACCTGGTAGAGAATGGCGAGCAGTCCGAGAACCTTTGGCGTCCCTATAGACTTTGGGCTCGATTCTGGATTACTCGATGGTGGGCCAAGTTTGGCTTGTACTTGGGCCGATCCGGTTCGGATGTCATGGGTTTACCCCCTCTATAGTTATTGGGCCTTCGAGGCCTTTTCTTACTGGGCTGTCACTATCGATACCGAACAACGACCAGCCTCGCAAAGCCCCGAAGCCAGAAGATGCGGCGGTCGTGGCTGCCGAAGCTGAGAAACTTCGATCTCTTCAATCGAAATTCTTGTCTTACCACCACGATCGCATGTATCTCTCCCTCTCCCTCTCCCAGTTGTGTACTGTTCCCTTTTCGTGATCTGAATGATGACTAACTAACCTCATATTGTTAAACTTCCAATTACACAGAGGAGGCTCTGCAGATAAGCGACAAGCTTCTTGAGATCAATCTGGAATATTACATCGCCTGGAAATATAGAAAGCTTGTTATTGAACATTTGGTCAAAGAATCTGAATCTGATGAAGTGTCCATAAAAAAAATATTGTTTGGGTTTCCAACGAGGTTTGAGTCCATGGTGTCGCAGATGAAGGCCTTCTTTGATAGCACGAGCTCTATGTGGTCGAAGCAGCGTCTAACCGGAAAACCCGCTGGATTCTTCGTCAACATGGGGACGCTCGGAACAGGATGAAGAACAAAATGAAGAAGATAAGGAGAAAATGAAAAATAGTTCATTGAGGGTATAATAGTCATTTGATAAAAAAATTATTTAACAGAAAAGAGTAACGACTAATGACGAAGTAACCAATTAATCACACTGAAAAAAAAATTATAACTATTCAGTCACGCAACAAAATTAATTATTCACATTTTGAAACATGTGTAACCATTCTGCACAATGGTCAAATATGTGTAACCATTTAATTAATTAATCCAAAAATAAATCCACATTACCTTGTTAAAAGTTAAAACATTAACGTTATTCAAAATTTGTTGAAAAAGTAACTACTTTACAATAAATATTGCAAAAATTAAGTACGATGGGAAAGTATTTGAAAAAGTGTGTATAAGCACTACCCCTAGTAGCGTTTTTTTAAAAATGCTACCATAGGTAGCGTTATTTATAATTGCGCTACCCCCAGTAGCAAAATTAGACAATAATTTGCGCTGCCTACCAATTATTTCTATATTTCTGTAGAAGTGAGCAATTATACGCGAATATCAGCCTTCAAATACAAAACGTTTGTTTGCCCAAACTCATTTGTACAATATTTCATTTGCTGAATCGTCATTTGCTGAATCGTTCGACTAGTTCACAAACCAACTGTCCGATTGTCTTGGTATGTATTATACGATTTTGTGTTTTTTGATTACAATGTTTTGAAAATTGTTATTTGTATTCTTTAATTACAATGATTTGAAAATTGTAAACAGTTATATTTACATAAATACTATCTTAACTAAAAGTTAAGTAAATCTGATATGAACTTTTATAATATTAATTATTTAGGATCAAACATGACAGGGATTAGTATCATTTGCTTGTATGACAGTGAAATATTATCTCAGAATGGTAGTGAAGTTTATGTGGGTGATACCTCTAGTATTACTACAACTACCTTGGATATCTCACTTTTTAGACTGAAGGAAATTATATGTACGGAGTGCGGTTGGGATGATATTGAAGCCCGGTCTATTAGTATTTCATATAAATTTACAGATACTGATGGACTTTACAAGTTTGTACGAATTCGATCACAAAGTGCATTGTCTTTCACTCTAGAATTAAGCGTTTCTAGTCGCTTTATTGTGTTTAGCGTAACTAAATGAGTTAACTTGAGGCCAAACATTGTCGATAGTCATGAGACAGTCAATGTTTTGCATGGTCACACTCATGATCTCTCTGATGACGAGGTCGACCTTGATGCACTGTCAGATGCATCGATAAATGAAGAAGATCTGTATATTGAGCATTTTATGGGTCACATTAATGAAGACAATGAATATGTGGTTGAGTTTGGCGAGACTTCAGACAATGTACAAGGAGGTGACAATGATGGATGTAGCTCCCACAACCTTCAAATGATGCAACCTACTGCCGAAAATTGAATTGATAGTAACTGGATTGACCACATTCAATCCACAAATGAGTTGTGTATGGAAGTTGATGAACCTTTGACTGAATGTTTTCTAAGCAAAAATATGATGTTTAATAGTAAGGATGAGTTATATGCCGTCGTTAGGAGATGGCACATAGCTAATTCTAAGATTTGCGTTGTTGAGTCATCAAATCCAAAGTCAATTGTCTTCCGATGTAAAGTTGATCCCATAAATTATTTGTGGTCATTAAGAGGAAGTCTTTTTAAGCATACTGGATTGTGAAGAATATCAAAATTGCACGCTCCACATACATGCATGAATGAAGTCCTCATTGAACGACATCAAAACATCGCTTGCAAGATGATAGCGACTTTGATAAGAAATGTAGTTTTAACTGACACTGGGTTGAAAATTTCAGTAATCTAGTCAATGGTGGAGAATGAGTTTGGTTCGAAGATTGGATATCCGAAGGCGTGGTACTCTAAACAAGTTGTGTTGGAGTCTTTATACGGAACACACGAAGAAGACTTTGTGAACCTCCCGCGGCTATTGTCAACCATGTCCGTATACATACCCGGGACAGTCTATGATTTTTTGCCCAAAATAGTAAATGTTGAAACTGAAGTAGCTACATTCGGTATGATGTTTTGGGCATTCGGTCCTGCCATCGAAGGATTTGTCCATTGCAGACCACTTATAAGTATTGATGCGACACATCTGTATGGCAAATATAACGAAAAAGTGCTCGTCGCTGTATCATATGATTCGATTAACGGGATCTATCCTTTGGCATTCAGTCTTGCAGATGCAGAGACAAATGAGAGTTGGAACTGGTTCTTGACGCATTTACGTACTAACGTAACGAAGGATCGCTTTATCTGTCTAATGTCTGATCGACATCGAGCAATCATTAACGCGGTATAGAATGTATATGCCCAATATGGTGTTGGAACACATCGTTTTTGTGCACGACATCTAGCAAGTAATTTCAACCACACCTTCAAAAGCGCGATCCTTAAAAAGCAGTTGTATATAATGGCTAGTACCCCCGATAGACGTAAGTTTGATGTGTGGTATGCTAATCTATTGCGTCTCCACGATGGCAAGTACCGCGATTGGATTTCCAACATACCCCTTGGGAGATGGGCTCTGTCGTACGATGGAGGAGCTCGATATGGAAACAAGACAACAAATTTGGCAGAAGTGTTTAACGAAGTTCTGAAAGGTGCAAGGGCATTACCTGTGACAGAATTAGTTAAACTTATGTACTGGAGGTCAAACACGTATTTTTTCACGCGTCGCCAAGAAACAATGGTTGCCATTGAGGAGTCCAAAATTTGGTATGACGTGGTCCAAAATACCATTACTAGAGCACAGAAACAACTAGGTCGGATGCAAGTTGCGCAATTTAGTCAAGAATACAGTGTGTTCCAAGTGCATGATATTGGTAGATTTGTTCAAGGTGTTGGTTGGACTACTCCCGGGAATTATACGGTCAACCTCGTCGAAAGAAAATGTGAGTGTGGTTTATTGCGAATATATCATCACCCGTGTTCACATTGAATGACAACAATCACAAAGGCTGCTATGGAATGGGCTTCTTACGTGCAATATTCGAATCAGGCACGTTTGGCATCATACTCTCCATGTTTTGAACCAATACCCGACGAATATTGTTGTCCTCATTTTGATATTCCGATGTACGTTCATGATCCAGAAAGGTGGAGGACAAAACGTGATAGAAGAAGCGTGACCTCATTTTCGAAGTTTCGCATAAAAATCCAAAAAAATAAGACAAGTAGGAACATAGCCGAAAACATGAATAAAATAGTTAGTTAGTTCAGTTCGGCAATACCAAATCCACAACATAAAAAAAACGTTGGACTGTTCATATTGTCCACATCATAAAATGGAAAACTACAAACTTCTCTTACTCCCCTTCCTCATCTTCTGACTCTTCTGTTGAGGTGGCTTGTTGGCGACGAGGTTCAATAACTCTGAATTTACGTGACAGTCCAGATTGCCCTCGGCGCGAACTTTCACCAACACTACCACGTGTTTGAACTCCGCGTTCACTACTTCCTCGGCCACGAGCTGGATCAACACACCAAGAAGTTTGAAGTACCCGCTCTTCACGTGCAGTTATTTCATCTGATTGGTGAACATGTTCTTCATACACGGGTAGTTGGCTCACAACGTCATAAGACGATCTACAGGTCTCTAGATAAGTTTCTCCAAGCAGTCTGGAATGAATCTTCGTAAATTTGAGAGCACCTTTAGCAACTTCACGTGCTAGATGAATTCCCCTTGCCATAATGCCCATCTGCAAAATAATTGTAAGGGATATATTTGTCATGATTCAACATAATATAATAATTCTTACGTTATTACTTACCACTGTCTCAACTTGGCCACCGTGAGGAACATAAGGGGTCGATGGACCTCGGCCACGTGAAGAACTACCAGTTTCTGAAGTGGGGGTCGTAAGGAAACGCCGCGTTATTCGACGATACCATGTCATATACTGCTCGACATCTGTCACCGGTTGATGCTCTAGATGTACAAAATCTGACCGGTTTTTCCATAAAATAATCAAATCTTGGTGCGTTATTGCCCAATGTCGCTGCCCCGGTCGACCTTTACGTTGCAGTTTATGTAGTTTGACGTGCTCTTGTACTTCATCGTCCTCTATCTTTGAGATGTGCTGTCGCATCCCAAATTGTCGCATGACTCTATCTGAACGGTGTCACTCAACCACATTAAAATGGATAAGTGACACCTGCGTTCTGAATAACTCGGAGTGTTCACGACATACAAGTAGTGTAGTAGATAACCTAAAGGTGTGATATGGCATCCACGTCACCTAATAAGAAGGATTTTAATTTCATGCTCAGTAAGATTAATTTTACTTTTTAAAACTTGGTGTGTGCATCTGGAAATCAAATAAATTACATGATTATGCGATTGAGACTCCAATTCATCCCTATAATACACAAAATTAGCAGTTCTAACTTGGTGACTGGAGGATCTTCTTAGGAATTCACACCTATTAAAACAAGAATATTGTCTCTAAACATTAATACACAACCATGTTTAATCCGGTCAAGGATAAAAAAAGTAACAAAAATAAATCACCTATATCCTAAGGGATGTATCTCTCCAGCAGGCACTTCACCGTGAAGCACGGGTCGACCAATATGGAGGTGCTCCCACGACCACAACTGCAATAAACAATTTCAATATAAAACTTCTAATACACAATATAATTTTTTATAGGGTTAATTACTTAATTTGTTACACATGTTTGACCAATGTTCAGAATGGTTACACATGTTTCAAAATGTGATTAATTGGTTTTGCCAAGTGACTAATTGGTTACACATGTTTTTCCCAATGTGATTAATTGGTTATTCCGTTAGTAAACCGTTAATTTTAACGTTAATTGATATTTTAACATATTATTGAATTGTGAAATGACTATTATGCCCTTAGTTGTATTGAAGAACACATGGAAGGATTGAAGAACCAGAATCAAATCAAATTCGATTCAATGTTCTTGAGAACCCAGAAATTGCAATTCTGGGTTATTCAAGAACCCATAAACAACATTTCTGGGTTCTCAAGAACCCAGAAACAGTAATTCTAGGTTCTCAAGAACCCAGAAACAACATTTCAGGGTTCTTGAAGAACCCAGAATCACGATTCTGGGTTCTTCAGATTGTGGGTAACATGTCGAACCTTTTAATCACATCATTTCAAACAACAGTATCCATTTAATCACATTATAGAGAAACATGTATGACCTTTTAATCACATTATAGAGAAACATGTATGACCATTTAATCACATTTGGTGATAACATATACTGCAATACAGAACTTCAAGAACCCATAATTGCGATTCTAGGTTCTTGAAGAACCTAGAAACAGCATTTCTGGGTTCTTCGATTCTTGTTCTTGAAGATGATGATATGTTCTTGAAGATGATTCTAGGGGTAATTACGCCATTTTACGTATCTAAATAGTGACTTAACTATGATTTCTAACGGTGAACAGTAAAAAAACCAAATAGTCACATTTTGAAACATGTGTAACCATTCTGAACATTGGTCAAACATGTGTAACAAATTAAGTAATTAACCCTTTTTTATATAACAATTTTATATTTAACACATACTTGCACATCCCTGAAATGTTGCACAATTATGCTCAGATGCCTCAAACAATCTGCGGTATGTAGCTGCCAACACTGCTGAACCTCAACTATATTGAGCCACTCTTTTTAAATCTCGTAGTAGGGGCAAGTAAATCAACGACACATTATCTTTCTTTGTCGTCGTAAATAAAACACCACCGATTATAATCAACATGAACGTTCTCGCTTGTTGTTCGACGATAAGACTCGGCTGAAGAAGATTTTCCCATAAAGTAGTCATCTACACCAAATCTCTACGACCTTGTAGATTCAGACCCGACAATTCCAGACACGCAGCCACCATGTCTTCCTCAGGTGCGTAGTCATCAGTTACGACGTTGCCGTGTATTCGTAGTCCTAGTAACACAACAACATCCTCAAGTTTGATCGTCATCTCCCCATGTTTCAGATGGGAAGTGTGTGTCTCGGGACGCCAACGCTCACATAATGCCATCAACAACTTATGATCAAGTTTGGGACGTGACATAATAACCACATCCCATAAACCAACATTTTACACAATTGCTTTAGCCTCATCTAATATGATATTTTCCTCTAATTTTAAGCATCTAAATGTGATTGGTTGACTCACACTCAGATCCGATGAGCGATGATGATCTTGTCCCCAAAGTACTGATTGGTCCAACGGACCAACGTTTACGACATTTTGACCAAACGAATTACTTGACATCCCTACATGCGGTGGCATACTAACTCTACAATCAAACAGTATATATTTATACATTTTAACAATTTATAATTTCTCTAATAATTTAAACTATAACAATAATTAAAATACTAAATGCAGAAAAAAAAAGGTACTTACCTTCGTCGGGGGAGGGCACGGCGAGAGAACGGGGGGAGGGCACAGCGAGAGAATGGGGGGCACGGTCAGGAAGGGCCTCGAGATGGCGTGGCATCGATTCAGCTGGGGCGAAAGGAAATGGCACGACAAGGGCGAGAGGGACAGTGAGGAGGCGGCGAAGGAGGCAGCGTCAGAGGAGTAGGCGTGGGGTGCGGATTAACTAGGAGGAGGAGAGGTAGCAGAGTTGTTGTTCGGCTGGAAGAGAAAGGGTGGGGCGGCTGAGTTAAATAACGCTAGGGTTAAAAACAGTAGCGTTTATTAGAAAAACGCTAATGGTAGTAGCGTTTATAATAAAACGCTACTACCAGTAGCGTTTTTAATAAACGCTATTCCCCAGTAGCGTTTTTAATAAACGCTATTCCCCAGTAGCGTTTTTAAATAAACGCTATTCCCCAGTAGCGTTTTTAAATAAACGCTACTGGTAGTAGCGTTTTATTATAAACACTACTACCAGTAGCGTTTTTCTAATAAACGCTACTGGGGATACCTGCGCTTATGTACATTTCTTCTAATATTTTTTCTTAATATTTAATTTTTAAAATAGTTACTTTTTCAAAAAATTCCGTTATTCACTAATTTGTAATTTATGTGTAATCTTTTATATGTTGTATATAGGAACTACACTCGTAAGATTTAAAAATTTAAATTAGAAAATATTTTTTTAAAGGAAAATTTTATTTGCACATCATCGATTACTTTATACAGACCATATTCAAATATCTTCATAGCGTTTTACATGTGTGTCCTTATTAATTTAAGGAAACTAATCATCAAATCAACCACATATGAGTCTTTTTAATTTTTTTAGAGATGATTGAAAAAAAGTATTTTCAAAATAAGTATTCTGGTAGACTATAAATACTAAATTTAGAATATTACTTATTTTTCAACCATTTCAAAAAGTTAATACAGTGGATACATAATTAAATTATAATTATAATTAAATAAACGACGTTAAACAAAGCTAAATTACTAAAGAGCATCAATAAATAAACATGAAATGTTTAATACAATAATATGAGAGTTGTTTCAATAATTGTATTTGAAGTATATAAAAAATTAATTGGAATTAGTAGTGTAGTGATAAAAACATTTAGCTACTATATAAGAGGTCTAAGATTTAAAACTTGCGAAAAATACGAATTTTCTACCATTTTAGACTGTTGTTTGGTAATTGATAGTATGCAAATAGAATTTCTTTTTAAAGGGTGGAGACATCTACTCAACCCCACCTGTATCAATATCATATATATATATGGTTGGAACCCCAAGAATATTTACAACCGACATAATTAATTAATTTATACTCGACGTTCTAGAATTTATCATAATTTTCTCATTTGTTCTCAAAAATACATTTTTTTCATACGATTTATCATCTCTTTCTTTACAAATCTAATTTTTTATTTCATATCTCCAAACCATTTATCATTCCATAATATGATTCACAATACAGTTTATCTATAAAACGTTACAAAAATAGTTATAGTTATAATTACAAATATTATATTTTATACAAAATAAATATGTGTACATATTATAATATACAATTAACATTTATTATTTCTGATTTCTTTAGTCACGTTTGGCATCTCTAAATTTTGTAATACATATTCGGAGTTAAGATTTAAAATGCAATACATAAGCAGTATAATATCATACACCTTAAAAAATGAGTTGATCAACTAAGGTGATATCTATTTTTAGTGTTACATTTTGCTAAGTTAACATTTAATTTTGTTAATATTTAAACACATAAATTTAATTTTTATATTTTACATAATTTTATAATTACTTTCACAATAATTTAAGCTAATTTTGTACCCTCAGCACTAGGACCGGCAATGGTGCGGTGAAAACCTCATAACCATGGTTATAACCGTCACTGTTTAATATGGTTAACCGTACCATTATGGTGTGGTACGGTTATGGTGATGAATTTTCTGCCCATAATGATTATGATTATGGTTATGGTATTTGAGTTATCCCACGGTTATAACCATAGTTATTATATAAATATAATAATAATTTATTATTAATAAATTAATATATATTAAATAATGGAAGTTACTGTACATACAATTAATAAATAACCATGATGTTAGTTTTATATATTTTTATTGTTGACAATATAGATTTATGTATTTTTTAAAAACAAAATTTTCGGTCTTTTATTATATTACATGTGTGGAATAATTATGGGTATACGGGTAAAACCATGGTTAATAACCACGGTTATTTTAATGGTTATGGTATTGAAAATTGTACCCATAATTGTTATGGTTATGGTATGTGCTTTAAAAATACGATATGCTTATGGTATTTGTCATACCCGTACCATACCCTAACCATCGCCAACCCTACTCAGCCCAAAGCACAATTCAATTTCCTTGTTATATCTTAAGTAGGAGTGTAAAGAAATAAGTCGAATCTTAGAGTTTTCAAGTATGCTAAATACTAATATTAAATTACGGTATTTAATAATATATATAATAAATTTCAATTTTCATCACTTAATTAAAAAAAGGGTTAATTACCTCAACCGTTACCTATGTTTGACAATGTGACTGAACCGTTCAAACTTGAGCTCAACCGTTACTTAAGTTGACACATGTGACTGAACCGTTACTATGACCTAACTGCCGTTATTTCTTCCCGTTAAGTACCACCATGTGCTTGTCACGTGATATAATTGTAATTTAAAGTTCCGAAACTACCCTCTTGTCTACTTAAGCAGCTGTTCTTAGGTCTACTGTTCCTTCTTCGTTCCAGCACACGCTCGACGCTCCTGCTCCTTCTTCGTTCCATATCTTCTCATTTATTTCATCTAAGGCCAAAGCTCCCTTGCTCCTTCATCATGTATGGTTCCATCTCTTCTCCTTCATCAATAACCCAGAATCGATTCTGGGTTTGTGTTGTCGAAATTGATGTTTGAAATCACGAAAATTGATTCGTCCTTCACAGGAGTCGTCCCTTCCGACTTATGTTCGATTCTGGGTTTGATGCGTCCGTTCGACCTTCAACTCCGCGACAACTCCGTTCGATTCTGTGATGCTTCAGTTAATTTGTATGACCTAATGAAATATTGCATCGTTTTGAATATTAAAACGGTTCTCTATTCTTCATTCTTGCTCAAATCACGTATGTGTAAACAATCAGAAGCAGCATATTCATGTGGTGTCTATTTCTTCACTTCGTTTTCTTATTATCCTTAAGTTTGGACATTTTGTTACCCAACTGTTACTAAAATACAGAATACATCTGAAAACACAGAATACATAATAATCCATCAAAAGCCAGAATTCAGAATACATCCCAAAACATGGTCCATCCTATAATCCAGAACTCAGAATACATCAACAACAAAACTCAGAATACATCAACAAAATCCAGAAACAAAATCCAGAATTCAAAATACATCAACAACAGAACTTGATGCTGCAATTTGCGAAAATGTTCCCTTGGTGGTGTGTTCTTGACAGGTCAGCAGTTCATCTTAGACAGCTCAATGATTGGTGACTTCGTTCTCTTGGTGAAGTCCGAGTCTAATCTGCATACATCTCCACAACAAAGTGGACATACTCTGAACAAAAAACATAGTGTCATGAATCTATCCAAAAGGGATTTGTATATAAAAAACTAATTTGTTCAATCTCATTCTCGATTATAATCCCACACACAAGTTTGTTCAAACGATTACTGCACATTTCATCGATTTAACAGCAGAATCATCACCACCACTCACTATCTTCACGGCAAACAACATATTATGCAGCAATTTACAGCAATTATGCAGCAATTTATACCAATTATGCAGCAATTTATACCAATTATGCAGCAATTATTGAATACACGCCCAAATACGAACATATTATGCAGCAATTTCATCATTTCGTACCACAAACCAACATCAAAGCCCTAATCTTCAACCGAATCGAACATTAACGAAGTGAAACAAGGTAGAAGAACACAAACCCAAATCCGAAAACAGAAAGAATGCGAAAATCCACACAAACCGAAGTTCAATCGAAGCAAAAACACAAACTTACTTCCAGTTGCAGTTCCGAAACGCAATGTCGCCGAGGAGGGTTCCTTCCGTGCTGAAAATCGACACTATCGGGGCGAAAGGAGGTCTGCAAGTTTCGGTTGGAGGGAATGGAGTGTGGAGATGGTTATCAAACGAGGGGGAAACATTGCAAAGTGACAAGAGGGCATTATTGTCCTTTCAAATGTCTTCAAATCGTTTTAATTAGGTCATGTGCTGTGCACGTGACACTTTGACAGTCAGATTTGACGGAAAGTTCACGGAGTAACCTTTCAGTCACATCTTCAAACTTAAGTAACGTTTCAGCTACACAAAAAAAGATGAGTAACCTTTTAATCACATGGGCCAAACATAAGTAACGGTTGAGGTAATTAACCCTTAAAAAAATTGTGTTCGAGCCGAAATTGGACCCCGCTTGAAGATTATCAAATCTTTTTATGCAACTGTGGATTACCTAGACATGACAACCCAACTCATACATGTGTATGTTACGAATTTTTTCAAAAACTATGCATTTTTTTTTAGAAAAGTAAGTATAGAAAAAAAATATTTCGAAAAATAGGTATACGCGCACCCGGGTAGCGCGTATTGGCAGTTTTTAGAAGTTTTTCAAAACACTATTTGGAAGTTTTTGTATCGTATGTAGAGTTTTTTACGTATCGTATTGTACAGTCAGTTTAAAAGTCAAAAATTAACGCATATTTAGCATCATTTAATTCATAATTAAATTATCTACACTTGGGGTGGCGCCTATTCAATAGGCGCCACCCTCGGGTGCGCATATACCTAATTTTCGAATTGTTTTTCTATACTTACTTTTCTAAAAAAAACGAAAATGCATAGTTTTTGAAAAAAATCGTATTTTACCAATAAAAACTCATACATGTGTAAACACTTGGTTGACGTGATGCGTTTGAGATGTAACATGCAAGGTAGGTTAGTATGAAAAATTTCGAATATAACGTGTTACAAAATTTTTAAAACGTACTTAAATATAGAAAGATAAATACATAGAAAATATTATATTATATTAAAGATATTTCGCTACATTATTTATGTTTGAACTTGGAGATTGGTCAGTCAATATGAATACCCTAAGTTGCATTTTATTGTGTGTGTCAGTCATTTTTTTTGTGTTAATGGATGAATCTGAATTAAGATGTAACCAACCATACACCTCGTCGGAAATTTGATTAAAGATAATCTTAGCCAACGTTGTTTTGTTGGTGCCGGTTATACCATGGATTCCAACGTATCGGCAGCCATCAAAATTTTATACTTCCAACAAAATTCTCCATTTTATACTTGAGCTTCGTCAATATCTCTCTAGCTATTCAAAATTCAACGAACCTGCTGGAAATGCACAACAAGAACAAGAAGACAAATCATAGAATTATCTTTGTTATGTCATAATAAAAGATAGATCAAGCAAAGGAAGTTAAAGGTTTTGAGTTTACCCTCTGTTAGTGTTTTTCAATCCCTGGCCCTTGATTGTCGGGGAGCTCTTTCAGAGCATTCCTCCATTGTCTTACTTGTTTTTCCATGCTACCTTGATGAGCTCGTCTCCTCCAAGCAAATTTACCTCTCCTTGGAAACATATCAGCGGAATCCATAGTTGCTTTGCAAGAGAACCCAAATTGAAAATTAATAAGTGATCTTAAAAGTAAAGGTAACAATTGGCGTATTTGTTGTTGTTCTTTACTTGCTTTAGAATAAGTTCGGAGAGTAGAGTTTGAAAGTGAAGGATGAAGATATACAACTTACTTGGTCGATATCGTACGTCCTTGCATTTACAACCGAAGATGTCTAGGTAAGACAGAGTCCCAGATGATAGGAGTCTATCAACACCGTCTATTCCATCGATTTCCTGACACTCCCATATACTGATTGTTTCAAGTCCATTCAACTCAACAAGGCCTTCAATCCGCTGAAATGAACGACAACCCAATATGCTCAGGTTTGCCAAGGATTTCAAATTCTCAATGCCTTGAATCTCGACGAGGACTTTACAAAACAATATATTCAGTATTGTCAAGGATTTCAAATTTCCAATGCCTTGAATCTCGTTGAGGTTGTCACAATATTCTATATTCAAGTCAACGAGATGATTCAACTGCGGTGGTATACAGAGACATGCCATTGTGGGGAAAGAACATTCTATATAGCTTTCAAGTCCATTCAACTCGACATGGCATTCAATCCGTTGAAATGAAGGACAATTCCATATGTACAGTGTTGTCAAGGATTTCAACTTCGCAATGCCTTGAATCTCGACGAGGTCTTTACAAGCAAATATATGCAAGTCTACCAGATGATTCAACTGCGGTATACAGAGACATGTCATTGGGGGAAAAGAACACTTGTATAAGTAGAGAGATCTCAAGTTTATGAGCAGAGAAAGATTGTTTGTAAACTCAAATAGGATGCACTCAACCATCTTTAAGACTTTCAGAGAAATCAACCCTTTAACCGAATCAACCCTTTAATCGAATCAATTCCTTTTCTGGCTTCATGAAGAAATAATGTAGCTCTTGGTTTATCTTCTTCTCCCACTCATTAAGTCTGAAGACCAAGCTCACTGCATCTCCCAAAGAGTTCATCTGCCTTATCTCTGGCTCTGTCATGTCCCTATCGGAGCTAGGGCGACTCTGATTCTGTTTGTCCCTATCAGAGTTAGGGCGGCTCTGCTTCTGTTTGCGTTGACACTCCCCTTCAAGTTGAGCGGTGGAATCTTCAATGCTCAAGTGAGGGAAAAATGAGAATGAAAAGCGTTGTTGGCGTTGGTGGCCTCGTGGCCGCCCGCCGCCGCATCTGTCTTCGTTTCCGTTACTCGTCCGAATGTGACGTTTGCCGTTGCTCCGGCGACTCGTTTTTCCTTCGGTTGTTGTTGCTGGTTGAAATTTAGCCCCGATCTAAGGATGCTTGCGATTTGGTCCTTCAGATCATCTCGGCTGATGTCTGAACCGATTGAGTTCTGTGAGTTACTTTCACTGTCGGACATTGTTGCTAGATTGGATTGGTTTATTTGGTGTATGGGAAAGGTAGATGATGAGAAAGATCACGGATCACGCTCTGATACCATGTTGGATTGGAATTTGTTTTGAAACTTGTCAACTTGTATTGTTATTCATCCATGACTATTACATATTAGGGGTGAGCGGTTCCGGGTACCCTGTAAATTTAGGGGTTCCCGGAACCTACCCAGTTTAATACCGGGTATTAAATTTTGGAACCAGAACCTACCCGTTTAATTTTAGAACCGGAACCTACCCGGAACCTGTTTCTAGAAATGGTTCCGGGTACCCTGTTAGGAACCGGTTGCTTTGCGTCCTCGGTTCCGGTTCGGTACAAGGTCCGATTCCGGTTCGGTTCCGGTTTGGTACCAGTTACACAATCAATTTCAATTCCAAAACACAAAAATTCTAAGTTAAAGTCCAAACCAAACAGTTTCCAAATATACAATTTAAAATTACATTCCAAACCACATTTCCACATCACTACATTTACTCATAATAATGTAACAAAACACACAATTCCAAACACAAAACTTATTTCTTTATGTAGCAATATTTTCCAAGTTGTCCATAATTCCAATCTATGAAAAAGAAAAAACAAATGTTAATAGACAATAGTTAATACTATTTGATATAAAACCAAAATTAAGTAAATAACTCCATCAAAGTAGAACATATAAAAGCGGATAAATCCATCAGCAGCATAGATACATATAAAATCTACAATCTTAAATATACTGAAACAAAAATGTAGAACATCATCTTCACCTTGTTTGTAACCACATAATCAGGATTTCTCAGACACCACAACAATGGAAGGTTCAATTGAATGGATTGCAGAAGGTGACCTAGGCTTTGTGACAAAGGGTTGTCGATCACAAGACTCGGTGAATTGCTTCCCTCCTAAAATACGTGAGGATCAACTAACAGACCCCTTCTTAACCCCGCATACCTGAAAAATTGAGGAATTTAAACCCAGATTAGTAAAACAGCACGATGTTGAAAATACTTTCTTTACCGCTGTGATCCACTTTGAAAGTTGGAATGAATTCAATATTTGTGCGAGACTTCTCTATGTGCATTGTTATTAACTCAATATATATCTAAAATCTGCATATTTATGAAAATAAACTCATTATAGATAAAGTGCCAAGGGTTTAACCTTGGTTGACATGGAATCTTGTAGCTGGATGGTCTTTGTTATGTGTGCAATATATTCATCTAACATATAGCATTTTTGTTTTGTTTGGATGTTGTCTTTTCTATCATTTTTTTGGATAGACTCTTCCTGATGTTGCAACGCTTCCCTGTGGAATCAAAGGGAAGGCGTAAGAAGCTTCAAGAGGTATTATAGTTAACTAGAAAGATTTATCTTCTCTTCGGTTCAGATTCAGACGTCAGTATGTTTGAGCATAATGTGTTTCAACTTATAAAAATGCAGGTCGGCTATGTGACAACTATATGCTTCTCATGCTTCCTAGTCAGATGCATAATGGTGAGTCCCAGTTATCTCTCTCGTTTGACCTCTAAATATATAAGCTCGTCAAAATCTGACGAAAAATCCATCTTTCTCTAATGACAAGTTTGGCACACATAAGTTCCATTGACGAAGCTCTACGCAAAGGATATGATACATGATACATGATACAAAAATCATATCCTTTTTTCTACGAAAAAAAATAGAAACCTACGTGAGCAGATACATGATACATCAAAGGATATGATTTTTACAATGAGAAACAAGTAATCAATCTAATGCATAATAAAAATGATCAAGACATAAACACAAGATAGATATGAAGGGCATGACCTACCTTCTACGAGAATCAGCAGTGACGCGGCGAAGATCGTCGATAGAACTTCTACGGGAGAAGCTACGCCGTGGAGAAGCTACGCCGTGGAGAAGCTACGCCAATAGGAGTCTTCCACTAGAGGCTTCGTGGCTTGGACAATTACGAATTGGAGGTGGAGGTGAAGAGAAGCCAAGGAGTCTTCTATCTTCCACTTGAGGTTACGGCGTGGAGACAATCAGACAATGGAGATTGGAGACTACTGTTATATAGTTAGATTATTAGTGTTTTTTTTTAATATATATATATATATAACCGGTTCCGGTTCCTTTAGGGTACCCATATAGGAGAACCGGAACCGGAACCGAACAGAGAGGTTCTTAATTATTTTTTTTCCGGAACCTACCCGATTTTTAAAATGTCTACCCAGAACCTACCCGAAGTGTCGGTTCCGATTCGGATTCGGGTCCAAATGAGTAATTTGCTCACCCCTATTACATATAGTGTAGGGATTGTGAGAATAGGAAACAATTAGAAAAGGAAAGTACATAATACAAAAGATTACTTCCTAATGTGATATTTCCTAATATGTTGTTTCCTAATATGTTGTTTCTATATTCTAACACTAATATGTTGTTTTTATAGTCTAACACTAATATGTTGTTTCTATATTCTAACATTAATATGTTGTTTCTATATTCCAACAGAATTATCTTAGTTTTTTTTTGGCCAGTAGAATTATCTTAGTTATGTCATAATAAAAGATAGATCAATCAAAGGAAGTTAAAGGTTTTGAGTTTACCCTCTGTTAGTGTTTTTCAATCCCCGGCCCTTGATTGTCGGGGAGCTCTTTCAGAGCATTCCTCCATTGTCGTACTTGTTCTTCCATGCTACCTAGGAACTGCTAAGCTCGTCTCCTCTAGAAAATTTACCTCTCCTTGGAAACATATCAGCGGAATCCATAGTTGCTTTGCAAGAGAACCCAAATTGCAAATTAATAAGTCATCTTAACAGTAAAGGTAACAATTGGCATATTTGTTGTCGTTCTTTAATTGCTTTAGAATAAGTTCAGAGAGTAGAGTTTGAAAGTGAAGGATGAAGATATACAACTTACTTGGCGGATATCGTACGTCCTTGCATTTACATCCTCTGATGCTTAGTTGAGCCAGAGTCCCGGATGATAGGAGTCTATCAACACCGTCTATTCCATCGAATTCCTGACACTCCCATATACTGATTCTTTCAGTCTATCAACACCGTCTATTCCATAGAATTCCTGACACTCCCATATACTGATTGTTTCAAGTCCATTCAACTCAACAAGGCCTTCAATCCGCTGAAATGAACGACAACCCAATATGCTCAGGTTTGTCAAGGATTTCAAATTCTCAATGCCTTGAATCTCGACGAGGACTTTACAAAACAATATATTTGTCAAGGATTTCAAATTTCCAATTCCTTGAATCTCGATGAGGTTGTATACGCAGACATGCCATTGTGGGAAAAGAACATTCTATATAGCTTTCAAGTCCATTCAAATCGACATGGCATTCAATCCGTTGAAATGAAGGACAATTCCATATGTACAGTGTTGTCAAGGATTTCAACTTCGCAATGCCTTGAATCTCGACGAGGTCTTTACAAGCAAATATATGCAAGTCTACCAGATGATTCAACTGCGGTATACAGAGACATGTCATTGGGGGAAAAGAACACTTGTATAAGTAGAGAGATCTCAAGTTTATGAGCAGAGAAAGATTGTTTGTAAACTCAAATAGGATGCACTCAACCATCTTTAAGTCTTTCAGTGAAATCAACCCTTTAACCGAATCAGCTTCTTCGATCACAAAGTTAGTCAATTTTAACTTGGATAGATTCTTCAGACTAGAAAGATTGGATGGTAGGCTTCCCCACTTTTTGACATAAAGAGACAATGACTCTAATCTCCATGGAAGCTGACATTGACCAAACTCCAAGGACGAACACCGTAACTCCAGTGACTTCAACTGTTGTAAGGCAATCCACTCCATGGAAAGTGATTTGACATTAGAGCACTCTATGGATAATCGTTTCAACTTTCTTAACTTTTCAATCCCCTCGAATTGCACCAACTCATTATCGAATTGCATCAACTCATTATTATGAATCTCTAGTTCAGACAAGTTAAACATGTTGGAGAGAATCTGGATCTTCTGTACACATGTAACTTTCAGACAAGACAATCTGCTGGGTAGGTGAGAGAGATTTGTAATCCAAGATTGTCCCCAACTAACTCCAATATCCAGGCTTTCCAATTTTTCTAAACATATAATAGAATATGGCAAGGATCCAATACTTAAGCCCGTCAAATTAAGTTTCTGCAATGATGATAGATTTCCAAATGAGTGAGGCAACTCAGCAATAGACTGACAACCAGACATGTACAAATCAACCAATGACTGCAGATTCCCGATCGAGTCTGGAAGTCTTTGTAGCTCTCTACATCTAGATAAGTCTAGGGACTCCAGTTTTGCTAGTCCACCTATGGTGGTAGGCAATTCAGTAATCAATGTATCCGACAAGTCCAGACGAATCAATGATTTTAAATCTCCAATAGAGTCAGGAAGCACTCTTAAGTGGAGAGAATAACTCAAAGATAGATGCTTGAGTTTGACTAATTCACCAATACTGTTGGGGAGGTGAGCTACTTTCTGTAATTCAAGTCTCGTCAAAGATACCAAACGACCGATTGAATTTGGCAACTGAAGCTTCGTACACCGTCTAATACTCAAGCGTCTTAGGCACTGCAGCTTCCCAATCGAGCTATGAAGAGAAGTGAATTTATCACAATCATTAACATTCAATCTCTCCAAATTCACTACTTTTGACAAATCAGGCGTACTGATTAATTCATCACAATATGAAAGATTAAGAACTTTCAATTGCTGTGAAATCTGTAGAGAAGAAAAGGGAAGTACTATCAGATCATATTTCGGTTTAAACAACCTATAAAAAAAACTAATAATTTATTTGATTATCATACCAGGATTTGTCCCCACCCTGGCCAAGTTTCATCAAACTTACACCAGGAGAGCTCAAGGACTACCAACTCTCTCAGGTATAAGTTGGTTACGTTGAAGCTTGATGTATCCAGTAATGACATCCATCTCAACTTTGGGATAAGTCCGCTAAAGTCTCCATCAAAATTTGTACGTTCTGTCATTCGAAGGAATCTTAACTTCTCTAAACCGACAAAGTTTTCACGATCCAAATAGACACAATCTCCATCCAAATGAAGTGCTTCAACACTTTCCTTTCCCTGCTTGGTATAAGGATTGTTATGAATAGCCTTATTTAATCTTTAATCATAAATCAACAGTAAAAATTAAAACAAAGAGTACTAGTTGATTACCCTATTTGTTTTGAGTAGATCAAGTGCATCCTTATGCATCCATAACCTGCTGCCTGCTTTAACATCTGTAGAATTTACCTTTACAATTGCTCGTCCTAAATCTCTCAGTTGATCATGCATCCAGAAGCATTTCTTCTCATTTAGTTTTATCAAGGACATGGAGATTAACACTTCAATCCCGTTATATGGATAAAACCCACAAGCTTCCCACATATAAACGGCATTTGTTTTTTCTACGCCAATGAAGAAACATGCAATATCAAGAAATATTTCTTGGTGTTCATACTCTAAAGCATCATAACTTAGCTTCAACTTTTGTTGGACATCTTGATGGGGGGATTCTTTCAGCTTCTTTATCATTTCTCTCCAAACTTTAGCTTTCCGGCGGTGGAGAAAGGAACCAATCACTTCAAGCGCCAAAGGGAGTCCTCCGGTAGTAGAAATGGCTTCAATGGAAAGATCCTCAAAGTCTTTTGGAGGAGAGTATCCTCCAAATGCATGCCTACTAAAAAGTTTAAGAGATTGTTTAGAATCCATTTCTTTTTTCTCCAAACCGTAAAAGTCAGCATTAGATGAACTTGTTTCCTCATGAAGTGTTGCATTCCTGGTTGTAAAGATGATCCTGCTTCCATTACCAAACCAACTGGAGTCTCCAACAAGACTATTAAGATGACTTTGTTGATCAACATCATCCAGAACAATAACGATTTCCTTTCTTTGAAAAATCGTTTGAATCATCTTCATCGGATCAACAATCTGAGTGTTATCTCGCATTGATGGGTCCAGAGATTTCAACAACCGTTCCTGCAATTTGTGAAGACCATCTGGACCTTGGGATATATAATCCCGAATGTTTTCTAGGAAGCAGGAGCAATCAAATGTGTCTAATATTTGATTAAAGATGATCTTAGCAAGAGTTGTTTTGCCAATTCCACCCATACCGTGGATTCCAACAACTCGCCTTCCACCAGACCCAATATCTAACAGTTCCAATGCAGACTCTACTTCATCGGGAACTTCTACCAAATTTTTGATTTCATATTTAAATTTCACCTTGAGCTTCGTCAATATCTCTTTGGCTACTTGCTTGCTAAATTCACCATAACTGCCACCAATGCACAAAAGAAGCCAAATAACAAAAAATTATGAACAGCAGTTTCTATGCAATTGTTATATGTTATACTAAAAGAAAGATTAAAGGAGAAAGGATATGTTTTTATTTTACCCTGTGTTTTTCAATTCCCGACCCTTGATTGTCGGGATCTCTTTCAAACTGTCCCTCCATTTTCGTACTTTCTCTTTCCCGTGCTTGGTCTCATGCTTGGTTAGAGCATTAGCGTAGAGCTCAGTTTTGAGCTTAACGTCATCGGGAGTTACATGATAGAAGAGGGGGACGATATCTTTCTTCATGTCTACCATTCTCTCAACTTCACGAAGGCACCACACACTCTTAACAAATGTTGGAGAAAGTACGACGATGCAGATCTTAGAGTTGTTGAGAGCAATGAGAATGTCATCAATCTTATCCCCTAGTGCGAGCTCATCATCGTCCCTAAAGACACCGATTCCAGCATCTATCAGAGCATAGTAAAGACAATCGGTGAAACCTTGACGGGTATCGTGCCCTCTGAAGCTCAAGAACACTTCATAGTCATTTTTGGAAATTGCTGAGCTCGTCTCTCCATGTCCTAAAGCAATTTTGCCTCTCTTGGGAAAGATGTCACCGGAATCCATGGTAGCTTTGCAAGAGAACTCAAAACTGCAAATTGATCCACAACATTTGAACTTAACAAAGAATTATAACCCAGAAAAACAGAGCAGGTAAGGTAAGAATTAATAAGAGATCTATACCGAATGTTCCTCTTTAATCTGCCGCTGCAATGATTTTTGCCACACCCCACCAATAATGAAACGGGTGAGATCCTTACCCATGAGATAAGTAGGGGAATTTGGCCAAAAAAAAAGATAAGTAGTGGAAGACTTGGACTTTTCAAAGTCAGACGTAATTGCCACAACCACCAATAATGGAACGGTGAGATAATTGATGATAGACCCATGAGATGAGTAGGGGAAGACTTGGACTTTTCAAAAGGCATACTTGCGAAATGCCATCCACGTCCCGCATTCCATGTCAATCCTTGCTCTTCTTCATTTCATCCATATTATGTTTGACATTTCGAAATAGCATTTCATCTAAATTATAGGTTTCACTTAGATGTGTCAATTTCTGACATAATTAAATGATATGTAATTTCGATAATGATATGCATTAAATAAATCATGTGTCTAAATAATTATTATTCGTTTCGACACGATTAATAAGTGTGTTTAAATCCATTCAATGTGCAAATATACAACTAAACACGATTAAATATATTAATTTAATATTTAGATTTATTTTTGTACTTATTTTTTAATCTCTTATGAATTTTAAAACTTAATTGTAAAATTAAATTATAAAATTTGTGAATTTCATATTGTATTATTTTTGTCATGTGAATGATTTGTGTTGTGTATATATGAATTTTTTATTGGCTAAAAAATTAAGGGAAAAGTCGGTAAATGGTTCAACATGTTTGACGAAAATGGTTTTCGAACTCAAACGATTGTTTTTTGTACAACATGTTTGTAAATGATTATTTTTGGTACTTCCGTCTAACTTCTGTTCTCAATAGACGATATACTATCACGTGATCCACCATTATTTACAATTCCTTTTCTGGGTCATGCAAAAATAATGTAGCTCTTGGTTTATCTCATTCTCCCACTCATTAACTCCGAAGACCAAGCGCACTGCATCTCCCAAGGAGTTCCTTTGCCTTATCTTTGACACAACACGATTAAACGACACGACACGATCTGCTTTAAAGTGTATATGGGTTTGACCTTAACGAATCCTGAGTCTAAACAACTCTTATACGTTTAGACACGATTAATAATCGTGTTTAAACAATTTAGATCTGCAGATATCTGTATAAACACGATTAACTATTCGTGTCTAATCGTGTTGTATATACATGTGACACGAATAAAGACACGTTTAACTAATCGTGTATAATCGTGTCGTGTAAACATGTGACACGTTTATACACGTTTAACTTACTCGTCGTTGGATTGTTTTCAATCCAACGACATAGAATCACTGCTGTCAAATCATACTTTGCAGAGCAATCCCACTTAAGCACGTCTTTCACTCTCCCAACTATTTTCAAAACGTTTCAAAATCGAGCTCATGGAAGTGGTGCATCTCACTGCATGTTACTCTCTCTCTCTCTAGAACCCACCATGGAAGTTCTACTGTTGCACCACTTCCTCTTCTTCATTGAACTCGTAGCTCCTCTCCTAGCCCAGGTGCCCAACCGCCTCTCCTAACTCCTTCCCACCACCATCCACACCACCACCACGCTCTCGCATGTTATATATTTTAGTGTAATTGGATTGACTAGTTGACCAATGGAATCATAGTATCTCATTAAACAAGTTAGGAGGGTGCGGAGTGCACGCTTGTTTAAGTATATTATGATTCATTGTATCGGAGATTCATCATTTGATTAGAGATGAGGCAATGGGGGTCAAAGGGGGTAACGCCCCCTTTGCCGGGTCCAGGGGCAGCGCCCCTGGCGGGGTCCAAGGGGCAGCACCCCTGACTTATTCATAAAGTCACTATTCTAAAATTCATTGAAAATTTGAATTTTGGAACTAATGACTTAACTTTTTAAACCTCAAAATTCCCGATTTTGGGACACTTGCTTTAGAACCAAGTATTGGACCAAACCATGGCTAGTTAGGCCGAACCATTACCTTTGGTTTTCATCCTAAGGCCGAACCATTACTTGCTTTCATCCTAAGGTATCCCTTTGGTTTTGGAGCCAAAAAATTTGAACCCAAAGGTATACATTGGCCGAAATGGTACATACATTGGCCAAGGGATGTTGTGTATCTTCCAAGGGGCAAAGTGTATCCTCCAAATGGTGTGGCAAACACTATAAATTGGTCATAGGTGAGGTCCAAAAATTTATTTCAAACATTCACAATCCTTCTCAAGTTCTAGTTCAGTATTCTGATTTTATCCGATTGAAAGTTTGGGTGCCTCCAAATAGTTTCAATTTGAAAGTGTCGTCACGACTTCAGAATAATCCAAGCATACAACAACCACCATCCATTCGAAATTTCCAACAAAGATTGAAACTATTTCTCTGAAGATGACGAACGGAGAATCTGCTAGAGACATGACTAGCAAATTTGCTAAGTTAGACAAGTTCGAAGGCAGTGACTTTCGAAGATGGCAAAAGAAGATGCACTTCCTTTTGACGACCCTAAAGGTGGTGTATGTGCTAAGTACTCCCATGCCAGAACTACTCGACAATGAAACAGTGGAACAAACCAAACGCCGCTGCAAATGGGAGAATGATGACTACATTTGTCGTGGTCACATCCTGAATGGTATGTCTGATTCCCTATTTGATATATACCAAAATGTCGAGTCCGCAAAAGAGTTATGGGATTCCGTTGAATCCAAGTACATGGCCGAAGATGCTTCAAGCAAGAAGTTTCTTGTTAGTAATTTTAATAATTACAAGATGGTTGATACTAGACCGGTCATGGAACAGTATAACGAATTGTTAAGGATTCTGGGACAGTTTGCTCAACATAACATGAAGATGGATGAATCCATCTCGGTGTCTAGTGTTATTGACAAACTGCCACCATCATGGAAAGATTTCAAACATACCCTGAAACACAATAAATAAGAGATGTCTCTTGTTCAACTTGGAAGTCACTTCAGGATTGAGGAGTCTTTAAGGGCTCAAGAAGTTGATAATAACCCTAAGGGTAAGAACCAAGTTGGTCACTCTTCTGTAAACATGGTTGAAGAGGGTCAATTTTCAAACTCGAACAAGGGAAACAAACGCAAGTTTAAAGGAGATGACAACAAGTCTTTCAACAAAAAGCCTAAGGTGGCATGTTGGAAGTGTGGCAAACCCGGTCATTTCAAGAAGGATTGTCGGGTTGGTAAAGGCAAGCATAATGCTGGTCCAAGAGGATCTAAGGATCCTGAAAAGCAACAAGGTCAGATTTTAATACAAAATAATAATTCGGGTCAGAATTATGTATCAGTAATATCTGAGGCATTTTATGTGCAGGATGATCATGTTGCATGGTGGATTGATTCAGGAGCAACAACTCATGTGTGCAAAGATCTTCGTTGGTTCAAAGACTTTCAACCAATTGAAGATGGATTTGTCTTAAAGATGGGAAATGTTGCAACTGAACCAATCAAGGGACTAGGAAATGTCAAGCTTGTCTTTACTTCAGGAAAATGTCTATCTTTAAACAATGTATTGTATGTTCCAGGGATTCGAAAGAATCTTTTATCAGGTGTTGTTTTGAATAATTGTGGTTACAAACAAGTGTATGAAAGTGACAAGTATATCTTGTTCAGACATGGTTCTTTTGTAGGATTTGGTTATTTAAGTAATGGTATGTTTATGTTAAATGTTAAGGTTTCATTTGATAATGAATCTGCTTGCATGACTTCTATTAGTACTAGCAATAATATGAATAAATCTGATTTATGGCATGCTAGACTAGGACATGTTCATTATAAAATAATTAAAGATATGTCTAAAATGAGTCTTATACCTGCTATTGATATAAACAATGAGAAATGTAAAACTTGCATGTTAACTAAGATAACTAGAAAGCCTTTCAAGGATGTAAATAGAGTTTCCAATATATTGGAACTGATTCATAGCGATTTATGTGACTTTCATGCTACTCCTTCATTAGGAAATAAAAAGTATGTTATTACTTTTATTGATGATGCTTCTAGATATTGCTATGTTTATTTGTTGCATGCTAAGGATGAAGCTCTTGATAAATTTAAAATTTATAAAAAGGAAGTTGAGCTACATCAAAGTAAATTGATTAAAAATTTACGTACTGATAGAGGAGGTGAGTATTATGATCCAGTATATTTTCAATCTACTGGTATAATACATCAAACTACAGCTCCTTATACACCACAGCAAAATGGTGTGTCTGAAAGGAAGAATAGGACTTTGAAAGAGATGGTTAATTCCATGTTATCCTATTCAGGTTTAAGTGAAGGTTTTTGGGGTGAGGCTATGTTAACAACCTGTTATTTATTGAATAAAATTCCTAATAAAAGGAATAAGATTACCCCATATGAATTGTGGTATAAAAAGCCACCAAAATTAAGTTTTCTGAGAGTTTGGGGATGTAGAGCAATTGTAAGGCTCACTGAACCAAAAAGAAGAAACTTGGGTGAAAGAGGTATAGATTGTATCTTCATTGGGTATGCTAAGCATTCATATGCATATAGGTTCTATGTATTAGAATCTAATGACTATGTATCTGTTAATACAGTTATAGAATCAAGAGATGCTACCTTTGATGAAGATAGATTTACATCTATACCTAGACCAAAAGATATGATTCGGAATTCTTTAAGTTCAGATACTTCTGGTGGTACTGTTTCTGTACCTGGACCGACTGAACCAAGGAGAAGTACTAGAACTAGAAAGGCCAAATCTTTTGGATCTGATTTTCAACTTTATTTGGTTGAAGGGTCAAGAGATGATGTTGAATATCAGTATCAATACTGTTTTATGATTGAAGAAGATCCAAGAACATTTAGTGAAGCTATGACTTCAAGAGATGTTGCATTATGGAAAGAAGCTATCCAGGATGAAATGGATTCAATCATGGATAATAATACATGGGAATTGACTGATCTACCTCCTGGCTGTAAAGCTTTGGGAAACAGATGGATTTTCAAAAGGAAAATCAAAGTGGATAGTAGCATAGATAAGTATAAAGCAAGATTGGTTATCCAAGGCTTCAGACAGAAGGAAGGGATTGATTACTTTGATACTTATGCTCCTGTTGCTAGGACCTCCACTATTAGGTTATTAATAGCACTTGCAACTATTCATAATCTTGTAATTCATCAAATGGATGTGAAAACTGCATTCTTGAATGGTGATTTGGATGAGGAGATATATATGAAACAACCGGAAGGGTTTGTTATGCCTGGAAATGAAAATAAGGTGTGCAAGTTGAAGAAATCATTGTATGGTCTTAAACAAGCACCAAAACAATGGCATCAAAAATTTGATGATGTGGTATTGTCTAATGGTTTTCTTCTTAACCAAGCAGACAAGTGTGTATATAGCAAATTTGATACTTCTGGTAAAGGAGTTATTATTTGTCTATGTGTAGATGACATGTTGATTTTTGGTACTGATCAAAATCAAGTTGATAAAACTAAGAAATTTCTGTCATCTAATTTTGACATGAAGGATTTGGGGGAGGCTGAGGTGATTCTTGGTATAAAGATCATGCGAAAGAACAATGGTATTTCAATCTCTCAATCCCATTATATTGAGAAGATTCTGAATAAATTTAATTTTAAAGATTGTTCTCCAGTTAGCACTTTCATAGATCCTTGTCTTAAGCTTCTACCTAATAAAGGTGTGGCGGTATCTCAACTTGAATACTCAAGGGCTATTGGTTGTCTTATGTATGCCATGATTAGCACTAGGCCAGATATTGTTTATGATGTTGGAAAGCTTAGTAGATATACTAGCAATCCAAGTTCACATCATTGGCAAGCATTAAATCGAGTATTCAAGTACTTGAAAGGAGCCATAGATTATGGTTTGACTTATACTGGATTTCCTTATGTTCTTGAAGGATATTCAGATGCAAGTTGGATTTCCAATGTGGAAGATCATTCTTCTACAAGTGGATGGGTATTCCTTCTTGGGGGAGGTGCCATCTCTTGGGCATCTAAGAAACAAAGTTGCATTACTCACTCAACAATGGAGTCTGAGTTTGTTGCATTAGCATCGGCTGGTAAAGAAGCTGAGTGGCTAAGAAATCTGATTTATGAAATTCCATTATGGCCTAAACCGGTATCTTCTATATCTATCAGATGTGATAGTGAATCTGCCTTGGCTAATGCATATAGGCAAGTATACAAAGGCAAGTCTAGACACTTAGGTGTTAGACACAGCATGATTCGTGAACTCATCATGCATGGTGTTATATCAGTGGAGTTTATAAAAACTCAACATAATTTAGCCGATCATTTAACCAAAGGGTTAAGAAGGGATCTTGTGCACAAATCGTCTGTGGGGATAGGATTAAAGTCCATTTGAAATCTCTCATGTTGAGATACCCAATTCCCACCTAATATGACATTAGGTGTTGAATCCAATGTGGAAAGCTTGACATCTAGAGATTGGAACACATTGGTTATATTATCCCAAGGTATGTGTTCAGACCTGCGAGTAAAGGAGGTTGAAGCTTAACTTCTTAATAGTTCTTTTGAAAAATTGCATATGCAGGTGTAAGAGTAAAAGAGCTACCTATGTAAACATGAAGTTTAGCCGCTTCAAGAAGCTAGGACTTGGCTTTGATATGTTTATTAAGGATTAGGACACAAGGCTAGTAAAAGATAGTGTCAAGAAAGGACATTTGAGAATGTTAACTTATGTGTATATTATCTTCATGTATTTACAATGAATAGCAAATGTTCAATCCATAGTGACACCTTGATATTCAAATATTTGAAATGTGTAATACACTAAGATGAAATTCAATCGTCATGATATTTCATTTATGCATAAGTTTGTTGTGTTGTTTGATTGTGATCTTATGTTTAGTTAATCAAGGATTACACTAAAATGGGGGAGGATTGTTATATATTTTAGTGTAATTGGATTGACTAGTTGACCAATGGGATCATAGTATCTCATTAAACAAGTTAGGAGGGTGCGGAGTGCACGCTTGTGTTAAGTATATTATGATTCATTGTATCGGCGATTCATCATTTGATTAGAGATGAGGCAATGGGGGTCAAAGGGGGCAACACCCCCTTTGCCGGGTCCAGGGGCAGCGCCCCTGGCGGGGTCCAAGGGGCAGCGCCCCTGACTTATTCATAAAGTCACTATTCTAAAATTCATTGAAAATTTGAATTTTGGAACTAATGACTTAACTTTTTAAACCTCAAAATTCCCGGTTTTGGGACAGTTGCTTTAGAACCAAGTATTGGACCAAACCATGGCTAGTTAGGCCGAACCATTACCTTTGGTTTTCATCCTAAGGCCGAACCATTACTTGTTTTCATCCTAAGGTGTCCCTTTGGTTTTGGAGCCAAAAAATTTGAATCCAAAGGGTATACATTGGCCGAAATGGTACATACATTGGCCAAGGGATGTTGTGTCTCTTCCAAGGGGCAAAGTGTCTCCTCCAAAGGGTGTGACAAACACTATAAATTGGTCATAGGTGAGGTCCAAAAATTTATCTCAAACATTCACAATCCTTCTCAAGTTCTAGTTCAGTATTCTGATTTTATCCGATTGAAAGTTTGGGTGCCTCCAAATAGTTTCAATCTGAAAGTGTCGTCACGACTTCAGAATAATCCAAGCATACAACAACAACCATCCATTCGAAATTTCCAACATCGCACCTGCACCAGCACACCACCAACATGCTCCTGCACATGCACCATCGCACCACCACCACCACCATCCCCACCATGCCCATGCGCCCGTTCACGCGCCAACTCATGCCCCGAGTCACGCTCCGATAGTCTATCCTCACGGCGTGCCAAGAAGCTTTATTGCGGTCCAAGGAGTAGTATAGTCATTTCCGCTTCTCTACTTCATTGTGGTGCAAATATGATGGCATTGACACCCTCATTGGAGCTTCTCCACTTCTTGGTATGTCAAAGTCTCCACCTTTGCTCGAGCTTCGGGAGTTTTGTCTGCGTCCCTAGGTCTACCTCCTTCGCCTGACTTGGAAGAGTTGGACGACTCTCACCTATGTCTACCTCCTTCGTCATCGTCTATCTGCGCAGATCCGTCCGCATCCGCTCTCCTCGTCCGCATCCGAGTTGGACGACTCTCACCTAGGTCTACCAAATTTGATTAAGCTTTGTTGATATACCTCAAGCTGTTGTATTTATTTACTTGTGAAATATAATTCACATTATGTTGCTTGTTTCACGACTTGCCTTGTTTCCTTAAAGAATTGTTAGTCTTCATAAGTTGCTTAATGCAATTGTTTTGCTTGAGTTGAACCTAACTTGGTTTATAATTTGCTCATTGGATAAACTAAGGTAAAATTATTGAATTTCGTGTTTAATTGTGTCGTGTTTAATCGTGTTGTTACTATACATTTTGGGTCGTGTTTAATAGTGTCGTATCATGTCGTTTTTAATCGTGTTGTTTCGTATCGTGTTTATAAGTTTGTGTCGTGTCTAATCGTGTCGTGTCGTATAACCCGATATGTTTTTTCGTTTTTTTAATCAAAAAAGTTAATCGTGTCACGTGTGGTTTGTTAGTTAATCGTGTCGTGTTCGTGTCTGAAGTTTTGAGACACGTTTAAGACTTATCCGTTTAGACATGACACATGTTTAGACACGACACGATTAATAACACGATATGATTACACACGACACGACATGATTTCCACCTCTATCTGCTGTGTCCAAGTCATGGACTGATCGAGTGCAATTGATTCATCCAAAGGTTCCTTCCACAAACTCAGCAGTATCTCTCGAAATGACCGTAGAGACATGGAAGGTTGATGGTTACAGGCCATGTTCACTTTAATGACGTGTTTGCAGAGGTTGCCTTGCATTGACCATGCACAGTCGAAGAACCCAAATTCTGAACCAAAGTTCTAGACAAGATGGGTTTTAGCGTTGTCTTTTTGGCTCACCACCTTGGCAAAAAGCTTGTTTTTCTCATCTATGGTGACTGAGGAATCAGGGATCTGCTGTGCTTGGTGCCACGATGTGGATGCAATGTATTCCTCCTTAACATGCTGAAAGGAATTGCTCTCATCTATAGACCAGTCAAGCCAATAGCTAAAATGCAGCTTTGTCATCAACTTATGGACTAACCAATCTACTCTTTGCAGCGCACCCAGATGTAATGAGGTTCAGTGCAATGAAACTGAAAAAAATGAAAAACATGCCGCTGATTATAAAATCAGAGAGACAGTCTACAAAAAAACATGCATTTTAAGCATAAGGGCAAAAAAAAAATGAAGAAACCCGACAGTTCTCCACTGCCCTCCTCAAATTCTCCTTCTTCACCATATCCAGTAAACATTTTCGATTCAGCATATGTAAATCAGGGTGAAGCTTGATCGACCTCAACCTCTCTAAGTCACGCACGATATTAGCTAATAAATCAGAATGTAATCGATGCTGAATCACATATCGCTTCATAAATTCCGAAAAGTTCTGATTAATCATCTTAGAGATTATCTCTTGCAACCTCAAAAGCGATCTCTTGCACTTTTTGCTCCCTCAAGAGTCTTTGGCATGCCTCAAACTGCATTTGGCTTCGAGTATATATAGCATTGCCCAAATGATAATGGTATCTAAATTGTCTCTCATATGAAGGCATGGCCTTCAATGTTGGATCAATTGCCTTAATCACTTGCTAAATCAACTCTCACAACCACACATACACTTGCAATTGTTTACGTAAGAAAACCTTGAAGAAAACCAGCAAGGAGACAGTTTTTGTGATGCACAACCGAACAGCATCATTTTCTGTTTTTTATCATTATATTAGCAAAGCCACTTTCAGTTTAGTAACTACCTACACACATTCTAACTGCTCAAAAATCTAACTGCTACTTACGTAACTAATTGTCCAAAAACAATGACAAAATAAAGCAACTAAACTTATGTAAACAACTAGTTTAAACAACAGCAATCTTCTCCTTCAACAGTACCACCACCTTCAACAGTACTCAACAAGCTTAATACACCATCATTCAAGGCAGGGTCTAAAGCATCATCTAAAGGGTGTGGCTTCAGTGATGAAGGTTCTAAAACCTCGGGAATCTCGATTGACTCAGTTGGAAAAGGCAAGGAATTGCTCTGCAGACTTGATTTATTGAATATAAACACTTCTTTGTCATCAGATAGGAATTTATATGATGAAAGTGTTTGATGAGGCTCGAGTTTCATTCCAGAGCATAGGACTAATTGATCACTGCATTCAATTCTAGAAACCGAACAAATAAACTGCATAATTGCATCGGTTGGTGTAGTTTCATTGCACTGAACCTCATAAGAATGATCATTTTTATTGCAAGTGGCAGCGATTTCATAGTTAAGAGCCACGAGGAGAAGCCGAAAAGAGACATGAGGCAGCAAGGAGCTCAACACACTGCAATGGAGTCATTAGGTCTACCAGACTTTGGACGTCTCAACACACTACAATGGAGAAATCTACCAACAGTAGCTCCGATGAGTAACTCTCCACCGTCATTCATGGCTCGGCTAGCAAAGCGAGCCACCACCTTGCGGTCAGCGAGACCCACCTGATGTTGTTCCATCTTTCTCTCTATCCTTGCCTCCTCATATTCTCGGGAAGCTCCGATGAGGTGAGGGAGGAATAGTTGGACCAAAAACACAATTAATAACTGTGGGGAGGGTATTTAAGTATTTTCAAAATTATATTAATAAAAAAAAAAAAAATCACGTGACTACTTAACGAGAAAATTAAACGACAGATGAACAGAATGTTCAATTACCATCACTTTGCAACATGTTGTATCGAAAACTATCGTAAAAAAAAATGTTGTACCAAAAACCATTTTTGTCAATCATGTTGGACCATTTTCAGACTATAAATTATAAAATTTGTGAATTTCATATTGTATTATTTTTGTCATGTGAATGATTTGTCGTGTATATATGAATTTTTACTTGGCTAAAAAATTAATCGTGTGTTTCAAGTGTGATCTGTTTAAGACCCTATATGTTTAAACACGACACATGTTTATATATGTTTAAGATTTATCTGTTTACACACGACACGATTAATAACACGACATGAGTAGACACAATATCGAATTGTCACCCCTGTTTCAGTGGGCAAAATACGATCACAAACATAATATATAAAGATTTAAAGCCATTTTAGGAAGAAAATGAAGGGTCTATTAGTGAAGTATCACATCTTTCTCGAACTAAGAATCTATGAATCCAATGTTAAATGAAACCAAAGGACTTAATCATATCTAAAACACAAAACAAGAAGACAACAAATCCTGTCAAACGGATCCAAAATGCTAGATTTAGCTGCGGGGGATTATACTTGAATTAGTCACAGAATTTTCGGTAGTGAATTCAAACGACAAAATACATAATAGATTGCAGGTAGTAGCTTTTCTTCGGATTTACGGGTTTGTCAAACCCAAACTGCAGATGGAAAAGATGATGAGAGGAAGGAAAAAAGGCAGACATCAAATTATTACATCCTACATAAGAATATGCAACTCTCATCTCAGCATTTGTGGATACAAAAGTGTAATGAAAGAGACCTCAATTCAATCTTCATCTATAACTATCACGACTTATCTCACGTCTACTTCACTTCCACTTACACGACAATCTTCATGTTCTTTCCTTCTTCCATTCCATCTTTCTTTTTACCCGACCTTGATCCATAAATTGATGCACTTGTTACAATATGGTACATTGGCACATGTTTTTTCTAGGAACCTCGTCTATCTTCTTTTCTGTTCAAGCCAAAAAATAACATATTTCACTTCATGAAGGAATTTTCAATTCCTCATTGACAAGCTTATGCAAAGGAGATGGTTACAGTAGAATAACAAAAGTACCTGTCTTTGTTTTTGCCAAGGTCTGCTGCACTATAACGTGCATGGTGATGACTGCTTTTGGAAGCTCTTCAAAAGGTACCATGCATTGTCCGACCGTCTTGCTGTTGTCTTTCCAGCGTTGATAAGTTTGATATCGTTTGCAGATTTGGGTGATATCTTCTTATCTGTAGCATATATATATAGTATCAACTCAATAAAATAGTGTACGGTATGGAATAGTTTAGTTCAATTTATCATAAGTTCATAGCACCACAGAACTCGTAAATGTCAGTGGAAGGCTTCAACAGGACCGACTTTTACTAGAGCGTAAAACACTACCTCAAAAAGAAGATATATTGAAGGGTTCAGTACAAAGTTGCTAGCTAAATTTGAGAATCTATACAATTTGCTAACTGAACTTTAGTTTTGAACAAATTGTTAATCAACTTTACATAAAGTTACAATCTTCCGTTTAGTTTACGATTAAGTGTGGTGACAGGGACTTACATTTTACTTATTATCTTGCTGTACAAATTGCTTTTGAGAAATTTGCATTTTACTAACTGAATTTTGTGAAAATTTGCATTTTGATATTTCAACTTTGAAAAAATAAATATAATTTATTTAGCAATACGTGAGTACGTGACAGGTACGCATACGTGCATATATCCGTCACCATTTAACAGCAAACTGAAACTTTGCGTAAAGTTAGTTAACAATTTATTCAAGCAAATTATCAAGACCCTCAAATTACTAACTAGCAAATAATTAACCATGTCTTGAATGATTTCTTTATCTTTACTTTGTTAACAATATACACAGTACACACCTTTTGCAAAATAAGTCTTAAAATATATTTTTCTTCTTCCTTACACTTAGCAGATCATTCTCAATATAGGATCTTTCCCCAACTTTTCTTACTTGGTAGGTCTCCAGATAAACAAACTCTAGGTTCTAAAAGATGGAGATGGTTTTCAAGTAGGAAAAGGCCGTGTCACTTTCACAAGCTGCATGATTATGCAACATTCAATTACTATAGAAATGCAGAAATCTAAAAGAAACAAACTGAAGGCGACCAGATATATGTCTTTTATGGACCTTAGTTTCATCAAATCCTGTTTTACATAGCAAAGTGATAAGGGAGCCTAACCCCACAAATCTCATAACCAGGTTAATAAGAACTGTTCAAGTAAATTCTTTCTTCATGATCCCTGCTATTCAAACTGAAGCATTTTACCAACAAAATTCCAGTAAAGGGGAGCTAGTTTGACAAGAACATAATTCCAGTAAAGGGTAGTTATTTTACAAAACTTTATGAAAAGTATCATTTTAATTTAATTTTATAATTATAAATACATAAATAAAATTCTAAAATGTGTATTTATATACTTAATTTTAAAAAAATATTATTGTATTATAATATTTTTTTAGAAATGTTTTCTCAACAAACATGATTGTGTAAACATTCAGAATTATTGTTTAAAATTTAATTTCTTTTTACCTTTTTTCGTTTTAAATTTAGAAAACAAATAAATAGTTATATATTTTAATTCTTGGCGAAAATATATATACATTTACTATCTATTTAGTTCAATTTTAAATTAACTTAGTTACTATTGTTTATCATTTTTTTCATTATAAATATTATGTACTTTCAACACTTAATTTATTAAAGTTAATTAAGCTAAACTATAATTATAAATTAATTCTATTGGATTAAATATATATTAAATACAAATTATATATAAGAAGACTTACACTACGGGAGAGAGGGTCTTTACCGGCCGAAAATGCAATTTTTAACGGCTGGAATATCCAGCCGTAAAAATGTCACGGCTCAAATGAATTTGAGCTGTAACATTAAGCGTCGGGAGCATTATCACGGCTTAATTTCATTTAAGCCGTGATAATTGCCGGCCCAAGCTAAAACCAGCCGCGTAAATAATTATCGCGACGCTTTTGAGTTGAGCCGCGATAATTATTTTCATTTTTTTTTAAGCCTTATTATTCACGGCTCATTTGCATTTGAGTCGTGACAATATGAATGAAAAAAAAAATTCATAATTCACTGCTCAAATGCAAATTAGCCGTGAAAAATACAATTTTTTTTTAATAAAAACCATAATAATCTATATTATAATCCTAATCATACAACAATAACCATAACCTGAATAGTTTACATACCAAAATCATAATTTTGCAAACAATACATTACATATCCATCATACATTAAATATCCAGCAGTTCGCTTCATTAATTCAAAAACATATATAATATCTTATAATAATTCTTCATTCATAAGACTGTCTTGACTAAAACGATTCATTTTCTTCATCGTTTTCTTGACTTCCACTAGCAGATTGCTCACTATTAGATGTTGCTGATTGATGAGTTGCTTGATCATTCTATACAAACATCCAAAAATCATAACATTAACTAACTGAAATTATAAGATGCAAACTAAACCTCAATTCTCAAGCAAAACTAAAATATCCAAAACACTAAAAACATCGTGAAAAGTAATACTTACTTGATTTGCGACTGGTAAATGTGAAGAACCCAACATAAGGTTGGTAAAAGGGGTGTACGTGCTAGAATGATGATTTATATGGTCATCCTATATAAACAATAAAAAATTAAAGTATAAGATGCAACATTTAAAGATTACGGGCTAGAATGATGATTTATATGGTCATCCATCAAACAGTAATGCATAAAATGATATCATTGCAAAATGTAAATTATATACTTACTGGATTTCCAGTTGGTAAATGAGAGGACCCCAAACCAAAATTGTCAAAAGGGGGGACATCAGTAGATGATAAATAATTATTTATCATTTAGTTATTTAAAATTATTTTGCATATTAAAAAAATTATTGTATTTTTATACTTATTTATTTATTTCACTCTTAATTTTTGTGTAATTTTTCAAAGAAAATTGTCAGGTGCAAAACTTGCAATTTACTATTGTTTGAAGACAAAATTTAATTTGACATACTCACAAATGTAATATTTTTTAAAATTGAATGTGGAACTTTTGATTAATTTTAGAGTATCCACTGTCCATGTGGTGGATGTGAGAAAATGATGACATATATGTAACTTAATTTTTTTACATGGGCCAATCAAGTTAAATTATTGTAACACTATGATAAAGAAAATTGTGTTAAAAACTTACTTGTCAAAATTATAGGATACTTAGTCAAATTAGTATATATATAAATAGATAGAATGATAGATAGATAGATGTTATGTATGGAAAAGAAAGATAATATGCGAATATTTTAATTATATATATATATGCAGAAAGAAGAATAAGTAATACATAAAGTTGGTAAATTTCTATAACAATTAGGGATGTCAAAACATGTCATGGGTCGACCCATGAGTTGTGTCAGTCTTGGGTCGTGGCAGGGACTCCTTGACCCAAACACGGTCCGTGTAATAGTATGGGTCAGTTTTGCAAACCCAAACCTGACCCGTCAGGAATGGTAAGGATTGGTTCAGACTGACCCGTTCGACCTCCATGATCCGCGGGTCAGTCTGACCCGTTCGTCCCACCATTTCAATAAAAACTAGAAACAAATTGACCCATAAAACACCATTTCTGTAAAAATGCATACAAATCAGAATGCATACAACATATATAAAAGGGAAAAGTATGAAAAAGATGTAATATGTTTGCCCAATGTGGTGAAAGCAACACATTTGTTGTTTTTGATGCAACATGTTTGTTGTTGTTGGTTTTTGATGCAGTCGTTAAGTTTCCGTCCAAAACAGCCGTTAAGTGCCCACATGCCTTGCACTTGACCTCCATGTAGTGTGAAATTCCTCAAATTCCCCTGTTTTCTTCAGTGTTGTTATAAGGAGTTCCTGGTTTCTTCATCGTCTTTCTGTTTGTATTGCATCAGTAGTGTTCTCTCTATCAATCGTGTTCTCTCAATTTATCTCTCTAAAATCGTCGTCACCTCCGTTTCCGACGGTGAGGCGTGAAGCGGTGACTGCAGATATACTCAGGATCGTCTCTTTCTTCCTCTCTGTCCTGCTAGTTTGGACGCAATTAACTTTTCGATCATGGCCGAGGAAGAAGAGGTGTTTGTGGAAGCCGTGGTTGAAATAAAGGCAGGTACCGGAAAGCTCTCACTCTCTTCCCCTCTGGAGATGACTCTGGAGATGACTGAGCTTTGAGCAAGTTTCACCGACCCCTAATGTTTTGAGCTCTCTTGTACATGCATATGCATATTCTGGGTTGATTGATAAGGCACTTGAAATGTATTGTTTATTACAGAAGGTGCATTCTTGTTTACCTGATGTATTGGCGTGCAATTCATTGCTGAATGTGCTTGTGAATAACGGAAAACTTGGGATTGCACGGAAGGTGTATAGTGAAATGGTTGACAGAGATAATGGCGGTAACGTTGGTTGTATAAACAATTTCAGTGTCAGTATAATGGTAAAGGGATTGTGTAAAGAGGGAAAGGTTGAAGAAGGCCGCAAGATGATTGAGGACCAAACGTGGTCTTTTACAACATATTGATTGATGGTTATGTCAAAAAAGGTGATCTTGTGAAGGTTGTTGCCCTTCATAAGGAGCTGAATAGGAAGTGCTTTTGCCAACTATAAAGACGCGGGGTTCTGCAATCAATGGATTCTGTCGTGCTGGAAAGTTCGAAATGGTCGATAAACTTATTGATGAAATGAAAGAGAGGGGTTTTATTTTGAATACCTATACCTACAACAATATTATAGATAGTAGATGTAAGCATGGTCACACTATTAATGGCATAAAAATGATTGAAATAATGAGTAAGAGTGGTTGTGAGCCTGACATTGTGACATACAATACATTGATTGCTGCAAGCTGTAGAGTAGGGAAACTTGAGGAAGCTGAAGGACTGCTGGAACATGCATTGGAGAGGGGATTGATGCCTAATAGGTTAACTTGTACACCATTAATAGATGCCTTTTGTAAAGCAGGAGAATTTGACAGGGCTTACAATCTACTTATTGAGATGATAGTAGGCTTGTTCATGAACCGGTTCTGGGTCGAACCGGTTCTGAACTGGACTGATCTGGTTTGAAAAAAAACAGTACATTTTTCTGTTTCTAAAAAAACTGGTCTGGTTTAAGGAAAAAAGAACTGGTCTGGTTCGAACCGATTCAGAACCGGTTCGAACTGTTCTGGTCTGTTTTTTTTAATAACAATTTTGGTTCGGAAATAATTCGGTTCAAACCGAACCTAAACCGGCTGAAAATCCTGTCCAACACACTGAACCGTCTAAAAAAATACTGAACCAAATGAAAAATACTGAACCGGCTGAAAAAACACTGAACCGACGAAAAATACACTGAACCGACTGAAAAACACACTGAACCGATTGAAAATCTGTTCCACAACCGACTAAAATCCTGTCCAACATCAACATACGAGAGTCCAATATATCTTTAGGTTTGGTTTATTGAAGACATCTCTAGGTTTAGTTGATTTTGCTTCAAACTGGTTCTAAAATTATATAGGTTTAAAGTGGTTTGATTTAAATTTAAGTATAAACCGGTATCAAAAAACGAGTCGAGTCGAACCGATTCGAACTGGATTTTTGGTGCTATTTTGAACTGTTCTATTTGAAGGCAAAAAACACTGGTCTGGTTTTGGAACTAGTTCGGCCGAACCAATTCGAACCAAACCAGTTCCAGACCAGACCAGTTCGCCCGAACCGGTTTATTTGGCCAAGCCTAGATGATAGAAAGAGGAGAAAAGACTGATCTGATCACTTATGGAGTTTTAGTCCACGGACTTGTTATTAAAGGAGAGATTGGTGATGCCAAGGAGTCCGAGATGAGGCTATCTGCTGCCAAGGAGTCCGAGATGCTTGACCATAATATACTCCCAGATGTCTATGTATATGCTACCTTACTGGATGGCTACATTAGAAATGGCAAAATCAATGAAGCGAAACAAATTTTCGAACTTGCCATTTCAGAGGGTGTTCATCTTGATACTGTTGCTCACAATGCCATGATGAAAGGTTACTGCAGGTTTGGGATGATGAAGAACCGTCCGATCACAACCATCACAAGAGAGAATGCCACTAGCCAATTGAAGAGTCTTTGGTTGTATTCCTTTATGAACTGCGTTTTTTACTTTCCCAGCAGCTGCAATTTGTTCAAAGGGGAAGACGGTAGAGAATAAGGTCTGAGAAGTCAATAAAAATGGATTTTTGATTAAAACAATAGAAAATTTGAAAACCTTCATCATCCGCTGCTCGTATTTCCCTTTATAAGGACCGACACATTCGTGCTCAAAGCTTTGGTTGCATAACAAGTACCCAGCATTAAATTTAGCCATTGAAGGAAGTCGAAGAACTTGGAGCTGATCCATTTTATCTTCGCATTTTGTGTATAATGTCTCGCAAAGCTTTGATGACTCCAACTCGTTAGCCAAAATCGCATTTTGGGCAAGGAGGGGATGGATGGACTTCTTCGGTATGGGTGATATGAAGAAAGAAGGCTTATGGAGGGAAATAGGTGTAGGGGTATCTTGGGCATTTACCAAAAAAAATCATTAAAATCTGACAAATTATGTCACGTGTCTGGCACATGCTGGTTTTTAACGGAAGAACAAACGTTTTCATCTAAAACCTACAACATGAAACGTGTTACATCAATTACCTACACTCCAAAACTAGTTCCATCAACCACCACTTTTGGCAAACATATTACATTTTTTTTCATACTTTTCCCTATATAAAATGCATACTTCAACCAAAACGAAAAATGAAAAATGATATGCATAGACCAACTGAATTCAGGAGCTCACATAGTCACATATAAATCGAAGAATTCAGGAGTCAGGATGACCTACCACCACATGACCAACTGACTGCCATGCTGGATGAGCTGCATCTCCGGAATAACGCAAGCGCAGCTCATCACCAGGTACTAGTCGTAACTCGTTATCTTCCTACAGAGCGAAAACAGGTAATTCAAATTCCCCCAATAAATAGAAGCCAGAAGATGTAATAAATAGGTCTTCTTTAGGTATCTAACTGACACACCTTCGGGAAGACAAAATATGCACCACGCTTCTTGTTCAGACTAATATCCCACCGAATTGTTCGACTGTCCTTGCTTTGAGATTCTTTCATCGTCTATAACAAATGAGAACATTTGATTATTGGGACAACAGAATTTCAAAAAAAAAAAAATATCAGAACTACCAAATGGAGAAAACACGACAACTTAAACAACAATGCATTAATTACTTAGAAATAAACCCTCTTGGTCATCTTATTAAGTGAAAAAAGAAAAACATATCTAATGCTTAAATAGATGACGCGGTCTTTAAGAATACCGTGTCATAATACGCCTCCAGCTTGATTAATGGAGCAAATACATTTTGATACTGCACTAAAGAGAAAAATGTAAGCTCGCCAGGAAACTACACTTAAGAGTCATAAAGTTGGTGCAAGGCGCATACACAACTCAACCGAACAACTCAGACAGCACATCCGAACACAGCACAGCAGAACCGAACTCACTCAAACAGTACAGTCGAACAGAACACAGCACAGCAGAAACAGAAACTCATATTCGAACAGCACAAGCACAACACAGCAACACACAGCCGAACAGAGCACACCAGAAACACACAGCAGAAGCTGCAGAACCGAACAGAACAGAAGGGGAGAAACACACAACAGAACCGGACAACATCTAAACAAGAAGGGGGAACCTTATCATTCATGTTCGCCGTTTGGAGAGGCAGCCGTTTGAAGGTTCTCCGATGGAGATGGAGAGAAGGCTTCGATCGATTGAGAGGAGAGGAGAAGACAGACCTACGTTTTTTCAGTTTGTGTTTTGGTTGCGCATAGGAGATCAATTGAAGTGAGCAACTTCACTGACTCCTGTAGTAAATGAAACGGGTCACAGGTTGGTATATGGGTCCACTCACTCCAATCTGACACGTATTTTTACAGGTTATTTATGGATCGTATCAAATTGACATAGGTAAAAAATCCTGACCCAAACACGATCCGATCCGTGGGTGGGTGGGGTCAGATTTTGATACTCCTATTGGTAAGGGGAGATTATAGATATCTTATCTTTTAAATATCGCAAATTGATCCCTCAGCTTGTGCTATTCCTCCTAATGTAGTCTACTCAATCCATCTTAAATGGGTGCTAGGATGGCAAGCTATATTGGTCTATGACCTTCTCCAATGGAGTCGGTGCATGGTCGCCACCCAATGTGGTCCCATCGAGCAAACCTAAATAAAGATTCATGTTGACGATGAACCAACATGGATGAGATTCATATGATTCGCTCACAGTGATTATAATTCGATCGGAAATCCAATATGAATTATGAAAATGTTTAAATTTGGGGACTTTGATCGAAAATCATCAAATCCTATGCAAATCAATCAAGCGCGGGTTTTCTAACCCTTAGGTTTGATCAACTAGGTTTAGTGGTTCATGCATAGGCTTGGGTTCAATCAACCAAGCCTCGAGCCTTCACCTAACTTTTATCCCACCAAACCGACCTAATCAAGACTGCCCCAAGGACAGTGCCTCTGAAACAGCTTTACTTTGTTTCACATAAAAAAAAAAAACTATTTTTCTGAATCCAAGTAACTGGCTTAGTTAAGTTTGGTTGGCTTAGGGTAGGAATATCAATGGTATATATAGGGTAGGGATATCAATGGTGCGGAGTAGATTAGGTTCGCCCAATACCATCCCCATCAAAGGTCAAGTACCGTCGACCAGATTTGAGATTTGTACCGTGAATAAAATGGATCGGTTTGCTCTTCAATTATTGCACCACGGTATATTATGTTTTTTTTATACTAAATATAGAATTTGTTTTTTTCTTAATAAAAATATTATGGATTAATATGCACATAACATAAATTAATTTTGTATATTAATCTATAATATTTTTATTAAGATGAAATAAACTCTAAATGTTTATAAAATTACATCGACGCATAATAACGGGTGTCGATTCGAAAGTTAACACCCATTACTAATTCCTGATCCACACTTACTCTTACCAAATCCGTACTATAAGTGCCAGTGGCGGTGCACCATTGAAACCCCTAGTTTGGGATATTACATCTTGTCAATACCGCACTAAGTCTAACTCTCTTGTAAGTAGAGAGGTGATACTGAAAGACAACGAATACTGTGGTGCATCATCAAGGGTCACATTTCCGTCACAAACCCGACGGAAATGAATTTTTCATAACAAATACGAATCAATTATCCTCCGCATTCGACGGAAGTTAGCTACTATAATCATACTCTACATCTAAAACCACTTAACCTTACATCAACAACGTACTACAAACTGGAAACCGAATCAGGGATTCGCAATACAACAAAAATCCGAACTTTCAATTCTTTGGAAAGAAAATGGCTTATGAAGTTGTGCAAGATGAAGCATTTATCATCATACCGAAGAAGAACCATTCTGAGATCCGTGCTCCTGGAGATCAATCTCAAAGAAGGCCGAGTGTAGAGCTCTAACACATTGCTCTGCTTCATCGTCGTTCACTATCAGTGAAATATTAACCTGATTCAAAGCAACGAATGTTAAAAAACAAAGAATGGACACTCGGGGGATATATATTTTGCATTTCACTTTACGAAATGATCCGACTTTGAAACCCGAGCAAAAGCACTACATTTACATTCGTACTGTATGCATCAACAAAATCCACACTGAAAATGAAGTTACCTTTGATGCACCCTGAGAGATCATCTGCACATTCACTCCATTTGTTCGGAGGACTCGGAATACCTAGCATAAATTACAGCCATCAGTAGATGTAAAGAATAACGGGTCGGCTACATTGTACTTGCTATCATGTTTTCTGAGAAAATATCATATTTTTTTTAAAAATAAACTATGATTAACGGATCTAATTTACATGATTTAGCAAAGAGATGAGAATACCTTCTCCAATATCAGGGACGACCTCTGGACATTCCCAATGAGGGAGATAATGGATCTCCTCTGGAGGAGGTTAACAACAGCAATCTTCTCAAGTTCTTCAACAACATGATCAAGCTCCTGTGTGACAACAAATTTCAAAATAATACATGCAAACAGTAGGCTTCACGGGAAAGAAAAAAACAACTGCAGAACCTTTTAAGTTATATTAGGGTATTAAAAAGGGTCAAAAACTATGTTCTTTAGTAGAATGCAACACTAAATTATTTCGATCCAAATGTACTTAAACTGTATGCACCATAACTAGTTTTTTCAGACACTTACCGTTTTTCCATGAGTATTACCAATCCATGCAAATAAAAAGTTAGAAAGTGCGAGGATTGAGGGGCCATACACTTGCCTGCTGAATTAACTCTCTGCTCCAGAGCTTTGATGGATCCAATGTCAATGAGATACTGACTTCACTAGTTGCCACGACATCCACTGATATGCCCAGATCTTCAAAAGTGGAAAATACCTGCATGAACAAACAAAAGAGTTATAATTGGCTTACAGCATTGTTCAATTAATCATTGAAGCGATTTATGCCTTAATAGCCAATTGTTGGTTAATACCTTGGCAAGGAAACCAAATTGGCCGAGCATGCGAGTGCTAACAATATCCAACATCGTAACATTTCGCTTCAAAACAATGCTGGTGAGAACAGCCTGTAGGAAGGAAAATGGAGTCAAGATTTTTTGGGGGTAAGTTTTTAAGAATAATAAAAGTGTCTAAGCTGTAGTATTTGCCACAAACCTTGCTCATGTCCCTTGACCTTGTTATGAGGGTGCCTGGGGCTCTGGGGTTGTAAGAGTTCTTAACCCTTACAGGGATATCACCCTCCCTAGCTGGTCTCATGGATTGAGGATGCAGAACCTTTAAATGCACCAACATCGAATTTACAGAACGAACTTTCTAAAACAAAGAAAAATATCTAGAAGGGAAATAGGCATTAAAAAAGATGTAGCATGCTTGCATTTTGCGCAATCTATTTGGAGAACCTGCAAATCGGGTTGAACAGAGCACAGTAAGATGATTCAGCAATACCTGGGCACCAAAATATGCAAGTTCAGCTGCCTCGTCAAATGTCAAATACGGGACAGGTTCAGCACGAGGATGTATGTTGGGGTCACATGTCAAAACACCATCCACATCCTTCCATACCTGCATTGAAAACAGGAAGGGCAAGATATAATTCATTGACTAAAACAGGTCGTTACTTTATGCAATACAATCCTTCATTTTGGTAAGGTTAATATCCTAGATGAATCTACCATATAGATCATTATATTCACGGTTCAGAATAATCAAGTTGCTTGAGAATTCAGTCAATAGCATTTGAACCAACCTGAATCTCTCGCAAACCTAATGCTTTACCAATGGTTGTGGCCGTCAGGTCACTGCCACCTCTACCCAATGTGGTCACTTCTTGAGTTCTCCATCCCTGCATTGGGAAAACCAAATTCAGACCCTCTTTTTTTTTTCCTTTTTACCAAGTAACCTTTTTGGTCATTTTGGTGGAGTATTATTACCTTTCCAAGAAATCCAGTAACAATTGGTATTGCAGGATCCCTATTCCAATCACCGTACAACTTCTGTGCAACTGCGGGATATGTTGCTTCCAAGATATCCGCATTGGTAAAATCATCGGTTGTCAGGAAACCAATCTCAAATGCATCGTACTGGAGAAAAGATACTTAAGTCAGAAACTAAGTAGACAAGAAAAAAATACATATTCAAGCCACAAACGGCAAACCTATTCCATTTTTTTTTTTTTTTGACCGGATCCTATTCCATTTCAATTTGCTACAAAATTTGAAAATGTACAGTCCCAAAGGAATAGAGAAACTCATCATAAGATAAAGACACATACTTGGAATTTTTCCCTGGTGTTGATACACCTGCAATTTTCTAGGCGTCGATGAGCCTTTATTTTTCCCAGGTGTTGATACACCTGGAATTTTCTAGGCGTCGATGAGCCTTTAATTTTCCCAGGTGTTGATACACCTGGAATTTTCTAGGCGTCGATGAGCCTTTATTTTTCCCAGGTGTTGATACACTTGTAATTTTCTAGGCGTCAATGAGCCTTTATTTTTCCCAGGTGTTGATACACCTGGAATTTTCTAGGCGTCGATGAGCCTTTAATTTTCCCAGGTGTTGATACACCTGGAATTTTCTAGGCGTCGATGAGCCTTCATAAAACGCTGTTTGGGATAGCGTTTTTATGAATTTCGCTACCCCTAATAACGATTTTTTTTTTTACGTTTTTTGACGATTTGATGTTTAATTTAAAAAAAATTAAAAGATTATTAAAAAAATTACAATAAGTAGATATTTTAATTTCGATTCAAATGATGCAAAAAATATTAAATTTGGACTTACGGATTGACTGTAGGCTCTGCCGTAAGTTGAGATATGAAAATTTGACTTAAAAAAATATAACTCATACCATGTAAGTCCAAACTGACCACGGTGAACGTCATTTATGTCGTAATTCAATTATCTACCTAGGGTAATGTTTTTGATTAGAAATACAGTGATTTTGTAACCTAACATCGCTTGTCTTAAAATTTGACCGAAATAATCAAATGCATTAGGTGAGAAATTTAATTATGTCATTACTAAAAAAAAATCAAAAAAATTAAAGTGAGTAGATAATTTAATTACAAATTAAATGACGCTAACTAGACATTAATATTTTGCTTTTAGACTGACCGTATAATACAATACGTAAAAAATCGCCACTAGGGGTAGCGAAATTCATAAAAACGCTACCTCATGCAGCGTTTTATGAAAAATGCTACCCCAAGTAGCGTTTTTTGAAAAACGCTACTCAAAGTAGCGAATGTTGTAAAAAACGCTATCCCAGTAGCGATTATATACATTTTGCTAAATATTTTTTAGTATACTTACTTTTTAAAATTCTTTTTGCACAGTTCCTACTTTTTAAAACAATTATAATGATATGCATTAAGTATATCATGTGTCTAAATAAATATTATTCACATAATTAATAAGTGTGTTTAAACACATTCAATCTGCAAATACACAACTAAACACAATTAAACATATTTATTTAATATTTAGATTTTTTTGTACTTATTTTTTAATCTCTTATGAACTTTAAAATTTGATTGTAAAATTAAATTATAAAATTTGTGAATTTCATATTGTATTATTTTTGTCACGTGAATGATTTGTGCCATGTATATATGAATTTTTTCTTGGCTAAAAAATTAAGGAAAAAGTCGGAAAATGGTTCAACATGTTTGACGAAAATGATTTTCGAACTCAAACGATTGTTTTTTGTACATGTTTGTAAATGATTATTTTTGGTACTTCCGTCTAAATTCTGTTCGCAATAGACGTTATACTATCACGTGCAATGTCAAGTGATCCACCATTATTTACAATTCCTTTTCTGGCCTCATGCAGAAATAATATAGCTCTTGGTTTATCTTCTTCTCCCACTCATTAAGTCTGAAGACCAAGCTCACTGCATCTCCCAAGGAGTTCATCTGCCTTATCTCTGGCTCTGTCATGTCCCTATCTGAGCTAGGTCGGCTCTGCTTCTGTTTGTCCCTATCGGAGCTAGGGCTGCTCTGCTTCTGTTTGTCCCTATCGGAGCTAGGGCGGCTCTGCTTCTGTTTGCGTTGACACTCCCCCTCAAGTTGAGCGGTGGAATTTTCAATGCTCAACTGAGGGAAAAAGGAGAATGAAAAGCGTCCTCGTGGCCGCCCGCCGCCGCATCTGTCTTCGTTTCCGTTACTCGTCCGAATGTGACGTTTGTCGTTGCTCCGGCGACTCGTTTTTCCTTCGGTTGTTGTTGCTGGTTGAAATTTAGCCCCGATCTAAGGATGCTTGCGATTTGGTCGGTCAGATCATCTCGGCTGATGTCTGAACCGATTGAGTTCTGTGAGTTACTTTCACTGTCAGACATTGTTGCTAGATTGGATTGGTTTATTTGGTGTATGGGAAGGTAGATGATGAGAAAGATCACGGATCACGCTATGATACCATGTTGGATTGGGATTGTTGAATTGGGATTGTTGAATTGGGATTGTTGAATTGGGATTTGTTTGAAGCTTGTCAACTTGTATTGTTATTCATCCATGACTATTACATATAGTGTACAGATTGTGAGAATAGGAAACAATTAGAAAAGGAAAGTACATAATACAAAAGATTACTTCCTATTGTGGTATTTCCTAATATGTTGTTTCCTAATATGTTGCTTCTATATTCTAACACTAATATGTTGTTTCTATAGTCTAACACTAATATGTTGTTTCTATATTCTAACATTAATATATTGTTTCTATATTCCAACAGAATTATCTTAGTTATGTCATAATAAAAGATAGATCAATCAAAGGAAGTTAAAGGTTTTGAGTTTACCCTCTGTTAGTGTTTTTCAATCCCCGACCCTTGATTGTCGGGGATCTCTTTCAGAGCATTCCTCCATTGTCGTACTTGTTCTTCCATGCTACCTAGAACTGCTAAGCTCGTCTCCTCCAGAAAATTTACCTCTCCTTGGAAACATATCAGCGGAATCCATAGTTGCTTTGCAAGAGAACCCAAATTGCAAATTAATAAGTGATCTTAACAGTAAAGGTAACAATTGGCGTATTTGTTGTCGTTCTTTACTTGCTTTAGAATAAGTTCAGAGAGTAGAGTTTGAAAGTAAAGGATGAAGATATACAACTTACTTGGCGGATATCGTACGTCCTTGCATTTACATCCTCTGATGCTTAGTTGAGCCAGAGTCCCGGATGATAGGAGTCTATCAACACCGTCTATTCCATCGAATTCCTTACACTCCCATATACTGATTCTTTCAAGTCCATTCAACTCAACAAGGCCTTCAATCCGCTGAAATGAACGACAACCCAATATGCTCAGGTTTGTCAAGGATTTCAAATTCGCAATGCCTTGAATCTCGACGAGGACTTTACAAAACAATATAGTCAGTATTGTCAAGGATTTCAAATTCCCAATGCCTTGAATCTCGATGAGGTTGTCACAATATTCTATATTCAAGTCAACCAGATGATTCAACTGCGGTGGTATACGCAGACATGCCATTGTGGGAAAAGAACATTCTATATAGCTTTCAAGTCCATTCAACTCGACATGGCATTCAATCCGTTGAAATGAAGGACAATTCCATATGTACAGTGTTGTCAAGGATTTCAACTTCGCAATGCCTTGAATCTCGACGAGGTCTTTACAAGCAAATATATGCAAGTCAACCAGCTGATTCAACTGCGGTGGTATACAGAGACATGCCATTGTAGGAAAAGAACACTTGTCTAAGTAGAGAGATCTCAAGTTTCTGAGCAGAGAAAGATTGTTTGTAAACTCAAATAGGATGCACTCAACCATCTTTAAGACTTTCAGAGAAATCAACCCTTTAACCGAATCAGCTTCTTCGATCACAAAGTTAGTCAATTTTAACTTTGATAGATTCTTCAAACTAGAAAGATTGGATAGCAGGTTTCCCCACTTTTTGACATAAAGAGACAATGACTCTAAACTCCATGGAAGCTGACATTGACCAAACTCCAAGGACGGACACCGTAACTTCAGTGACTTCAACTGCTGTAAGGCAACCCACTCCATGGAAAGGGATTGGACGTTAGAGCACTTTATGGATAATCGTTTCAACTTGCTTAACTTTTCAATCCCCTCGAATTGCACCAACTCATTATCGAATTGCACTAACTCATTATTATGAATCTCTAGTTCAGACAAGTTAAACATGTTGGAGAGAATCTGGATCTTCTGTACACATGTAACTTTCAGACAAGACAATCTGCTGGGTAGCTGAGAGAGATTTGTAATCCAAGATTGTCCCCAACTAACTCCAATATCCAGCCTTTCCAATTTTTCTAAACATATAATAGAATATGGCAAGGATCTAATACTTAAGCCCATCAAATTAAGTTTCTGCAATGATGATAGATTTCCAAATGAGTGAGGCAACTCAGCAATAGACTGACAACCAGACATGTACAGATCAACCAATGACTGCAGATTCCCGATCGAGTCTGGAAGTCTTTGTAGCTCTCTACATCTAGATAAGTCTAGGGACTCCAGTTTTGCTAGTCCACCTATGGTGGTAGGCAATTCAGTAATCAATGTATCCGACAAGTCCAGACGAATCAATGATTTTAAATCTCCAATAGAGTCAGGAAGCACTCTTAAGTGGCGAGAATAACTCAAAGATAGATGCTTGAGTTTGACTAATTCACCAATACTGTTGGGGAGGTGAGCTACTTTCTGTAATTCAAGTCTCGTCAAAGATACCAAACGACCGATTGAATTTGGCAACTGAAGCTTCGTACACCGTCTAATACTCAAGCGTCTTAGGCACTGCAGCTTCCCAATCGAGCTATGAAGAGAAGTGAATTTACCACAATCATTAACATTCAATCTCTCCAAATTCACTACTTTTGACAAATCAGGCGTACTGATTAATTCATCACAATCTGAAAGAGTAAGAACTTTCAATTGCTGTGAAATCTGTAGAGAAGAAAAGGGAAGTACTATCAGATCATATTTCGGTTTAAACAACCTATAAAAAAACTAATAATTTATTTGATTATCATACCAGGATTTGTCCCCACCCTAGCCAAGTTTCATCAAACTTACACCAGGAGAGCTCAAGGACTACCAACTCTTTCAGGTATAAGTTGGTTACGTTGAAGCTTGATGTATCCAGTAATGACATCCATCTCAACTTTGGGATAAGTCCGCTAAAGTCTCCATCAAAATTTGCACGTTCTGTCATTCGAAGGAATCTTAACTTCTCTAAACCGACAAAGTTTTCACGATCCAAATAGACACAATCTCCATCCAAATGAAGTGCTTCAACACTTTCCTTTCCCTGCTTGGTATAGGGATTGTTATGAATAAAACTATTATCTTTAACAGTATTTTATAGTCTTATTTAATCTTTATTCATAAATCAACAGTAAAAATTAAAACAAAGAGCACTCGTTGATTACCCCATTTGTTTTGAGTAGATCAAGTGCATCCTTATGCATCCATAACCTGCTGCCTGCTCTAAAATCTGTAGAATTTACCTTTACAATTGCTCGTCCTAAATCTCTCAGTTGATCATGCATCCAGAAGCATTTCTTCTCATTTAGTTTTATCAAGGACATGGAGATTAACACTTCAATCCCCTTATATGGATAAAATCCACAAGCTTCCCACATATAAACGGCATTTGTTTTTTCTACACCAATGAAGAAACATGCAATATCAAGAAATATTTCTTGTTGTTCATACTCTAAAGCATCATAACTTAGCTTCAACTTTCGTTGGACATCTTGATGGGGGGATTCTTTCAGCTTATTTATCATTTCTCTCCAAACTTTAGCTTTCCGGCGATGGAGAAAGGAACCAACCACTTCAAGCGCCAAAGGAAGTCCTCCGGTAGTAGAAATGGCTTCAATGGAAAGAACCTCAAACTCTTTTGGAGGAGAGTCTCCTCCAAATGCATGCCTACTAAAAAGTTTAAGAGATTGTTTAGAATCCATTTCTTTTTTCTCCAAACCGTAAAAGTCTGCATTAGATGAACTTGTTTCCTCGTGTAGTGTTGCATTCCTGGTTGTAAAGATGATCCTACTTCCATTACCAAACCAACTGGAGTCTCCAACAAGGCTATCCATATGACTTTGTTGATCAACATCATCCAGAACAATAACGACTTTCTTTCTTTGGAAAATCGTTTGAATCCTCTTCATCGGATCAACAATATGAGTGTTATCTCGCATTGATGGGTCCAGAGATTTCAACAACCGTTCCTGCAATTTGTGAAGACCATCTGGACCTTGGGATATATAATCCCGAATGTTTTCTAGGAAGCAGGAGCAATCAAATGTGTCTAATATTTGATTAAAGATGATCTTAGCAAGAGTTGTTTTGCCAATTCCACCCATACCGTGGATTCCAACAACTCGCCTTCCACCAGACCCAATATCTAACAGTTCCAATGCAGACTCTACTTCATCGGGAACTTCTACCAAATTTTTGATTTCATATTTAAATTTCACCTTGAGCTTCGTCAATATCTCTTTGGCTACTTGCTTGCTAAATTCACCATAACTGCCACCAATGCACAAAAGAAGCCAAATAACAAAAAATTATGAACAGCAGTTTCTATGCAATTGTTATATGTTATACTAAAAGAAAGATTAAGGGAGAAAGGATATGTTATGATTTTACCCTGTGTTTTTCAATTCCCGACCCTTGATTGTCGGGATCTCTTTCAAACTGTCCCTCCATTTTCGTACTTTCTCTTTCCCGTGCTTGGTCTCATGCATGGTTAGAGCATTAGCGTAGAGCTCAGTTTTGAGCTTAACGTCATCGGGAGTTACATGATAGAAGAGGGGGACGATATCTTTCTTCATGTCTACCATTCTCTCAACTTCACGAAGGCACCACACACTCTTAGCAAATGTTGAAGAAAGTACGACGATGCAGATCTTAGAGTTGTTGAGAGCAATGAGAATGTCATCAATCTTATCCCCTAGTGCGAGCTCATCATCGTCCCTAAAGACACCGATTCCAGCATCTATCAGAGCATGGTAAAGACAATCGGTGAAACCTTGACGGGTATCGTGCCCTCTGAAGCTCAAGAACACTTCATAGTCATTTTTGGAAATTGCTGAGCTCGTCTCTCCATGTCCTAAAGCAATTTTGCCTCTCTTGGGAAAGATGTCACCGGAATCCATGGTAGCTTTGCAAGAGAACTCAAAACTGCAAATTGATCCACAACATTTGAACTTAACAAAGAATTATAACCCAGAAAAACAGAGCAGGTAAGGTAAGAATTAATAAGAGATCTATACCAAATGTTCCTCTTTAATCTGCCGCTGTAATAATTTTTGCCACACCACACCACACCAATAATGAAACGGGTGAGATCCTTACCCATGAGATAAGTAGGGGAAGACTTGAACTTTTCAAAGTCAGACGTAATTGCCACACCCCACCAATAATGGAACGGTGAGATCATTGATGATAGACCCATGAGATGAGTAGGGGAAGACTTGGACTTTTCAAAAGGCATACTTGGGAAATGCCATCCACGTCCCGCCATCCATGTCAATCCTTGCTCTTCTTCATTTCATCCATATTATGTTTGACATTACGAAATAGCATTTCATCTAAATTATAGGTTTCACTTAGATGTGTCAATTTCTGACATAATTAAACGATATGTAATGATATGTAATTTCGATAATGATCTGCATTAAATACATCATGTATCTAAATAATTATTATTTGTTTCGACAAGATTAATAAGTGTGTTTAAACTCATTCAATGTGCAAATACACAACTAAACACAATTAAATATATTTATTTAATATTTAAATTTATTTTTGTACTTATTTTTTAATCTCTTAATAATTTTAAAACTTAATTGTAAAATTAAATTATAAAATTTGTGAATTTCATATTGTATTATTTTTGTCATGTGAATGATTTGTGTTGTGTATATATGAATTTTTTATTGGCTAAAAAATTAAGGGAAAAGTCGGTAAATGGTTCAACATGTTTGACAAAAATGATTTTCGAACTCAAACGATTGTTTTTTGTACAACATGTTTGTAAATGATTATTTTTTGTACTTCCGTCTAACTTCCGTTCGCAATAGACGATATACTATCCCGTGCAATATTGTCACGTGATCCACCATTATTTATAATTCCTTTTCTGGGTCTTGCAAAAATAATGTAGCTCTTGGTTTATCTCCATCTCCCACTCATTAACTCCGAAGACCAAGCTCACTGCATCTCCTAAGGAGTTCCTCTGTCTTATCTCTGGCTCCGTCATGTTCGACCCTGTCGTCGTAGCTACCAGACAGTCATGGACTGATCTAGTATTTGCTGTTAGGGCTGACAATTTTTGTCACAACACGATTAAACGACACGACACGATCTGCTTTAAAGCATAAATGAGTTTGACCTTAACGGATCATGTGTCTAAACAACTCTTATACGTTTAGACACGATTAATAATCGTGCTTAAACAATTCAGATGTGTAGATATCTGTATAAACACGATTAATTATTCGTGTCTAATCGTGTTGTATATACATGTGACACGAATAAAGACACGTTTAACTAATCCTGTCTAATCGTGTCGTGTAAACATGTGACACGTTTATACACGTTTAACTTACTCGCCGTTGGATTGTTGAATCACCCCTGTCAAATCATACTATGCAGAGCAATCCCACTGAAGCACGTCTTTCACTCTCCCAACTATTTTCAAAACGTTTCAAAACCGAGCTCATGGAAGTGGTGCATCTCACTGCATTTTACTCTCTCTATCTAGAACCCACCATGGAAGTTCTACTCTTGCACCACTTCCTCCTCTTCATCGAACTCGAACTTGTAGCTCCTCTCCTAGCCCAGCCGCCCAACCGCCTCTCCTAGCTCCTTCTCACCACCATCCACACCACCACCACGCTCTCGCACCTGCACCAGCGCACCACCAACATGCTCCCGCACATGCACCATCGCACTACCGCCACCACCATCCCCACCACGCCCATGCGCCCGTTCACGCGCCAACTCATGCCCCGAGTCACGCTCCGATAGTCCATCCTCACGGCGTGCCAAGAAGCTTTATTGAGGTCCAAGGAGTAGTATAGTCATTGGTGCTTCTCTACTTCATTGTGGTGCAAATATGATGGCGTTGACACCCTCATTGGAGCTTCTCCACTTCTTGGTATGTCAAAGTCTCCACCTTTGCTCGAGCTTCGTGAGTTTCGCCTGCGTCCCTAGGTCTACCTCCTTCACCCGACTTGGACGAGTTGGACGACTCTCACCTAGGTCTACCTCCTTCGTCATCGTCTATCTGCGTAGATCCGTCTGCATCCGCTCTCCTCGTCCGCATCTGAGTTGGACGACTCTCACCTAGGTCTACCAAATTTGATTAAGCTTTGTTGATATACCTCAAGTTGTTGTATTTATTTACTTGTGAAATATAATTCACATTATGTTGCTTGTTTCACGACTTGGCCTGTTTCCTTAAAGAATTGTTATTCTTCATAAGTTGGTTAATGTAATTGTTTTGCTTGAGTTGAACCTAACTTGGTTTATAATTTGCTCATTGGATAAACTAAGGTAAAATTACTGAATTTCGTGTTTAATTGTGTCGTGTTTAATCGTGTTGTTACTATACGTTTTGGGTCGTGTCGTATCATGTCGTTTTTAATCGTGTTGTTTCGTATCGTGTTTATAAGTTTGTGTCGTGTCTAATCGTGTCGTGTCGCATAACCCGATATGTTTTTTCGTTTTTTTAAATCAAAAAAGTTAATCGTGTCACGTGTGATTTGTTAGTTAATCGTGTCGTGTTCGTGTCTGAAGTTTTGAGACAGTTTAAGACTTATCCGTTTAGACACGACACATGTTTACATTGTTTAGACACGACACGATTAATAACACGATACGATTAGACACGACACGACATGATTGCCACCTCTATCTGCTGTGTCCAAGTCATGGACTGATCGAGTGCAATTGATTCATCCAAAGGTTCCTTCCACAAACTCAGCAGTATCTCTCGAAATGACCGTAGAGACATGGAAGGTTGATGGTTACAGGCCATGTTCACTTTAATGACGTGTTTGCAGAGGTTGCCTTGCATTGACCATGCACAGTCGAAGAACCCAAATTCTGAACCAAAGTTCTAGACAAGATGGGTTTTAGCGTTGTCTTTTTGGCTCACCACCTTGGCAAAAAGCTTGTTTTTCTCATCTATGGTGACTGAGGAATCAGGGATCTGCTGTGCTTGGTGCCACGATGTGGATGCAATGTATTCCTCCTTAACATGCTGAAAGGAATTGCTCTCATCTATAGACCAGTCAAGCCAATAGCTAAAATGCAGCTTTGTCATCAACTTATGGACTAACCAATCTACTCTTTGCAGCGCACCCAGATGTAATGAGGTTCAGTGCAATGAAACTGAAAAAAATGAAAAACATGCCGCTGATTATAACATCAGAGAGACAGTCTACAAAAAACATGCATTTTAAGCATAAGGGCAAAAAAAAATGAAGAAACCCGACAGTTCTCCACTGCCCTCCTCAAATTCTCCTCCTTCACCATATCCAGTAAACATTTTCGATTCAGCATATGTAAATCAGGGTGAAGCTTGATCGACCTCAACCTCTCTAAGTCACGCACGATATTAGCTAATAAATCAGAATGTAATCGATGCTGAATCACATATCGCTTCATAAATTCCGAAAAGTTCTGATTAATCATCTTAGAGATTATCTCTTGCAACCTCAAAAGCATCTCTTGCACTTTTTGCTCCCTCAAGAGTCTTTGGCATACCTCAAACTGCATTTGGCTTCGAGTATATATAGCATTGCCCAAATGATAATGGTATCTAAATTGTCTCTCATATGAAGGCATGGCCTTCAATGTTGGATCAATTGCCTTAATCACTTGCTAAATCAACTCTCACAACCACACATACACTTGCAATTGTTTACGTAAGAAAACCTTGAAGAAAACCAGCAAGGAGACAGTTTTTGTGATGCACAACCGAACAGCATCATTTTCTGTTTTTTATCATTATATTAGCAAAGCCACTTTCAGTTTAGTAACTACCTACACACATTCTAACTGCTCAAAAATCTAACTGCTACTTACGTAACTAATTGTCCAAAAACAATGACAAAACAAAGCAACTAAACTTATATAAACAACTAGTTTAAACAACAGCAATCTTCTCCTTCAACAGTACCACCACCTTCAACAGTTCTCAACAAGCTTAATACACCATCAATCTCCTCCTTAAGCTTGTTGTCATCACTTCTTTAATCTCTTCTGCTGCTCTAAGGCATATCAGCATCCTCATTAACATCTGCTGCTGTAAATCTTACTCTATTCTCGTGAGCTAACTTCACAGCTTCTACAGTTACAACCTTTGTCGAGTGTGTCTGGTCACATTTGTCATGCACATCTTGTGATGGCAAACTGTTAGCTTCAGATGTTTTTTCAACTGCATCAGTATCCTCCAGTGCTGGCATGTTTGCATCACCCTCACCTGCATCCTCGTCAATGCTCAAACCGAGCTTCAACATTCTGTGAATCCTGTTGCCAAAGGTGTTTGGATCCTCGAGGCTGAACCCAGAGGTGAGGAGTAAGGTCTTGAACAGCAAGAGAACAAGAACCTTGACAGATTTGTCGTTCTTGTCAGCATCAATCCTCTTAAATACTAATGTTCTTTCCTTCTTCCATTCCATCTTTCTTTTTACCCGACCTTGATCCATAAATTGATGCACTTGTTACAATATGGTACATTGGCACATGTTTTTTCTCGGAACCTCGTCTATCTTCTTTTCACTTCATGAAGGAATTTTCAATTCCTCATTGACAAGCTTATGCAAAGGAGATGGTTACAGTAGAATAACAAAAGTACCTGTCTTTGTTTTTGCCAAGGTCTGCTGCACTATAACGTGCATGGTGATGACTGCTTTTGGAAGCTCTTCAAAAGGTACCATGCATTGTCCGACCGTCTTGCTGTTGTCTTTCCAGCGTTGATAAGTTTGATATCGTTTGCAGATTTGGGTGATATCTTCTTATCTGTAGCATATATATATAGTATCAACTCAATAAAATAGTGTACGGTATGGAATAGTTTAGTTCAATTTATCATAAGTTCATAGCACCACAGAACTCATAAAGCTAGTAAATGTCAGTGGAAGGCTTCAACAGGACCGACTTTTACTAGAGCGTAAAACACTACCTCAAAAAGAAGATATATTGAAGGGTTCAGTACAAAGTTGCTAGCTAAATTTGAGAATCTATACAATTTGCTAACTGAACTTTAGTTTTGAACAAATTGTTAATCAACTTTACATAAAGTTACAATCTTCCGTTTAGTTTACGATTAAGTGTGGTGACAGGGACTTACATTTTGCTTATTATCTTGCTGTACAAATTGCTTTTGAGAAATTTGCATTTTACTAACTGAATTTTGTGAAAATTTGCATTTTGATATTTCAACTTTGAAAAAATAAATATAATTTATTTAGCAATACGTGAGTACGTGACAGGTACGCATACGTGCATATATCCGTCACCATTTAACAGCAAACTGAAACTTTGCGTAAAGTTAGTTAACAATTTATTCAAGCAAATTATCAAGACCCTCAAATTACTAACTAGCAAATAATTAACCATGTCTTGAATGATTTCTTTATCTTTACTTTGTTAACAATATACACAGTACACACCTTTTGCAAAATAAGTCTTAAAATATATTTTTCTTCTTCCTTACACTTAGCAGATCATTCTCAATATAGGATCTTTCCCCAACTTTTCTTACTTGGTAGGTCTCCAGATAAACAAACTCTAGGTTCTAAAAGATGGAGATGGTTTTCAAGTAGGAAAAGGCCGTGTCACTTTCACAAGCTGCATGATTATGCAACATTCAATTACTATAGAAATGCAGAAATCTAAAAGAAACAAACTGAAGGCGACCAGATATATGTCTTTTATGGACCTTAGTTTCATCAAATCCTGTTTTACATAGCAAAGTGATAAGGGAGCCTAACCCCACAAATCTCATAACCAGGTTAATAAGAACTGTTCATGTAAATTCTTTCTTCATGATCCCTGCTATTCAAACTGAAGCATTTTACCAACAAAATTCCAGTAAAGGGGAGCTAGTTTGACAAGAACATAATTCCAGTAAAGGGGAGTTATTTTACAAAACTTTATGAAAAGTATCATTTTAATTTAATTTTATAATTATAAATACATAAATAAAATTCTAATATGTGTATTTATATACTTAATTTTAAAAAAAATATTATTGTATTATAATATTTTTTTAGAAATGTTTTCTCAACAAACATGATTGTGTAAACATTCAGAATTATTGTTTAAAATTTAATTTCTTTTTACCTTTTTTCGTTTTAAATTTAGAAAACAAATAAATAGTTATATATTTTAATTCTTGGCGAAAATATATATACATTTACTATCTATTTAGTTCAATTTTAAATTAACTTAGTTACTATTGTTTATCATTTTTTTCATTATAAATATTATGTACTTTCAACACTTAATTTATTAAAGTTAATTAAGCTAAACTATAATTATAAATTAATTCTATTGGATTAAATATATATTAAATACAAATTATATATAAGAAGACTTACACTACGGGAGAGAGGGTCTTTACCGGCCGAAAATGCAATTTTTAACGGCTGGAATATCCAGCCGTAAAAATGTCACGGCTCAAATGAATTTGAGTTGTAACATTAAGCGTCGGGAGCATTATCACGGCTTAATTTCATTTAAGCCGTGATAATTGCCGGCCCAAGCTAAAACCAGTCGCGTAAATAATTATCGCGACGCTTTTGAGTTGAGCCGCGATAATTATTTTCGTTTTTTTTTAAGCCTTATTATTCACGGCTCATTTGCATTTGAGTCGTGACAATATGAATGAAAAAAATAATAATTCATAATTCACTGCTCAAATGCAAATTAGCCGTGAAAAATACAATTTTTTTTTAATAAAAACCATAATAATCTATATTATAATCCTAATCATACAACAATAACCATAACATGAATAGTTTACATACCAAAATCATAATTTTGCAAACAATACATTACATATCCATCATACATTAAATATCCAGCAGTTCGCTTCATTAATTCAAAAACATATATAATATCTTATAATAATTCTTCATTCATAAGACTGTCTTGACTAAAACGATTCATTTTCTTCATCGTTTTCTTGACTTCCACTAGCAGATTGCTCACTATTAGATGTTGCTGATTGATGAGTTGCTTGATCATTCTATACAAACATCCAAAAATCATAACATTAACTAACTGAAATTATAAGATGCAAACTAAACCTCAATTCTCAAGCAAAACTAAAATATCCAAAACACTAAAAACATCATGAAAAGTAATACTTACTTGATTTGCGACTGGTAAATGTGAAGAACCCAACATAAGGTTGGTAAAAGGGGTGTACGTGCTAGAATGATGATTTATATGGTCATCCTATATAAACAATAAAAAATTAAAGTATAAGATGCAACATTTAAAGATTACGTGCTAGAATGATGATTTATATGGTCATCCTATATAAACAATAAAAAATTAAAGTATAAGATGCAATATTTAAAGATTACGGGCTAGAATGATGATTTATATGGTCATCCATCAAACAGTAATGCATAAAATGATATCATTGCAAAATGTAAATTATATACTTACTTGATTTCCAGTTGGTAAATGAGAGGACCCCAAACCAAAATTGTCAAAAGGGGGGACATCAGTAGATGATAAATAATTATTTATCATTTAGTTATTTAAAATTATTTTGCATATTAAAAAAATTATTGTATTTTTATACTTATTTATTTATTTCACTCTTAATTTTTGTGTAATTTTTCAAAGAAAATTGTCAGGTGCAAAACTTGCAATTTACTATTGTTTGAAGACAAAATTTAATTTGACATACTCACAAATGTAATATTTTTTAAAATTGAATGTGGAACTTTTGATTAATTTTAGAGTATCCACTGTCCATGTGGATGTGAGAAAATGATGACATATATGTAACTTAATTTTTTTACATGGACCAATCAAGTTAAATTATTGTAACACTATGATAAAGAAAATTGTGTTAAAAACTTACTTGTCAAAATTATAGGATACTTAGTCAAATTAGTATATATATAAATAGATAGAATGATAGATAGATAGATGTTATGTATGGAAAAGAAAGATAATATGCGAATATTTTAATTATATATATATATGCAGAAAGAAGAATAAGTAATACATAAAGTTGGTAAATTTCTATAACAATTAGGGATGTCAAAACATGTCATGGGTCGACCCATGAGTTGTGTCAGTCTTGGGTCGTGGCAGGGACTCCCTGACCCAAACACGGTCCGTGTAATAGTATGGGTCAGTTTTGCAAACCCAAACCTGACCCGTCAGGAATGGTAAGGATTGGTTCAGACTGACCCGTTCGACCTCCATGATCCGCGGGTCAGTCTGACCCGTTAGTCCCACCATTTCAATAAAAACTAGAAACAAATTGACCCATAAAACACCATTTCTGTAAAAATGCATACAAACCAGAATATTTCCAAAATGCATACAAATCAGAATGCATACAACATATATAAAATGGAAAAGTATGAAAAAGATGTAATATGTTTGCCCAATGTGGTGAAAGCAACACATTTGTTGTTTTTGATGCAACATGTTTGTTGTTGTTGGTTTTTGATGCAGTCGTTAAGTTTCCGTCCAAAACAGCCGTTAAGTGCCCACATGCCTTGCACGTGGCCTCCATGTAGTGTGAAATTCCTCAAATTCCCCTGTTTTCTTCAGTGTTGTTATAAGGAGTTCCTGGTTTCTTCATCGTCTTTCTGTTTGTGTTGCATCAGTAGTGTTCTCTCTATCAATCGTGTTCTCTCAATTTATCTCTCTAAAATCGTCGTCACCTCCGTTTCCGACGGTGAGGCGTGAAGCGGTGACTGCAGATATACTCAGGATCGTCTCTTTCTTCCTCTCTGTCCTGCTAGTTTGGACGCAATTAACTTTTCGATCATGGCCGAGGAAGAAGAGGTGTTTGTGGAAGCCGTGGTTGAAATAAAGGCAGGTACCGGAAAGCTCTCACTCTCTTCCCCTCTGGAGATGACTGAGCTTTGAGCAAGTTTCACCGACCCCTGATGCTTTGAGCTCTCTTGTACATGCATATGCATATTCTGGGTTGATTGATAAGGCACTTGAAATGTATTGTTTATTACAGAAGGTGCATTCTTGTTTACCTGATGTATTGGCGTGCAATTCATTGCTGAATGTGCTTGTGAATAACGGAAAACTTGGGATTGCACGGAAGGTGTATAGTGAAATGGTTGACAGAGATAATGGCGGTAACGTTGGTTGTATAAACAATTTCAGTGTCAGTATAATGGTAAAGGGATTGTGTAAAGAGGGAAAGGTTGAAGAAGGCCGCAAGATGATTGAGGACCAAACGTGGTCTTTTACAACATATTGATTGATGGTTATGTCAAAAAAGGTGATCTTGTGAAGGTTGTTGCCCTTCATAAGGAGATGAATAGGAAGTGCTTTTTCCAACTATAAAGACGCGGGGTTCTGCAATCAATGGATTTTGTCGTGCTGGAAAGTTCGAAATGGTCGATAAACTTATTGATGAAATGAAAGAGAGGGGGTTCATTTTGAATACCTATACCTACAACAATATTATAGATAGTAGATGTAAGCATGGTCACACTATTAATGGCATAAAAATGATTGAAATAATGAGTAAGAGTGGTTGTGAGCCTGACATTGTGACATACAATACATTGATTGCTGCAAGCTGTAGAGTAGGGAAACTTGAGGAAGCTGAAGGACTGCTGGAACATGCATTGGAGAGGGGATTGATGCCTAATAGGTTAACTTGTACACCATTAATAGATGCCTTTTGTAAAGCAGGAGAATTTGACAGGGCTTACAATCTACTTATTGAGATGATAGAAAGAGGAGAAAAGCCTGATCTGATCACTTATGGAGTTTTAGTCCACGGACTTGTTATTAAAGGAGAGATTGGTGATGCCAAGGAGTCCGAGATGAGGCTGTTTGCTGCCAAGGAGTCCGAGATGCTTGACCATAATATACTCCCAGATGTCTATGTATATGCTACCTTACTGGATGGCTACATTAGAAATGGCAAAATCAATGAAGCAAAGCAAATTTTCGAACTTGCCATTTCAGAGGGTGTTCATCTTGATACTGTTGCTCACAATGCCATGATGAAAGGTTACTGCAGGTTTGGGATGATGAAGAACCGTCCGATCACAACCATCACAAGAGAGAATGCCACTAGCCAATTGAAGAGTCTTTGGTTGTATTCCTTTATGAACTGCGTTTTTTACTTTCCCAGCAGCTGCAATTTGTTCAAAGGGGAAGACGGTAGAGAATAAGGTCTGAGAAGTCAATAAAAATGGATTTTTGATTAAAACAATAGAAAAATTGAAAACCTTCATCATCCGCTGCTCGTATTTCCCTTTATAAGGACCGACACATTCGTGCTCAAAGCTTTGGTTGCATAACAAGTACCTAGCATTAAATTTAGCCATTGAAGGAAGTCGAAGAACTTGGAGCTGATCCATTTTATCTTCGCATTTTGTGTATAATGTCTCGCAAAGCTTTGATGACTCCAACTCGTTAGCCAAAATCGCATTTGGGCAAGGAGGGGATGGATGGACTTCTTCGGTATGGGTGATATGAAGAAAGAAGGCTTATGGAGGGAAATAGGTGTAGGGGTATCTTGGGCATTTACCAAAAAAATTCATTAAAATCTGACAAATTATGTCACGTGTCTGGCACATGCTGATTTTTAACGGGCAAACAAACGGAAGAACAAACGTTTTCATCTCAAACCTACAACATGAAACGTGTTACATCAATTACCTACACTCCAAAACTAGTTCCATCAACCACCACTTTTGGCAAACATATTACATTTTTTTTCATACTTTTCCCTATATAAAATGCATACTTCAACCAAAACGAAAAATGAAAAATGATATGCATAGACCAACTGAATTCAGGAGCTCACATAGTCACATATAAATCGAAGAATTCAGGAGTCAGGATGACCTACCACATGACCAACTGACTGCCATGCTGGATGAGCTGCATCTCCGGAATAACGCAAGCGCAGCTCATCACCAGGTACTAGTCGTAACTCGTTATCTTCCTACAGAGCGAAAACAGGTAATTCAAATTCCCCCAATAAATAGAAGCCAGAAGATGTAATAAATAGGTCTTCTTTAGGTATCTAACTGACACACCTTCGGGAAGACAAAATATGCACCACGCTTCTTGTTCAGACTAATATCCCACCGAATTGTTCGACTGTCCTTGCTTTGAGATTCTTTCATCGTCTATAACAAATGAGAACATTTGATTATTGTGACAACAGAATTTCAAAAAAAAAAAAATATCAGAACTACCAAATGGAGAAAACACGACAACTTAAACAACAATGCATTAATTACTTAGAAATAAACCCTCTTGGTCATCTTATTAAGTGAAAAAAGAAAAACATATCTAATGCTTAAATAGATGACGCGGTCTTTAAGAATACCGTGTCATAATACGCCTCCAGCTTGATTAATGGAGCAAATACATTTTGATACTGCACTAAAGAGAAAAATGTAAGCTCGCCAGGAAACTACACTTAAGAGTCATAAAGTTGGTGCAAGGCGCATACACAACTCAACCGAACAACTCAGACAGCACATCCGAACACAGCACAGCAGAACCGAACTCACTCAAACAGTACAGTCGAACAGAACACAGCACAGCAGAAACAGAAACTCATATTCGAACAGCACAAGCACAACACAGCAACACACAGCCGAACAGAGCACACCAGAAACACACAGCAGAAGCTGCAGAACCGAACAGAACAGAAGGGGAGAAACACACAACAGAGCCGGACAACATCTAAACAAGAAGGGGGAACCTTATCATTCATGTTCGCCATTTGGAGAGGCAGCCGTTTGAAGGTTCTCCGATGGAGATGGAGAGAAAGCTTCGATCGATTGAGAGGAGAGGAGAGGTGCACCAGGAGAGGAGAAGACAGACCTACGTTTTTTCAGTTTGTGTTTTGGTTGCGCATAGGAGATCAATTGAAGTGAGCAACTTCACCTTGACACGTGTATTATGATTTAATATAATATATAAATAAGACGGGTAACATGTTGGTCAATGGGTCAAGGCTTTTGACCCAAACCTGACCCGTGTTTTTACGGGTTATTCATGGATCGTGTCAAATTGACTCATGGGTCAAAAATCCTGACCCAAACACCATCCGTGGGCGGGTCACCCACGGGTGGGGTCAGATTTTGACACTTTTACGGGGCGTTTCATAACCATAACTTGACAGAACGTGACCTAGGCAAGGTCCAAACTGTCAACATGTTTTCTCGAGCACGATACAACAGACACATTGTCCATCCCACACACCAACCTGCAATTACCATCAAGATCAACTTGGTATTTTAACACAATGTAAATTTGTAACATATTCCTTTAACTGTTAAAATATACAAGAGAACTACAAAAGAGTATTACTTGACACACTCATATATCTTTCAATGTACATAGGATACATAATGTAAACCTACAGAATGTCAAATAACAACATATTCGGTTTGAAGATTCTACCCAAGAAGTGTCTATGGCAAAATTCTCCATCCGCGTGCTTCAAGAGCCTCGTTTCTTCAATCTTGAATTGAATCAATCTTACCAGTAAAATCACGAACTGCACCTCGATCAACTAAACAACATAATCAACTAAATATGGACATGTTTCAAGTTTATGCTGGGACATAATGCTTTACCAACCTAGCGAGAAGGTCATAAGCATTTGTCATTTTTGCCATTCCTGTCTGACATCCTCCCTAAGCCCAAAATGTTAGCGATATTTATATAAACACTCATCATTTTTACTAGAACTATAACATGTTGGTAATATTAGGAGAATTAAATAATAATTTTCGAAATTAAAATTACATGAAATTATTGAATGACATGCAAATTGACGAAATGACGAAATTGCCCAAAAATTTGGATTTTGCAGAAAAATACTGAGTCCCGTATCAAAACGGTCTCCTTAAGGCAATTTCGTCTCCCTCACCGTAAATGGTTCGTGTAAGAGGAAAATTAGGACGATTACCTCCCAGGATAAAACAGTGTCGTCAAGGCGAAACAAACACGGTGTTTCCCTTAACCGAACTGAACAATACCTGAACTCGGACTTCGACGGAAATTCGAACACAACGGGAAATGGCTATCGGGAACATTCCATTGTTGGGATCCCTACCAATTGCACTTAACAGCTGACCCCCATCCACACCCTTTAGGTGACACCCATCTAGGCCAAAAAAGGGTTGGCACCCTTCCAGAAGTCCAGACTTACATGCCTCGAAGCAGACATACATCCTTTCAAACATCGGCCGCAGATGGTTGATTGTTGAGTTCACCTGAATTTTTATAGTACTGCCTCTGTTGTACAACAGAATTGTATCGGCGTAACTCCACAAGCTCTCAAACTGTTGAACGTTAACACCGTACAACGAATCTCTAATCTTCTTCTTACCCCGTCGTACTGCATATTTGTTGACGTCAAAGCCATATTGTTGAACTAGTTCATTTCTTATGTAGGAGATGCTCAAGTTTGGTTGCTCCCTCAGCTTTTCCTGGTATTTCTTGCATATCCATGCTGAATTAAGGCGTCTCGACGTATGAGGAATGCCAGCACAGTTATGCTCTGACTGAAATATTTTTATCTGAAAAGTTGTTTCACCACTGATTTTGGACACATAAATCCGCCACCCACACCCCTGCTTACACACGGCCTGCAACTTCCTCCTGTTATTAAAAGACCAGACATACTCATAACCATTCGTTATGGTTGATCAACGCTTCTCTGAATGCTTCAGCAGAAGAAAACAGCATTCCAACCGCAAGTATTGGTGCCTCACTACCTACTTGTTCAACATAGTGAGCATACCTTCTCCCAGAACTATCTTCACCCTCTCCCTCTTCATCAGAACACACGGGGGTGACAATCTTGTCACTGTCATTCGTCATCTCTGTATCCACTATATTGAATGTCCCTTCTTCAACGGGTTGTTCTCTTCTCACATTTCCCTGACTTGATTCACCTTGCTCGGCCTCGTCTGCTTGTCTACTAGCTTCTTCCCATAAATCAACATCACTACCTTCAGAAGACTCTTCGACAGAATCCGGTACATACTCATCATCATCCTCGTCTTCTGAAGATAACTCCAGTGAAGCAACCAGCTCAGCCAATGTGGGTTGATCGACATTGCCTTCATCCAACAGTGATGGGCCTCGACTACATTCTCCTTGGCATGGGCCAGACGGTGTAAGCCTTGTACCTAAGCTTATTGACCCAACACTCGGCTGAACATCCCCTGTCTCACTCGGGTCAGTTGCTGCAAATGCTCCCTCATGCGGGGTTTGATGAGGACCACACAGGTATAACGTCATGATACAACCATTCCTCACCTTGTTGATTTCATTCCTTAGTTCACTGTCAGTGCTGATTCTATAGAGTCCACATTCTAGCTTTTCATACGTAGGGTTGTGATAAATTTCATCATCATTCTTCAAGTTGCATTTGTCATGAAGCAACTGAACCAAACAGCTATAACTTATACTCCTAACATGTTCAATGTAGTCCAACTTACCAACATAAGTCTTGCCCGAAATTAGCACAAAATGGCCACCAAAATGAACTTCAAACAGCAAGGGTCGGTTATCCATGATGCAACCTACTGCAAAATCACACACCAAAATCAAATATCGGCGTGTTTATACTCATCAAACATTCTTCGGCTTCTGCATAATCAATGTTGAACAAACGTTCTAATTTTAGCAGAACCTACCACTAATCAAAGACAACAATCGAGTATCTACCCTAAATATTTTCGACAGAAGCTTCAAAGACTATCAATCGATCAATAAATCAAAGCATAACAAAGATTAAAACTTCAATAGCATGTAACCCTAGACTAGTCGTGAGTACGGACGAAATAATCGGATGATGTTGTCAAAGATTAAAACTTCAATACCTGATGATGCTATCAAAACGAAGAAATATGCGGTCCAAGTCGAAGGGATAAAGGAACAATCTTCAACGACGATCACACCATGCAGTTACTCCATTACAAAGAATCGACACTTTAGAAGGGAGTGGATGAATCGACACTAGGGCAGAGTATTTCAGTGATGCGTTGCGGAAGAGATTTCAGGCGAAGAAAATACACGGAACTGAAAAGATGTTAGAATATGAAGAGGTTTTCAAACATAAGGGCAATTTAGTCCTTCTGAAAATCAAACTATCCTTTGCGCCAAATCTGAAACGAACGTGTCCAGCACGTGAGGACTTCCGTCAAAAATAAACGGTAAGATGGACGGAGGTCTTCGGTTGCTTATTTCCCAAAGTTTGGCAACCTAGTTGGTACAAAAATAAGTTCGGGTACCTAGTTGCTCATCACTGCTAAGTTTAGGTACCTGTTTGGTAATTTTCCCCAGTACTAAACATGTGGAAGTAGACAGACACTTCATAAAGGAGAAACTCGAAAGCGAATTCATCTCCTTGCCTTTTGTTCGTTCAGAAGATCAGCTTGCGGATATCCTCACTAAAGCAGTTAATGGAAGGGTATTTCGGGAAACTCTCTTCAAGTTGAGTATCAGCGACCCGACTACTCAACTTGAGGGGGAGTGTCAGCAATAGCAATATTCCAGCATATTGTAGTTTCCATATATATGTAATCTGAACAAGGCACAATTATACACATGCTAGACTAGGAAATACTGTAAATGACTTAATTTAGCTTATTACCTTTCTTAGCTTGTAATCAGTTGTATACATACCTGCAATGTTAGTGCTGAAAATAATAAGAGAAAATACATGTGAAAATTCGGATTCTCTATTCCAACATTCACTACAAATACGAATCAATTATCCTCCGCATTCGACGGAAGTTAGCTACTATAATCATACTCTACATCTAAAACCACTTAACCTTACATCAACAACGTACTACAAACTGGAAACCGAATCAGGGATTCGCAATACAACAAAAATCCGAACTTTCAATTCTTTGGAAAGAAAATGAATTATGAAGTTGTGCAAGATGAAGCATTTATCATCATACCGAAGAAGAACCATTCTGAGATCCGTGCTCCTGGAGATCAATCTCAAAGAAGGCCGAGTGTAGAGCTCTAACACATTGCTCTGCTTCATCGTCGTTCACTATCAGTGAAATATTAACCTGATTCAAAGCAACGAATGTTAAAAAACTAAGAATGGACACTCGGGGAATATATATTTTGCATTTCACTTTACGAAATGATCCGACTTTGAAACCCGAGCAAAAGCACTACATTTACATTCGTACTGTATGCATCAACAAAATCCACACTGAAAATGAAGTTACCTTTGATGCACCCTGAGAGATCATCTGCACATTCACTCCATTTGTTCGGAGGACTCGGAATACCTAGCATAAATTACAGCCATCAGTAGATGTAAAGAATAACGGGTCGGCTACATTGTACTTGCTATCATGTTTTCTGAGAAAATATCATATTTTTTAAAAAAATAAACTATGATTAACGGATCTAATTTACATGATTTAGGAAAGAGAAGAGAATACCTTCTCCAATATCAGGGACGACCTCTGGACATTCCCAATGAGGGAGATAATGGATCTCCTCTGGAGGAGGTTAACAACAGCAATCTTCTCAAGTTCTTCAACAACATGATCAAGCTCCTGTGTGACAACAAATTTCAAAATAATACATGCAAACAGTAGGCTTCACGGGAAAGAAAAAAACAAGTGCAGAACCTTTTAAGTTATATTAGGGTATTAAAAAGGGTCAAAAACTATGTTCTTTAGTAGAATGCAACACTAAATTATTTCCATCCAAATGTACTTAAACTGTATGCACCATAACTAGTTTTTTCACAGACACTTACCGTTTTTCCATGAGTATTACCAATCCATGCAAATAAAAAGTTAGAAAGTGCGAGGATTGAGGGGCCATACACTTGCCTGCTGAATTAGCTCTCTGCTCCAGAGCTTTGATGGATCCAATGTCAATGAGATACTGACTTCACTAGTTGCCACGACATCCACTGATATGCCCAGATCTTCAAAAGTGGAAAATACCTGCATGAACAAACAAAAGAGTTATAATTGGCTTACAGCATTGTTCAATTAATCATTGAAGCGATTTATGCCTTAATAGCCAATTGTTGGTTAATACCTTGGCAAGGAAACCAAATTGGCCGAGCATGCGAGTGCTAACAATATCCAACATCGTAACATTTCGCTTCAAAACAATGCTGGTGAGAACAGCCTGTAGGAAGGAAAATGGAGTCAAGATTTTTTGGGGGTAAGTTTTTAAGAATAATAAAAGTGTCTAAGCTGTAGTATTTGCCACAAACCTTGCTCATGTCCCTTGACCTTGTTATGAGGGTGCCTGGGGCTCTGGGGTTGTAAGAGTTCTTAACCCTTACAGGGATATCACCCTCCCTAGCTGGTCTCATGGATTGAGGATGCAGAACCTTTAAATGCACCAACATCGAATTTACAGAACGAACTTTCTAAAACAAAGAAAAATATCTAGAAGGGAAATAGGCATTAAAAAAGATGTAGCATGCTTGCATTTTGCGCAATCTATTTGGAGAACCTGCAAATCGGGTTGAACAGAGCACAGTAAGATGATTCAGCAATACCTGGGCACCAAAATATGCAAGTTCAGCTGCCTCGTCAAATGTCAAATACGGGACAGGTTCAGCACGAGGATGTATGTTGGGGTCACATGTCAAAACACCATCCACATCCTTCCATACCTGCATTGAAAACAGGAAGGGCAAGATATAATTCATTGACTAAAACAGGTCGTTACTTTATGCAATACAATCCTTCATTTTGGTAAGGTTAATATCCTAGATGAATCTACCATATAGATCATTATATTCACGGTTCAGAATAATCAAGTTGCTTGAGAATTCAGTCAATAGCATTTGAACCAACCTGAATCTCTCGCAAACCTAATGCTTTACCAATGGTTGTGGCCGTCAGGTCACTGCCACCTCTACCCAATGTGGTCACTTCTTGAGTTCTCCATCCCTGCATTGGGAAAACCAAATTCAGACCCTCTTTTTTTCCTTTTTACCAAGTAACCTTTTTGGTCGAGTATTATTACCTTTCCAAGAAATCCAGTAACAATTGGTATTGCAGGATCCCTATTCCAATCACCGTACAACTTCTGTGCAACTGCGGGATATGTTGCTTCCAAGATATCCGCATTGGTAAAATCATCGGTTGTCAGGAAACCAATCTCAAATGCATCGTACTGGAGAAAAGATACTTAAGTCAGAAACTAAGTAGACAAGAAAAAAATACATATTCAAGCCACAAACGGCAAACCTATTCCATTTTTTTTTTTTTTTGACCGGATCCTATTCCATTTCAATTTGCTACAAAATTTGAAAATGTACAGTCCCAAAGGAATAGAGAAACTCATCATAAGATAAAGACACATACTTGGAATTTTTCCCTGGTGTTGATACACCTGCAATTTTCTAGGCGTCGATGAGCCTTTATTTTTCCCAGGTGTTGATACACCTGGAATTTTCTAGGCGTCGATGAGCCTTTAATTTTCCCAGGTGTTGATACACCTGGAATTTTCTAGGCGTCGATGAGCCTTTATTTTTCCCAGGTGTTGATACACTTGTAATTTTCTAGGCGTCAATGAGCCTTTATTTTTCCCAGGTGTTGATACACCTGGAATTTTCTAGGCGTCGATGAGCCTTTAATTTTCCCAGGTGTTGATACACCTGGAATTTTCTAGGCGTCGATGAGCCTTCATAAAACGCTGTTTGGGATAGCGTTTTTATGAATTTCGCTACCCCTAATAACGATTTTTTTTTTTACGTTTTTTGACGATTTGATGTTTAATTTAAAAAAAATTAAAAGATTATTAAAAAAATTACAATAAGTAGATATTTTAATTTCGATTCAAATGATGCAAAAAATATTAAATTTGGACTTACGGATTGACTGTAGGCTCTGCCGTAAGTTGAGATATGAAAATTTGACTTAAAAAAATATAACTCATACCATGTAAGTCCAAACTGACCACGGTGAACGTCATTTATGTCGTAATTCAATTATCTACCTAGGGTAATGTTTTTGATTAGAAATACAGTGATTTTGTAACCTAACATCGCTTGTCTTAAAATTTGACCGAAATAATCAAATGCATTAGGTGAGAAATTTAATTATGTCATTACTAAAAAAAAATCAAAAAAATTAAAGTGAGTAGATAATTTAATTACAAATTAAATGACGCTAACTAGACATTAATATTTTGCTTTTAGACTGACCGTATAATACAATACGTAAAAAATCGCCACTAGGGGTAGCGAAATTCATAAAAACGCTACCTCATGCAGCGTTTTATGAAAAATGCTACCCCAAGTAGCGTTTTTTGAAAAACGCTACTCAAAGTAGCGAATGTTGTAAAAAACGCTATCCCAGTAGCGATTATATACATTTTGCTAAATATTTTTTAGTATACTTACTTTTTAAAATTCTTTTTGCACAGTTCCTACTTTTTAAAACAATTATAATGATATGCATTAAGTATATCATGTGTCTAAATAAATATTATTCACATAATTAATAAGTGTGTTTAAACACATTCAATCTGCAAATACACAACTAAACACAATTAAACATATTTATTTAATATTTAGATTTTTTTGTACTTATTTTTTAATCTCTTATGAACTTTAAAATTTGATTGTAAAATTAAATTATAAAATTTGTGAATTTCATATTGTATTATTTTTGTCACGTGAATGATTTGTGCCATGTATATATGAATTTTTTCTTGGCTAAAAAATTAAGGAAAAAGTCGGAAAATGGTTCAACATGTTTGACGAAAATGATTTTCGAACTCAAACGATTGTTTTTTGTACATGTTTGTAAATGATTATTTTTGGTACTTCCGTCTAAATTCTGTTCGCAATAGACGTTATACTATCACGTGCAATGTCAAGTGATCCACCATTATTTACAATTCCTTTTCTGGCCTCATGCAGAAATAATATAGCTCTTGGTTTATCTTCTTCTCCCACTCATTAAGTCTGAAGACCAAGCTCACTGCATCTCCCAAGGAGTTCATCTGCCTTATCTCTGGCTCTGTCATGTCCCTATCTGAGCTAGGTCGGCTCTGCTTCTGTTTGTCCCTATCGGAGCTAGGGCTGCTCTGCTTCTGTTTGTCCCTATCGGAGCTAGGGCGGCTCTGCTTCTGTTTGCGTTGACACTCCCCCTCAAGTTGAGCGGTGGAATTTTCAATGCTCAACTGAGGGAAAAAGGAGAATGAAAAGCGTCCTCGTGGCCGCCCGCCGCCGCATCTGTCTTCGTTTCCGTTACTCGTCCGAATGTGACGTTTGTCGTTGCTCCGGCGACTCGTTTTTCCTTCGGTTGTTGTTGCTGGTTGAAATTTAGCCCCGATCTAAGGATGCTTGCGATTTGGTCGGTCAGATCATCTCGGCTGATGTCTGAACCGATTGAGTTCTGTGAGTTACTTTCACTGTCAGACATTGTTGCTAGATTGGATTGGTTTATTTGGTGTATGGGAAGGTAGATGATGAGAAAGATCACGGATCACGCTATGATACCATGTTGGATTGGGATTGTTGAATTGGGATTGTTGAATTGGGATTGTTGAATTGGGATTTGTTTGAAGCTTGTCAACTTGTATTGTTATTCATCCATGACTATTACATATAGTGTACAGATTGTGAGAATAGGAAACAATTAGAAAAGGAAAGTACATAATACAAAAGATTACTTCCTATTGTGGTATTTCCTAATATGTTGTTTCCTAATATGTTGCTTCTATATTCTAACACTAATATGTTGTTTCTATAGTCTAACACTAATATGTTGTTTCTATATTCTAACATTAATATATTGTTTCTATATTCCAACAGAATTATCTTAGTTATGTCATAATAAAAGATAGATCAATCAAAGGAAGTTAAAGGTTTTGAGTTTACCCTCTGTTAGTGTTTTTCAATCCCCGACCCTTGATTGTCGGGGATCTCTTTCAGAGCATTCCTCCATTGTCGTACTTGTTCTTCCATGCTACCTAGAACTGCTAAGCTCGTCTCCTCCAGAAAATTTACCTCTCCTTGGAAACATATCAGCGGAATCCATAGTTGCTTTGCAAGAGAACCCAAATTGCAAATTAATAAGTGATCTTAACAGTAAAGGTAACAATTGGCGTATTTGTTGTCGTTCTTTACTTGCTTTAGAATAAGTTCAGAGAGTAGAGTTTGAAAGTAAAGGATGAAGATATACAACTTACTTGGCGGATATCGTACGTCCTTGCATTTACATCCTCTGATGCTTAGTTGAGCCAGAGTCCCGGATGATAGGAGTCTATCAACACCGTCTATTCCATCGAATTCCTTACACTCCCATATACTGATTCTTTCAAGTCCATTCAACTCAACAAGGCCTTCAATCCGCTGAAATGAACGACAACCCAATATGCTCAGGTTTGTCAAGGATTTCAAATTCGCAATGCCTTGAATCTCGACGAGGACTTTACAAAACAATATAGTCAGTATTGTCAAGGATTTCAAATTCCCAATGCCTTGAATCTCGATGAGGTTGTCACAATATTCTATATTCAAGTCAACCAGATGATTCAACTGCGGTGGTATACGCAGACATGCCATTGTGGGAAAAGAACATTCTATATAGCTTTCAAGTCCATTCAACTCGACATGGCATTCAATCCGTTGAAATGAAGGACAATTCCATATGTACAGTGTTGTCAAGGATTTCAACTTCGCAATGCCTTGAATCTCGACGAGGTCTTTACAAGCAAATATATGCAAGTCAACCAGCTGATTCAACTGCGGTGGTATACAGAGACATGCCATTGTAGGAAAAGAACACTTGTCTAAGTAGAGAGATCTCAAGTTTCTGAGCAGAGAAAGATTGTTTGTAAACTCAAATAGGATGCACTCAACCATCTTTAAGACTTTCAGAGAAATCAACCCTTTAACCGAATCAGCTTCTTCGATCACAAAGTTAGTCAATTTTAACTTTGATAGATTCTTCAAACTAGAAAGATTGGATAGCAGGTTTCCCCACTTTTTGACATAAAGAGACAATGACTCTAAACTCCATGGAAGCTGACATTGACCAAACTCCAAGGACGGACACCGTAACTTCAGTGACTTCAACTGCTGTAAGGCAACCCACTCCATGGAAAGGGATTGGACGTTAGAGCACTTTATGGATAATCGTTTCAACTTGCTTAACTTTTCAATCCCCTCGAATTGCACCAACTCATTATCGAATTGCACTAACTCATTATTATGAATCTCTAGTTCAGACAAGTTAAACATGTTGGAGAGAATCTGGATCTTCTGTACACATGTAACTTTCAGACAAGACAATCTGCTGGGTAGCTGAGAGAGATTTGTAATCCAAGATTGTCCCCAACTAACTCCAATATCCAGCCTTTCCAATTTTTCTAAACATATAATAGAATATGGCAAGGATCTAATACTTAAGCCCATCAAATTAAGTTTCTGCAATGATGATAGATTTCCAAATGAGTGAGGCAACTCAGCAATAGACTGACAACCAGACATGTACAGATCAACCAATGACTGCAGATTCCCGATCGAGTCTGGAAGTCTTTGTAGCTCTCTACATCTAGATAAGTCTAGGGACTCCAGTTTTGCTAGTCCACCTATGGTGGTAGGCAATTCAGTAATCAATGTATCCGACAAGTCCAGACGAATCAATGATTTTAAATCTCCAATAGAGTCAGGAAGCACTCTTAAGTGGCGAGAATAACTCAAAGATAGATGCTTGAGTTTGACTAATTCACCAATACTGTTGGGGAGGTGAGCTACTTTCTGTAATTCAAGTCTCGTCAAAGATACCAAACGACCGATTGAATTTGGCAACTGAAGCTTCGTACACCGTCTAATACTCAAGCGTCTTAGGCACTGCAGCTTCCCAATCGAGCTATGAAGAGAAGTGAATTTACCACAATCATTAACATTCAATCTCTCCAAATTCACTACTTTTGACAAATCAGGCGTACTGATTAATTCATCACAATCTGAAAGAGTAAGAACTTTCAATTGCTGTGAAATCTGTAGAGAAGAAAAGGGAAGTACTATCAGATCATATTTCGGTTTAAACAACCTATAAAAAAACTAATAATTTATTTGATTATCATACCAGGATTTGTCCCCACCCTAGCCAAGTTTCATCAAACTTACACCAGGAGAGCTCAAGGACTACCAACTCTTTCAGGTATAAGTTGGTTACGTTGAAGCTTGATGTATCCAGTAATGACATCCATCTCAACTTTGGGATAAGTCCGCTAAAGTCTCCATCAAAATTTGCACGTTCTGTCATTCGAAGGAATCTTAACTTCTCTAAACCGACAAAGTTTTCACGATCCAAATAGACACAATCTCCATCCAAATGAAGTGCTTCAACACTTTCCTTTCCCTGCTTGGTATAGGGATTGTTATGAATAAAACTATTATCTTTAACAGTATTTTATAGTCTTATTTAATCTTTATTCATAAATCAACAGTAAAAATTAAAACAAAGAGCACTCGTTGATTACCCCATTTGTTTTGAGTAGATCAAGTGCATCCTTATGCATCCATAACCTGCTGCCTGCTCTAAAATCTGTAGAATTTACCTTTACAATTGCTCGTCCTAAATCTCTCAGTTGATCATGCATCCAGAAGCATTTCTTCTCATTTAGTTTTATCAAGGACATGGAGATTAACACTTCAATCCCCTTATATGGATAAAATCCACAAGCTTCCCACATATAAACGGCATTTGTTTTTTCTACACCAATGAAGAAACATGCAATATCAAGAAATATTTCTTGTTGTTCATACTCTAAAGCATCATAACTTAGCTTCAACTTTCGTTGGACATCTTGATGGGGGGATTCTTTCAGCTTATTTATCATTTCTCTCCAAACTTTAGCTTTCCGGCGATGGAGAAAGGAACCAACCACTTCAAGCGCCAAAGGAAGTCCTCCGGTAGTAGAAATGGCTTCAATGGAAAGAACCTCAAACTCTTTTGGAGGAGAGTCTCCTCCAAATGCATGCCTACTAAAAAGTTTAAGAGATTGTTTAGAATCCATTTCTTTTTTCTCCAAACCGTAAAAGTCTGCATTAGATGAACTTGTTTCCTCGTGTAGTGTTGCATTCCTGGTTGTAAAGATGATCCTACTTCCATTACCAAACCAACTGGAGTCTCCAACAAGGCTATCCATATGACTTTGTTGATCAACATCATCCAGAACAATAACGACTTTCTTTCTTTGGAAAATCGTTTGAATCCTCTTCATCGGATCAACAATATGAGTGTTATCTCGCATTGATGGGTCCAGAGATTTCAACAACCGTTCCTGCAATTTGTGAAGACCATCTGGACCTTGGGATATATAATCCCGAATGTTTTCTAGGAAGCAGGAGCAATCAAATGTGTCTAATATTTGATTAAAGATGATCTTAGCAAGAGTTGTTTTGCCAATTCCACCCATACCGTGGATTCCAACAACTCGCCTTCCACCAGACCCAATATCTAACAGTTCCAATGCAGACTCTACTTCATCGGGAACTTCTACCAAATTTTTGATTTCATATTTAAATTTCACCTTGAGCTTCGTCAATATCTCTTTGGCTACTTGCTTGCTAAATTCACCATAACTGCCACCAATGCACAAAAGAAGCCAAATAACAAAAAATTATGAACAGCAGTTTCTATGCAATTGTTATATGTTATACTAAAAGAAAGATTAAGGGAGAAAGGATATGTTATGATTTTACCCTGTGTTTTTCAATTCCCGACCCTTGATTGTCGGGATCTCTTTCAAACTGTCCCTCCATTTTCGTACTTTCTCTTTCCCGTGCTTGGTCTCATGCATGGTTAGAGCATTAGCGTAGAGCTCAGTTTTGAGCTTAACGTCATCGGGAGTTACATGATAGAAGAGGGGGACGATATCTTTCTTCATGTCTACCATTCTCTCAACTTCACGAAGGCACCACACACTCTTAGCAAATGTTGAAGAAAGTACGACGATGCAGATCTTAGAGTTGTTGAGAGCAATGAGAATGTCATCAATCTTATCCCCTAGTGCGAGCTCATCATCGTCCCTAAAGACACCGATTCCAGCATCTATCAGAGCATGGTAAAGACAATCGGTGAAACCTTGACGGGTATCGTGCCCTCTGAAGCTCAAGAACACTTCATAGTCATTTTTGGAAATTGCTGAGCTCGTCTCTCCATGTCCTAAAGCAATTTTGCCTCTCTTGGGAAAGATGTCACCGGAATCCATGGTAGCTTTGCAAGAGAACTCAAAACTGCAAATTGATCCACAACATTTGAACTTAACAAAGAATTATAACCCAGAAAAACAGAGCAGGTAAGGTAAGAATTAATAAGAGATCTATACCAAATGTTCCTCTTTAATCTGCCGCTGTAATAATTTTTGCCACACCACACCACACCAATAATGAAACGGGTGAGATCCTTACCCATGAGATAAGTAGGGGAAGACTTGAACTTTTCAAAGTCAGACGTAATTGCCACACCCCACCAATAATGGAACGGTGAGATCATTGATGATAGACCCATGAGATGAGTAGGGGAAGACTTGGACTTTTCAAAAGGCATACTTGGGAACCGCCATCCATGTCCCGCCATCCATGTCAATCCTTGCTCTTCTTCATTTCATCCATATTATGTTTGACATTACGAAATAGCATTTCATCTAAATTATAGGTTTCACTTAGATGTGTCAATTTCTGACATAATTAAACGATATGTAATGATATGTAATTTCGATAATGATCTGCATTAAATACATCATGTATCTAAATAATTATTATTTGTTTCGACAAGATTAATAAGTGTGTTTAAACTCATTCAATGTGCAAATACACAACTAAACACAATTAAATATATTTATTTAATATTTAAATTTATTTTTGTACTTATTTTTTAATCTCTTAATAATTTTAAAACTTAATTGTAAAATTAAATTATAAAATTTGTGAATTTCATATTGTATTATTTTTGTCATGTGAATGATTTGTGTTGTGTATATATGAATTTTTTATTGGCTAAAAAATTAAGGGAAAAGTCGGTAAATGGTTCAACATGTTTGACAAAAATGATTTTCGAACTCAAACGATTGTTTTTTGTACAACATGTTTGTAAATGATTATTTTTTGTACTTCCGTCTAACTTCCGTTCGCAATAGACGATATACTATCCCGTGCAATATTGTCACGTGATCCACCATTATTTATAATTCCTTTTCTGGGTCTTGCAAAAATAATGTAGCTCTTGGTTTATCTCCATCTCCCACTCATTAACTCCGAAGACCAAGCTCACTGCATCTCCTAAGGAGTTCCTCTGTCTTATCTCTGGCTCCGTCATGTTCGACCCTGTCGTCGTAGCTACCAGACAGTCATGGACTGATCTAGTATTTGCTGTTAGGGCTGACAATTTTTGTCACAACACGATTAAACGACACGACACGATCTGCTTTAAAGCATAAATGAGTTTGACCTTAACGGATCATGTGTCTAAACAACTCTTATACGTTTAGACACGATTAATAATCGTGCTTAAACAATTCAGATGTGTAGATATCTGTATAAACACGATTAATTATTCGTGTCTAATCGTGTTGTATATACATGTGACACGAATAAAGACACGTTTAACTAATCCTGTCTAATCGTGTCGTGTAAACATGTGACACGTTTATACACGTTTAACTTACTCGCCGTTGGATTGTTGAATCACCCCTGTCAAATCATACTATGCAGAGCAATCCCACTGAAGCACGTCTTTCACTCTCCCAACTATTTTCAAAACGTTTCAAATGCTCCCTCATGCGGGGTTTGATGAGGACCACACAGGTATAACGTCATGATACAACCATTCCTCACCTTGTTGATTTCATTCCTTAGTTCACTGTCAGTGCTGATTCTATAGAGTCCACATTCTAGCTTTTCATACGTAGGGTTGTGATAAATTTCATCATCATTCTTCAAGTTGCATTTGTCATGAAGCAACTGAACCAAACAGCTATAACTTATACTCCTAACATGTTCAATGTAGTCCAACTTACCAACATAAGTCTTGCCCGAAATTAGCACAAAATGGCCACCAAAATGAACTTCAAACAGCAAGGGTCGGTTATCCATGATGCAACCTACTGCAAAATCACACACCAAAATCAAATATCGGCGTGTTTATACTCATCAAACATTCTTCGGCTTCTGCATAATCAATGTTGAACAAACGTTCTAATTTTAGCAGAACCTACCACTAATCAAAGACAACAATCGAGTATCTACCCTAAATATTTTCGACAGAAGCTTCAAAGACTATCAATCGATCAATAAATCAAAGCATAACAAAGATTAAAACTTCAATAGCATGTAACCCTAGACTAGTCGTGAGTACGGACGAAATAATCGGATGATGTTGTCAAAGATTAAAACTTCAATACCTGATGATGCTATCAAAACGAAGAAATATGCGGTCCAAGTCGAAGGGATAAAGGAACAATCTTCAACGACGATCACACCATGCAGTTACTCCATTACAAAGAATCGACACTTTAGAAGGGAGTGGATGAATCGACACTAGGGCAGAGTATTTCAGTGATGCGTTGCGGAAGAGATTTCAGGCGAAGAAAATACACGGAACTGAAAAGATGTTAGAATATGAAGAGGTTTTCAAACATAAGGGCAATTTAGTCCTTCTGAAAATCAAACTATCCTTTGCGCCAAATCTGAAACGAACGTGTCCAGCACGTGAGGACTTCCGTCAAAAATAAACGGTAAGATGGACGGAGGTCTTCGGTTGCTTATTTCCCAAAGTTTGGCAACCTAGTTGGTACAAAAATAAGTTCGGGTACCTAGTTGCTCATCACTGCTAAGTTTTTGTACTTCCGTCTAACTTCCGTTCGCAATAGACGATATACTATCCCGTGCAATATTGTCACGTGATCCACCATTATTTATAATTCCTTTTCTGGGTCTTGCAAAAATAATGTAGCTCTTGGTTTATCTCCATCTCCCACTCATTAACTCCGAAGACCAAGCTCACTGCATCTCCTAAGGAGTTCCTCTGTCTTATCTCTGGCTCCGTCATGTTCGACCCTGTCGTCGTAGCTACCAGACAGTCATGGACTGATCTAGTATTTGCTGTTAGGGCTGACAATTTTTGTCACAACACGATTAAACGACACGACACGATCTGCTTTAAAGCATAAATGAGTTTGACCTTAACGGATCATGTGTCTAAACAACTCTTATACGTTTAGACACGATTAATAATCGTGCTTAAACAATTCAGATGTGTAGATATCTGTATAAACACGATTAATTATTCGTGTCTAATCGTGTTGTATATACATGTGACACGAATAAAGACACGTTTAACTAATCCTGTCTAATCGTGTCGTGTAAACATGTGACACGTTTATACACGTTTAACTTACTCGCCGTTGGATTGTTGAATCACCCCTGTCAAATCATACTATGCAGAGCAATCCCACTGAAGCACGTCTTTCACTCTCCCAACTATTTTCAAAACGTTTCAAAACCGAGCTCATGGAAGTGGTGCATCTCACTGCATTTTACTCTCTCTATCTAGAACCCACCATGGAAGTTCTACTCTTGCACCACTTCCTCCTCTTCATCGAACTCGAACTTGTAGCTCCTCTCCTAGCCCAGCCGCCCAACCGCCTCTCCTAGCTCCTTCTCACCACCATCCACACCACCACCACGCTCTCGCACCTGCACCAGCGCACCACCAACATGCTCCCGCACATGCACCATCGCACTACCGCCACCACCATCCCCACCACGCCCATGCGCCCGTTCACGCGCCAACTCATGCCCCGAGTCACGCTCCGATAGTCCATCCTCACGGCGTGCCAAGAAGCTTTATTGAGGTCCAAGGAGTAGTATAGTCATTGGTGCTTCTCTACTTCATTGTGGTGCAAATATGATGGCGTTGACACCCTCATTGGAGCTTCTCCACTTCTTGGTATGTCAAAGTCTCCACCTTTGCTCGAGCTTCGTGAGTTTCGCCTGCGTCCCTAGGTCTACCTCCTTCACCCGACTTGGACGAGTTGGACGACTCTCACCTAGGTCTACCTCCTTCGTCATCGTCTATCTGCGTAGATCCGTCTGCATCCGCTCTCCTCGTCCGCATCTGAGTTGGACGACTCTCACCTAGGTCTACCAAATTTGATTAAGCTTTGTTGATATACCTCAAGTTGTTGTATTTATTTACTTGTGAAATATAATTCACATTATGTTGCTTGTTTCACGACTTGGCCTGTTTCCTTAAAGAATTGTTATTCTTCATAAGTTGCTTAATGTAATTGTTTTGCTTGAGTTGAACCTAACTTGGTTTATAATTTGCTCATTGGATAAACTAAGGTAAAATTACTGAATTTCGTGTTTAATTGTGTCGTGTTTAATCGTGTTGTTACTATACGTTTTGGGTCGTGTCGTATCATGTCGTTTTTAATCGTGTTGTTTCGTATCGTGTTTATAAGTTTGTGTCGTGTCTAATCGTGTCGTGTCGCATAACCCGATATGTTTTTTCGTTTTTTTAAATCAAAAAAGTTAATCGTGTCACGTGTGATTTGTTAGTTAATCGTGTCGTGTTCGTGTCTGAAGTTTTGAGACAGTTTAAGACTTATCCGTTTAGACACGACACATGTTTACATTGTTTAGACACGACACGATTAATAACACGATACGATTAGACACGACACGACATGATTGCCACCTCTATCTGCTGTGTCCAAGTCATGGACTGATCGAGTGCAATTGATTCATCCAAAGGTTCCTTCCACAAACTCAGCAGTATCTCTCGAAATGACCGTAGAGACATGGAAGGTTGATGGTTACAGGCCATGTTCACTTTAATGACGTGTTTGCAGAGGTTGCCTTGCATTGACCATGCACAGTCGAAGAACCCAAATTCTGAACCAAAGTTCTAGACAAGATGGGTTTTAGCGTTGTCTTTTTGGCTCACCACCTTGGCAAAAAGCTTGTTTTTCTCATCTATGGTGACTGAGGAATCAGGGATCTGCTGTGCTTGGTGCCACGATGTGGATGCAATGTATTCCTCCTTAACATGCTGAAAGGAATTGCTCTCATCTATAGACCAGTCAAGCCAATAGCTAAAATGCAGCTTTGTCATCAACTTATGGACTAACCAATCTACTCTTTGCAGCGCACCCAGATGTAATGAGGTTCAGTGCAATGAAACTGAAAAAAATGAAAAACATGCCGCTGATTATAACATCAGAGAGACAGTCTACAAAAAACATGCATTTTAAGCATAAGGGCAAAAAAAAATGAAGAAACCCGACAGTTCTCCACTGCCCTCCTCAAATTCTCCTCCTTCACCATATCCAGTAAACATTTTCGATTCAGCATATGTAAATCAGGGTGAAGCTTGATCGACCTCAACCTCTCTAAGTCACGCACGATATTAGCTAATAAATCAGAATGTAATCGATGCTGAATCACATATCGCTTCATAAATTCCGAAAAGTTCTGATTAATCATCTTAGAGATTATCTCTTGCAACCTCAAAAGCATCTCTTGCACTTTTTGCTCCCTCAAGAGTCTTTGGCATACCTCAAACTGCATTTGGCTTCGAGTATATATAGCATTGCCCAAATGATAATGGTATCTAAATTGTCTCTCATATGAAGGCATGGCCTTCAATGTTGGATCAATTGCCTTAATCACTTGCTAAATCAACTCTCACAACCACACATACACTTGCAATTGTTTACGTAAGAAAACCTTGAAGAAAACCAGCAAGGAGACAGTTTTTGTGATGCACAACCGAACAGCATCATTTTCTGTTTTTTATCATTATATTAGCAAAGCCACTTTCAGTTTAGTAACTACCTACACACATTCTAACTGCTCAAAAATCTAACTGCTACTTACGTAACTAATTGTCCAAAAACAATGACAAAACAAAGCAACTAAACTTATATAAACAACTAGTTTAAACAACAGCAATCTTCTCCTTCAACAGTACCACCACCTTCAACAGTTCTCAACAAGCTTAATACACCATCAATCTCCTCCTTAAGCTTGTTGTCATCACTTCTTTAATCTCTTCTGCTGCTCTAAGGCATATCAGCATCCTCATTAACATCTGCTGCTGTAAATCTTACTCTATTCTCGTGAGCTAACTTCACAGCTTCTACAGTTACAACCTTTGTCGAGTGTGTCTGGTCACATTTGTCATGCACATCTTGTGATGGCAAACTGTTAGCTTCAGATGTTTTTTCAACTGCATCAGTATCCTCCAGTGCTGGCATGTTTGCATCACCCTCACCTGCATCCTCGTCAATGCTCAAACCGAGCTTCAACATTCTGTGAATCCTGTTGCCAAAGGTGTTTGGATCCTCGAGGCTGAACCCAGAGGTGAGGAGTAAGGTCTTGAACAGCAAGAGAACAAGAACCTTGACAGATTTGTCGTTCTTGTCAGCATCAATCCTCTTAAATACTAATGTTCTTTCCTTCTTCCATTCCATCTTTCTTTTTACCCGACCTTGATCCATAAATTGATGCACTTGTTACAATATGGTACATTGGCACATGTTTTTTCTCGGAACCTCGTCTATCTTCTTTTCACTTCATGAAGGAATTTTCAATTCCTCATTGACAAGCTTATGCAAAGGAGATGGTTACAGTAGAATAACAAAAGTACCTGTCTTTGTTTTTGCCAAGGTCTGCTGCACTATAACGTGCATGGTGATGACTGCTTTTGGAAGCTCTTCAAAAGGTACCATGCATTGTCCGACCGTCTTGCTGTTGTCTTTCCAGCGTTGATAAGTTTGATATCGTTTGCAGATTTGGGTGATATCTTCTTATCTGTAGCATATATATATAGTATCAACTCAATAAAATAGTGTACGGTATGGAATAGTTTAGTTCAATTTATCATAAGTTCATAGCACCACAGAACTCATAAAGCTAGTAAATGTCAGTGGAAGGCTTCAACAGGACCGACTTTTACTAGAGCGTAAAACACTACCTCAAAAAGAAGATATATTGAAGGGTTCAGTACAAAGTTGCTAGCTAAATTTGAGAATCTATACAATTTGCTAACTGAACTTTAGTTTTGAACAAATTGTTAATCAACTTTACATAAAGTTACAATCTTCCGTTTAGTTTACGATTAAGTGTGGTGACAGGGACTTACATTTTGCTTATTATCTTGCTGTACAAATTGCTTTTGAGAAATTTGCATTTTACTAACTGAATTTTGTGAAAATTTGCATTTTGATATTTCAACTTTGAAAAAATAAATATAATTTATTTAGCAATACGTGAGTACGTGACAGGTACGCATACGTGCATATATCCGTCACCATTTAACAGCAAACTGAAACTTTGCGTAAAGTTAGTTAACAATTTATTCAAGCAAATTATCAAGACCCTCAAATTACTAACTAGCAAATAATTAACCATGTCTTGAATGATTTCTTTATCTTTACTTTGTTAACAATATACACAGTACACACCTTTTGCAAAATAAGTCTTAAAATATATTTTTCTTCTTCCTTACACTTAGCAGATCATTCTCAATATAGGATCTTTCCCCAACTTTTCTTACTTGGTAGGTCTCCAGATAAACAAACTCTAGGTTCTAAAAGATGGAGATGGTTTTCAAGTAGGAAAAGGCCGTGTCACTTTCACAAGCTGCATGATTATGCAACATTCAATTACTATAGAAATGCAGAAATCTAAAAGAAACAAACTGAAGGCGACCAGATATATGTCTTTTATGGACCTTAGTTTCATCAAATCCTGTTTTACATAGCAAAGTGATAAGGGAGCCTAACCCCACAAATCTCATAACCAGGTTAATAAGAACTGTTCATGTAAATTCTTTCTTCATGATCCCTGCTATTCAAACTGAAGCATTTTACCAACAAAATTCCAGTAAAGGGGAGCTAGTTTGACAAGAACATAATTCCAGTAAAGGGGAGTTATTTTACAAAACTTTATGAAAAGTATCATTTTAATTTAATTTTATAATTATAAATACATAAATAAAATTCTAATATGTGTATTTATATACTTAATTTTAAAAAAAATATTATTGTATTATAATATTTTTTTAGAAATGTTTTCTCAACAAACATGATTGTGTAAACATTCAGAATTATTGTTTAAAATTTAATTTCTTTTTACCTTTTTTCGTTTTAAATTTAGAAAACAAATAAATAGTTATATATTTTAATTCTTGGCGAAAATATATATACATTTACTATCTATTTAGTTCAATTTTAAATTAACTTAGTTACTATTGTTTATCATTTTTTTCATTATAAATATTATGTACTTTCAACACTTAATTTATTAAAGTTAATTAAGCTAAACTATAATTATAAATTAATTCTATTGGATTAAATATATATTAAATACAAATTATATATAAGAAGACTTACACTACGGGAGAGAGGGTCTTTACCGGCCGAAAATGCAATTTTTAACGGCTGGAATATCCAGCCGTAAAAATGTCACGGCTCAAATGAATTTGAGTTGTAACATTAAGCGTCGGGAGCATTATCACGGCTTAATTTCATTTAAGCCGTGATAATTGCCGGCCCAAGCTAAAACCAGTCGCGTAAATAATTATCGCGACGCTTTTGAGTTGAGCCGCGATAATTATTTTCGTTTTTTTTTAAGCCTTATTATTCACGGCTCATTTGCATTTGAGTCGTGACAATATGAATGAAAAAAATAATAATTCATAATTCACTGCTCAAATGCAAATTAGCCGTGAAAAATACAATTTTTTTTTAATAAAAACCATAATAATCTATATTATAATCCTAATCATACAACAATAACCATAACATGAATAGTTTACATACCAAAATCATAATTTTGCAAACAATACATTACATATCCATCATACATTAAATATCCAGCAGTTCGCTTCATTAATTCAAAAACATATATAATATCTTATAATAATTCTTCATTCATAAGACTGTCTTGACTAAAACGATTCATTTTCTTCATCGTTTTCTTGACTTCCACTAGCAGATTGCTCACTATTAGATGTTGCTGATTGATGAGTTGCTTGATCATTCTATACAAACATCCAAAAATCATAACATTAACTAACTGAAATTATAAGATGCAAACTAAACCTCAATTCTCAAGCAAAACTAAAATATCCAAAACACTAAAAACATCATGAAAAGTAATACTTACTTGATTTGCGACTGGTAAATGTGAAGAACCCAACATAAGGTTGGTAAAAGGGGTGTACGTGCTAGAATGATGATTTATATGGTCATCCTATATAAACAATAAAAAATTAAAGTATAAGATGCAACATTTAAAGATTACGTGCTAGAATGATGATTTATATGGTCATCCTATATAAACAATAAAAAATTAAAGTATAAGATGCAATATTTAAAGATTACGGGCTAGAATGATGATTTATATGGTCATCCATCAAACAGTAATGCATAAAATGATATCATTGCAAAATGTAAATTATATACTTACTTGATTTCCAGTTGGTAAATGAGAGGACCCCAAACCAAAATTGTCAAAAGGGGGGACATCAGTAGATGATAAATAATTATTTATCATTTAGTTATTTAAAATTATTTTGCATATTAAAAAAATTATTGTATTTTTATACTTATTTATTTATTTCACTCTTAATTTTTGTGTAATTTTTCAAAGAAAATTGTCAGGTGCAAAACTTGCAATTTACTATTGTTTGAAGACAAAATTTAATTTGACATACTCACAAATGTAATATTTTTTAAAATTGAATGTGGAACTTTTGATTAATTTTAGAGTATCCACTGTCCATGTGGATGTGAGAAAATGATGACATATATGTAACTTAATTTTTTTACATGGACCAATCAAGTTAAATTATTGTAACACTATGATAAAGAAAATTGTGTTAAAAACTTACTTGTCAAAATTATAGGATACTTAGTCAAATTAGTATATATATAAATAGATAGAATGATAGATAGATAGATGTTATGTATGGAAAAGAAAGATAATATGCGAATATTTTAATTATATATATATATGCAGAAAGAAGAATAAGTAATACATAAAGTTGGTAAATTTCTATAACAATTAGGGATGTCAAAACATGTCATGGGTCGACCCATGAGTTGTGTCAGTCTTGGGTCGTGGCAGGGACTCCCTGACCCAAACACGGTCCGTGTAATAGTATGGGTCAGTTTTGCAAACCCAAACCTGACCCGTCAGGAATGGTAAGGATTGGTTCAGACTGACCCGTTCGACCTCCATGATCCGCGGGTCAGTCTGACCCGTTAGTCCCACCATTTCAATAAAAACTAGAAACAAATTGACCCATAAAACACCATTTCTGTAAAAATGCATACAAACCAGAATATTTCCAAAATGCATACAAATCAGAATGCATACAACATATATAAAATGGAAAAGTATGAAAAAGATGTAATATGTTTGCCCAATGTGGTGAAAGCAACACATTTGTTGTTTTTGATGCAACATGTTTGTTGTTGTTGGTTTTTGATGCAGTCGTTAAGTTTCCGTCCAAAACAGCCGTTAAGTGCCCACATGCCTTGCACGTGGCCTCCATGTAGTGTGAAATTCCTCAAATTCCCCTGTTTTCTTCAGTGTTGTTATAAGGAGTTCCTGGTTTCTTCATCGTCTTTCTGTTTGTGTTGCATCAGTAGTGTTCTCTCTATCAATCGTGTTCTCTCAATTTATCTCTCTAAAATCGTCGTCACCTCCGTTTCCGACGGTGAGGCGTGAAGCGGTGACTGCAGATATACTCAGGATCGTCTCTTTCTTCCTCTCTGTCCTGCTAGTTTGGACGCAATTAACTTTTCGATCATGGCCGAGGAAGAAGAGGTGTTTGTGGAAGCCGTGGTTGAAATAAAGGCAGGTACCGGAAAGCTCTCACTCTCTTCCCCTCTGGAGATGACTGAGCTTTGAGCAAGTTTCACCGACCCCTGATGCTTTGAGCTCTCTTGTACATGCATATGCATATTCTGGGTTGATTGATAAGGCACTTGAAATGTATTGTTTATTACAGAAGGTGCATTCTTGTTTACCTGATGTATTGGCGTGCAATTCATTGCTGAATGTGCTTGTGAATAACGGAAAACTTGGGATTGCACGGAAGGTGTATAGTGAAATGGTTGACAGAGATAATGGCGGTAACGTTGGTTGTATAAACAATTTCAGTGTCAGTATAATGGTAAAGGGATTGTGTAAAGAGGGAAAGGTTGAAGAAGGCCGCAAGATGATTAAGGACCAAACGTGGTCTTTTACAACATATTGATTGATGGTTATGTCAAAAAAGGTGATCTTGTGAAGGTTGTTGCCCTTCATAAGGAGATGAATAGGAAGTGCTTTTTCCAACTATAAAGACGCGGGGTTCTGCAATCAATGGATTTTGTCGTGCTGGAAAGTTCGAAATGGTCGATAAACTTATTGATGAAATGAAAGAGAGGGGGTTCATTTTGAATACCTATACCTACAACAATATTATAGATAGTAGATGTAAGCATGGTCACACTATTAATGGCATAAAAATGATTGAAATAATGAGTAAGAGTGGTTGTGAGCCTGACATTGTGACATACAATACATTGATTGCTGCAAGCTGTAGAGTAGGGAAACTTGAGGAAGCTGAAGGACTGCTGGAACATGCATTGGAGAGGGGATTGATGCCTAATAGGTTAACTTGTACACCATTAATAGATGCCTTTTGTAAAGCAGGAGAATTTGACAGGGCTTACAATCTACTTATTGAGATGATAGAAAGAGGAGAAAAGCCTGATCTGATCACTTATGGAGTTTTAGTCCACGGACTTGTTATTAAAGGAGAGATTGGTGATGCCAAGGAGTCCGAGATGAGGCTGTTTGCTGCCAAGGAGTCCGAGATGCTTGACCATAATATACTCCCAGATGTCTATGTATATGCTACCTTACTGGATGGCTACATTAGAAATGGCAAAATCAATGAAGCAAAGCAAATTTTCGAACTTGCCATTTCAGAGGGTGTTCATCTTGATACTGTTGCTCACAATGCCATGATGAAAGGTTACTGCAGGTTTGGGATGATGAAGAACCGTCCGATCACAACCATCACAAGAGAGAATGCCACTAGCCAATTGAAGAGTCTTTGGTTGTATTCCTTTATGAACTGCGTTTTTTACTTTCCCAGCAGCTGCAATTTGTTCAAAGGGGAAGACGGTAGAGAATAAGGTCTGAGAAGTCAATAAAAATGGATTTTTGATTAAAACAATAGAAAAATTGAAAACCTTCATCATCCGCTGCTCGTATTTCCCTTTATAAGGACCGACACATTCGTGCTCAAAGCTTTGGTTGCATAACAAGTACCTAGCATTAAATTTAGCCATTGAAGGAAGTCGAAGAACTTGGAGCTGATCCATTTTATCTTCGCATTTTGTGTATAATGTCTCGCAAAGCTTTGATGACTCCAACTCGTTAGCCAAAATCGCATTTGGGCAAGGAGGGGATGGATGGACTTCTTCGGTATGGGTGATATGAAGAAAGAAGGCTTATGGAGGGAAATAGGTGTAGGGGTATCTTGGGCATTTACCAAAAAAATTCATTAAAATCTGACAAATTATGTCACGTGTCTGGCACATGCTGATTTTTAACGGGCAAACAAACGGAAGAACAAACGTTTTCATCTCAAACCTACAACATGAAACGTGTTACATCAATTACCTACACTCCAAAACTAGTTCCATCAACCACCACTTTTGGCAAACATATTACATTTTTTTTCATACTTTTCCCTATATAAAATGCATACTTCAACCAAAACGAAAAATGAAAAATGATATGCATAGACCAACTGAATTCAGGAGCTCACATAGTCACATATAAATCGAAGAATTCAGGAGTCAGGATGACCTACCACATGACCAACTGACTGCCATGCTGGATGAGCTGCATCTCCGGAATAACGCAAGCGCAGCTCATCACCAGGTACTAGTCGTAACTCGTTATCTTCCTACAGAGCGAAAACAGGTAATTCAAATTCCCCCAATAAATAGAAGCCAGAAGATGTAATAAATAGGTCTTCTTTAGGTATCTAACTGACACACCTTCGGGAAGACAAAATATGCACCACGCTTCTTGTTCAGACTAATATCCCACCGAATTGTTCGACTGTCCTTGCTTTGAGATTCTTTCATCGTCTATAACAAATGAGAACATTTGATTATTGTGACAACAGAATTTCAAAAAAAAAAAAATATCAGAACTACCAAATGGAGAAAACACGACAACTTAAACAACAATGCATTAATTACTTAGAAATAAACCCTCTTGGTCATCTTATTAAGTGAAAAAAGAAAAACATATCTAATGCTTAAATAGATGACGCGGTCTTTAAGAATACCGTGTCATAATACGCCTCCAGCTTGATTAATGGAGCAAATACATTTTGATACTGCACTAAAGAGAAAAATGTAAGCTCGCCAGGAAACTACACTTAAGAGTCATAAAGTTGGTGCAAGGCGCATACACAACTCAACCGAACAACTCAGACAGCACATCCGAACACAGCACAGCAGAACCGAACTCACTCAAACAGTACAGTCGAACAGAACACAGCACAGCAGAAACAGAAACTCATATTCGAACAGCACAAGCACAACACAGCAACACACAGCCGAACAGAGCACACCAGAAACACACAGCAGAAGCTGCAGAACCGAACAGAACAGAAGGGGAGAAACACACAACAGAGCCGGACAACATCTAAACAAGAAGGGGGAACCTTATCATTCATGTTCGCCATTTGGAGAGGCAGCCGTTTGAAGGTTCTCCGATGGAGATGGAGAGAAAGCTTCGATCGATTGAGAGGAGAGGAGAGGTGCACCAGGAGAGGAGAAGACAGACCTACGTTTTTTCAGTTTGTGTTTTGGTTGCGCATAGGAGATCAATTGAAGTGAGCAACTTCACCTTGACACGTGTATTATGATTTAATATAATATATAAATAAGACGGGTAACATGTTGGTCAATGGGTCAAGGCTTTTGACCCAAACCTGACCCGTGTTTTTACGGGTTATTCATGGATCGTGTCAAATTGACTCATGGGTCAAAAATCCTGACCCAAACACCATCCGTGGGCGGGTCACCCACGGGTGGGGTCAGATTTTGACACTTTTACGGGGCGTTTCATAACCATAACTTGACAGAACGTGACCTAGGCAAGGTCCAAACTGTCAACATGTTTTCTCGAGCACGATACAACAGACACATTGTCCATCCCACACACCAACCTGCAATTACCATCAAGATCAACTTGGTATTTTAACACAATGTAAATTTGTAACATATTCCTTTAACTGTTAAAATATACAAGAGAACTACAAAAGAGTATTACTTGACACACTCATATATCTTTCAATGTACATAGGATACATAATGTAAACCTACAGAATGTCAAATAACAACATATTCGGTTTGAAGATTCTACCCAAGAAGTGTCTATGGCAAAATTCTCCATCCGCGTGCTTCAAGAGCCTCGTTTCTTCAATCTTGAATTGAATCAATCTTACCAGTAAAATCACGAACTGCACCTCGATCAACTAAACAACATAATCAACTAAATATGGACATGTTTCAAGTTTATGCTGGGACATAATGCTTTACCAACCTAGCGAGAAGGTCATAAGCATTTGTCATTTTTGCCATTCCTGTCTGACATCCTCCCTAAGCCCAAAATGTTAGCGATATTTATATAAACACTCATCATTTTTACTAGAACTATAACATGTTGGTAATATTAGGAGAATTAAATAATAATTTTCGAAATTAAAATTACATGAAATTATTGAATGACATGCAAATTGACGAAATGACGAAATTGCCCAAAAATTTGGATTTTGCAGAAAAATACTGAGTCCCGTATCAAAACGGTCTCCTTAAGGCAATTTCGTCTCCCTCACCGTAAATGGTTCGTGTAAGAGGAAAATTAGGACGATTACCTCCCAGGATAAAACAGTGTCGTCAAGGCGAAACAAACACGGTGTTTCCCTTAACCGAACTGAACAATACCTGAACTCGGACTTCGACGGAAATTCGAACACAACGGGAAATGGCTATCGGGAACATTCCATTGTTGGGATCCCTACCAATTGCACTTAACAGCTGACCCCCATCCACACCCTTTAGGTGACACCCATCTAGGCCAAAAAAGGGTTGGCACCCTTCCAGAAGTCCAGACTTACATGCCTCGAAGCAGACATACATCCTTTCAAACATCGGCCGCAGATGGTTGATTGTTGAGTTCACCTGAATTTTTATAGTACTGCCTCTGTTGTACAACAGAATTGTATCGGCGTAACTCCACAAGCTCTCAAACTGTTGAACGTTAACACCGTACAACGAATCTCTAATCTTCTTCTTACCCCGTCGTACTGCATATTTGTTGACGTCAAAGCCATATTGTTGAACTAGTTCATTTCTTATGTAGGAGATGCTCAAGTTTGGTTGCTCCCTCAGCTTTTCCTGGTATTTCTTGCATATCCATGCTGAATTAAGGCGTCTCGACGTATGAGGAATGCCAGCACAGTTATGCTCTGACTGAAATATTTTTATCTGAAAAGTTGTTTCACCACTGATTTTGGACACATAAATCCGCCACCCACACCCCTGCTTACACACGGCCTGCAACTTCCTCCTGTTATTAAAAGACCAGACATACTCATAACCATTCGTTATGGTTGATCAACGCTTCTCTGAATGCTTCAGCAGAAGAAAACAGCATTCCAACCGCAAGTATTGGTGCCTCACTACCTACTTGTTCAACATAGTGAGCATACCTTCTCCCAGAACTATCTTCACCCTCTCCCTCTTCATCAGAACACACGGGGGTGACAATCTTGTCACTGTCATTCGTCATCTCTGTATCCACTATATTGAATGTCCCTTCTTCAACGGGTTGTTCTCTTCTCACATTTCCCTGACTTGATTCACCTTGCTCGGCCTCGTCTGCTTGTCTACTAGCTTCTTCCCATAAATCAACATCACTACCTTCAGAAGACTCTTCGACAGAATCCGGTACATACTCATCATCATCCTCGTCTTCTGAAGATAACTCCAGTGAAGCAACCAGCTCAGCCAATGTGGGTTGATCGACATTGCCTTCATCCAACAGTGATGGGCCTCGACTACATTCTCCTTGGCATGGGCCAGACGGTGTAAGCCTTGTACCTAAGCTTATTGACCCAACACTCGGCTGAACATCCCCTGTCTCACTCGGGTCAGTTGCTGCAAATGCTCCCTCATGCGGGGTTTGATGAGGACCACACAGGTATAACGTCATGATACAACCATTCCTCACCTTGTTGATTTCATTCCTTAGTTCACTGTCAGTGCTGATTCTATAGAGTCCACATTCTAGCTTTTCATACGTAGGGTTGTGATAAATTTCATCATCATTCTTCAAGTTGCATTTGTCATGAAGCAACTGAACCAAACAGCTATAACTTATACTCCTAACATGTTCAATGTAGTCCAACTTACCAACATAAGTCTTGCCCGAAATTAGCACAAAATGGCCACCAAAATGAACTTCAAACAGCAAGGGTCGGTTATCCATGATGCAACCTACTGCAAAATCACACACCAAAATCAAATATCGGCGTGTTTATACTCATCAAACATTCTTCGGCTTCTGCATAATCAATGTTGAACAAACGTTCTAATTTTAGCAGAACCTACCACTAATCAAAGACAACAATCGAGTATCTACCCTAAATATTTTCGACAGAAGCTTCAAAGACTATCAATCGATCAATAAATCAAAGCATAACAAAGATTAAAACTTCAATAGCATGTAACCCTAGACTAGTCGTGAGTACGGACGAAATAATCGGATGATGTTGTCAAAGATTAAAACTTCAATACCTGATGATGCTATCAAAACGAAGAAATATGCGGTCCAAGTCGAAGGGATAAAGGAACAATCTTCAACGACGATCACACCATGCAGTTACTCCATTACAAAGAATCGACACTTTAGAAGGGAGTGGATGAATCGACACTAGGGCAGAGTATTTCAGTGATGCGTTGCGGAAGAGATTTCAGGCGAAGAAAATACACGGAACTGAAAAGATGTTAGAATATGAAGAGGTTTTCAAACATAAGGGCAATTTAGTCCTTCTGAAAATCAAACTATCCTTTGCGCCAAATCTGAAACGAACGTGTCCAGCACGTGAGGACTTCCGTCAAAAATAAACGGTAAGATGGACGGAGGTCTTCGGTTGCTTATTTCCCAAAGTTTGGCAACCTAGTTGGTACAAAAATAAGTTCGGGTACCTAGTTGCTCATCACTGCTAAGTTTAGGTACCTGTTTGGTAATTTTCCCCAGTACTAAACATGTGGAAGTAGACAGACACTTCATAAAGGAGAAACTCGAAAGCGAATTCATCTCCTTGCCTTTTGTTCGTTCAGAAGATCAGCTTGCGGATATCCTCACTAAAGCAGTTAATGGAAGGGTATTTCGGGAAACTCTCTTCAAGTTGAGTATCAGCGACCCGACTACTCAACTTGAGGGGGAGTGTCAGCAATAGCAATATTCCAGCATATTGTAGTTTCCATATATATGTAATCTGAACAAGGCACAATTATACACATGCTAGACTAGGAAATACTGTAAATGACTTAATTTAGCTTATTACCTTTCTTAGCTTGTAATCAGTTGTATACATACCTGCAATGTTAGTGCTGAAAATAATAAGAGAAAATACATGTGAAAATTCGGATTCTCTATTCCAACATTCACTACAAATACGAATCAATTATCCTCCGCATTCGACGGAAGTTAGCTACTATAATCATACTCTACATCTAAAACCACTTAACCTTACATCAACAACGTACTACAAACTGGAAACCGAATCAGGGATTCGCAATACAACAAAAATCCGAACTTTCAATTCTTTGGAAAGAAAATGAATTATGAAGTTGTGCAAGATGAAGCATTTATCATCATACCGAAGAAGAACCATTCTGAGATCCGTGCTCCTGGAGATCAATCTCAAAGAAGGCCGAGTGTAGAGCTCTAACACATTGCTCTGCTTCATCGTCGTTCACTATCAGTGAAATATTAACCTGATTCAAAGCAACGAATGTTAAAAAACTAAGAATGGACACTCGGGGAATATATATTTTGCATTTCACTTTACGAAATGATCCGACTTTGAAACCCGAGCAAAAGCACTACATTTACATTCGTACTGTATGCATCAACAAAATCCACACTGAAAATGAAGTTACCTTTGATGCACCCTGAGAGATCATCTGCACATTCACTCCATTTGTTCGGAGGACTCGGAATACCTAGCATAAATTACAGCCATCAGTAGATGTAAAGAATAACGGGTCGGCTACATTGTACTTGCTATCATGTTTTCTGAGAAAATATCATATTTTTTAAAAAAATAAACTATGATTAACGGATCTAATTTACATGATTTAGGAAAGAGAAGAGAATACCTTCTCCAATATCAGGGACGACCTCTGGACATTCCCAATGAGGGAGATAATGGATCTCCTCTGGAGGAGGTTAACAACAGCAATCTTCTCAAGTTCTTCAACAACATGATCAAGCTCCTGTGTGACAACAAATTTCAAAATAATACATGCAAACAGTAGGCTTCACGGGAAAGAAAAAAACAAGTGCAGAACCTTTTAAGTTATATTAGGGTATTAAAAAGGGTCAAAAACTATGTTCTTTAGTAGAATGCAACACTAAATTATTTCCATCCAAATGTACTTAAACTGTATGCACCATAACTAGTTTTTTCACAGACACTTACCGTTTTTCCATGAGTATTACCAATCCATGCAAATAAAAAGTTAGAAAGTGCGAGGATTGAGGGGCCATACACTTGCCTGCTGAATTAGCTCTCTGCTCCAGAGCTTTGATGGATCCAATGTCAATGAGATACTGACTTCACTAGTTGCCACGACATCCACTGATATGCCCAGATCTTCAAAAGTGGAAAATACCTGCATGAACAAACAAAAGAGTTATAATTGGCTTACAGCATTGTTCAATTAATCATTGAAGCGATTTATGCCTTAATAGCCAATTGTTGGTTAATACCTTGGCAAGGAAACCAAATTGGCCGAGCATGCGAGTGCTAACAATATCCAACATCGTAACATTTCGCTTCAAAACAATGCTGGTGAGAACAGCCTGTAGGAAGGAAAATGGAGTCAAGATTTTTTGGGGGTAAGTTTTTAAGAATAATAAAAGTGTCTAAGCTGTAGTATTTGCCACAAACCTTGCTCATGTCCCTTGACCTTGTTATGAGGGTGCCTGGGGCTCTGGGGTTGTAAGAGTTCTTAACCCTTACAGGGATATCACCCTCCCTAGCTGGTCTCATGGATTGAGGATGCAGAACCTTTAAATGCACCAACATCGAATTTACAGAACGAACTTTCTAAAACAAAGAAAAATATCTAGAAGGGAAATAGGCATTAAAAAAGATGTAGCATGCTTGCATTTTGCGCAATCTATTTGGAGAACCTGCAAATCGGGTTGAACAGAGCACAGTAAGATGATTCAGCAATACCTGGGCACCAAAATATGCAAGTTCAGCTGCCTCGTCAAATGTCAAATACGGGACAGGTTCAGCACGAGGATGTATGTTGGGGTCACATGTCAAAACACCATCCACATCCTTCCATACCTGCATTGAAAACAGGAAGGGCAAGATATAATTCATTGACTAAAACAGGTCGTTACTTTATGCAATACAATCCTTCATTTTGGTAAGGTTAATATCCTAGATGAATCTACCATATAGATCATTATATTCACGGTTCAGAATAATCAAGTTGCTTGAGAATTCAGTCAATAGCATTTGAACCAACCTGAATCTCTCGCAAACCTAATGCTTTACCAATGGTTGTGGCCGTCAGGTCACTGCCACCTCTACCCAATGTGGTCACTTCTTGAGTTCTCCATCCCTGCATTGGGAAAACCAAATTCAGACCCTCTTTTTTTCCTTTTTACCAAGTAACCTTTTTGGTCGAGTATTATTACCTTTCCAAGAAATCCAGTAACAATTGGTATTGCAGGATCCCTATTCCAATCACCGTACAACTTCTGTGCAACTGCGGGATATGTTGCTTCCAAGATATCCGCATTGGTAAAATCATCGGTTGTCAGGAAACCAATCTCAAATGCATCGTACTGGAGAAAAGATACTTAAGTCAGAAACTAAGTAGACAAGAAAAAAATACATATTCAAGCCACAAACGGCAAACCTATTCCATTTTTTTTTTTTTTGACCGGATCCTATTCCATTTCAATTTGCTACAAAATTTGAAAATGTACAGTCCCAAAGGAATAGAGAAACTCATCATAAGATAAAGACACATACTTGGAATTTTTCCCTGGTGTTGATACACCTGCAATTTTCTAGGCGTCGATGAGCCTTTATTTTTCCCAGGTGTTGATACACCTGGAATTTTCTAGGCGTCGATGAGCCTTTAATTTTCCCAGGTGTTGATACACCTGGAATTTTCTAGGCGTCGATGAGCCTTTATTTTTCCCAGGTGTTGATACACTTGTAATTTTCTAGGCGTCAATGAGCCTTTATTTTTCCCAGGTGTTGATACACCTGGAATTTTCTAGGCGTCGATGAGCCTTTAATTTTCCCAGGTGTTGATACACCTGGAATTTTCTAGGCGTCGATGAGCCTTCATAAAACGCTGTTTGGGATAGCGTTTTTATGAATTTCGCTACCCCTAATAACGATTTTTTTTTTTACGTTTTTTGACGATTTGATGTTTAATTTAAAAAAA